>JAIEZT010000304.1:23262950-23960450 GCA_019594935.1 Periophthalmus modestus | reverse complement strand
ACTGCTATGTGCTTAAAATGTAAGTTTGAAAAAAAAAACATGGTCTGTGCTTTGTTGTGATGTTTAAAAGGGCATACAGTAAAGAGACAAGTGAGAGTCTGGTGGTTCACCTTGGATTTTTCTAATTCTAATTTTGCCTGTGAGATGACTTCTGCTGTGATTGTAATTTTTGACTATACAAATACACTGAACTAAATTGACTAAAATGATTGTGAACTCAAAGTCAACGGTCCCATTTCAGATCAATATTACGGTTTAAAATTAACAAAAATGTAAAACTAAATCTGTGTCATGGATTTTAATTAAGTACCAATAAAAACATCCTGGCTCCTTCAAAGTTTTTGTCAGACAGGCCAAACTTTGTGTTTTGCTGTCATGCTGCTTGTCTCTGTCGTCTCTTCCTGTCTGCCGCTCATCTGCAGCCAACAGCAGCCCAGCAGACACTGTTAGCATGATGGTGTGAATTATTCACAAAACATCCAATCCCCAGCCTATCCCCAATATCCATGCAAATCTGCCCGAAGTCACTGAGTACAGAAAACGAGCAGAGAAAGTACGGAGAAGGTACGGTGTATGTGAGGCGGAGGAGGTGAGGATCACATTTATTGATCCCTGAAGGGAGGGGAAGAGGTGTCTGTACACAGCCAGAGGTAATATAAGAGAGGGAAAACTAATATAAGGCACAGTTGAAGAAAGCAAAAGTGGATGGAGGTACTCTGCTTGTACAATCTCCTACATGTTTTTCGAATCAGGGCTCACTTTACCAATGGAGGTTGTGTTCAAATATATAATATCTGGAAATCTCAGCTGTAGGGCAGGGAGCAATAACTCTTTCAATGACGCGCTTTTGGAGAGAGAAACGTTCAAACAGATAATCAGAGTGTTGGAGTGGAAGGTTTGGCTCCACAAACTCTCTGTATTAAGTTTATTGTTTCAAGTCTCTATAATTGAATAATTGTATAATTCTTGGAAGATGCACTATGTAACTTTTCTGATAAAGAGCTTTGCCTGAAATGTTCCACAGCAGGGATGCACTGAAATTGAAGCTGAAAAAGCTGAATCAGTGCATCACTATTCTACTTTAATCTTACCTATCTCTCTGTATCATAGACTGTATAAAAAAGTGGACTAAGGGAGTGTGACCTCACCCCTAGTTTTCAGCTCCAGCCAAATTAAGCTCATTGAGGGTAGCAGTTATAGGGGCGAATTTCCATATTCCAATTCTGACAGCAAGTATCATAGCAACCAAATAGCCAATTTGGAGTGAGGCTGTTGAAGGTAACACCCCTTCCTGTCTGCACCGCTGGTTTAGCAGGGACCAGGCACTTAGCAACAGGTTTGATTGACAACGTTGCTAACAATACTGGCAGTGACAGTTATCAATGTTCACGTCTTGATTTATGGACACAATAGCAAAATAAAAATGCTATGATCACATAGAGTGGGTTAAGATGAACACAGTAAGACCAAAATGACGAGCATGACGGCAGCAGTTATTGTGAGAGGGGTCACAGTTTTCAGAATTGACAGAGAGTAGGTTCATTAGGTCCTCTTATATTATTATACCTAAGCTATGAACAGATAATAATAATAATAATAATGTACCATGGAGATCTGGAAACACGACCATCAGACTGTAAATCAGGATGAGGTGGCATACCAACGTTTTCACACCTGAGATATAGATCTGAAGAAATCAGACAGCAGATGGTGCTGTCACTCTACTGTTCCAAGTAAGAAGCTAGCGCCAAAATCTGTTTATATCAGCTGACCAGGCACATCAGACGTCAAGTGAGAGTCCTGAGGAAATGCAGCAAAAAATATTAATGTATGATAAAAAGAAGTCTGTTCATAAGAAACTACAGCATATTAAAAAAAGATGGTATATTCTATTTCCAAAAAAAAAAAAAAAAAAAAAAAAAAAAAAGTGTAATCAAGTAAGTGGAAGGTAATGTGTTTATATGGCATACTGTTGACATACAACTTATCTATAACCAAGCAGAAAAGTAACACTGCAGCTTTCATGGGGGGAAAAAAAATGGATATTTCAATACTAATAACATTTTCCTTAAACCACTACATGCTCATTGAGTTTATGAAATCTCATAATTTTCATAATCAAACCTTGTGTCTGCTCTATAGTAATAATCTCTGACACCCATGAAACATTATGTTATAATTTGGACATTTTGAATCACAATGAATTTAAATAAAATTACAGAACAAAGTAAGTGGACATATGCTGGTGGCGGTGCAAATGGGGATTAAGCGGCAAAATGGTGTCTTGAAAATATGCAATTAAAGATGGCTCAAACATCCATGAACTACTCCTAACCCTAACATCAGCAAAGTAAATGATAAGATAAACTGTAACATGGTTAAAAGCTCTGAACACCACTTACTCAGCCTGGATAACATAATCAATACTCTAATCTCTCTGCCTAATCTATAAAATCATTCACAGTCCACCACTCAAGTCAGTTTATCTCCATCAGAACCACCAGCCACAGTAAAAATAGAGGAGCAGCATTCATGCAGCCTCGGATTGGAACCTCACACCCGCAACCATCAGATCCGCTAACACGTTAAAAACAATGGCTAATTGCAAACCAGATCTGTGAACATTGACTTTATCCGCTGTCGCTGCCCCCTGCTGGCCTCTTGCCCTGTGTCTGTGTGCGATTGTCATGTGTGTATGCATGTGCTCTCTTTATGGGTGGTGGTATGTAGCTGAATGATTGTTGTGAGCCTGCTTTCTTATGTCATGGTGTATATATTTCTGGACTGTTTTCTATGTATTTATTGTATTGTAATGTTTACTCTTGTTTTTAGGTGGACAGTATCTGCTGTCAAGGGACTGCAGATGAAAAATATCCTTTGGCTAATTCTGGCATGTTTACAGAAATGTCAGTTAATATGCACTGTCCCTGAAATAAAAAAATAAATAAATACAAAATAATAATAATAATAAAATAAAATAAAAATAAATAGAAAAGAAAAGTCAATTTTCCATAATAGGAGGAAGACCCCTTAAACCATATTACATAAAAGTAAAAAGATAAATATTAAAATGTGATGTGACTATGATTACAGGTGGGGGGCTTGACTTCAGAAAATGTGCGCTGGTCAGAGGCGGTGCAGAGCTTTAAGCAGCAGGAGAGCAGTCTGTGTGGAGATGTCCTCCTAATCACGGCCTTCGTGTCCTACCTGGGCTACTTCACCAGGACCTACAGGCATACGCTGATGGAGCAGAGCTGGAAACCCTTCTTCTCTCAGCTGGAGGTCTGTACTATGCATACAAGACATTATAAAATGCCCAGACTTCACACACCCGACACGTCCTCCATTTCCTCTGGTGGCACCCCAAGCCAGCCGAGAGACATACTCCCTCCAGCTTGTCCTGGGTGGGGCCCAGGGAAGACCCAGGACAAGCTGGAACACCTACCTAGGGAGGCATCCAGGGGGGATCCGGAACAGATACCCGAGCCACCTCAGGTGGTCCCATGTGACCGAGCTTCTCACCCTATCTCATAGGGAGCTCCCAGCCACCCTGCGGAGGAAACTCATTTTGATTGCTGCTATCCATATAAAATATATATATGTGTATATATATGTATATATATATGTATATATATATATATATATATATATATATCACACACACACACACACACACACACATATATATATACACACACACACACACATATATATATATATATATATATATATATATATATATATATATATATATATGTGTATATGTATATATATATACACATATATATATAATGTCCTGTACCTATAACATTTCGACAGTTCAAATTATTTAAAATTTATGAAATAGCAAAAATACTATGTGCACTAAGTAATGGTCAGATGTAGTCTAGTAGCAGGCATTACTCATGTCAATGTAATAAACACACAAAAAACATTGATTTAACTTTCAGTTTGTGATTGTATTTTCTACAATCAACATTTCTAAGCAATCAATTAACATTATGTAAATGAATAATGTTTTGCAAAAAGCATATGGGATCATTTCTCTTCAAACTAGTCTCTCTCAGCATAATTAATAGATAAAAATTCAAAAACATTCTAATCACAGTATACAAACTTACAGTTTTTGAATCGTTATGAGACAATGGTTGAATCATTCAAATAAAACCAAATTAAAAACCCAATAACGGTGTTAAAATTGTAGCTTAAGTAATGTTTGATTAGCTGCTAGCCCATTTAGCTGCAGAAATTCCCCTCTACCATCAATCTGGAGCTTTGTAAATCTGTTAAAAGGCTCAGGCTTTCTTCTACCTTGGATAATGTGTACATCCCGCATCGCAACAATAATCTTCAATCTCTGAAACTCCGAAAAAGTTTGTTCATTGCATGGTTAGTTTCTGCGAGGATTCTCCACCATAATCACTGCCAGTATGGGGTTTGGAGGTGCATGTCGGGATTTTGTGACGACAACTGCAGGAGCTCTACAGTAGCTTACCATCAGCAAGTGTGAAGTGAATGAATAATGACTACAGTGTTGTGGTTTGAGAGGCTTCACCATGAATTATTTTTTATTATCATGTACACAATAGCATAATAACTTTCTCAGCAAGTAGTATTACCTACATGATTTAAAGAGGGGGTATTATGCAAAATTGATTTTTGGAGCTTTTTACAATGCTATAATGTTTTTTCCTCATAAAAACATGCCTGGGAAGTGCAAAGGTAGGGGGCGTCAGAGTGTCAAAAACAAAACTGAAACTTCGAAAACATGTTGAATGTGGCGATCTAATCATGCGTTAGTTAAGTTAATACCCTGTAGAAGTGTAATAACCTCTCTTTAAACTGCCTTAAATTCAGAATATGCATCTTCTTTTCAGTAGTTTTGGCTTGTAAAAGCTGTATTACATTTTTTGTTTGTGATTACTGTCAAAGGAATTATTTTGATGTGAGAAAGTTAGATTTATGTTAAAATGTGTATGTCTCTCAAATCTACACATTTGTACATCAGGTACCCATCCCTGTGACCCCTGATCTGGACCCTTTGAGCATGCTGACTGATGATGCTGACGTGGCTGTCTGGCAGAACCAGGGTCTGCCAGCCGACCGCATGTCCACGGAAAACGCCACCATCCTGAGCTCATGTCAGCGCTGGCCCCTCATGGTGGACCCCCAACTGCAGGGCATCAAGTGGGTCAAGAACAGATATGGAGAAAGCCTGAGAGTTATCCGCATCGGACAGAGGGGGTAAGTACATGGAGTCAGTGTTAAATAAGACATGTTGTGCTTTGTTTTGGCCTTGCTATGTTATAATATTTTTCCTGCATTTTTTTAGTTTTTATCTCAAACAGAAAACACTCTGTTCCACTTTGTGATGTCATTTGGTAATACAGGAAGTGCTCCACTGTGTTTTAATATCCATACCCCTTCACTAGAACCATTTGAATGATTTCAGCCCTGGAATTACGAATCTCTATTAAACAAAAAGTAAAAGGCAGCTGCTAATTTTAAAATTACCATTACATGATGTCACAAGGTGGAACAGAGAATTTTGAACTTTAGAGATGTAGACAAACTAATAATGAAGGGTTACTTAAACATGTGTGAATGAAGCAAAACACAACTACTTGAAGCAACAACATTCTAAAATGGCTTAAAACTTGCAAGTATCAATTTTGCATAATATAGGACCATTAAAGAAAGACCTATTATGCAAAGCTAGAGCTTTTAACCATGTTATAGTTGTTTCCTTCTCATTTACCCTCACGAAGTTGTATTTAGAGTGATTCAGGCATGTTTAAGTAATCTTTATAGTTCCATATTCAAGACGTCATTGCTCTGATCTGCCCCCGTTTTCTTCTCCCCAGGTAAATGTCCACTGCTCTGTACTTTCTTCGTTCTCCAATTTTATTTTCTTAATTCGTGATATACATAGGATTCAACAGCATCACATAGTTACAAATGAGAAAAAAAACCAAAACAAAACATCTGCCACTTGCTAGTGTGAGCTATCCATCGGAGGTGCCAAGAGATTTACATCCCTTTGTTGTTGATCCCACTTATGGTGACGTTAGCTCCCATTGTTTTTTTAAAGTGGAAGTCAGCTGACTTGTTTCTTTCATTAAATTGTTTTGGATTAATATTGTCATTTTAAAGGTTCTTATTATAACATAATGATCCATGTGTGTCATAGATTATAACTATAGAGCAGGCACAAATGAAATATGTCTTTAAGTAATGCCTACATTCATAAAACACTTAGAAGCATGGGATTTGTCACTAGCCAACAAGATTTGTGTTAAATCTCCCTGCTGCAGTGATGGAGCCAGAAAATGTGCACCAAGGATGCCAGACAGAGGCCATATCTCATTCAAGGCTGGCACGCAAAGGGGTGTCCTTCCCAAAGAAAATCTGAACCAATATGTGAACAACAGTATTGGTAGAGTAAACAATAGAAATAAAGGTATTAAAAAAGCAAATGTGGCTATAGCCTTAGATTCAGGTTCATATAAACACCTGTACTGGGCTTACACCAGGACTATAGAGTCTAAACAGAACAATATAACCAACTGAACAGTGGCAACCCACAGAATGTTGAATTTGTTCTACATTATATGAGTTTTTTGACTGAATAAGTGAGTCAGATTTTGGAAGAATTATATACAATTGAAACACTACTCTTTATTAATCAATTTATTGGGGAACTCTTGCGGTATTGTGACTACACCTTATCGTATCGTTTAATTTGTATTACCTCGAAACCCTCCAGATTTTGTGTCCTCAGTGGTGGTTGAACTTTGACTGTCCATCTTTCTGACAGATACTTGGATGTCATTGAGCAAGCGCTTGCAGCAGGAGATGTAGTCCTGCTTGAGAACATAGAGGAGACTCTGGATCCAGTCCTGGGACCACTGTTAGGCCGAGAGACCATCAAGAAGGGGAGGTAGGTGGCGCTTATTCTCACTGCCAATACTGACATTTGATATTTGTCTTACTATTGCAGCAGATTTATAGGTAAGTTTACAAATTGTTTGTTTAACTTTCCAAAAAAGAATAACTAAATATATTATCTGGGATATAAATTCATATATTCAATCATTTAGTCTGCTCAAAAACACAAAACTGAGGACAAACTTGGAATGACACACAGAGATTTGGGCAGTGCATAAGTAAATATTGTCTGCAAAATTTTTAACATCGGACCAATACCGATATTTGAGGACCGATAATCTCATCTGATCTGAGAAGTTAAGCAGTGGTAGGTTATTTACTATTGGGGGTGAGGCAGAGTGAGGTAGCAGTGGCTGTAGTTCTCGTTATAGTTTTGTTATGTCCTTTGGGCAAGACACTTCACCCCTATTGCCTAGTATGAATTTGGTGTGTGTGTGAGTGATGGTGACCAGAGGGAATACAGTGTATGACCTTCTGTTAAAAATAAATAAATAAATAAATAAATAAAATGTGTATCATCTATTGATATGTGAGAACACAACATGATAGGTTTGTTTTGTCATGTGTAATCATGTTTCATGAAACATGATTACACATGACAAAACAAAAGCATGTAGTTAGGAGCAGAGTTCAGACTTTTTTAATGAATTTATTTATTCAGGTTTTTTTTTCCCACCTTTTTTTTTTTTTTTTTTTTTTTTACCAGGGAAGTCCCATTGGGATTACTAATCTCTTTTTCAAATTAGTCCTGACCAAGACAGTGGCACAGTACATCAGCATACATTTTGACAATCAAGAGAATTTGTTAGCTAAAAACAGTTACAAACCATAGATTTCATTTCCAAACTTTTTAGCATTTATTTGAACTAACCTATTGGAACCAGTTCTCCAAACCACATACATTTACTGGGAGAGGATTGGCTGTAGACCTCTGCATTAAAAGAAAGAAAAACAAACAAAGAAGTTGATCTGGCAAATAGATGTGACTGAGTCTCGATTAAAATGTACTCACACAGCCCTAGTGATGTGTCAGTATAGCCTCTTTTCCACTAGCACGGTTTGCTTGGGGCTGCCTTGGAGCGGATCTGTTTGGTGCGGCTCCCTCCAACCGAGTTGCGTTTCCATGCCCCCAGGATGGTTCGGGTCCAGGCAGGGCTCTGTGCCATGAGACACTAATGTCACCCATACATTACAAAATGTTTTCTAAATATAATACAATATAATATAATAATAAAATCTAAATATTTGAATTAGGCCCAAGATTATAAGGCCGATTTCAGCTATTTTACGATTTTTTGTTTGCAGCATACAAAATTGTCAGGTTTTTCTGAATTAATTTCACTTCTCTGTGCCTCTACACTGTGTTTTAACCAATCTTTAAATAATGCACTTAGTTTGGCTCATGTTGGTTGCATTACACGCTGGAAATATGATATGTTCGATCTTTAGGCGGAAGCGTCATGTATTCATGCCTTGTTTTCCAACCCATATCGACATATACATATAAAGTTGCCATAACTGGAAAATACATCATCAAGTCAACGTTTGGTGAGACATTATTTTCTGTTTATATCTGCTTTTTTGCCATCCTGCGTCTGTGTTCTTGCTTGTCCAATCATCTTGTTTCTTGTGTAGCCACACCTTAGCTAAACTGAGACATACCTTGCTGGCCACCTCTGGGATCTAGTACCCTTCAGGTTCCACTGAAACCCTCAAACAGGGCAGTACTTCACTTTAGACAGTGGAGTTACTGACACAAATGGAAATGAGCCTTATTATTCTCTCTATTTTACCATCATTACGGTAATCTGCTTCTGTTGTCCCTTGAAGATGACGAATGAGAGCGCAGGAGCCGCGGGGATTTTCCCAGTCGCTTATTCAATGCGTCAAAGAAAAAATGCAAATAGATATGTAAAATGGAGGTAGTTGTGTCAAAAAAATGCAGTATATTCTGATACTTCCTTTAACATGATTTTTATGGATAAAAAAAGGATAAAAGTCTAGGTGAGCTATACTGGTCTATTGTGTACTCAGTCTTTAAAGGGTTAAAGATGGGGTATTAATGGGGTTATGCTAACACATAACATTGAAATCACCATGTTACCTTTCGTTGTTTTGAAAATGCTATATTTGTTGAAAACAACATATTAACATGTTAAATAACTTTCAGTTTTGTTTTTGACTCTGAGTTCTTTCTTCCCCATGTTAAGTCACTCCCCCTTCAGAGTGCTATCACAACACAATCAGCGTGCATTCCGCTAATGGAATTACTGCACATGACATCAGATTTGTGAAGTTGTACTGTATTGTTTTGTGTCATGCTTTTGTATATTTATGAAGAATTGCTGTGATGTAGGTTTGTTGGCAGATCATTGTATAGAATCTTACTTACCATGAGGAGGGTTTGAATAGGGCCCAGGAGAGATTGCTAGATTACTCAAACATGCATGCATGACATCTAAAACCTCTTCAGGCATGTTTTGATGAAGGGACATTCCCTAACTAAGTAAATGCTTGGTTTGTGTATTGTACAAATAAGTCACCTTTAAACTACAATGGGGCTCATGTAGTACTATTTGTATTTTATCATTATTATTATTATTATTACTACTACTATTATTATTATTATTATTGACACATCGTATTTTCAATTTTTGGTGTTTTCTTGTTGTGTTTCTTTTAATAGCTGCTATCAAATGATTATGATGCGACACTTCCTTTAAATGGGCCCATTCATACCCGGACAAATGAATACAATATCGCAGTAATTGTTGTTTTTGTCCTCTATGAAAACAAATAGTGATTTCATATGCATCATTTAAACAGTAGGATTTATTGTCCTCTGTCAGGAAACACTTTGTGCCACCACAGGCATTTTCAGAGCTGTGGCGATAAAGAATTAATGCCTTTATTGTTGTGTTTGACTTTGTTTGAGCCATCTTCCCAGAACTTTTTAATTTAAAATTACTTCTGGATGAATCATAAATACATTTGTGAATTGGAGACTGATAGTTTGTTTTGAACTAATTCTTTAAAGAGGGAACATTATGCAAAATTGAGTATTGAGTTTGAATACTACTTAAGGTCAGCTGTAAGATTATGTTGCGATGCTCACACCATGTAGCTTTTGTTGTGGTTTATCTCCATGGAAAATTGGCTTTGTCTGAGATGTTTCACAGTATGGCATTACACTTGTTTATATCCAAGGCATATAAGAGTCAGGTTCGTGGAGATGAGAGCCCTCACAGTAAGGGCACATGATTTTCAGTGTAATAAACACAACCAAAATGAAAACATACTTTTGTTTGAGTCTATATTTTTGCTAAAAAGTAACATAAAGTTGCTTTAAAATTGTGATTGCGATATATATATATTGATATTGATACTTTGCAGCTGATGCCATCAACATGCAATGGGGGGGCATGTATTGGCATTCTCTGTCTGAGGCTTTGTTAGTCTTTGATCTGAGCTTTATTTCAACACAATCTGATCAGAACTGACTTAGTTGAAACTACAATAGGTGAGCTGATTTTTAGTGTTAAAAAGTCCCTCTAAAAATAACAACAGTTACTCATATGAAGTCATAAGAATATAACCTTTGTTGTAATATTTGTTAGTGTAACCTAAATATTTGCTATTTTGTGCATTGTATTTAGACCTGTGATTAGCTCTTTATGCTAACTCCCGTGTGCCTTCCTTAGCCACACTTTGACTGTGTATATTCTAATGTTATTACAGTATTATTATTTTGAGAACATTAGTAAAAGGTATGATATAAAAAAGGTAAAATTGTAAAGGTGATGTAATGACAAACAATGCTATTCTGCTAGACTTAAGGTATTTTATGACATATTTTTTTAATTAGAAATTAACACTAAAATTACAAGGAAAATCGTTATTCATTGATGGTAGTGGTTTTCTCAGCCAAGGTCAAAATAAACTACTATTACTGTATTAAGGGGAAAGAGGATTTATGTAATTACACATTGAAATGTAAAAAGTAATGTGAAATTGCACTGTGCTTATGTACAAGTAAAGTTAATCGGCAGTAGCAGAAAGCCAAGATAACACGAAATTAATGTTTCCATCTCACTCTGTTTATTCCAGTTGTCCACTCTTCCCCCAAAACTATTTTAAACTGCTAGCCAGTGATTGTACTGGCCCAATACCTGCCAATGTGTGCATTGTGTCTCTATGGTAATTCATGAACATTCCACCATATAAATACATGTACAACACCCGCAACGTGATGTCACTGCAAAGTATCAATATATTCATCCATTTGCTCTTTCTTTCAGGTGTATAAAGATTGGAGACAAAGAGTGCGAGTTTAACCCATGTTTCCGGCTCATTCTGCACACAAAGCTGGCTAGCCCTCACTACCAGCCTGAGCTCCAGGCCCAGTGCACCCTCATCAACTTCACCGTGACCAGGGATGGGCTGGAAGAGCAGCTGCTGGCCGCTGTGGTCAGCATGGAGCGGCCTGACCTCGAGCACCTCAAGGTACCAGCACCAGTCAGCGACAACCAAACAGGCCAATCTATTTTTGTAAAGGCCAAAATCACAACAGCAGTTAAGGCTTAAAAAAGGGATATTTAGGGGTTATTAATTCATAACACAACATATTTAGAGCACCATTTACCTTTAATTGTTTTGAAAATTCTAATTTTGCAGAAAAACCCAAATATAAACATGTTTTATAAGTTTCACTTTTGTTTCTGATGCTTTGTTTTTGACTCTGTCATAACGAATCGGGCAGAGGGACCAAAAATGCGGAACTCACTAAAGGTTTAACAGTGTTTATTTACAGTTAGTGAAACAGTTCAGGCAAATGTCGGTAGATCAACAAGGAGCTGGGTGCGGGGTGCTGGTCGGGGTCCAGGGAGAACACACAGGTGCAGAGACGCGATAGAGACAATACCAGTGCAGGGAGGCAGGGTCTGGAGCGAGCTGGTCCAAGAGCAGGGTCTGGAGAGTGAAAAAAATCCAAATGAGCAAGATACAAGACAGAAACATACAAAAAGCCAAGCTGGAGTATTCACGTGAACACGCAGACAATCTTGCACCGAATGTCCTGGCTCCTCTTATCCATGGCAGGTGGCGATGATTGCGCTGATGGATTCCAGGTGCGCGTGGGAGGAGCCAGGAACTCCTCCCAGCTCCGAACAAGGACAGGTGAGGGAGGGAAAGTGCAGAACACAAGGGCAGCAGACAGGGATCATGACCTTCAGAGCGTTAGACAAGGCACATGTAATGGGTATAGGGGCTGGTAACCCGAGTAGTAGTGGTAGTAGCAGTAGAGTAATAGTAGTAATACTATGACGAAATCAATGCGCTAGGGTCAGAAGATTAGGATATGGACTCAGGGAGAGAGTGGACAGACACAGAGTGTTGCAGTTAAAAAGGTACCATGTATTGGATAATAGACACAAAATAAAAAAAACAATGGCCATTCAGACAAATAACAAAAATAAACAACTACTTAGTGCAGTACAGTACAAAAATGTGCAGTTCGGGTAGTTCAATGATCAATGATCAGTACCTATGGTTAAAGAGTAAGTTGGATGAAGTTGGAGTGTTATAATGAAATGACGGCAAATGAGAAGTTTAAAACCTACCGGCTTTGCATGCTGCTCGTGCTAGCCTCGCACCTGCTGGGTGTGTGTAGCTGCCGGCTAATATGGGGCCCTGATTGACCACAACGAGCCACGTAAGCGGCTGCATCAAACGTGCGAGGGACACAGCGGAGGGGAGCGAGAGAGAGAGAGCTGATATAATGGGTTACACACATTTATTTGTATAGCACAATTCATACACAAAGTGATTAAAAGTGCTTTACAGCAGTGGTCCCAGGCCACCGAGCCAAGGACCGGTACCTGGCCTGTGCTGGTCCGTTACGCATTTGCCCTTCGGGCCGTACAAAAAAAACAGCAAATAATTTATCAGCGACCGCATCTTCTCTGACCTAACTTTTGCCTGTCCCTCATGACACGCTAATAAGCTTGTCCATAGATATATAATGAAAATCTTGATAGGAAATTGCCACAGAAATCCATTTGATATAATTTCAAGTATACAGTATTATATCTGTGCTAGATGTGCTCTTGTCCTCCACAAGGACATATCACGTATAACACATCAGACACATCACCCAAAAGTAGATTTTCAAGCTAGTGAAAATGAGCCAAAAACAAGTCTTTGGAGAGCTTTTTTGCAAAGGGGAAAAGGCCAACTGAGGAGCCAGAAGAGGAGCCTCCAAGAAAAAGAAAGCTAAATTTAACAGACAATACCAGAAGTCCTACATAAAATATGGGTTTGTCACTACAGGTGACTCTCATGCGCTAAGTCCGCTCTGCGTAATATGCGGGAAAAAGCGAACGAGACAATGAAACCTTCAAAACTGCTTTGGCATATAGAGACTAAGCACTCTGGATTAAAAGATAAGCCTTTAGAGTTTTTTGAAAGAAACAAACGTGAACAAGAAGGAAAGAAGAAACAAGTGCAGGACTCCCACTGATTCTATTTTTTACGTACTTAACTTATTTTTACCGTGAAAATAAAACCTACATTATTCAGGTCTGTGGTGTAAAAAAGTTGGGGACCCCCTGCTTTAAAGAATAAGAAAGACTTAAAAAATCGCAACAGAACAGATCAAAACATAAATAATCAAAAATAATCATCATAAAGTTACACAACAATCAGCCTTTGTTCTACTAATGAAACTAATGCACATCACATCACGTTTGTGAAGCTGAACTGTATTGTTTTGTATTCTGCTTTTGTATATTTATGGATAATTGCTGTGGAGGAGCGTAATAAGCTTGTGTGCAGAGCATTGGACAAATCTTACAGCTAATCTTAATCAGGGTTCAAATAGGGTTCAGGATTGCCAAATTTCTTAAATGCATGGATAACATACTAGAAAACAAAATTATACATAACACCTCCTCTTTAACAAGATCATTGATTTAACCAACAGAAAGTTAGACAATCAAACAGTAAAACAGACATTGGTCAATAACAGACAGACAGAAAACAAGCAAATGGATAACTGTCGCAAAAACATTCCCTGTCTTTAGACCCTTCTTCTCGGCAAGGAAAACGTGTGGGAAAAAAAGCTTGTGGAGAACCATGGTGATCCACTTCCATTGACTAAACCAGGACTAAACCAGGCCTAAACCGGCAGGATGGACAGGCTGCAGATGCGCCTGACTTTTGCACATCTGTTTGCAGATAAAGTTCAAATTTGTAGGGCCAAAGCCCACTCAAGAATAAGGAATAGAGTTATGCAGGGTAGGGTAGGAGTCATCCAGCCAGGTATTAGGTTATCCTGCCAGTTGAGGGCAGGATCCAGTACATAAAAGCAGTGAATCATGATATGGCGATTTTACCAAAATGGCAGATAGTCACTGGACTAAGATCAGTATTCAGTTTGTATTACCATATCGCCCCACCCTATTCAGCACCATGGAGAGCAGTACACTCTGCTCACCCAAAAAATACTAGAATCCCAAGCCCAAACTTTTTCTTCTGTGTCTGTTTTCACAAAAGTACCATGCGCTCATGCTTTTTATTTAGTGAATCTTTAGGATCTCTGCAGAGACTGAAATGTCCCTGTGTCTTATAGAGCATCATACCTCACATCATACATCATACAATTTTCAGCTGACCATAAACATAAAACATAAAACCAGTGGGAATTTTAAGATGCTAAATACTAATCTTAGCATTTATTCAAAAGTATTCTGACACTATACACTATATTAGTATAGTTACTATATAGTATTTATAATTTGCAGTGACATCATGCTGTCAAGAAAAAAATACAAAAGGGATTTAAACAACACATTTTCAAGAGTTTATGATCAATACGAGCGTTCATGGGGCTTAGGGGTTTGATGTTCAACAAAAAACAGTGAGAGTGACCAACTGAAAAACTATTGGCTAATGCTGCTAGATTGTGACTGTAATCTTATGTGTAAGACATTTGTTTAACAGTACAAATCGGCTCACATTCTGTAAGTTCTAACCGTCTTCAGACTGTGGTGAAATAAAAACTCAGATTAAAGTCTAACAAAGCCTTAAACAGAGTATGCCTATAGTTAGCATCACACCCCCTAGAGAAATCTCGACTTTAGGAGATAAAAGTACATGAACGCAAACAAGTGGGAAGTGGGAATCTCATCTCAAAATCCAGAGTTCCCCGAACCCCGAGGACCACATGAATGCAGCAATAGTTCTGCCACACAATGTCACTCAGTCCAAATGTTGATGGGCATTTTTCAAATAAAATGTCATTGCATAAAGCTCTATAGTTTAAAATTTAGCAGGAGGACTGGTCAGATTCTATAGTGGATTTTGCAGTTTAATGGGCTTGACACACGGGGAGCAACGTCGCACGCTGTCCATTTATTCCCAACGGTACCTGTATGACAGTGCGAAAATCGCTAGTCTCTCTCATCTCCGCGACAAGCGAAAGTACTGCACATGAAAACCTCGCGCTCATGCATGTCGACGTGCACACGGCCTGCAACGCGATTAATGAAAGTTGAAAAATGTTTTACTTTTATCGCTGTTGCCTGCACAACAGCCAATCAGCGAGAGTTTGATTGACGAGCCAATGAGATGCAAGAAAGCTGCACATATTAGATTTGTGTGAATCTTACCAAGGGTTACCTTGATGAGAAGTGGGGAAAACAGTTCTGGGCTAAGACAAAAATATGCCCGGAACTTTCTGAGATTTCATTTTAGCGTATTTTTCCCATCTACCGCTATTACAACCTCAAAATTCCCTCCAAATAAACTGACTTTCTGAGTGTAAGAATATTTAATACTGCATAAATGTTCTATGAGACGCCGTTTATCTTTCACTTGCTCTTAAGATTGATTTCCTGTCTTCTACATTAAGAAGCCATGCATGATTAATAACTTCTGAAATTGCCCAAATTTAAGTCATTGGAGTAGCTGGGTCCCTAAGCGCTGTCATTTCCTGCTCAATATCAAAACGCGTATTAGTCCAAAGTCTTCACTTCATCCACAAAATTATCTTGTGCTAATTATTATACACTTTTATAAAAATGCATACTTTTTTTTTGTTGTGATTGTGCCAAAGTAAACAATCAATAAATAAATAAATAAATAAAAAGTTTAAAACAATCTGACAATGTGGAAAATGCAATCACCCAGGAAAATTAAATTCCTGGGCGAGGTGATTTGTGCGTGTCCAATCCATCAGCTGTTTAAATTGTATATAAATTGCTTGGACTTGTGTGTAGCCCTGAACTATACTTGTGGCAGTTTAGCACACTCTCATCTCTCTTATAGTAATTGATTGGTTCGTAGACAGTGTGGTGATTGGGTTGTCTCACTTGAAACGTGTTATTAGAGCAACAGAGACCGTATTCACCAAAGCTGAAGAAGAATCATGATGCTATCTGAGATTCGTCCGCAGGCATTCTCACATATCTCTGACTATAAAACAACTCTAAGGGAGAACTAACATCGTTATTGGGGCTCCTAAAATAATAGGCATGAGCAAACAAACAGCAGGAGCAAAGACTTTCGAGGCAAATGTCTACATTAAAGGGCTCATATTACGCTATTTTCTGATCTATGTTATAATATTGTTTCCTCATCAAAAACATACCTTGAGTTTGATTTTGTTTTGTTCACACATGCAGATAGTGCTTCACTCTGTTTTTACACTCCATACACCTTTACTAGAATAATTTGGATAATTTCAGCCTTGGAATTGGCAATCTCTACTGAACAAAGGGTAAAAGGAGCTGTTAACTTGAATACTACTGTTTCATGACATCACAAGGTGGAACAAAGCCTTTTGAGCTTTGAAGATGTAGACAGACAGAAAAAAAAAAAAAAAGAGTTCTCAGACATATGTGAATGAAACAAAACACAACTCAGGTTATGTCTTTGCGAAGGTAACAACATTCTAACATGGCTTAAACCTCACTAGAGTCGATTTCGCATAATATAGGATCTTTAATATTTAATGTAATTTTCTGGAAAACAAAAACCTACCATTTTGCGAGTCCTTTCTTGTTCAAATCTCTGAAGCTAAGCGGTGGATGGGAGACCACTAGGAAAGGTGCTAAAGTGGAGCAGCAGTGGCTCTAGTGCACACGGTTGTTTTGTTCTTAGGCAAGACACATCAGCTAACTTAGTATGAATGTGCTGTGTGCATGAGTGCCGATAAGTACTTTAGAAGACTAATGCATTATTAGTATTAAATGTATTAGCTTCTTATTTTGTTTCAACATTCAGATGTTGTCTAAATAGACTGTATGCATGTATTTGATATCAGTTAAGGTCCCCGCTGTCTTTACAATCTTCCATATTTGTAACTTTTTAAACTTAAACCAAAGTAAAATTGAGACTGTGTTTTTTGGTCAAACTGAGCTACTCACTGGACATGACAGTGTGATTGGGTCACTGTCGTCTTTCTGTCGTCCTTCAGTGAGGAATCTAGGAGTGATTGTGGACTCCATGTTCAAACTCGACAAACATATCAGCTCAGTTATAAGATCTAGCTTTTTTTCAGCTCCGAATTCTGGCTAAACTTAAGCTTTACTTGCCTCTGGCTGATTTTGAAAAAGCTATACATGCTTTTGTCACATCGCGCCTGGATTATGGTAACTCTTTGTATGTAGGTCTGGACCAGGGCTCTATACAGCATCTGCAGACTGTTCAAAATGCTGCAGCTTGGCTTTGGACCAAAACTAAGAGACGGGAGCACGTTACGCCTGTTCTGTGCACTTTACATTGGCTCCCTATTGCTTTCCGGGTGAAATTCAAAGTGTTATTGATTGTTTTTAAATGTCTTAACTTTATGGGCCCAGCCTATCTTAGGGAGCTTCTGCAGCCTTATACTCCTCCCAGAGCTCTGAGGTCAGCTGACCTGCTTCTGCTTGCTGTGCTTAAAGCTAGGCTCAAAACTAGGGGTGACAGGGCCTTTTCTGTGGCAGCGCCCAAATTGTGGAACAGTCTCCCTTTGTCTGTCCGATCATCTGAGTCTCTTACTCAGTTTAAGTCTCGGCTCAAAACTCATCTTTTCTCCCTGGCTTTTAATATTGTCTAGATAGAATGTCTTGGTACTTGCACTGTTATTGTATTTTATGCTCTTTTGTATAATGTAATTATACCTCATTGTGTGATGTTTTATGTGTTTAGTTATTTTATGTGAAGCACTTTGGTCGGCTGAGGTTGTTTTTAAATGTGCTATATAAATAAACTTGAATTTAAATAAATTTAATATTTATGGTTACGGAGGAGCTGGAGGACGTGTCTGGGGTGAGGGAAGTCTGGGAGTCCCTGTTTAGACTGCTGCCCCCGCGACCCAGCCCTGGATAAGCGGAAGAAGATGGATGGTTACTACCTTAACTTTTTGCTGAATGTCTCTACCCTCTCTCCTTATTTCCTGCTACAACTTTCCTGTCAATAAGGCGTTTAGGTCAGGAAAAAAAAAAACAAAACAAGAAAAATAACTAAACAAAAAACATACTAGCTTCTATCATTTGAATAGTTTTTATGTTCTTTTTCAAAGTTCTTGGGACTGGGGAGTTCATCTACCTAGGCAGTGCGATGATTGATGAATTGTCAAAGTAAGAAAAAAGATTTATAGTGAGTAGTAGTAGTAGTATGAGTAGTAGTCTGAAATATCATATCAACTTTAACTTTGCAGGGTCATCAGTTATGTATTGTAGTAGTTTCATGAGATTCTACTCATAGACTGTATAATAGGTAAAATGGACTAAGGGAGTGTGACGTCACCCACAGCATTCAGTTGCAACTAAATGAAGCTCCCCCATAGTACAGATATAGTGGCTAATGTGCTACTATGGACCATATTTGGAAATCCAAGCGTCAAACCCAAAGAGCGAATCAGGAGTGAGACTGTTGTCACACCTCTGGTTTGGCACAGAATGGGTGCTTAGCAACAAGGCCGTCATTCAGCCTGTTGCTAACGTGGGAGCAACCTTAGGAATGGAAGGTACTGGATTGGTCTGTAATTGATGTAGAGTGGGTTAATATAAACTATATAAATTTTTTTAAACTATATACATTTTAAACCACTTTATGCCTATGCACACTTCCTGTTTAGAACGTGGCAGCTAGCATGTTAGCTTTTTCCATTTATATATACAGTCTATGGTTGCACAAGATAATTTCTGTGTCAAACTGCTCCTTTAGCCAGAGCGCAGTGCGATGCCAGTTCTACCTCATCCCGTGTAGCATAAGCATGCCCACTGTGACTGCTGGCTAACTCATCCACATATGTGCTGGCTGGGCGTGGTCAAACTCATTAGGAGAGCTCAGTTACCTCAGATTTCTAGTGGTCTTATAAGCTCCTGAGCTGTCTTCATTTGCCTTTGTGGAAAACTCATTATTTAACTAATGGGTAGTGATCATGTGCTAGAACTTGAGGTCATCATTTCAGATGGAGGGCAGAGAGCTTTGGGGGGTTGGATAATGGCACTCTTTGAAGACGCTGTGAGAAAAAAGTTGTTTACTTTTGTTTATAAATCATGACAAAGAAGGAATTGAATTTCGTGCCAGTTGGTTGTCATGCCTGTTTGTCACTGCCCGATGTTGTTAGATCTAGGAAGCTAACCCAGGCCAGGTTTGGTTAGTAATTGGACTTATAAGCCCACACATTAAACAATCAACAGACTTAGCAGATTTGCGGGCCATACATCAAGCATAAAGTGCCCTCTTACAGCAGGCCCAGGCTTTCAACAAAAAATGAGCCAACTTGAAAACATAACATTTAAACAGACATGCCAGTGTCTCCCATGGATCTGTAATAAGAGCTGGATAATATATAAATTGATTGTGCATAATACCCCCTCTTTAAAAACTTGAGTAAGTATGTCTCTCTCTTTAAGCCTCAATATTTACTCCACACAAACAGCATTTACTGTGGGGCATTTTTAGTGAGTTCATCAGGAGATGGAGAGGCAGTTCGTTCCCCCCCGCTGCCCTCTGCCAGTACCGCAGCGTGGTGGTTGTCAGTCAGCCTCTGTGCTAATGGCCCCAGCACATTGTGTGTGCCCGGGTATCTCAACGCTTTTCTCCTCCTGTAATAACCCCTCCATCTCCCCATGTGCATCCGCTGAATGTAAATGCTGTTGATGAAGGGAGAGCTGCTCTGACTAAAGCACCGCAGCCTAACCACACCTGCACTCCCATTTTATAGATGCTTATACTGTACCACCACAATTAGGCCAGCCACTGACAAGTCCACAGCCCCTGAAAAGTGCTGCAGTCAAACCAGAGGAGGTGCTGTCTGTCTGATAAGCCTATGACAAAGCCCCTCTTTAAATACTGTTTCAATTTTGACATTAATGTAAGACAATTTGACAAAAATTAGATTACATTTCAATTTAATGACTTAACTTCTGTGTAGTGACTGCTAACACATAACATGCTTACATCACCATGCCACCAGCTTTGAAAATGCTATATTTGCCAAAAACAAAGTATAAACATATTAACACTAAATAATTTTACTACCATAATTTTTGTTTTTTGACGTTTTCTCCCCCTTTGCTCCCCATATTAAGTCACTCCCCTTCAGAGAGCTATCACAACACATTACGTGAATGAAACTACTGCACATCGCATCAGGTTTGTAAAGTTGTAGTGTATTGTTTTGTGTCATGATTTTGTATATTTATGGAAAGTGGCTGTGTGGGAGGATTGGTGATGTAGGCTTTTGGGCTGAGCCTTGTACAGGCTTGGACTGCTAACTATAAGGAAGGTTCGAATAGGGCCTGGGAGAGATGGCTACATTACTCAAACTTGCCTGTTTTGATGAGGGAACAACATTGATTTTGTCTAATTAATACCCCCTCTTTAAAGGTGTACTTTTTAACTTTTCTGAGTCCCACCAACTTCTTGTCTCCATGGATATGTTATGACATTTCACAGGCGATACCACAATTTTTTTTCAAGGTATTTCTTTAGCAATAAACTTTTAATTGAATGAATGTAAGATAAAAAAAAAATATATAAAAATGCCATACAGTGGAACATTCCAGACAAAGTAATAACATCTCCATGAATGCAAGTAGGTGGCTTTTGAGTGCAAAAAAGTAGAACAGTATTTTCAAATGTGACGCTTGCCCAAATCTATCAAGTCAAAACCTTAAATCAAGACCTATACTTTTTATACTGCACTCTGCCAATGTCAAGAACAGGTCTGACATTAGCGAACAGCCATCATAATTTATGTAACCCTCTTTAAAAACCATGTCCTCCAGACGCGTAGCCTTTTTATCAACTTTCCCTTTTCTTAAATCAGCATTTTCAATCAAGAACTCTGCAGCAAAGTTATTTTAAGTCTTTCAGTCCTTTCAGCCACATCCACCCAAGAAGTGCAATGCCATTTAATGAAGCTTATCATTTTAATTACCACTCCAGTGTGTCGGCACAGGCTAGGCAACTCTGCTCCCACCACACTGCCCCAAATGTGCCTCTCTCAATAGCGTTTTGTTGGCGGTAAACAAGCGGCACTGATAACAATGATGATCCTGATAGCGCAAATTGGCTGAAGTGCTTTATATCTGTCAAATGACTCGCTGCCATTGTAGCCTTAATGAGTTTAGCGTTGGATGACGAGCAGGTGAAAGAGCACGCATTTGTCGGGGAACTATGCCAGCTTAGGAGCTTAAAATGTCAGGTTAGCTTTTTGTGCTAGATGCACAGGGAATTGCCGTACAAAACCTCCTGCAATACCTGCGTCACCTGTGCCTCTGCTCTGTGTGTTGGTCTGCCAGTCTGCACACACATTTAAAGGGACCTATATTATGCCATTTTCTGACCTATGTTATAATGGTAAATGGTTACATTTTTAGATAGCGCTTTTCCACCTTGAAGGCACTCGAAGCATATAACATCGAGGAACCACTCACCCATTCACACACACACACACACATTCATATACCAATGTATACAGACATGGGGGGTGAGATGGGTAAAGTGTCTTGCCCAAAGACACAACAACAGCATGCATCTATGGGAGCTGGAATCGCATAGCCAACCTGTGTGTCAGTGGATCTGACCGCTTTGCCAATGATGTTTTTGTTGAGAGCGAGATTTGAAACCGCCAACTTTCAGATCAGTGGATAAACACACACCAACTGAGCTACTGTTAACCCCATATGTTGTTTCCTCATCAAAAAACATACCTGGAGTTGTGTTTTGTTTCATTCACACTTTTAACACACATCTTGCTTATTTAGACTGTACTCTTCTCTCAAATGGGAAACACTCTGTTCCACTTGATGTCATGTGGTAATACAGAAAGTGCTCCACTGTGCTTTTAAAATCCATACACCTTCACTAGAATCATTTGGATAATTTCAGCCCTGGAATTATCAGTCCCTACTGAACTATAGGTAAAAGTGAGCTGTTGACTTGAAAACTACCACTTCATAACATCACAAGGTGGAACAGATCATTTTGAGCTTTGGAGATATAGACAGACTAATAATAAAAGGTTACTCAAACATGTGTGAATGAAAGAAAACACAACTCTGGGTATGCTTTTGAGGAGGTAACGTTGAAACAACGCTTAAACCTCACAAGAGTCCATTTTGTGTAATGTAGGACCTTTAATGAGTTCAGTGTTGGATGATGAGCAGGTGAAAGAACACGCATTTGTCAGGGAACTAAGGTAGCTTAAAATGTCAGATTAGCTTTTTTTGGTAAGTGCACAGGGACTTGTTGTATATAACCTTCTGCAATATCCATGTCGCCTGTGCCTCTGTTCTGTGTTTCTTTCTGCCAATCCACACATACACACTTAATGAGCCCCAAAAATGCTTCACTTCAAATGATAAATGTAATTTCTCATTTGAATCTTGGATGATTAGGTTGTGCTGACTGGGTAGTTGTTTGTTTATTTGTTTGTTTGTTTGTTTTGTTTTTGTGGGTAAAATGAGCTAAAGGAGAGTTGGTGGTTAAGAGGGGTCTGCTGATTGGTCTGGTCGAATGTGGAGCCGGGTTAAAGACAAGTTCTCATTTAGTTTGCATGGCTTGCATTCAGTGGCTATTTTTGTGTATTATTACATTATACTTGAACTGGTAGTATTAAATGAAGTGCATGTTACCTACACTTAGGGCTGTACCAAAAAGTGAATGTAAACTTTGGTCAATCTCAGTGATAAGGCAAGTTAATTGACAGCTGTGGCAGTAAGAGCGCGTGGTTCTAAGGAGAAGTCACTGCTGTCTTATTAAAAGCTCTGAGTCAGGGCCACAGTCTCTTCTTTTATGTCTCCTCATGTGTCCTCACATTCACAAACTCATTCCAAACTTTAAATGTTAACTTACCTGGAATTGTTGGTTTTATCAACATGAAATTAAAACTCTAGTGATGCTGACACCATGCTCTTTATGCCTGAAGTCCACCTGTCTACATTTTCAAAAAGATAAAGAAGATCTAATTGAAAATTGAGATTGATCAATATGGGGGAAAATCATTATTCTATTTTTTTTCCCCCCTAATTGCCCAGACCTGCCTGTGCTCTTACAGTTTTAAGACAGGTATTACAATCACAACTGAACCTGGGTTGTCAGTGCCTTAACCTACAGATTGAGGACACACAGGTTTTTGTCATTCTCACAACATGGACCGACCATGCCTCATGTGAAAGCTCAGAACCCCCGGAAATCAATTGTTGCAAAGGCTGCACTAGTATCGATTAATCAATGATTGGCTGCTGGTGCTGGGGTTTACGTAGTGACAATTCAGATCAGAGGAAGTCTTGGATTGAAGGATTTTTGCATTTCTCCAAAATGGCAATCCAAATGTGTCTTTACTACACAATTTGTTTATGAAATGTGCTATATAAATAAAGTGGATTGGATTGGATTGGATACTAAGTACACAACAACAGTGTGCATTAGAGCCACTGCTGCCCCACTGTCACACCTGGTATTCCCAGTGGTCTCCCATCTAATTACTAACCAATCTCAACTCTGATCAGTTCCAGACCAATATATTACCATTGACAAGTATGGCCACATAGCTTCTGATGCACATGGCAACCCAAAGTGAGAGCTTGAGAATCAAAATGTTAACAATTTACATATCTTTTTTTTTCTAATTGTAAATAAATCAACAATGCATTTCCTATCTTCATGTTTGAACACACAGTTAAAAACAAAACTATAAAAGGTCCGACATTATGCAAAATTGACTCTTGTGACCTTTAAGCCATGTTATAATGTTGTTGCCTCATCAAAAACATACCCAAAGTTGTATTTTGTTTCATTCAAATATGTTTGTGTGTTATGTTCATTATGAGGCTGTCTATAACCCCAATTCCAATTCGGGACACTGTGTAAAACAAAAAAAAAAAAAAAAGAAAATACAGAATACAATGATCTGCAAATCCCTTTCAACCTATATTGAACTGAATAAACTACAAAGACATGATATTTAATGTTCAAATCGATAAACTTTATTGTTTTTATGCAAATATTCACTCATTTTCAATTAGATGTCTGCAACAAGTTCCAATAAAGTTGGTACAGGGGCATGTTTACCACTGTGTTACTTCACCTTTCCTTATAACAACAATCAATAAGCATTTGGAACTGAAGAAACTGAAGTTGTACATTCTTGCTGAATGTACAACTTCAGTTGCTCAGCAGTTCGGGGTCTCCATTATCGTATTTTTGCCCTTTGCGCCACATATTTTCAATGGGAGACAGGTCTGGACTGCAGGCAGGCCAGTCTAGTACTCTTTCTTTTCCACGCTGTTGTAACTTGTACAGAATGTGGCTTGGCATTGTCTTGCTGAAATAGGCAGGGATGTCCCTGGAAAAGACATTGCTTGGATGGTAGCATATGTTGCTCCAAAACATGTGTGTACTTTTGTATGTACAGCATTAATGGTGCCTTCACAGCAGTGACGTGCGGTGAGGTTCATGGCTGGTGAGGCACTAATGTCGTCACAATCAGATTTAGAAACATGTAAACCAGGTGTCGGCAAGTACATTAGGCCCCGGGCCAATGTCTCTCCCAGCAAGTGACTTGGGGCCAGAATAAAAAAATTATTTCAAAATAAAAGTTCCAAAGTCTGCATGAAATAGCTCTAATAGTATGAAATAAAAAACAAGCTGGTTCTGTATTGTTTTTTATCCTGATTCTGGTTCCCCAATTTTCAATAGATTGAAGTCATTAAATTTCTTACCATTTCATACCACTCTGTTTGAAAAGAGCGAGTCTTTCTTCCCATAGTCTGAAGCAAACCATTTAGCTCCTTTAGTGTAGGTCTTCCTTTAATTATAACCTCCTGCTTCAACCGAAAGTCCAGTTTAGAAAACAGCTTGAGCTTTAATATGTAATCTTCCTCCATTTAAAAGTAGGGCTAGACATGAAGAAAAAAGTGAACGGATTGCTAATCTTGATTTGTTAACTCTAAATTGTAGCTTGCTGTCACTATTCTGCGGCTCCTATTCTGCGGGAGTTGCAAGAATCCCTGTGCTCACGAGTGCCCCCTACCATGAGGCCAGGTAACTACGTGCCTCCCCGGTGCCTTTTCACAGCCGCTTAAAGCAGCAGCTGTCACTGCTCAGCGTACAGCACAGTCAGTCCATGGTGAGGTATGAACAGGCTGGTGCCTCTCCACACGTCTCTTCTCAGTATTTCAACGGTAAACGTAAAAATTCAGTGATTTTGAATAAAAAAATAATAAAAATTGCCAAGTTAAATAGAAAATAACTTTATAGTACAAATCACTGGATAAATATAATCATTTCATTATTTTTTCTCTGTGATGACATGACATGATGACTCTGTGAGGCATGGCCTCCCCTGCCTCCCCTGACTGCATGTCACTGCTTCACAGATGTGCAAGTTGCCCATGCCATGGGCACTAACACACCCCCATACCATCACAGATGCTGGTTTTTGAACTTTGTGCTGATAACAATCTGGAAGGTCCTTTTCTCTTAGGCCCACAGGACCCGATGTCCATGATTTCCAAAAACTATCTGAAATGTGGACTCGTCAGACCACAGCACACTTTTCCACCTTGTGTCAGTTCAAGCCGGCTATGGCTTTCGCTTTGCATGGTACAGTGCACTTGCACTTGGAGATGTATCAACGGACTCTGTTAACTGACAATGGTTTCCTGAAGTGTTCCTGAGCTTTTGTGGTAATATCCTTTAAACATTTATGCCTGTTTTTAATACAGTACCATTTGAGGGATCGAAGGTCACAGGCATTCACTGTTGGTTTTCTGCCTTGCCGCTCACGTGCAGAGATTTCTCCAGAATCTTTTGATGATATTATGGACCGTAGATGATGAAATCCCTAAATTCCTTGCAATTATACATTGAGAAATGTTGTTCTTAGACTGTTGGACTATTTGCTCACGCAGTTGTTCCTAAAGTGCTGAACCTCGCCCCATCCTTGCTTGTGACTGAGCCCTTCGGGAGTGCTCCTTTTATACCCAATCATGACACTCACCTGTTTCCAATTAACCTGTTCACCTGTGGAGTGTTTCAAGTAGGTGTATTTTAAGCATTCCTCAAATTTCCCATTCTTTTGTTGCCCCTGTCCCAGCTTTATTGGAACGTGTTGCAGGCATCAAATTGAAAATGAGTGAATATTTGCATATAAACAAGTTTATTAGTTTGAAAATTAAATATAATGTCTTTGTAGTTCATTCAGTTCAGTATAGGTTGAAAAAAGTATAGTTGAAATTCTGTATTTTTTTTTAAGTTTTACACAGCGTCCCGACTTCATTGCATTTGTGGTTGTACATCTCCAAAGTTGAAAATGCGCTGTTTCACCTTGTGATGCCATGAAGTGGTAGTTTTCAAGTTAACATTTACCTTTTACATTTTGTTCCACAGAGAGGCTGAAATCATCCAAATGATCATAGTGAAGATGTATGGAGTTTAAAAATACAGTGGACCCTTTCCAGTATTACCACATGACATCACAAGTTTTTTCCTTTATAGAGAAGAACTGGGGCTAAATATGTAGGGTTTATGCGTTAAACATGTGTGAAACAAAACAGAACTCCAGGTATGTTTTTGATAAGGAAATAACATTACATCATAGATCAGAAAATAGAGTAATATGGACCCTTTAAATGACCAGTGATTTTGAGTAACTTTTTAGAACAGAAAAATAACCAAATTTGTCGTGTTTTTACATCAGAAGCTGTGTAAAATGAAACAATCTCCTAGTGTGATTACAATTATTACCCATTAACCTTGAGCCACTCTTCAGCTGGGTGATTCAGCTGCCAATCTCCCTGCCACATTTGCCAACCATTTGATTAAAAAAGAAAAATTATATTTTTGGCATTCTCAGTTCTAATGATTATTTTTAAGTAGACCTATTCTGCAAAACTGACTTTTCAGAGCTTTTAGCCATGTTATAGTTGTTTCCCCTTCTCATTTACCCTCTTGAAGTTGTATTTGGAGTGATTTGTTCATGTTTGAGCAAAAATCGCTTATTTTCAAGATGCCATTTTGCCGATCCACCCTTGTTTTCACCCACACGGCATACGCCCACTGCTCTATACTTACGTCATCCTCCTTTTTTCCTTTTTTTTTTTTTTTTTTTTGGTCTTATGACGTTTACAGCTCACATGGGCACCGTCATTTTGGTAATGCGGAAGTCAGTGGATTTGTTTTTATGACGTCTTTTATTACATTGGTTATATTGGTTATTTAAAGTTTCTCAATCGTAACGTTATGATCCACGGGTGTCATAGATTTTTACTATATAGCAGGCTCAAGCACAATATGTCTAAGTTTTTTCCAGCAGTTCTCTTTCCATTGTCATGTACTGCAGCTGTTGCGTCTTGTGGCCATTGGCTGCTGGCTGTGTAAATTAAAAAAAAAATTCATAACTCAATCATATCTTCAGCAGAAAGCCCAGTGTTCCCTTAATGTTCGGAGCTGATAAAACTCTCAATATTATTATAGTGCTGTACAGAACAAGTTGGCTTTGTTTCTGATTTACAAACAGCCCAGTGCTGTTGTGTGGCCATATCTGTTACACAAATAGTTTTTCTGCATTTGTGTTCTTGTGCAAGTTCAAATCTCCTTTGGAAATCAGTGATCAAATGTAATTTATTCTCAGTTGACTTATTGGGGTGTGCTCATGGCTAGACTGAAGGAAGTTAGAACTGGCTTGAAAGGAAAAAGTTTGGGATAATAGACAATAGTACACATGTTTTCATGTGTAAATGTCCTATTTTAGGAAAACTGACTCTTGCAAGCTTTAAGCCATGTTAAAATATTGTTACCTCCTAAAAAACATACCCAGAGTTGTGTTAAGTTTCATTCACACGTTTGAGTAATTCTTTATTATTAGTCTGTCTACATATCCAAACCTCAAAATGCTCTGTTTCACCTTGTTATGTCATGAAACAGTAGTTTACAGCTAGTTAACCTCTACCTTTTACCTTTTGTTCCAACGAGATTGGAAATTTCAGGGCTGAAATCATTCAAATGATTCTAGTGAAGGTGTATGGACTTCAAAAACACAGTGGAGCACTCCCTGTTTTACCACATGACACCACAAGAAAGAGTGTTTTCTGTTTGAGAGAAGAACTCAGCTTAAATACGCAAGGTTTGTGTGATAAACATGAGTTCATCAAACAAAAACACAACTCCAGGTGTGTTTTGATGAGGAAACATTATAATATAGCATAATACATTTCTTTAAAGAAACACTATGTAACTTTTCTGTTAGAGGGTACACGGCCACTTGTCTCAAGATGTTTAAAATTGCCAAAAGAAATACTTTCAAAAACATGCATTCTTACTATAAGCAGGGTCACAATCTGCCCCGTGACTTGATGTGGTCATGTAAAGGTAAAGTTTAATGCCATACTGGGGACCATTCCAGGCAAAGAAGTAACATTGCCATAGAGACAAGTAGTGCTGGTGGACCCTCACTATTAAAGTGACATGCCACCTTTTATCAAAGAAGGGGTATTAAACTTCTATGGGTTATTAATTAGATTCTGGCAAACCGTCCGTCACCTTAGGAGGGGTGCTTCACCAACACTGTTTACTTTGAGGATCTCCTCAATCCCATCATCATGTCTTCCAAGGAGAAAGCAGAGATGGGAGACCCGGAGGCGGACTCGTCCATCACCCTGGCTGAAGTCAAGAGGCGGTTGGGAAGCTCCTCGGTGGCAAGGCTATGGGGTGGACGAAATCTGTCCTGAGTACCTAAAGTCTCTGGATGTTGTTGGGGTGTCTTGGCTGACACGTCTCTGTAACATCGCGTGGAGGTCGGGGAGAGTACCGCTGGACTGGCAGACCGGGGGTGGTGGTCTTTCTGTACAAGAAGGGGGGCCGGAGGGTGTCTTCCAATTACAGGGGAATCACACTCCTCAGCCTTCCCGGTAAGGTCTATTCCAGGTTATTGGAGAGGAGAATCCGATCGATAGTCAAACCTCAGATTCAGTAGGAGCAGTGCGGTTTTCATCCCAGTCACAGAACAATGGACCAGCTCTATACTCTCCATAGATGGTTCATGGGAGTTTGCCCAACCACTCCATATGTGTTTTGTGGATCTGGAGAAGGCATTTGACCGTGTCCCTTGTGGTGTGCTTTGGAGGTTGCTCCGAGAGTATGGGGTTCAGGGCCTTTACTAAGGGCAGGAGCTGTGTTTGTACTGCCGGCAGTAAGTCAGACCTGTTCCCGGTGCATTTTGGTCCTTTGCCACCAGTTCTGTTCTTTGTATTTATGGACAGAATTTCTAGATGCAGCCAGGGGCTGGAAGGGGGAGGGGAAGGGGGGGTGTTTTTAGATGATGTTGTTCTGATGGCTTCATTGAGCCATGACTTGCAGCAGGCACTGGGACGGTTTGCAGCCGAGTGTGAAGCGGCTGGGATGAGAATCAGCTCCTCTAAATCTGTGGCCATGGTTCTTGACCTGAAAAAGGTGGGTTGCCCTCTCCGGGTGGGTGGTGGGTCCTCAAGTGGAGGAGTTCAAGTATCTTGGATCTTGTTCAGGGAATGAGGGAATGATGGAGCCTCGATTTATCCATCAATCTATGTTCCTACCCTCATCTATGGTCATGAGCTTTGGGTAATGACTGAATGGAGAAGATCGTGGCCGAAATGGGTTTCCTCCGCAGGAAGGAGGAAACCCATTTCATGGAGCCACATGCAGTGGCTGGGCACTCCATTAGGCATAGGGTGAGAAGCTCCGTCACACAGAAGGAGCTCAGAGTAGAGCCCTCTGCTCCTCCATGTCGAGAGGAGCCAGCTGAGGTGGCCCGGGCATCTGCTCAGGATGCCCCCTCGACAACTTCCTAGGGAGGTGTTCCAGGCATGTCCCACTGGGAGGAGGCCCCGGGAATACCCAGGACACACTGGGGGGACTATGTCTCTTGGCTGCCCTGGGAACACCTTGGGATCCCACTGGAGGACATGTCTGGGCTGAGGGAAGTCTGGTAGTCTCTGCTTGGACTGCTGCCCCCGTGACCCGACCCCAAATAAACAGAAGAAAATGCATGAATGGGTATTAAACGTTAATGTATTTAGATCACCATGTTACCTTTTATTGTGTTGCAAATGCCATATAAAAACAACCTATTCAATTGCTTAATGTTTCAATTTAGTTTTTGATGCTCTGAGCCATCACACTTAGACACTCCCCTTCAGAGCACTATAATAACTCAATCTGCGTGCATGGCGCTAATGAAACACATGGCATCATGGCGTCAGGTTTGTGAAGCGGTAATGTGTTGTGTTGTATACTGCTCTTAAATCACCATTGGACAGAAACATAGAGCTAACTGTAAGGAGGATTTGAATAGGACTTGGGAGAGATTTCTAGATTACTCAAACATTCATGCATGACATTTAAAACCACTAAGCCAATAGGTCGATTTTGCATAATACCTTCTTTAAGTGTCGGTTTTAATCATATTTTCAAACTACTCATTTAATAGTTTATTTCTACTTTAGGCAGACACGTTTAGACCTGATTTGGACCTGATGTCACTTTGAAAGCCAGAATCTGTAGGTGATAGTGTGTGGTACTTTGAGAAGCATTGGTATGTACTATATTAGCACTGCGATGGTTAGGCCCGTTGGTGGAACATTTGAATTGGAAAAAGCAAAATCGTATATATGACTCATGACAATTGAAGGTATTTTCATCTCAGCATGGGTTATAGTGGTGTGCATTCCTGTGTGTGCAGAAATGTGACAACACTGCCCACTTATCCAGTTTGAAGTAAAAGTACTAAACCCCAAATTAGATAATTGGGGGAAAATTTGGGGGAAATTTCCCCCAAAATAGCAGAGGTTATTGTCAATCAGTTTCTCTGGATTCTAAACAATCAGCACTGACCATGAAAAAAAAAAATAAAAAAAATACATTGCTTAATTAAATTATCCTTATTTTCCCTTTCATAGTTTGATGATAATGAACAGTTTGGCCATTCCCACTTCCCATCATAAACCCATCTTTTAGGCGAATAATTTTCCCAGTGGTGTGTGGGTAGCAGTTTCAAACCCAGCCTTTTAAAGATTTAACAAGGCCGCGGCTTAATTAGTTTTCACAATGGTGTAAAACGGCGCTCAAATGGAGGAAGTGTCATAAAAAGCACAATTAAAGCATGTGATCCTCTAAATGTCTGCCCCCTGGCTCCTCTCCGTGTTTAGCTGGGCGCACGTGGGCGGAGCTGCTCGGCCCAGGCCACTGGCACAATTACGGGGAGCAGGGGAGAGCCATTAGCACAAACAGTCAGGGACGGCTCCATTCACAAAACACTGCGCTATTATCAACTACAGCTGCAGAGAACAGTGCTTACACTCTTCTATCACAATGGCTGCTGTTTAAAGGGCCCATATGAGGCTATTTTCTGATCTATGTCATAATGTTTCCTCATCAAAAACATACCTGGAGTTGTGTTTTGTTGTGGCAATAAACTCCATACACCTTCACTAGAATCATTTGGATGATTTCAGCCCTGGAATTGCCAATCAAGCTGTTAATTTCAAAACCTACCTACATGACGTAAAAAGGTGGAACAGAGTATTTTGAACTTTGGAGATGTGGATAGACTAATAATGCTAATAATTGTGACTCAAACATGTGTGAATGAAACTAAACACAACTCCAGGCATGTTTTTGAGGAAGTAACAACATTCTAACATGACTTAAAGCTCATAATTTTGCATAATATTTTTTTTCTGATTACGACTTGATTTGGTGAAATAGTACCTGTGGTAAATGGTAGAAAAAGTTGGAAAATACCAGGAGTAGCACTCACTCTACCTATGTCATCAACTCTCAAGACAACGTACGTGCAGGGAACACATTTTTTTCTTGACCATTAAAACCTTGATTTAACAAAGTAAAGGTGTTGTCTTTTTTTTCTTTTTTTTATTTGTCAAATCATAACTATTGTGTAATATTGGCAAGCTTTGGCCCTTGTTTACATTATGGTTGTTAGGTAACATACTCTACGTGTGTCATATCTGCTGCCTGTGTGCAGCCAAGAAGTAAAATTATACTCTTCACCAAAATAACAAAGCTAGAAAAGACTAGGCACATTTTTGATAATAAATTTTTGATAACTGTTTTAGAGAAATGAGTAGGCTAACCTGTCATATGCAGTTTAAAACACACACATTTTACCTCATTACATTTCTTTTTTGTGTATTTTCTGGTGTTAGAAGCATGTGTTGTCTCTTTCTGCTGTTTCTAAGCGGAAAAACCAGCCGTGCAATATGGCGGACATGGCCTGAAGAGAGTTCTCCTGGGAAACCTTGGCTTTTTTATATATATATGGCTATGTTATATGTTTTTGTATGTGATTGTACAGCTTTATTTCAAAAAAAAAAAAAAAAAAAAAAATGAATTAATGAATGAAATAAATAGATGATAACAGAAGATTTGTTGTGAAATACAGCATTCTGGTCCTATTCATCTACCACTACGCTTAAGCTAAGGAGGATCTACACAGTACAAAAAGATAACTGAACTGGAAGAAAATATTAGTTATCTTTAGGTGACATCGATGTGTCACAGAGCAGACCTCTGGGCTCAGAGCCCAGGACCTTGGACACAGAGCTCGGTTGGAGCTGGCCCCACTAAACTGACCCCCCACGCCAAGGCAGCCATGAAAACATGGCTATAGATGAGTTTAAAGGTCCTATATTATGCAAAAATGACTCTTTGGAGAGTGAGTTTTAAGTCATGTTGTTACTTAATCAAAAACATACTTGGAGTTGAGTTTTGTTTCATGCACACATGTTTGAGTAAACCCACATTATTACTCTGTCTATATCTCCAAAGCTCAAAATGCTGTTTTCACCTTGTCATGTCATGAAGCGGTAGTTTTCAATCTACCTTTTACCTTTAGTTCAGTAGAGATTGGCAATTTCAGGACTGAAATGATCCAAATTATTCTAGTGAAAATATATGGAGTTTAAAAACACAGTCGAGCACTTTCTGTATTACCACATGATATCACAAGGTGGATCTGAGGGTTTGCGTGTTAATGTGTGAATGAAACAAAACACAACTCGCAATATGGGTCCTTTGGTGTTGAACCTTTCACCAGAAATGTCACATATAGTACCATTTTCTTTTTAACAGGTAGATGACATGTATCTGCATGTATTTAACCCTGTTCTGCTAACTGCAGATAGGTATTTTTCCCATTCAGTGTTTTCTTATCAAGTACTTAAAACAAAATATCATTTGTTTTGTTTGTGGGTGTGTTTTCCTTCAAGGGAAACTCCAATACCAAAAAATAATTCTCAAGCAGCAAAACACTTTACTGTCTTGTCCCCCAGTCTCCACTAAAGATGCTTACCGGGCCTTGCCCACTTTGTTCCCAGATTTCACTGAGAATTTAGTACACAGGCCAGAACAAAGCCTGAGCCTTATTAGCAGATAGAGGCGTAATCCGTCTGAGGACAGATTGCTAGATTACATGCATGGATGACATATAAACCTTGATGAGGAAAAGTTATATAATAGTAGAAAGTTAAAAAAAAAAAAAAGTTGGTTTTGCATTATACCCCCTCTTGAAGTGTTAATCAAGTTTTATCCTCCATTGGGTAAGTCCTTGTTTGAAACTCCTCGCGTAATGGTTTATTTCTACTTAAGCCCAGACACGATGACCAAGGTGATACTTGGTGTGGTACTTATGAATCGCTGATCTATACTATATTAGCATTGTGATGGCTAGACCCATTGCTAGAAGTTTTGAATCGAAAACCAAAATCATAGATGGCTAATGACTATTAAAGATATTTTATTTTAGAACGATGTTTGTGTTTCATCACTCAGCAAGGATTATAGTGGTGTTATTCTCCAACTAGAACAAAGGCCTGAACAAAGTCTGAGCAGCCTTATTAGCAGAGATGTAATCCGTCTGAGGAGAGGAGCTTGGGGCTGCTGTCTGTGTACTCACATCACATGATTCATGGTCTTTCCTGCTGCATCAAAGCATCCTTCCCAAGTGGTACGATTGACAGCCACATCAGTGGGAGGATCAGGCCTGCTCACTGGTGGAAATGGCACCAGGATATGAGGGGTTAATCCTAGCTGCGGTCGGCTGATGGACGGAGCATCGATTTGGGTTGTCTTTGAGGCGTCCTTCAGGATCCAAGGCTTCATATTGACCAGTGATGTCATGCCAAAGCTCTGGAATCCTGTGTGTTAAACAGGATTTGGACCCAGATCAAAGAGTCTTAATTTACGGGAACATATTTTGTTAATTTATTTAATATTTTGTTTACTAATTTTTTAACTTTTCCCTCAACAAAAGCTTACTTAAAGTGCATAGGACAGATTAGACTACTGATTTTTCTAAAACATGATCAATTTCATTATATTCAAGATTTTAGTATAAATCTTGCCTGTTCTTGTTGAATGTAGTCTAGTCTTTTCTAGTTTTTTAATTTCATGAAGTTTATGATTATACTTACTTCTTCCACTCCTCCTTGGGACAAACAGCTGACTGACCCTCTTTGAGCAATAGAGCCTGTACCGGGACACGAAAAGCCTGCATTGAATCAACTGAATTACCGTATGTACCCAGAGACCCACCACCTCTACAGCATGGAGTGCAAGAAATTTTCACGGGATCACAACGTACTTTTTTACGGGATCAAGTGTGAATTTCTCACAAAGTTCTCAGAATTCTTTTTATTTAATTCCTCACCTGGCACCCTTGTGGGGTTCTGTAGTTATAAGTGTTGATTCATGAACATTAAAAAAAACATATATACTATATGACTTTTACTGTATTTTCCGGAATATATACATCACTCCGGAGTATAAGTCGCCCAAGCAAAAAAATTCGCAATAATGAAGAAAAAACATATATAAGTCGCACTGAACTATAAGTCTAATTTATTTTACAAAATCCGATACCAAGAACAGACATTTTATCTTTAAAGTCAAGTTATAATAATAAGAAAATTAAAAATTAGAGAACAGCAGGCTGAATAGCAGTACAGCACGCTAACGTAACACATAGACAACAAACTGAATACGAGTCTGGTATCTTTACATACGATATTAACAGTTAATCAGATAACTACGCATGGAAAGTATATATACCACTTTGGCCTGCAAGTAAACAAAACAATTGTTTTGTTGTCTTAGCAAAAAACAAAAAAGGCTGAACCGGAAAACAAAAAGTAGTTTTCGCAATCTTAAACTAGATTTATGATAAACTAAACATTTACAATATTGTTCCAAATGAAAAAATTATCACCTTTATGGTCTTATAAATAAAGGGGAAATAAATAATGGGAAACTAAAATGAAATGTATGAAAGGAAACAAGCAAAATACGCCGTTGTCAGTGTGACAATAACGAAGATGTGAAATTATATATTTTAATAATTTCACATATAAGTCACATCCTTGTCCAATGTATAAAAAAAAAAAAATGCAACTCTTATGCGAAAAATACGATAGCTCTTATTTGTAAATTCAAACTGGAACATCCTGCCAACTGTGAATTCCTTCTTGGAAGCTCACTATGCTATAATATGCTGTACAGTGCTTCTACCATGTCATGTCAACAGAAGCAAAAAGTCACTCTTAACGCTGATAATAACTTTGAAATCTGTTAAAAATGAAAACAGAACTAGTTTATTTGAAACCGTGGTCCAAAGTTCTTCCTCACTTAACTTTCATATATCTGTACTGGAGAAAGACACATTTTGCTCAAATATATATTAAAAAAAAACAAAAAACAGGTACAGGGCCATTAACTTTATTGGATTATTGCTTTTTAACCTAATTGTATTACTGCTGTTGACCGTTTTGAGCACGTTCCTAGTTTTCATCACTTGCATCAGTCATTACTGGACACCGTTAATGAAAACAAACAAACAAACAAACAAACAAAAAAAACCCGAATGTTTGTCTGACTTGACAACTGGAGCACAGAAATGTGAAGAAAACGCCTGAATCAATGTGACTGTTGTACCCTTTATTACGAAGTACTAATTATATCCTCCTGAGATATGGCCCATTCATTTGTGTCCTTTATAATGAATATTGAATTAACCAGTCTATCTTTTAAGTTTTTTCAGATCTCGTAATTCCTGATGTACTTTGTTTCTACTAATATGTCATTTGTCTGGATGGGACTTTTGGAACAGCCTCTTCCTTTCCATTAAAAATGGCTGATATTCAAAATGGTACATTTCGTGGTATCAGGAGAGGTGAATCAAATATCCCTTATGTATACCATTTTAAAGTATATTTTTCCACATGTATTTGTATTTCCTACCACTTTAAGAGTAGATATAGTAATTATTTAAATAATTTGAATTTGTGTCTTAAAATAATGTCTGATTTATAAATCTCCATTTTAATGGGTGCTGTGTTGTATTTGATGGATCTTTTTTTTCTGTTGCTGACAGAACTGAAACAGTTAACTGCGTTTTTGAGGGAGAGTCTGATTTGAACTTTTTAGATGATGAGAAAGCCTGAGATTTAGACTTCAGAAAGTTTTCAGAACCCTTTAATTATTATGATGACATACATGCATAATAAATCTGATTATCTTCATTTTTTATTGCTAAAACTTAGCACTGAGCACAATTAAGAAAATCAAATGTTTAAATAAAATACATATTAAAGCAAACTATTATTTGAATTCTGAATTTCTGTTAATTAAATACTAACCAGCAAGGTGGATGTGTGCTCATGTTACCCAGCCCTTCATATTCTATAGGGAAGGTACCGGGGAATATACACCAAGCAATCCAGTTACCAATGTTAAAGTTAAAGTTAGTTAGGTGGGTCTCTGTTTCTTGAGTGGAGGGAGTAGGTTTCTCTGACTAAATAGGGGCTTGGGAATTATAGGGTACTGTTGTGCCCAGGATAAAAAACAAATAAATGCAATAGTGGCTGCACTATAATAAAAATTGAAGAAATAAGAAGAGTCAGAAAACTTTCTGAAGCAATGGTAGCAACTTGTCAGAGATGTTGGACATCAAAAAATATATTGTTAGGTTGTAAAATAATCATATGGATTTATCACCATATATATGTCTGTGTGTGTGCAGTCTGACCTGACCATGGAACAGAACGGATTTAAGATCACTCTGAAGACTCTGGAGGACAATCTACTGTCCCGCCTGTCCTCTGCCTCGGGGAACTTCCTGGGTGACACAGAGCTAGTGGAGAACCTGGAGATCACCAAGCGCACTGCAGCCGACATACAGGAGAAGGTATGACTTTTTAGGGATGGGACGAGATTGGCACTTTGCTTAACTTATATTTACTTGGGTTTTGAAGTCATATTGATTTGAAGTAGTTTTACATATAATATCATAAAACTGTGTAATTCCCTTACCTTATTTATTATATCTATAATATTTTCAAATTGCTGTAACTGGTGAACGAGTCAGCTCTTTATCATAATAACAGTTACTATTCTTACTCTTATTATTATTATTGTTGACTCTCACTCTCAGTTGAACCATTTTAAACAAATCTGAGCCTTGGTCATTTCTCTTTGTGATTGGTTTGTAGATAAAATTAGTTCTTACATTGGCTTCATGCCATACAAATAAACCGTAAAAGAGCCAGATTTTTGAAAGTCTCTTTCAAATAAACAGATCCAAAAAATTTGAAGTCCCATCACTAGCTGTAACTGTTTTAAATGCCTTGTGTTTACTGCTTCACCGGTCCAACCAATATATTTCATATATGTTTTATTGTACATTTTCATAATGTTTAATGCATTGAAAAAAGTTTTTTATTGTGTTTTCTCCTCAGGTATCCCTTTAAAATGAGATGCTAATCTCAATGGGACTTCCTGATAAAATTAATTTTAACTAAGCCATTAGCTGAATGAGAGCCAACCAATCATATGACAGCAGGGGCCCATGCATACTGTGATGGGCGGTGTATGAAGGAAGTTATTGGTGGTGGTGGAGGGATCTATTGGGGCAGACTGTTTTTTTTTTTTTTTTTTTTTCATTCACACATGTTTAACACACAAACCCTGCAGGCCGAGTTCTTTTCTCAAATAGAAAACAATGTTCTGATAGCAATATCATATGAAATCAGACTGCAACATTAATTGTTGAATTGTTGTACTGGACAGTATCAAACTGTTAGTGTCTGTAAAACTTGTTTGTAGATGTTGAATCCACACTGTGTTGGAGTGAATATTAGCGCACAGGGACTGGAGTTCCAGTCTGTAGCAATGTGAGAAGCGCTTTGGAGCCTGTGAAGTGAGTGTAGTGAGGTAGAGCTCTGCTGCACTGCAGATAAAAGCTGTCACTCTGCAGATGGGCAGCCTTTAAAATAATTACTCCTACAGTTTTACTTTGAAACAAAGTCTGTGGGGGCTCAAAGAGAAGTGTTTCCAATTAATAACACTCTTAAATAGTGCAAAATAAATGTACATTCTGAGTCAAAGTTTCATTAAGAAAAAAAAAAAAAAAAAAGTACTTTCTTTTACATTTACATTATGTTTAACTAGTTATACATGTACTTAAATAATATTGTCAACACATAGAATTGTACCTTATAGGAAAAGGAGATAGCACAGGCGGAAGCTCACTTTTCCTGCTGTTCTGATGGTTTGATTCCTACTGTGTATGCAATGTATAGTTACGTTGTGTGCTTAATTTATATAATAATGATAATAATAATAATAATAATAATAATGATGATGATGATGATGATGATGATGATGATGATAATAATAATCATAATGATCATGATCATAATAATCATAATAATCATAATCCTAATACAATAATGTGGCAAGACGCTTTACCCTGCTTGCCACCTTTGTCTGCTTAGAAAAACAAAAAGTGTCTGTAATAGGAATCATGACATTAATGTACAATGCTTATAGTTAAACACTGCGCTGGAGGACACTGAGCAGGACAGGTGATAATTCTATGGTGGAATTTGCTGTTTAGCTGTCAGATTGCGGATTGGTTGACCTGGTTTATGGTTAATATCTGTAATTACTCGGCCTATCCACATCAAACACACAGTTTGATGTCTTCTCAGTCCGCATAAATAAACAAAAGTGTATTTCAACCCCAAAGACCTGATTGTTGTCAGTTGAAAGGACTTTAAGTCACAAGATTAAAATGGCAAGTCTGTAGAGTCAATTCCAAACAAATAATGATTAGGTTTAACACTTAAAACACTGAAATGCCATGTAATCCATAGGGGGAACTGGCTCTTATCCCTCATCTGGGACTGTGATGTTACATTCTAGAATCTAAAAAAATACCAATATAAGTGCATTATATTGCATGGATAGCTTTACCATTTTCTTCAGGTAGTGCTTGATGAACACACTATATTATATTACACACTGTGGTATATTCCTGTGTGTGATTTCCCCTGTGCTGCTGCTGTCTTTACTGCAGGTAAAGGAAGCCAAGGTGACAGAGGCCAAAATCAATGAGGCTCGGGAGCACTACCGGCCCGCCGCAGCCCGCGCTTCCTTATTGTACTTCATAATGAACGACCTCAATAAAATCCACCCCATGTACCAGTTTTCTCTCAAGGTAGGTATGGGCCGTATTGACCCACTATGCCCCCCTCCTGCTTCCCATTTCCTCCTGCACCCCATAGAGACACTTTTTACTCTTCTATACCCCCCACACCGCTCGATCCCCCCACTTTATGCTCTTTGGCCTGCACGGATCCTGTTTGTGGCTCCCTAATGTGGTTATGTTGAGCATAATGTCTCTTATATTGTGAGACAGGCGTACTCACAAAGCGAAGGTTTTGCAGTCCCGCACTGCTCTGCGGTAGCTGCCCCGGTCCACTTCACTCCTCACCTAATCGAACGGAAGCACGTTGTAAGTGGCCATACCTTTGACCTTCACAGAAAAATAGAATATAATAGTATGCATTCTTCACAGCAGAGTGCTATGACTCTGCGAAATCAATATGTGAGAGAGAAGAGAGAAGGCTTGTTCCAGAATAATAGACTTTGCTAATACGTCATTGTAATGGTATGTTATTACATTGCATGGTATATTGTTATTTTACTCGTCTAGCCATAATAATTCCCACATATTTCAGTTTATATTACATTACATTTCTTTATATTCGGCAACACTCATCTATGGGGCTCCTCCATGTTTTTAAAGTTCACACACCTGTGACCACTACACCTCTAGACAACTTTGATGCTAGTGGCCATTATATTTGGCTAAATAAGAAATGCATGCAGCTGATGATATTAAATGGGCATCATTACAAAAAGGTAATTTTCTGCTTGATTAAATTTAATTGAATAAGATTTCCACTTGTATGGCATGCAGCCACAAATATGCTCTATATTCAGCTGTGTGTGGGGAATATTGTAAGAATAATAAAAAGTCATACTGCAGCCATTAGTCTGTTACTCTACATATGACATGGTTGTTCTATGTTAGAACAACTGCCAGCCTTTAAGTTGTGATTCATGCCTGTAATCCTAGCCTGCTTTTGAGCAGGCCCTGCAGTACCTGTATTGTAAGCATAGTTCAGCATAAGGTTAGGGTGCAGGTGAGAATCCATGTCCAGAGGTTTAGCCTGGAAATCAATAGACTTGAGGTTTTGATCAATACTGAACCATGAACAGAATGTAAAATAATGCTTTTTGAATGTAACAAATGATAAAATAACACAAGCTACTACAGCTAATATACTAGTAAAGCATCATCTTTAGATACAGTCAATATATGTGTGCGCGTGGCCCACTGGGGAATGCATTGGAATCATACTAATCAATGTTTTATGTGCCCAGGTCAAACGACTGCATAATGTAGTGCTCATAAAGAGCCTTGGAATGACGGCTCCCACCCCTCACAGAGCAGCGTTTTAGCACCTGCTCTCCAGCCAATTCTGGTGCACTCATCTGCAAGCATTTACAGGCTGTGCAGGATAAGTGGTTTCATACATCATCTTACAAAAGACAAAGAATAGTATTTGTGTTCACTGCAAAAAAAAAAAATATATATATATATGCATTTCTAGTCTTAAAATGTCATGTGTTATTTAAAGGTGCAGTATTTTATTTTAACTGTATTGAAATTGTGATAAGAATAACTACTTCATTTTAAACGGTTTGTAGCATTCCAAATGTATTGCTAACTTACCTTATGAATTTTGAGCATTCTAATTACTCACAGCAATGAGTTTTTAAGCACTTTTGACAACTTCCAAGGAGCAGAGTTCACGGTAACTCAGAATTTACACCTGCAGCTACAGCGATGTGTAACACAGGCAAAGCTGCAGACACGCACATTTTTTAAAGCGTCAATTTACACCAGAGGCATCAGAGTGCCTCCTTCTACACTAGCCTTTATATGTTGTCATTTTTAATCCCCACAGTCTTTTATATTATATATGCCAATATTCATTGGTGATTGGATGAAGTCTGTTTTAAAACAATACAGTTAACAAGACACTTTGCACAGTAATAACAAGCCGTGGCTGTGGTGCTTGGATTAATTAGGCTACTTACCATCTAAGTTTTGCTTTCTGCATGCAGTGCATTTTTCTTTTTGTTATATTGTCCTTGTGAAATTGATGTTTGATGATGTAAAGTGTGTTATAGTTATCCTCCATGAATATACATTTTTCATAGTCCTTCACGAGTCATTCCTGAGCTCCTGATGTGTCACACGCTGTTTACGCGACTGTAGTTGTTTTAGAGAACCTATTTTGAAAGGGCATTGAATGTTTATTTTGACACTAGATACTTATTTCCTGTCTTTCACCTTGTAATAAGCCTAGAGACGCTCCTTTGACGCCAAAAAGTTAGAACAGCACCCTAATTTGAGCTATGCAGCGATTCCTGCGCATATGCTGTGCTGCTACTGCTTTGGTGTAAATTGGAAGTAATGCTACAACTAGCAGACTACTGGTGCACTTCCTGTTTTGTGGAGAATAAAACATTTAATAATTAAATGCATACTCAGACTCATTGTCACCTACTTTTACAAAATATTTGAACTGGGGAAAAACTTGAGATATTAAACATTTCAATACTTTGTTTTTGATAAATAGTGTAGCGTAGATCTAAATACGTTATGTGTTAATACCCCATAGAAGTGTAATACAATGTCTTTAAGCAATTGTAACTCTTATATTGTAAGACTGTGTGTTTTTGCAGTGAGCACGGACAGCTGAAAGCTCTCAAAAAGCTTCTTAATAGGACCAAAACAATTTTAGAAAATATCTAATTGCAATTATAATAGATTGCTATTAGATTTGACATTCTTTGATTTTGTTGAACCAAGTTTCAGTTCGCATGCATTTGTGAACATATCCATAGAGGTCTAAACTATACTCTGGGGATACAGGGAGATATTTTATCATTTCGTCCATACAGTTAAAAAATGCAATCATTCAAATGATGAGTTTTGATTCTTTTGGGATTCATCTTGCACCCTAATTCCTAGTTTGCAAATACACAATTCTAGTAGGGGAAATAGTCATGATATAGGCTGCATTCACAGAAATGTTGAACTAGGATTTGGACTTGGTTTCCACAGAAAAAAAACCCAAAAGAAGACAAACAAAAAAACAAACAAACAAACAAACACTGGGAGCCGTAAATATTTTGTGATAAGGTGATCCCATCTAGAAGTGATGGGAGACAATGACTCCCACAGTGTGTTTCCCATGCCCAGTCTGCTCAATTTCTTTCAAAAAACTCTAACTCTTTTAATCCAGGGAGCTTAGTCTCCATGTGCCAAAGCAGTTTTGAACGGTTCATTGCATCAGGGAATTCTACAATGAGCTTAAACATACAAACCAGGGGTCAGCAACCTTTAACTCCCAAAGAGCCATTTGGATCCGGTTTATAAAAAATAAAAAATAAATGCTCTGGGAGCCGCAAATATTTTTTGACATCTAAAATAAAGATAACACCGTATATATTGTGTTTTTTTTTTACTCTTACGGTTTGTGTAAACAACTATAGTGTGGCTATGACAGGGGTTCCCAACCTTTTTGTATGGTAATATGGTAAAAATAAGTTAAGTGCAGAAAAAATACAACTCACCATAGTGCTGAATCAGTGAGAGCTCTGTGCATGAGGTGGTCCCATCAGGAGTGATGGGAGACAATGACTCCAGCAGTGTGTTTATGTCCAGTCTGCGCCATAATTTCTTAAAAAAAAAAAAAAAAACCCTCTAAAGGCTTATCTTCCAATCCAGAGTGCATAGTCTCCATGTGCCAAAGCAGTTTTGAACGTTTCATTGCCTTGTTCGCTTTTCTCCGCATATTACGCAGAGCGGACTCGGCGAGTGAGAGTCACCTGTAGCGATAAACCCACATTTTAAGTAAGACTCCTGGTATTGTCTGTTAAATTTAGCTTTCTTTTTCATGGAGGTCGTAGACTTCTCTTCTGGCTCCTCAGTTGGCCTTTTCTCCTTTGCAAAAAAGCTCTCCAAAGACTTTTGTTTTTGTCTCATTTTCATTAGCTTTTGGGTGTCTGATGCATTACAGGTGATACGTCATTGCAGAGGACAAGAGCACAGATATAATATACTCATCATTATATCAAATGGATTTCTGTGGTGATTTCCTATCAGGATTTTCATTATATACTATGGACAAGCTTATTAGCGTGACATGATGGACAAGCCAAAGTTACGTCAAAGAAGATGCGGTCGCTGATAAATTATTGACTGTTTTTGTGCAGCCCGGTAGCAAATGCGTATGAGCCGCAGCCCGGTGGTTGGGGATCACTAGCTTATGAAATCTATGTAGTGCTACAGATCCTCCTGCTCCTGAACCTCTGCACAGCGTCTGTTAATCGGGGCTGTATCTTTATGCAAGACTGTGAGCTGTGTCTGTGAGGTGTGAGCGCTGTTTGTTTTTGACAGTTCCGTGAGGTTAACGCTTATTTTCAGCGACAAAACATAAGAAAATATTATTTTATTTTAATATTTCAATATGACCGTATTTTTTTCAATTTAAACTACAAATTAAAAAACAACTAACACAAATAAAATATACTTACTATACAATTAAATACTTATAATTTATTTTCCTAAGTCGGAGCTGCAGTATATGGATGAAAGAGGGTTGCTGCCCCCTGATATAGATAGTTTGGAACATTATGATTTCATGTGAACCTATTATTTTTATTAAAAAGAGTGTATTACACTTCTATGGGGAATTAAATTTAGATGTTACCTTTTATTATTTTGAAAATGCTAAATTCGGTGAAACAACGCATTAACATTTGACAAGTTTCAGTTACGTTTTTGACGCTCTGAATCCCTCTCACATTACTCTCTATGTCACTACTCCTTCAGAGAGCTATCACATTACAATCACCATGCATCCTGCTAATGAAACTACTACACATCACATCATATTTGTGAAGTTGTTATGTATTGTTTTGTATCTTGCTTTTGTATATATATGGAGAATTGCTGTACAGGAGCATGGGTGAAGTAGGCTTGTGGGCTGTGCTTAGAATCGTACACCAGCATTTGAATAGTGTCCAGGAGAGATCGCTAGATTATTCAAATATGCACAAATGACATGTAAAACCTCTTCAGGCATATTTTTGATGAGGGAACAAAATTATAGCATGGTAGAAAGCTCAAAAAAGTCAATACCCCCACTTAAATTATTCAATTCTGACTTATCAATTATTGTATTGGGAATATATATATATATATATATATATATATATATATATATATATATATATATATATGTGTGTGTGTGTGTGTGTGCTGTGTGTGTGTGTGTGAGTACGCTCTCTCCAGCATGATTCAAAATGTTGAGTTTTTATAATGAACTCTCCCCTTTGACTTGGAGATATATTTTTGTCCAGCCAACACCAAGCCCTTGGATCTTGTTATCGGAGTCCTTAAGCTGCCTGCTGCCTGTTGCTTTTGCGAGCTTCCTCATTGTTCCTTTAAAATGCTGTCATATAAACTATAATTGGCAGTGTTGATGGATAGCTCCCTCAGTTAGAATGTTTAGAATCAATAGAATATTTTATCTACTCGTACATCCTCTCGGGCGAAGAAGCCGTAACAAAACAAGCACAGTGTGCACGTTTGTTGCTCCTTAATATTCACATTGTCGTTTAGAGTTAGAACAGTGCTGTCTGTTTTTCTAACACTATTACTACCTGTGTATACTTTAATATCCAGTTTTGTAGAAGTCCGAACACCTCAGTGGTTAAGGCTAATACGATGGCATTGATCACAGTTCAAATGATTTATTGAGTTGTCCACACTGGTTGCCTCTTAGTAATGTTGTTGTCCTCTCTCCACTCACACGGTATTTATCACATTTGCTTTTATGGCAAGCATTTCCATCAATTAAATATCAGCAACAGGTTAAGTTTGCTACATATATGTGATGTCCTGGCTATGGAATGTTTAAACGGCTCATATTAGGCTATTTTCTAATCTATGTTATAATCTTGTTAGCTCATCAAAAACATACCTGGAGTTTTGTTTTGTTTCATTCACACGTTTAACACACAATCGTGCATATTTATTCTGTGTTCTTCTCTCAAACTGAAAACACTCTGTTCCACCTTGTGACGTCATGTGGTAATTCAAGAAATACTCCACTGTGTTTTTAATCTAAATACACCTTCACTAGAATCATTTGGGTGATTTCAACCCTGGAATTGCCAATCTCTACTGAAAAAAAGAAAAAAATGGTAGCTGTCAACTTAAAAATGACCACTACAAAAGGTGAAACAGAGCTTTGGAGATATAGACAGACTAATAATTAATAAAAGGATTACTCAGACATGGATGAATGAAAAGTAACACAACTCCAGGTATCATTTTTGATGAGGTAACAACATTATAACATAGATTATAGCTCTCAAGAATCAATTTTGTGTAATATAGGACCTTTAAAGAGCAATCAATAGGTCTTATTTTGTTTTGTTTCTCTTTTGGCAAGTTACTGCTGCTAATACATTAACTATAACTTATACCCTATCTATAATTAAACTTTTTTCTAAACCTAAACTTGACCATTTTCCTAACCATTAGTCAGCTTATTATAATAACTTTGAATGATCAGTCGTTCCCTCATCAAAAACATGCCTGGGAGGTTTTAGTTGTCATCCAGGCATGTCTGATTAATCTTGTGATCTCTCCCAGGCCCTATTCGAACCCTCCTTATGCTTAGTTATAAGATTCTGTCCAATGCTCAGCCCACAAGCCTATGGCACCCATGCTCGCTCTTGAAAACTGTCCATAAATATACATAAATATACAAAAACATGATACAAATATACAAAAACATGATACAAAACAGTACTATTGAGCAACCTGAATATATAATTTTCAAAACAATAAAATGTAACATGGTGATCTAAATATATTATGTCTTCACACTCTTTATGAATTTGTTCCTCAAACTGAGCATATTATTTTTATGGATCAGTAATATTTAATTAAAGATTAAAGATTTCGTTAAAGCTGGAATACCTAATTGTCAAAGTGAAAGGAAGAAATTGCTGTCTTTTTAGGTCTTGATAAATCTTTTTATCAAGCTTTAAATTACACTTTGTGAAGAAAAAAATATAAATTTAACAGTATATATGCATATATATAAGGTCTATTCCAGAGTACTGGAGAGGAAAATCCATCCGATAGTCGAACCTCGGATTCAGGAGGAGTAGTGCGGTTTTCGTCCTGGTCGCGGAACACTGGACCAGCTCTACACTGCTTGCTAAGGGCTGTCCGGTCCCTGTATGACCGGAGTAGGAGCCGTGTTCGCATTGCTAGCAGTAAGTCAGACCTGTTCCCGGTGCATGCTGGACTCCGCCAGGGCTGCCCTTTGTCACCTGTTCATTGTATTTATGGACAGAATTTCTAGGAGCAGTCAGGGGCCAGAGAGGGTCTGGTTCGGGAACCTGCAGCAGGCACTGTGGCGGTTTGCAGCCGAGCATGAAGTGGCTGGAATGAAAATCAGCTCCTCCAAATCTGAGGCCATGGTTCTCGACTGGAAAAAGGTGGCTTGCCCTCTTCAGTTGGGGGCGGAGTCTCTGCTTCAAGTGAAGGAGTTCAAGTATCTTGGGGTCTTGTTCACGAGTGAGGGATGGATGGAATGTCAGATGGAACAGCGGATCGGTGCAGCGTCTGCAGTGATGCAGTCGCTATATCAGACCGTTGTGGTGAAGAAGGAGCTGAGTCGAAAGGCAAAGCTCTTGATTTACCAGTCAGTGTACGTTCCTACCCTCACTTATGGTCATGAGCTCTGGGTAATGACCTAAAGGACACGATCATGGATACAAGCGGCCGAAATGGGCTTCCTCTGCAGGGTTGCTATGCGTTCCCTCAGAGATATAGGGTGAGGAGCTCGGTCACACGGGAGGAGCTCAGAGTAGAGCCGCTGCTCCTTCATGTCAAGAGGAGGAGGCCCCGGGGAAAACCCAGGACACGTTGGAGGGACTGTTTCACTCGGCTGGCCTGAGAACGCCTAGGGGTCCCTCCGGAGGAGCTGGAGGATGTGTCTGGGGTGAAGGATGTCTGGGACTCCCTGCTTAGACTGCTGCCCTCATGACCCAGCACCGGATAAGTGGAAGAAAATAGATTTTTTGTTTTATTATTTTTTTTTTTTGTGACGTTGAACTTGGGCCTTGTAAATACAGAACTGCCATATACCTGGTCTTATGCTGTTTTGTTTTTTGTTTTTTTTTTACCACTGACTTTATTGTATGTACTATACAGAGGAGGAGAGCTCCTACAGACAACCCATGTGTGCTGCTTGGAACAGGTTTATGATAAATATTGTACACTGTTGAGTTTAATAGAATTTCCATACACTGAATAAATATTTGATGTTCTCCTGGACAGTATTCACCAAACCATGTCAGAACATTCAATAACGTTTAATCTAAGATCCCATACACACACACACACACACAGGTCTATCCAGTCACAGGTTTTGTCTTTTTTATTTATTTATTTCTTTTTGTATATTGTTACCAATGTTACTCAGATGAGCTTAAAGCACTTGTATAAAGAATACGATATCCGCCCTCAACCATTGTTATCACAGGACAGGTCTCCTCCTGTCACAGCAGGTAGATCATTATTTTGTTAATGAGTTCTGAAAGTTATTAAAAGTACAAGGCGCAAACCTCCCTGGACACACACCTTTGAGCAACTAACCTTTGTCTTTGCCGTCGGGCTGTTTGCTTGTTTAGAGAGTTGTTATATGAGTCTCTTCTGCACAGGCTTGAGTGGCTACTTACTGCATTAAATAAGCAATGCAATATCTAAATTAATTATCCTTTAATTGCATAAATAATCATTTTGACTCAATAAAACATTGACTGTTATAAAATGATATAGAATTGTCCAAGATAAATCAGTACCAAATCCATGACCTCATAATGTATTTAAAGAAGATATATTATGCTTGTGTCTGCTATGTAGTTATAATCTAGGACAACCGCGGACCATTATGTTAAAATTGGCACATTTAAATTGCATTTTAAACAACTTAATAATTGAAACAAGTCAACTGACTTCTGCATTACAAAACTGCAGGGCCCAATGGGGGCAGACTTTGCTGTAAACGTCATCACAACAGAGCCATAAAGGTGGGGGAACTTATCAGATAGCTGCGCATCACCCTAGCGAGCGACAGATTTTGAATTTTTAAAAAAAAAAAAATTCATCTGTACTAAAATGACTACTCAATTCTGCAGAATCCTATGTGTATCACAGAATAAGAAAATAAAATTGGAGAATGGAATAAGTAGAGAGTAGTGGGCGTCTGCTGGTGCAGGTGAAATAAGGTTGATCAGCAATATGACGTCTTGAAAATAAGTGATTAAATATTGTTCAAACATGCACAAATCACTCCAAATACAACTTTGAGAGGGTAAAGGAGAAGGGGAAACAATTTCAACATGGTTTTAAAAATATCTTAGTATGATTGTGTTCATTGCCTTTCCCTGTGTTCCCAGGCTTTCAGTGTGGTTTTCCAGAAGGCTGTGGAGAGAGCTACCCCAGACGAGACCCTTACTCAGCGAGTGTCCAACCTCATCCAGAGCATCACATGGTCTGTGTTTCAGTACACCACCAGGGGCCTCTTTGAATGCGACAAGCTCACCTACACAGCTCAGCTCACCTTCCAGGTACAACCACACACTCCCCTACAAAGCCCAGCTCAACTTCCAGATACAAACACACACTCACCTACATGGTGCTTTACAATATGAGTTAACGGTTTTAATAAAACCTTAGTGAACTGCATTATTCTGTGTGAAATTGTTGCAGCAAAATAGTGCCAGTCAGACAACTCAAGACAGCTCAAAAGACCAGACATGGGGATGAAAATGTAATCTGTTTTTTATAGCTACTACTAAAGATAATAAGTTGCTGCTTTTAAAGGGCCCATAGCTCAAAAGACCAGACATGAAGATGGAAATGTAATCTGTTTTTTATAGCTACTACTAAGGATAATAAGTTGTTGTTTTTAAAGGGCCCATACTAACCTACATTCTGATCTATCTTATAATGTTTTTTCATCACTGAAAACATATCCGAAGCTGTGTTTTGTTTCATTCACAGGTTTAACACGCACATTCTGCATATTTAGACTAAGTTCTTCTCTCAGACAGAAAAATGTTCCACCTTGTGATGTAAAGTCATAATACAGAAAGTGCTCCACTGTGTTTTTAAACTTCATACACCTTCACTAGAATCATTTGGATGATTTCAGCCTGGAATTTTTCTGTCTCTGCTAAATAAAAGGTAAATGGTAGCTGTTAACTTGAAAACTACCGTTTCGTGATGTCACAAGGTGGAACAGACCTGAGCTTTGGAGATGTAAACAGACTAATAATGCTTGTTTACTCAAACGTGTGAATGAACCAAATACAATTCTGGGTGTGTTTGCAAGGAGGTAACAGCATTATAACATGGCTTAAAGCTCACAAGAATTAATTGTGCATAATATAGGACTTTTAAATGCCAATCTTTGTTATTATGTCCTTCAAAGTTTTTACTTATCTCTGGTTGGGAAACAACCAACCATTTAATCCCTACTGGGAGCTGTGACTTGTCTTTCCTTGGTCCAAGAGGACAGGGGCACTAAACTCTGAGCTCTGACTGTGTGCACAGATCCTGCTGATGAACAAAGAAATCAGCCCTGTGGAACTGGACTTCCTACTGCGATACCCAGTGCAGCCGGGTGTGAGCTCGCCAGTGGATTTCCTGTCCCACCACTCATGGGGTGGCATCAAGGTACATACAAAATAATAGTTCATGCAACATAACGGGAAAAACACAACCACTCTAGTCATACAACATAACAGGAAAAACACAACCACAACAGCCATATAACATAACAGGAGACACAACCACTTCAGTTATACAAAAAAACAAGAAAAACAAAGCCACTTTAGTCATACAACATAACAGAAGACACACAACACATCAGTCATACAACATAACAGGAAAAACACAACCTTAGCAGGCATACAACATTACAGGAGGCACAAAACACATCATTCATGCAACATAACAGAAAAAAACACAACAGTCATATGACATAACAGGAGACAAACAATATTAGTGATACAGCATGATATAAAAAACACAATCACAACTGTCACACAACATAACAGGACAAACCCCCCTTTCTCCCAGATGACATGCCTCTCATTGCCTTATGCATTCTTCATCATAATCACACATAATGATATGCAGCTCATATGCATATTCTGGAAATATTAACTGATCAAACTTGATTAGGAATGTTCATCTTAGTAAAAATATTTAATTGATGATCTATATCAGACAATATAGGTAAGAGATGATTAATTACTTTGATAAATATGATATTTCTGATCATCTTAAAACATGCACAGCAGATTGTCCTGACCAATAGCTTGTCCCAGTGGTATATTGAACGATGGGTCAAATGTACAGGACACATTTCTCTACGGTTACAATATATCAACGTACATCTATACTTTAATTATGAATTTGTTCTTAGTTGTTTTACATTTCTGCGATTTTCATATGTGTCAGTCATGTGCCAGTGAACCTTTGGGAGCTGATGGGTTGCTGAGTACATCATTTCAGTTGAAGTGCAACAGAATGGAATTAGACACAGGTCTGTCACAGCAGCAGCACCTGCACAGGGAGACTCATGAATGCTTTAGTCTGCTCCTCCACAGTGAACTGCTCCTGACCTTTGAGTTCAGTTATGCACCTGTTTCACCCGTGTCTTCACCTGCACCTTTCTCCTGCACCCTTCCTCTCCTTCCTGCCTCTCCACCCTACACCCCTCTCCCCCTGTATCTTCCAACCACACTCTCCTGCACCTATTGCACCCTGTCTTCCCCTTCCTCTCCCTCCTCTCTCTCCACCCTGTCTCTCTCCTGCCCCTACCCCCACCCTGTCTTCACCTGCCTCTACCTTCTACTTCCCTCCTGCCACTCCTTTTTCTTATTTGTCTCCTCTTTCTGCCTCTGTCTCATCCTGTCACTCTCTCCCTCCTACACCTCTCTCTCCTGCCTCTCCCTGCCTCTTCTTCCTGCACCTGCCGTTTCTTCCTGCCCATGTATTCCTTCTACACCTGCCTCCCCCTGTTTTCCCCTGCAAATCTCTTCTGCACCTGCCTCACCTTGCCTCTGTCTCTGGCATCTATTTACCACACTGACAGTTACTGTCTGCCTTCTCAAAGATGAAACACTTTACAAACCTCACAGACTACTCTACTGCTACTTTGCATTTTTACCTTCTGGGGGTGCCACTGGAAAATATAACTTGTGCACTATGAGTGGCATTGGTTTGACAGTAACTTTAGACTCTAAGATAAGGGCAATAGCTAGTAGGCAATTTATGTATCAAGTATATGGGACCACCAGATACTCAAGTGATAGAGAATTTAAAGTGGCTTATTTGTAGTTTGTTTTGCCTCAGTACATATATCGTAAAAGCAGCTTTTATAGCAAATGGAAATGATACCGCTGTCTGCTTTTGGCATGTAATTATATAGTGCTTTTTTCCTAGAGAATCTGGGACTACACTGTGGCTATGCTAGTTGTTGTTAGCATCTCTGTGACTACGAAATTCTTCTCTGGCCCCTGAAAGTTGTGAAAAGCGCTCATAAACTCATTACTATGAATAATTAAGATGTAAGGAAAGTGTAAGGAAAGTGAGGAATAACGTTGGAATAATGCAAACTGTTCATTTATTTATTTATTTAATTAATTATTTATTTATTTGTGTCTTTCACGTTTTGAAGAATTAAATGACACTATGACTTTCTGCAGAATCAACAGGTGAAGTAAAATAAGTTATATGTCTGTATTTGTGACGTGTGCAACAGAATAGTGGCAGTTATTGAATTGTCCTTAAATTGCACAGTTGTCTGATGCCCTCTATATTCTGGTCCCTGACTTTGCTCTATTCAGACAGAAAGTGGAAACGACTAAAGAGCCAGGCAGTTGTCTGAGTTTTAGTGACGATGTTCTGGACAGAGTCGGCTCTTTGGAATAGTTTCTTAAAGAACAACTATTATGCTTGTGTTTGCTATATAGTTATAATCTATGACATTTGGGGATCATTACATTTTCATTTGCACATTTTAAATTGCAGTATTCATCTAAAGTCTGCTGACTTCTGCGTTAGAAAACTGAGAAGCCCAATGACAGTATGGGCTTGGGAACACGGGGTTTGATCAGCAATATGGCGGAAACAATCGTAACATGGTTAAAAGCTCTGATAGGTCAGCTATAGGTAAAAGAACTGAACTTTGCCTTTCTAATTTTAAGCATTTTTGCCCTGGTTTATATTGAACCATCACAAATATCAGCATATTAGAGAAGCCAACAGTGACATCTCATCAGTTTGAACATTGTTATCTAATCTTGGCATTGTTAATTTCTTTCTACGAGTAGTTTGTAGATGGAATGAGTTATCACATTGGCTTTTGTTATATGAGTAAATGTAAAAAGCCAGCCTTTTCAACGGCTCTTTGGGGAGAGGAGAGCTAAGGAGGGGTGTGGAGGGGAGGAGAGAGGAAGAACGATGGGAGGAGAGAGGACGTCTGAGGGAAGTAGAGAGAGAGGCTAAGGAGGAGAGAGGAAGTCTGAGGAGGGACCAGATGAGTGGTGTGTAGGGGGAGAGAAGAGTAGAGATGGAGGAAAATGGAGAGGAGGGCAGAGGAGGGGGGAGAGAGAGGATGTGCGTCCACTCTCATTGGCCGACTGTCTCTAATCAATGTGGTGTTTAGGTGTGTTTACCTCCAGCTGAGTGGTGTGCCGAGCCTTTTAAATGTGGCCTAAACTTTTCCGCCTCGCCCATCACTTTCTCACACACTCGCCATGATTCCCAAGGCTTTTGCTGCCGTCTCAGGATATTTCTCCATATTGCGAAGCTCACCCAGGTCGATTCACTCTACGCATTTACAAATAGATAGAGCGTCAAGTGTACAAAGATAGATGGTGGCTTCCAAAAGATTATTCAAACACATTTTTACTTCTTTTGCAAGCTGGGGTCAGTCAGGAGGGCTAGCCAAGGGAGTGTTATTTTTGTCTGAATGAAACCCATTAGAAATTCAAATCCAACAGTGAATGAGCCTAGTCAAGCAAATTGTTTGATGTAAATGTAATAGTAGTTTTGGTCCTATGACTCTGCAGCAATGTGTATTCTGTCTGCTCCAAATTAGTTACGCCATATTTGTTTTCTTATATTTGAAATAAGACAGTGAGAGGTAGGCGACTTACTCTTATTCTATATACCAACTTGCTAAATTGACTTGTTGTTCCATATATGAAAACCGGAACAATATATTTTAGAGCCTCAATATATATGTGTACATTTTCTCTGGGAAAGTGTTTTTTGGTATTTTTGCTGTAATACAAATTAATTTTACCTGTAAAAGGTCAAATAAGTGACTTCTATGGCTAATTATTGACAAATAGTAGATTTTGTTTATATTATCTTTAATGATACAATCTCTTTAAAAATGGTTTACTGGGATTATCCTGCTTCCTGCTATCCTGTTATTAAATACAATCTAAACATGTATCAATTTGAATAATAACTAATAACTATTTTAATTATCAGGTTCTAAAACATGATGAATCAAAAATGATTAAAGCATGAACAAACAAACAAACAAAAAAAACAATAAAAAAACACACTAATATTCTTTATCTGTTAATACTCTCTATCTAGAAGCTTACAGTCAATAAAACCTAACCTTTTATCATGTTAAAGAAGACCTACTGTGCTTGTGTCTGCTATATTTTTTATAATCTATCAGACCCATGGATCATTGTTATAATTTGAACATTTTAGATTGCAATATTCATATAAAACAACTTGATAAAAGAAAAAAGTCTGTTGACTTCCCCACTAGAAAACTGCAGTGCTCAATAGGAGCTTACGTTGCTGTAAACGTCATCACAACAAGGAGCCGTGTAGCTGTCGGCAGCTCTTAGAATAGCTCATATCACGCTAGTGAGCAGCAGATTTTATTTATTTATTTTTTTTATTTGTACCAAAATGACTATCTGATGCTGCCAAATCCTACTACATACCACTGATAAAATAAAATTGGAGACTGAAGTAGGTACAGAGCAGTGGGCGTATGCTGGTGGCAGTGAAAACGGGAGTTGTTTGGTAAAATAACGTCTTGAAAATAAGAGATTAAAGATTGCTCAAGCATGCTTGGAACACTCCATATACAACTGCGGGTGAGTAAATTGTGAGGGGAAACAACTGTCTGAAAAGTAAATTTTGCAAATAGGTCTGCTTTAAAGATGTATTTAAAAATTATGAATGCGTGTGATAGAAATAATAATTTGACTAGACTATAAAATGCAATTAAATTGTTGACTAGTTGACAACTAAAGCCATTGTTAGTTGCAGCCCTATATGACATTTAAATTCCGCATTCATAAAGATATTAAAGTATCCATTTTAAAGTACTTAAAGCCGCAAAGTGAAAACATTTGGGAAGTATTTATTGTGCTGACCTTCTCATGAGACAGAGAGGACATGTTCCATTTTTATTTCTGAAAGCAAAACACTTGAGAAGCACTCAAATCAGAAGTCAAATAATTTGTGCTTCAATACAGTTAAAAATAGTGCTATAGAGTACAGAAAACTGCTTTAAAAGGTTGTGAAGTGAAGTGTGTTTAAGTGAACATCTAAACAGCAGTCCCGATATAGGCTTCAGTAGCACTACACAGTCTTCAGTCCTCCACTCACAGCAAAAGAAGTGTATGTCTGCAGAAAATGGGTATTTGTCACCTTGTGGGTACTAAAATCTGTACACATTAACATCATGGGGACCTGCCTCCTGCCACCTGCCAGGTTAAGTTTAGCTAAGTAGTGACTATGGTTAAGGTTAAAATTATGGCTGGGTATCATTAAGTAGTTGCCAATACGATACATATCTCAATACATACCCCATGATATGATATGTATCACAGTACAGTGCGCTTTTGATACGATATATTTCAAATTGATTCAGTGTGGTTCAGTAAAGAATAAAGGCTTTTGGCCCCTTACTTAAACATTAAACATTAATGATGCATTTATCTTCTATTTATTGAAGATTAATGAACATAATTGTTACAGTGCTTGCCCTGGGCCTGCCTCGCCCTGTGCTCGCCTGATGTCTCCTTATCTGTGTGCCTCCATATCATCATATCATATCTTGCCTTTCATATGCAAAAATGCTGGCGGTGAATCTTCTGAGTGGTGGACCATTTCTATGCTCCCCCTGGATTGGCTCTGGTTCCCCGTCCGGTGGTTGGCATATCGCTCTCCTGTGCCATCAAAATGCAGTCTCTACCTGCTAATGCCGCCCATGATAAAAGTGATGCATACTTCCCCGTTGGCGCGGCTGAAACATAGTGAACAGCTCAACTTTGCATGATGTGTCTCCCCGTTAAAGTTCACCTGTGTATAGTTGCGATTGAGACACTAGAGGTTGCTAATGGCCTACCTTTATGTAATTGTCTTGCTTGGCCTTTGTAATTATTATTATTATTTATTATTTTTTTTTTTTCAGCTGTGAACTCATTGAGACCCCTTTTGTTGTTATTTAGTTTTATTGGTCTCTCATAGTTGCATATCAGATGTAACTTTTATTCCCTTACATTTACTTTATATGTAAAAGAGCCACTCATGATTTACCTATTTACCATCTAGGTGGTATGTTACTTCCTTTCATCCCTAGAAATGGTTTGTAACAACAATGAGGTGCCTTTTGTTTAGTGCCTGTCTCCAACTAGAAGAAAACGTCAAACTGTTGAACTGGTCATTGCTTATTCATCCATCAGCTCAACATTTACTTGTACAAATGGACATACGCAGTTTACCTGCTCTAAAGGCTCACCACATAACTACTAACATGGCTGGGATACTGAAAGTCTTTGTTAAAACAACACCTGCGCAAAGTACATATGAAATAGATTACTTTTCTTTATCAAAATCGTGAATATCTCAAATGTGTTGTATAAACAAGTTTCCTTCCTCTAAATAAGCAACACAATTGTAGTTCTGTCACAAAATAATTCGGCAAAATATACAAAAAAAAAAAAACACACATATAGTGATACAGTCGCCCACATTGTATCATTAAGTTAAACTATATGATATTTTGATAATTCTATATTTTTGCACACCCGTAGTTAAGATCAGTCTTCAGCAAGTGCATGAAAGTCAATGTAATGTCCCCAAGAAGCATGGAAACCTGTGTGTGTCTTGTGTGTGTTCTCGTGATCTGATGCTGTGTCAGTCTGCTGCACTTCACAGGACTGCCCCCCACTGCTCTGCCCGCGTCCCGTTTGCTCAGCACATTCTGGAATAAAGATTATTTATATTAGACAGATAAGCACTTCTGTCTGCTTTTGTTGCTTTTATTTATCCCCCAGACTTCTGCAAGCTCAGTCAATTCCTTTGTTATGTACTGTAGAAAATGTTTGTGAATTAGTGGTGGCAAATTGAAATGCTGTGGTTGTGCTTTTGTTGTGGGCAGGCCCTGTGTGCCTTGGAGGAGTTCAGGAATCTGGACCGGGACATTGCAGGCTCGGCTAAGCGCTGGAGAAAGTTTGTGGAGTCGGAGAGTCCGGAGAAGGAGAAGTTTCCTCAGGAGTGGAAGAACACGACAGCGCTGCAGAGGCTGTGTATGATGAGAGCACTGAGGCCAGACCGTATGACCTATGCTGTCAGGTAACGCCACTATACACGGGACCATGCCTTAGACTTTAAAAGCTGGCCATAGTCACATTTTTTTCCAAACCTGGTGCTGACCTCCAGGACTTTTTTTTCTTTCTTCTGACACATCATAGAAAAGCTTTTTAGATAGAAATCATTTAGAAGTTTTTCTTTTTATTGGTGAGACACTGCAGGTGAATAGGAAAAAAATCTGAAATTTAGAGGTATCCATTTTAAACTTAGTAGTTTAGTTTGTCATCATGTAATGCTTTCATATATAACTTTGGCATTTTGTGTGTAAAAACAGCCAAAATTGGTATTTGTAGGACATTTGAATCTCAAAGCCTTGTGTCCCTATGGGAGAAAAACCGGCCCTTGAAGTTACAGTCTCCCATGAACAAATATTATTTATTCTTTGTATTGTTATTGGCCTTTCTGCAAGCTCTTGAATACATTTGCTTTGGCATTTCATGTTTTACACTTCATTTATTTGAGCATATTATAAATCAAACCGTGTTTACAGATACAAAGAAGAAGAGTACCCAAGAAGAGTAGGTGGAAATTCTAAATGTTTAAAGTGGCGACAGTAGCTCAGTTGGTAGAATGTTTGTCCAGTGATCCAAAGGTTGGCAGTTTGAATACAGCCACACGCTTCAGTCATGTTTACTTTGAAAAATACAAAGATATTAAAAATCCAGATGTTTAGTAAACAGTGAGCTGGTTTGAATTAGGACAGAACTAGAACTGAACTAGGACTAAACAAGGACTAAATAGGAGGACTGATTGCCAGATCTGAATTAGGATTAAAGCAAGACTAAATCAGGACTCTGCCACCCTTCTGTTAGGCTCATACAGAAACTGTACAGAAAAGAGCACAGAACACCCACAGGAATAGAGGCTTTCTGATTTAAAAATAAATAAAATAAATAAAAAGTTTAATCTTCAAAAGTTTAAACAACATTCCAATCCTATATTTGAATGTAGAATGAATGTACAAAAATAATACAATAGGCTAATATTGAGCCTTTTGATATGAACACCACAACACAGGGTGAATATTGCAGTATATCTAGGCCTAAATGGTAAAATGAAAAGCTATTTAGGAGCAAAAAAAAAACCCAAAAACAAACCCTTATTATATTGTTTTTGACTTTTGCTCTACCAATGATGTTTCTGTCGAGAGTGGGATTCCATCACAGAACCTTTACAGAACAGTTTACACTCTACAAACTGCGCTATTGTTACCCATGTTTCTACATATATGCTTATACTAACTTTCAGTCATCCATTATTAAAACTACACATTTTTTTCTGGTAAGCCCACCATGATGCAGAAATACAAAAACAAGTGTATTCAAAATTATAACATTCATGTAATTATTGAGTATAACATAAGCAACTGATTGCCCTATAGACTGTATAATCTCTGCACAATGAAGAACAGAAAAAAAAAAGAAAGACAAAACTACTATTAGCTACTGGCTAAGTCAGAGGAGTGACAACATAATCTGAAACCCTCAACAAATGGGCAGCAGTAGCTCAGTTGGTAGAATGCTTGTCTTCTGATCTAAAGGTCAACGTTGCAATTCCAGCTCCAACAGATGAATACTGCCGTTGGGTCCTTGGGCAAGACTCTTATCCCCCCTGCCCTACAGGGTCTGCATACACTAGTGTATGAATGTGTGTGTGAATGAGGGAGCGATTCCTGGATATAAAGTGCTTTGAGTGTCCTTGAAGGTAGAAACAAGCTTTATATTTGTAATTTATCAAATTGTTCATGCACTGATAATAGCCAAACTGAGCCGAATCGTAGACCAAAATTAAAATGAACCTCTGCATCTGACACATCCTTATCATATTATATCGGCATGATTGTGATGTCAAATATGTGGTTACTCAATAATCATGATTATTCAGGTCAAGTCAGTAAATATGGCTGTTTATACCACATTAACTTTATTTGATCATTCATAAAGCTGTCATACATCAGAGGAATAGTGAGACATTGTGACTGAAATTTTATTAGTAAGCTTTCTATCATGTCATGGTGTTCCCTCATCAAAAACACTGATGAGATTTCATATGTCATAAATGCATGTTTGAGTAATCTAGAGATTCCCCCGGGGTACTATTCAAATCCTCCTTAGGGTAAGAAGTATGACTCTTTACTAGCTCAGCCCATAGGCCTCTGTCACGCAAGCAAGATACAAAATTATACACTACAACTTCACAAGCCTGATGTGTTGTGCAGTAGTTTCATTAGCAATTTTTTCATCAAAAATATACCTGGAGTTTGTTTTTTTGTTTCACTAAAACCCTCTTTAAAGATCTGACTTTTTCATGGTGTGAGTTTCATCAATAATTGTAAAAATGTGATCTCTCCCTTCACAATGATGTTTTCTTTTTCACCTTTGTTTGAATCCAGTGGAACTACGCCTCTTCTAGTTTGAGTATTGCGTTGGAACATTTGTCGATTATATGAAAGATTCCTGGAAGCCTTGAGCAGCTAACACCTGCTAACCCCCATTCCACAGTCCTCCTCACCTGCACGGCTGTGTCCTTGGGCAGTAATTGGACAAGCGCAGGGTGGGATAAAACATTCGGAACATTCCCCGTCTCTCTGGGAGCAGGGCTGGAGTTTAATAATGCGTTCACTGCTTTTGTAAGGCTTTTGCCACCACTTACACTGCGCACCTGCAGCGTAATAGCATCAGAATGACCTATTGTTCCCCATAGCTTAGTGCGGTTCTTTCACAGTTCCTGGAATTGTGCTGATGAATTAGGATGGCATTAAAGGTTGTATTGTGCTAAATTGACAGTTTTAACAATTTTAACCTTGTCCTAATGTTGGAGTAGCTAATTTGTTTCATTCACATATGCTATGTAATTCTTTTTGGTAGGTCCACTCTCTCCATTAAACTTATCTAGAATCTATTCCATTACAGGTGTAATTAATGTGTCCTGGTAGATATTACTGCTTTGCCTGGAATGTTCCACAATATGGCATTATACATTAAATCCATGGAGACAAGCAACTAATGCCACCAAGCCAGGTTACAGGTCAAATCTGTGGAGAGGTCAGCCTACTCACTGCAATAGTACAAGCCTTTTCACCTGCAAATGAATAAATTCTAGATAAGTTTAATGCTATACTGTGGAACTTATGTGGCAAAGCAAATAACATCTCCATGGAGACAGCAGCAGACTTCCTAAAAAGAAAAGAAACTCCAAACCCTCCCTCTTGTACAATGCTCAGCCCACAAGCCTATGGAATCCATGGCAATTTTTCACACGCACACACACACACACACACACACACACACACACACACACACACACACACACACACACACACACACACACACACACACACACACACACACACACACACACACACACACACACACATATACATACATGCACACATTCACAAACCTGGTGCGTTGTGCAGTAGTTAAATTATTGGGGATGCAGGAGGATTGAATTGTGGTTGTGAATTCTGACAGAGGAGTGACTTAATAAAGGGAGTGGGGGACTCTGAATATGTTGTCATTGCATCTTCAAAATTATAAAATATATGATATAGGTATGATCTAAATGTCATGTGTTAACAGTGGAAGTGTAGTATTCCCTCTTTTAAGGTTAAAGGTGTGTTGTGGTAATTCTACATATTCAAACAAACACAAAAGCAATTGTAAACCATCCCACCCTTTAATTCTCTGCCATTATGTTTGCTTGCTCCTTATCTGCTCTTCCCACCCCTCTCTGCGGCACAGGGTATTCTGCATGTTCCACTTAATGTCATTTCTAAAAGTTGCCTTCACAAGCTGGAGCATATGAGCAGAGCGTGGGATATGCTAAACTGGGTTGAGTCATGCAACTCCTGACTGCTCCTCAAACCATGAAACAGAACATTATGGAGTTCAAATGCAATGTATGTGTGTGTCCCAGCCTGCCAGTAATGCTTTTAATGAGCAAAATAGCAAAATATGTGTTTCCTCATTTTTCAATTGGTTCTGGAATGTAATACCATATTTTCAGATGGCTGTAAGGTGCCTGTTTAACTCTATGGGACAATAAAAAATATCCACAAATGTTGAACCCATAGACTGTAGTGGACTGAGGTATTACTATAGTTGTCAATAAAACGAGTTGGCCGTTGGGAAATAAGGTCTGTTATTTATTTATTTGTTTTTTTAAATTTACCTTTTTTAACCAACTCCACTGAAAGGCCTCACACTGCCCCAGAATCGAACCCAGAACCTTCTAGCTGTGGGACGAGAGCACTGCATCATTGTTATTAATGTTCATATCTTGATTCACAGACACAATAGTGAAACTAGAAAAATGAGCCGACAGCAGCAGTTACAGAGAAAAGGGGACGTTTTTTTCCATAGAAAGTGAATTAGTGCCAAAGTCGATGGAGCTGAATTGCACCCATGCTCATTTCCTATTTCGAACGAGACTGCTAGCAGGTTAGCTCTTTCCATTTATAAATATAGTCTATGGTTGAACCTTATTATGTTCTTGATATTGGCTCCTTATACTTGTCATTTTAATCTCATGGCTTAAAGTAATTTTGACTGACAACAATGGTAGGTTGAATGACAGCTAAAATTAATATTGTTTTTTTTTTTAGTTTTTTTGTAATATAGTGAGTCCTTGGCTCTAGTCACTCCCATAGAAGATGATCAGATTCAACATTTGTGCATTTGCCTTATAGATATTTCTTTTGAGAATACCATGGGACCATAGTGAATACTGGTTCTATGACTTAATCACATTCTAGAAACAGAAAGCTTCCACTTGTTGAAAAAGTGCAGATGCTCCTGTATACATTGTGCAGATGGTAGTAACAAAGGTGTTTTTTTTTTTTTTCCTCATTCTCTGTGCAGGGACTTTGTGGAGCAGAAGCTGGGCAGTCAGTACGTGAGTGGACGCTTTCTTGACTTCTCTGTGTCCTTTGAGGAATCTGGACCAACCACGCCCATGTTCTTCATCCTGTCTCCTGGAGTCGACCCTCTGAAGGACGTGGAGAAGCACGGTGAGATCCTCAAAACAAGTAGGCACTGCTCAGCAGATGCATTAGATGCACGCTTTTGCATATGGACCTTGCCGGGTGTTATTTATTTATTTGTATTTGTATTTGTATTTGTATTTTACTTTTTTTTTTGGTGAAGTTTATTATTTTACTTCCTATTTGGAAATTTGAGTAGCAGATGTGACATAAGATACCTAGCAATCATAGTGTACACAAGAGCCCAAAATTGTCAAAATTACACCAGATCGCGTTAGCCCCCAGCAGATTATTATATATATATATATATATATATATATATATATATATATATATATATATATATATAGTTTTGTTTTTTTTTTTTTTGTTTTTTTTTTTTTTTTTTCCATTTGTAGCAAAATGACTATGCAATGTTATCAAATACTACACATATCACTGATTAAGAAAATACAAAGTAAACACAGAGCAGTGGGCATATGCTGGTGGTAGTGAAAATGGGGGTTGATCAGCAATATGGTGAATGTAAAGCGAATAAAGTTTGCTCAAACATGCACAAATCACCCTAAATATTACCTTTGGTGAGAAAATGATGAAGGGAAACCACTATAACATTATTAAAAGGTATAAAGTTGATTTTGCACAACAGGTCTGCTTTAAAAAGTTACAGAAGTGCACCAGATTGTGAATTAAGTCTATTTTTAACACTTGTTGTCATTGAATTTCTTGACCAGACATGACAGCTGTGTAGTGGGCTGCTGTCAGATTGGCTGGGCAGAATCAGAGCACCTGTACAGATACTGGATTGGGCATCGGTGCCAAGTTATCTGTTCAGCTAATATCCTGTTTGAATCCAAAAATCTCATATCCCATAAAGTTTCAACTTTTATTAATACAAAACTGTGCTGTAGTTACTTGCAGAATAATTGGCATTTACATAACACATTGGATCAGTTTTGTTTTTATTTAAAGGATTGAAATATATAACAGCAGAGGAGGTATGCAAAAAATATAAATTTTTTACCACGTTACACGTTATAATGTTGTTCCCTCATAAAAAAAAATATGTCTAAAGAGGTTTTAGATGACATCCATGCATGTTTGAGTATTTTAGCGATTTCTCTCAGGCACTATTCAAACCCTGTAACATTCTGTGCAATGCTCAGCCCAAAAAACCTATTCTATCCATGTTCCCACAAGACAATTCTCCATAAATATACAAAAACATGACACTATGTTGATGCGATGTGCAGTAGTTTCATTAGCAGGATGCACACTGGCTGTGTTGTGATAGTACACTGAAGATGGAGTGAACACAGAGAGCAAAGGGAGAAGAGCATCAGAGCATCAAAAACTTGAAAAAGTTGAACGTTACTATCATACATTAGGTATAAATGGACATAGCTAACCTACTGGTCGCCACACTCAAAATAGCAGGGGTGCGCTGCTGGCTCTATCAACTCACTTTTTACTGAAAAACTGTCGGCCTTCTCTCCGTAACTGGTGCTATCAGGCTTGTCATTTTGGTCTTAAAATATTAGTATTAAACCACGCTACATGATCCTGGTGTTTTTATTTGGCTATTTTGGCTAAAAATCAAGATTTGATCATTAATAACAGTCCAATCTGGCATCTTCTTTCCCTGAAGTCATTCTCACTTGTGTTAGCAACAGGTAATTAACAGCTTTGCTAAGCCCTTGCTTCCTGCTAAACCAGTAATGTGAGCGGGAAGGACTGTTACCTTCAACAGGTTCACTCCAGATTGGCTCTTTGGTTGTTATGATACTCACACTTGAAATTCCAAATATGGATCTCAGCTCCAAATTGGCTCCTATAACTGCTAGCCTCAACAAGCATTTGGCTGGAGCCGATGCTATGGGTTATGTCACACTCCGTTAGTCTTTTCTTTTCTTTTTTATTTTTACACAGTCTAGTTTTAATACATAGTTTTCGGCAAATTTAGCATTTTTAAAACAGTAAAAGGTAACATAGTCATCTAAATTTGATATGTGTTAGCAGTTAAAACCCAATAAAAGTAAAATACCCCCTCTTTCAAGCCTTAAAGTCAAACTATCAATCCTGGTATCAGAACTGAAAAGCTTGATCGGTGCATGCCTAATATGAAACCTGCAGTCCACAGTAGGATTACTGCAAAGGTCAGAACATATGAGACTGCTCCGCACTCTGTTTGGTCAAGCACTGAGTAAATGTCACTGGGTTTTACACAGTCTTTGCATCACGCTGAAAAATGTACAATACATTTTTTGAACAAAGCTGTTTTCAAAATGGCTGAGACTGCTGCTGTGAAATGATTCCATCTGTGATAGGGCTGGGGAACATAGATGTATCAAACAGTGCAGAACAGTGTGGGTGCAGAACAGTATGGGCGCAGACCAGTGTGTGTGCAGACCAGTGTGTGTGCACTGCAGACCAGTGTGTGTGCAGACCAGTGTGTGTGCAGACCAGTGTGTTTGCAGATCAGTGTTTGTGCAGACCAGTGTGTGTTTGAACCAGTGTGTGCGCAGACCAGCGTGTGTGCTGAACAGTGTGTGCGCAGACCTGTGCAGCCCAATAGAGACCAGTTCAGACAGGTGCACACCAGTGAATGGGCAGACCGGTGCAGACTAGTGCATGTGCACATTCAGTAATAACAGCAGCGGGAGTCCTAACTGAACCTCTTTTTCATGAACAGAGTGGGAGCTTCATTCCTAAGCTAAAGACCATTACAGCTCATCGGCTCTCCATTACACATAATGTGATGAAGATCTGCCATGTTCTGCCTCCAGAGACCAGGAGCTCACTTTCCAATAAACCCACAGCACAAAGCAATTATTACACTTTTAGAATTTAACACAGACAAGTGAAATAAGGACAGTTTCAATTAAAAAGTAAGTGTTAAGTTATATGAACTTCACACGGGGTTCACATAAAATATTAAGGCTGCATGTTTGCATTCACTTTATCATAATTAATCACATTTAAATTAGTCTTGGGGCTGCTTAGCTTAATTTACAGACTTGTCTTTTAGTCTGTTAAGCATTTTAAGGGGAAAGTCATAAACTGAGTGTGTAGACATTTTAAGGATATAATCATGGTTAATTATAGTTATAATGTTAAAGTACACATTACATGTTTGTTTGTTTGTTTGTTTGTTTTTTCTAATCATGACTTAGTTTGGTGGGATAGTAATTGTGGTAGATAGTTATCATAAATTTAGTCAAGTAATCAGTAATCAGTCAAGTGGCAGTTGGTGAACACATTGCAGGAAGTAGTCCTGAGTTCTAAAGTGGAATAACTCTGTGTCATGGGTCATCAATAGGCAGCCCATTTTTCCATGATTACATTTTTCATCTGAAAACACTGTCTATGTAATGCAGACACCTTGGTGTGATTTTAACATACACAAGGGCTGTGTGCTCCCTGTGCTTTAAAGTCCGCTCATTAACAGGAGAATTACATGCAGTGGCACCAGAATACTGAAGTTTGGACAATGCTTTTCCCAGGCTTCACTGCTTGAATGGACTTAACCTGGGACTGTGAGGTAGGGACAGACAGCTGTGTTGTTGGATATTATAGAGATAAAACAACAATTAAGATGCAGTTTTGTTGTCCAGCCCCCAGGCCGAAGCCCTCCAAAAATCTGAAAAAAGTCATTAAAGACCCCTGCTCTATGTCATCCAAAATGCAGAGACAATTTACACACAATTTATCTGGCAGTTTAAACCTTCATTTAACAAAACAAAGATGTTACAATTTATTTTTATTAGTCTAATCACAATTGTTGTGCAATTTAAATGTAGGCCTTTGTTACATTTAACATTATGGTGGCTAGGTAATGAAATTACCTCTACGTATGTCATATTCAAACAGGAGGTAAAATGGTAAACTCCTATACCATATCGTATTCTTTCACTGTATCCGGGGCTGGGTTGCGGAAGCAGCAGTCTGAGCAGGGAGGCCCAAACTGCTGCTTACTCCAGCTCTTCTGGGGTGATTCCGAGGTGTTCCCAGGTTAACAGAGAGACCCTCCACCACATCCTTGGTCTTCCCTGGGGCCTCCTTCCAGTGGGACCTGCTGGATGGCAGCCAGTGGAGATGCTCGAGCCACCTCAACTCCTCTCGACAAGAAGGAGCAGCGGCTCTACTCCGAGCTCCTCCCATGTGACCAAGCTCCTCACCCTGTCTCTAAGGGAGAGACCAGAGACCCTGCTCATTTTGACTGATTTTATCTGTGTTCTTGTCCTTTTGGTCTGAGAGCTTTGCCTTTTGACTCAGCCCCTTCCTCACCACAACAATCTGATACAGCGATACTGCACCGATCCGCATGTCAATCTCACACTCCATCCTTCCCTCACTCCTGAACAAGACCTCGATATACTTGCACTCCTCCACTTGAGGCAGGGACTCTCCACCCACCTAGAGAGGGCAAGCCACCTGTACTCGGTCAAGAACCATGGCCTCGGATTCAGAGGAGCTGACTTTCATCCTAGCTGCTTCACACTCCGCTGCAATCCGCCACAGTGCATGTTGCAGGTCCTCGTTCGATGAAGCCATCAGGACAACATAATCTGCAAACAGCAGAGATGAGATCTTGTGGTCCCCAAACCAGGCACCCTACGGCCCCTGACTGTGCCTAGAAATTCTGACCATAAATACAATGAACAGAACTGGTGACAAAGGGTAGCCCTGGCGTAACCTGGAACAGGTCTGACTTAGTGCCAGCAATGTGAACCGGACAGCCCTTAGCAAAGGACAATGGACGGTTGAATGGCTTCTCCAGATCCACAAAGCACATGTGAACTGGTTGGGGAAACTCCCATTAATTACAGTACAGAACTGGCTCAGTGTTCCGTGACCAGGACAATCCAGAGATACTGTCACCGACCGCCATGTGATGTTGCAGAGACATATCAACCAAACAGAGACTTAAAATACTCAGGTCGGATCTCATCCACCCCCATAGCCTTGCCACCAGGGAGCTTGTCAACCACCTCACTGGTGATGGATGAGTCCACCTCCAGGTCCTCAGTCTCTGCTTCTTCCTCGGAAGATTTGATGGTGGGATTAAGGAGCTCCTCAAAGTATTCTTTCCCAGTGACCAGTTGAGGTCAGTAGCTCTGCATTCACACAGTAAACTGTATTAGTGAAGCACTGCTTCCCCCTCTTGAGGCGCCGGATGGTTTCACAGAATTTCTTTGAGGCTGACCAATCGTCCTCCACCTTAGCTTTCCAGAATTCCTCCCAACCCCAAGTTTTTGCCTCTGCAACGGCATAAACTGGGCAGGACTCAATGTCTTCAACCTCCCCCGGGATCTGGGAGAAGCTCTTCCGCAGGTGTGAGTTGAAGGCCCCTCTGACAGAGGGCTCTGCCAGATGTTCCCTACAGACCCTCAATGATCAACTCCATCAAAACTTAAAAACTTGGCAAGATTTTTTGTAAAATCTTAAATATAGTATTGATGTTAAACATGTGTTTGTGAAATAAGTAGTTTAACCTGTCATATGGACTTTAAAGGTGATGTACCTAATTTTTACTGTTTTGCCATGATGGTAAAGCTAACAGCAACGTGCATGTTAATGTGCACTTTCTGATCAGGATTTATAATTATATGCAGACAGAGCTGCTTATACAATATATCCGTATTGGAGCAGATTTTGCTCAAATACATGGAGGTACAGGACCTTTAAATGCAGATGTTTTTTTTTTTCTGGTTTAAATAAGGGGTATTATGCAAAATATGTATTTATTTTTTTTAGCTTTCTACCTTGTGATAACATTCCCGTGAAGAGGTTGTAGATGTCATCCATGCATGATATTTTAGCAGGCCCTCTTTGAATCCTCCTTAGAGATACCTGTAAGATTCTGTACAATACTCCGCCCACAAGCCCACGTCACCCATGCCCCCACACGGCAATTCTCCTAAACATGCAAAATCATGATACAAAACTGTACACAGCAACTTGACAAACCCGATGCGATATGCAGTAGCTTCATTAGCGGGTTGCACGCTGATTGTGTTTTGATAGCGCTCTGAAGGGGGAGAGACTAAGAGTGTCAAAAACTAAAGTGAAACGAAAATAAACATGTTAATATGTTGGCAAATATAGCATTTTCAAAACAATAAAAGGTAACATGTTGATTTAAATATGTTATGTGTTAGCTGTATGCAATATGTTATGTGCCCCATAAGTAAAATGCACCCTCTTTAAGATTAGTTCCTTGAAGTTAAAAAGATGATGTTTGCCCTGTGTTGTCAGTTGTTCATCTGACTGATTTTTATGAGCTATTAAACTGGTTAGTTTTCATGCTGCTTATAACCATCCAAATGTTTAGGACAATCTAATGAAGCCTCTCCAGAGTTCTTGAGCACATTTTCTTTAATAGCCCTCTCATGGACGTTGGTGTTTAATGCTTAACGTCTTCACCGTTTACTTCTCTTCTAATACACCATCCGGACTCTAAATGTAAGCTGGATACATGCTTTAACCACTGTATTCTTAAAGATGGAGTAAATGATAAATTGTAAAAGACCCTTCACATACAGAATGGCACCAATGAACATAGATTTTTGACAGTTGTTAATTATATGTAAAGAGTTTGTTGGAAAAAATTGGTAATTGCAATTCAAAACCAATTACAGGCTAGCAGTATTGTACCTCCTTGCTAAAAATCCATTGGATATTATTTTCATCGATCATATCTCTAAAAGACAGCCACAGAACAAAATAAGAGAAAAAAAAAAAAAAGTTATGCTTATTGTTTTCAAAAGTGTAATCAAACATATACATTCACAACTATAAGAGCAGGTAACAAACTCACAAGGGTCACATTTACGACATTTTAAACTTTTTTTTCTAAATCAAATATGTTTTATTGCAATCGCGTGTTATATTTACAAATATTTATCAGGAGTGAATATCTAACTTTCAGTTCCATTTATTACAAGAATTGTGAATTATGTGGTTGTTAGTGTACTAATTCTGTAACATTTTGTAACATTTTGAAGATAAATCATCACGTTAGAATGCTAAGGCTCTGTCTGCATTCTGGGTAGTTCTTATTATTATCTTAAGAAATAATTACTAATTTAATTATTTTTTGTCAAACAGGAATTTGTTTACCTGCTTTACATGTTTCAACTACTTCTTGTAGCCTTCATGTTGGTGTAGTGACATGTCTTGTAAGTTACTTACATGGTTTTGTCAGACAGTAGGGACAGTAGGGGAAGCTTACACCCCTTACTGCCTGATGCCTTCTCCACGACCATGTCCCATGTGGGTGACAAGGCATTCCCTTGTCATGATTTATGCTCCTTGGACCTCGTTTGTGGATCTCGATGGCCTCTCTGATCCAGTGGTGGTATTTGTTGCTTTCAGCACAGATGACCCTGGCATTGTTCTGGTCCATGATGTGTTTTTGTCTCTTGGTCAGATATGGTTGATTTTCTTGCTCTGCTCTTTTGTTGCTCTAAACAAACACTCCTGTTTGACAAAAAATAATTGTTATTTCTAAACCTAAAACTGAACACAGAATGAACCTTCAGCAGAGTCTGCAAAATCTTGATGTGTGTACAGAAGTGTACAGAAGTTATTTAGGAACAAGAATATGTATGTATAACTTGTGTTACTCGTGTGGTTGTAAGTCGCCAAAACAGCCTTGGTAATGTATTTGACCGTACTTTCCCCTTTACACTGAAAGGGTCTATTCACCTGATTCCGGAAGTTGCCATAGGCACCGCTATTGTCATTGGGGTTGTATTATTTTGCATGGGGCTGTTGATCTTGACAGGAAATAAATTTTATATGGACTACAAAGCTACAGCTACAAAGCTAGTGCTGCAAAGGGCGGGATAGATTGAGTCATTAGAACATGCTTGAGAAATGTGATATTTGATGGTATGGTTTTCTTGTATTTATAGGAAAGAAACTGGGATTCACGTTTGACAACAAGAACTTCCACAACGTGTCTCTGGGCCAGGGGCAGGAGGTGGTCGCGGAGCAGGCCCTGGCCTTAGCTGCCAAGGAGGGCCACTGGGTCATTCTGCAGGTACGACCACCTGTCCATCCATACTCCATATACATCTACTTCTCTGTATAGTCACTTTGTCCATCGATCTTTCTGTGGTGTTGGTAAGAATTAATTAAGGGAAAATGTATCTAGTTGCAGAATACTGCATAATACAAAAAAAAAAAAAGTTGCCACCTGGTATGAGCCTCCTATTGGATAATTACTGCATGGACGATTGAGGTCAGAATGAAAGAACGAGGTCAGCTGACTACCTGAATATACTGAATGACCAGGTTATTCCATCAATGGATTTTTTTCTTCCTTGATGGTGTAACACCTTAGAGTGTTAACTAAAGGAGAATAACATGTAAGTGTATGTAATACTGTTCTATGGACAAGTGAATTTCAATTTGGTACGACTACTGGAGCAATTGTTGGGAGAACCTGAGTAATTGCTGGCTTATTATTGAATAGATAGTTAGTTCTAGTTTAAGTTATCTCTTAACTATTTTAATTTTGATTTAACTTTGTTTAAATCACATTTAGTTCTTTTCAAATTCTATTCAAAGTTACCATTTACGTTTGAACCCTTTGGTTTTGTTGTTTACAACCAAACAAGAATAACTTACATTATAAAATACCCTTTTACAATGGTTCGTTATGGTCAATCAAATAAAAAGGTAAAATTGTACAAAACTAATCACTCTGTATTGGACGGAATAAAGTCTCTTTTTCGCGTTAAATCGTGGTAAATCCTATCAGTTCTGATGAAAACGATGCAGCGTCCAGTAGAAAGTGAATGGTTCCTGATACATGCAGAGATCAGAAGGTCCGTGGGCGGCTCGCCATCTTGTTTCACACGCGTGGTTCTCAAAGTTCTTATTTCTCTGGATTCCTTCAAACCATATTTTAAAAGCCAAGTCCTGTTCATCACGAAAACCAAAATGTTTCCACAAAGGGACAGGTTGGAAAAAGAAAAATACTCTCTTCTCAAGTTTTTAGTTTAGAAAAATAACTTCAATATCAACTATAGACTCGTCCTTCTCTCCTTTTTGCAGCAGCTCTGCGTGTTCTGTCTGCATATCTCCCTCTTCTAGCATGGGAAAAACCCAAAACAATCCAGTTGGTTCCAGCTAATCATGTGGTTTCACGCAACGTGAATTTCAAAATAAAAGTCTAAAGACATCAAAATAAAGGTCTAAAGACATTTTAAGTTACGATTAATTCACATATTTTTACCTTTTTAACATGCGTTTGCATGAAATAAAGTAATACAATTATACATGTCACATATTTATTGACTTTTTAATCAAAGCATTTATTACTGATTTTATCAACATGCTTTTACTTTGAAGATTGCTATGTTAACCTGGGTTACAATGGCACGGGCATTTCCCAAAATGACAATGCCAGGATGTTTTTATTTTTTTTTTATATTTTTATTTTTGATTTGGAGGTTTATGTTTTTTTGTTGTTTTTTTTTTTGTTTTTTGTATGCATTACTTACATAATAGCCTTTCAGCCATTGTCACCTAAAATACACGACTTTTTATAAAAATAAAAGTCTAATTTGCCCCATGTACACGCTCACTTTACCACACACGACACACAAGCGAGATTTTTGTCCTGTGCTTGACTTTTTTCACCATGTAAACAAGGACAGCAAGTCCTGATGCATTAGTTTTAATCAAACAACCTGTACAACTAATCCAGGCTGTAACTACCGCCAAGTCCAAACTTTTAGGAATCCACATTTTTGTCTTTTGATGCATTAAATCTAGTCTGGGATCCATCCACATTGTTTCTTCTCTGTTCTTTTGCCAACAGTCCTGCGTATCAAAGAGCGATTCGCTGGTGTCACTTTGTCACTGCTCCATGCTCACCGGTTAGGGAGCAGTATATGAGTGTGGGGCATCGCATTCAGGTTTAGTTTACCAACAGTTAGTAACCTTCAGGGACTTTATTGCAGAAACGATTCAATAAAGTAAAAATGTAAATATACTTAAATACAAATTGTGAACTTTTAGAATTGGTTTATCTTATCTCTGTTAGGAACAGATCTAGTTTTTTTTTCAAGGCAGATCCAACAACCAATGGGCCTTCTGGCCCTTCAGCCCCCCTAGTTCCCATGATTATGGTAGTGCCACGATACAAAAATTTCAAATTCGATTTTGATACTAAGGAACAGTCACCATAGTCAATACCGATTCTGATAACACCATGTCTTTATTTAGACATAGAATATAATTTACAGCATAAATTAACTATTCGATAATGGTACTTTCTTATTTATTACCCTGCGGCCTTATATCTGTCTAAACCTTCCAGTTAGGCTCATGGGTGGTCCATGGGTGTATACTATAGGATGGATGGAGCCTTTTAAAGCTATTAAGGAGAAAAAATTCTGTTCACTTAATGTGATTTTTTTTTTTTAGCATCAATACTCAGTACAAGCTTTAGCATTGATTTGTATCTGATTTTTGATACTTTTGACAATCTTAACTCTGAGTGCTTGGAATACTTTTGCTCTGAGTTGGGGCAGATCTACGGCCCACAATTTATTTTATTTATTTTATTTTATTTTTTATTTATTTTTTTCCTCAACTATGCCAACCAGTTTTACGGCTAAAATGCAGGAAAGTGTGACTAATCAGAATGCACTTCTATTCACTACTGTTCTGTTTACATGTAGTTGCTTCTGTCTGTGCTATAGTTAGATCCTGAATTGGTTCCATGTGGATTTTTTCACCCAACATTGTCACTTACACCACTTTTCAATGTCTTGCCCATGGACACTTTGACACATGTATGAAGGGCTGGAATGGAACCACCACCTCTGTACATTTGTGACAGCATGTCCTCAGAGCAAGCCCACACTGCTACCTGGAACAGATCCAATTATAGATGCAGTTTGTCAAACAGAGGAGAGACCCCCGTGTGATAGAGACCGTCTCCTCCCCAAAGGAAGGCTTAGAACCTGGCTTTTGTAGACCCAAGAGAGGAGTCATGCTTCCATTCGATTCTATTCATTTTAATGTGTGAAGATAAAGACAATGCCAATAACAGTAATGTTTGGCACAATATGCAGATGACATCACAACATTCTGAATATTTAGAATGAGTGGCAGCATTATTTGAATATCAATGCCAAGTAATGATATTTTCTTCTGTAAAAGCTCAAAACACATCTAAAATGTAAAAGAGCTGCCACAATTTAATAACAAATATAAACGTGTACAACTCTCCTAAATATTTAGTTTGTACCTGACACCTAAAATGTGAAAATCAAGTAAACAGTAGTAGAAACCAGTGTTTTGTTGTTTCCCATAGCCAAACAACAGAGACACTGCAGACTACACGTGTATTTATCACTAATACACACTTTGGGGATGGGACAGTTGAACTGAGCCTTTATCTTCTTAAATAACATGTCTCTGAGTCTGTGTTGAGAATATCTGGTGTTGTGGGGTGAGTTGAAGTGTCCTTTATCTCCCCCTATCATTAGCTGACAAGTTAGCTAGCACATCAACGACAGAGAAACAATTTTCCAGTTTGCCATATAAAAGTAATTTGAGCTAAAAAAAAAAAAAAAAAAAAAAGTTCTATGCACAAAAATTAGGCTAAAAAAGCAAAGAAACATATTTTCTCTGCTGCGCTGCTTGTACTTCTGCCTTAGTGCCATTTTGAGGGGCATTTTTATAATAAAAATGATGTCACTGCATTGCAGCCGGTGCCGTATTGGTTCTATGTAAAAGCCTTTTCCACAGCTTTCACAAACTTATAACTAGGCCTATGTAAGTAGCATGATGACCACAGGCACCACGGATGCCTTCACCTTCCAGGCCTTCTCCAGCTCTTCTTTGAACCCCTGGTATTTCTCTAGTTTCTCGTGTTCCTTTTTCCTGATGTTCCCATCACTCGGTACTGTGATGTCCACCACAACGGCTTTGCGCTGTTGTTTATCCACCACCACTATGTCCGGTTGGTTCGCCATCACCATTCTGTCAGTCTCACAGGATCTTGGCTCGATCATTCTCCACTACCTTTGGAGGTGTTTCCCACCTTGACCTGGGGGTTTCCAGTCCGTACTCTGCACAGATGTTTCTGTACACTATGCCCGCCACTTGGTTATGCCGCTCCATGTATGCTTTCCCTGCCAGCATCTTACACCCTGCAGTTATGTGCTGGATTGTCTCAGGGGCCTCTTTGCACAGCCTACACCTTGGGTCTTGTCTGGTGTGGTAGATCTGGGCCTCTATTGCTCTAGTGCTCAAGGCCTGCTCCTGTGCAGCCAGGATGAGTGCCTCTGTGCTGTCATTCAGTCCAGCTTTCTCAAGCCATTGGTAGGATTTCTTGATATCAGCCACTTCAGTTATGTTCCGGTGGTACATCCCATGCAGGAGCTTGTCCTTCCATGATGGTTCCTCCAGCTCCTCTTCCTCTGCACTCCACTGTCTGAGACATTCGCTGAGCACGTCATCTGTTGGGGCCTTGTCTTGGATGTACTTGTGGATCTTGAATGTTTCATCCTGGACTGTGGCTCTCACACTCACTAGTCCTCGGCCTCCTTCCTTACAGCTTACGTACAGTCTCAGGGTGCTGGATTGGGAAACCCACCATGCATGGCCAGGAGCTTTTGGGTCTTAACATCTGTTGTCTGCATCTCCTCCTTTGGCCAGCTTATGATTCCTGCTGGGTATCTGATTACTGGCAGGGTGTAGCTGTTTATTGCCTGGGTCTTGTTTTTTGCCATTGAGCTGACTCCTTAGGACTTGCCTTACTTGTCTGAGGTATTTGGCTGTGGCTGCTTTCCTTGTTTCCCTCTTCAAGGCTGCTATTTGCTTGTGGGATACCAAGGTACTTATAACTGTCTCAATGTCTGCTATTGTTCCTTCTGGGAGTGAGACCCCTTCTGTGTAGACTACCTTTCCTCTCCTCTTCCAGGAAAGTGCACTACTAGGAGCAGCAAAGATACTGTGCAGAACCCTCAAGCTCCCAGGCCTATATATATATATATATATATATATATATATATATATATATATATATATATATATATATATATATATATATATATATATATATATATATATATATAATATATATATATATATATATATATATATATATATATATATATACACACATATATACACTACATACATATATACACACACATGCACACTACACTTATTTTCTATTCGGCTCGTCATAATTTATAGTCTAATCTGCAATTTTAAACAACCCTATACCTCCTTGAAAACACATTGAATGCATGCCTTTTACAATAAAGGAGTTTTGTGTATCTAATGGTCTTGTGAACATTAATAACAGACAAATCAGGCGCCTTCTTTCCTAGTGGTCGCTCACACTAGCGTTAGCAACAAGTTTGATTGACAGCGTTGCGAACTGCCCCTCCTTGCTAAACCAGTGGTGCAAGGGTCATTACCTTCAACAGCCTCGCTCTGGATTGGCTCTTTGGTTCCTATGATACTCGTGGTTGGAATTCCAAATATAGAACTCCATATTCACCCCTATAACTGCTAGACTCAACAAACTTCATTTAACTGTGACGCCACACTCACTTAGTCCACTTCTTTATACAGTCTCTGCTCACATTGCATTTAGTTGCATACCAGATGAGATGTTTACTCTCTTGGTCCCCGTGACAAGCACATTTAATTTCCCATACAAATGTCCTACTGCCGTAGCATTATGCTGTACTGTATCTGCGACTCGTATGTTGCTTTATCCGCTGGGCTTGGCTGCCATTTTGCATTCTAAGTGGGGATGCTAGCAGAATGATAATGCACGCGCGGTGTGGACACAGGTCAGGGAGAAACAGCTCAGCCCAAAAGCGCTTGTTTGCATATGAGTTTGGATCACAGGGCTGGAGATAGACGTCCCCCTGGCAACAGACCACCCACCCACTCAAACTCTCTTTCTCTGTCTCCTCCTCTACCTCTATCTTTTTATATTTTGTTAAGTCTGTCCTCTCTCTAACGCTCCCCCACTCTCTCATTCTGCATGGCATTTCAATTTTTTTTCTGTCGATCTCTTCCCCCTCCCTTTCTGTTTCTTCCTCCCTCTCTCCCTTCTCCTTTTCTCCTTTCTCTCCCTCTCTCTTCCCTCTTTAACATCCTCTCTTTGTCCCTCTCTCTGTCTGCTCCTTCCTCTATATCCTTCTCTATCCGCCTGTCTGTTTGTCGTTCTTTATCAGTTTCTCTCTCTATCTGTCTGTGTCTCTCCCTCTGCCTCTCTCTCCTCCCGTTCTCTCCCTGACCAACCTTCTATCTGTCTCTGTTTCTTGCACTCTCACTTTTTCTTCCTGTCACTCTTCTCTCCCTCTCTCTTTCTTTCCAATACTACTCTCTATTTGTCTCCCTCTTGAAATCTCACTTTCTCTCTCTGTCTATCTTGTCTCTTACACTCTCTATCTGTTTGTCTGTCTCGCTCCCTCTCTGTCTTTCTCTTCCTGCCACTCTCTCCTCCCCTAATCTCTCCCCGCCCAACTCTCTGTCATTCAGCCTCTCTCTCTCTATCTGTCTCTCTTACTTCTCTCTCTCTCTGCTGCTTTACCCTCAGTTTTAATATCTATCTGCTCGATATCTCTATCTGTCTCTCTTGCATAGTTTCTTCTCTTCCTCTCTATCGCTCTCTCTGCCCCTCTTTCCTCTTCTAATTTCTCTCTGCCAAACCATCTGTCAGTGTGCCTCTCTTCCTCCTCTGCCTGTTTCTTCCTCTCTCTCTTTCCCACTCTCTCCTGTTTTTCTCTGTGTCTCTCTCTCTCCTCCTCTAACCTCTACCTGCTCAACTCTCTCTGTTTCTTCCATTCTCTTTCCTCCCTTAATCTCCAGTGTCTTTCTTTCAGTTGTCTGCCTCTCTTTCTTGCTCTCTGTCTCTCTCCCTCTGCCCCTCTCTCCTTCCTTAATCTCCCCCCATCCAAATATGTATTGGGGTGTCAGTCTCTCATTTTCTGTTTCTTCCTGTCTCTCTCCTTCCCTCTTTCTCCTTCTGTAATCTATATCTGTCCAATTTTCTATCTGTCTTTCTCTCTCTCTTTTTTGCACTCAGTTTAACTCCCTTCTCTCCTTCTCAGTCTCTCTCTACCCCGATCTCTCTGTCCTCCCCTACTCTCTCTCTGTCCAACTCATCTGTCTGTTGGTCTGCTTCTATTTCTTCCCCTCTCTCTGTCTGTCTCTCTTCCCTCTCTTTGTCTGTTTCTTCCTTTCTCTCCCTCTCTCTTATTCTCTAATCTTTTATCCATTTAATTTGCTATCTGTCCGTCTCTCTTGCACTCTCAGTTTATACTCTCTTTCCTCCTTTGTCTGTCTCTGTCCTCTCCGAATTTCTGCCCGCTCTGTGTATCTGTCTCTCTCTCTCGCTCAGTTTTTTTTTGCATTTTCACATTCTCGCTTCTCTGTTTTTTTTTTCTCTCTTTCATCCTATCTCACGCTCTCTTGGACTTTCCCATTCTCTTTCTGTCACTCTTCGCTCCCTCTCTTTGTCTGTTTCTTCTGTTCTCTTCCTTCCTCTCTCTCCTTTTTTGATCTCTATACTCTCAACTCACTCTCATTCTCTTTCATTTTCTCTCTCTTCTTCTTGGCCTTTCACATCCCCCATCTTTCGGTCACTCCTCTCTCCCTTTCTCTGTTTCTTCCTCTCTCTCTTTCTTTCTCTGATCTCTGTACGATCTCACTCTGTCTGTCTCATTCTATTGCACACTCTCATTTTCCCTGTCTTTCTGTCACTCTTGTCTCCCTCTCTGTTTCTTCCTTTCTCTCCCTCCCTCTCTTTTTCTATATCCTATAACCATCAAATTTGTCTGTCTCTCTTGCACACTCAGTTTATCTCTCCTCCTCTCTGCCTATCTGTCTCTCTGTCTCCTCTCTGAATCTCTGCCCACCCAACTATTTCCCTGTAGATCTCTTGCACTTTCACATTCTTTCTCTCTTTTTCTATCACTCTTCTCCTTCTCTGTGTCTTTGTGTCTTTCTGTCTTTCTCTCCCTCCCCCTCTCTCCTTCTCTGCTCTCTGGCTGCACCACTCTCTACTTCTCTCTCTCACTCTCTCTAGGACCTTCACGTTTTCGGCTTCTTTCTTCCTCGCTCACTTTCTCTTGGACCTTCACATTTTCTCTCTCTTTCTTTCACTCTTCTCTCCCCTCTTGGTCTGCCTCTTCCTTTTCTCTTCTCTTCCTCCCTCGCTCGCTCCTTCTTGATGTCTGCTTTGTCGGAGAAGCAGAGGACAGGTGCAGGACTCTGGGGAGGGGGCAGCATATTCCACCCTGTCTGTGCCCACTGTGTTTTCATACCATCTGACACATTCGGCAGCACCCAAGGGGCCCTGCACCCTCAGACACAATCTCAGTGACACAACAAACACAGCAAACAAGATGGAGTCCGCAATGAATTATTATCAACCACAGTTTGGGCTCTATATCTACTCTTTGGGCTTCTTCTCCTCTTGTTTATGGGCATTACTAACCTTAGTATTCTAGTGCCCATTCCACTACCCATATATATGCGCTCTTCCTCCTCTTTTTACCGTATATTCACTGTCCTTCTTCTGTACCATATGTTCACTGTTTCTCAACATTATCATATACATCCCCTGTCTCTCCTCTGTACCGTATATTCATTGCCCTTCCTCTTCACCATATAATCACCGTCTGTCCTCTTTACCCTATATAGTCGATACTCTATATCTTATTCATAGTCCCTCCTCTGTACCGTATATTTACTGTCTCTCCTCTTTGCCATATATTCAGAGTCCCTTCTCTATACCATATATTCAGTCTCTCCTCTGTACCATATATTCAAAGTTTCGCCTCTATACCATATATTCTATGTCCCTCCTCTGTACCATATATTCACTGTCCATCCTCTTTACCGTATATTCACTGTTCTTCCACTGTACCATGTATTCACTGTTTCTCAACATTATCATATACATTCCCTCCCCCTCCTCTGTACCATATATTCAGTGTCCTTACTCTGCACCATATAGTCACTGTCTCTCCTCTCTACCATGCATTCACTGTCCATCCTCTGTACTATATATTTACTGTTCCTCCTCTGTACCATATATCAACTCTCCCTCTTCTGTACCATATATTCATTGTCTCTCCACTTCGCCTTATAATCACTGTCCCTCCTCTGTACCATATAGCCACTCTCCTTCCTCTGTACCATATATTCACTGTACTACTCATATATACCAGTTTTTACTCTCCCTTCTCTATATCACGTGAATTGTCCGTCCTTGTGTACCACTGTCTCTTCTCTCTACCATACTTTCACAGTCACTCCTCTGCACCATATATTCACTGTCCTCCTCTGTACCATATATTCATTGTCCCTCCTCTGTACCATATTTTCACTGTCCATCTTCCGTACCATATATCCACAGCCCCTCCTCTGTACTATATATTCACTCTCCCTCCTCTGCGTGTTGTTCAGACGGCCGGTCTAAACTAAATAACTCAAGTGTTTCCAACAACTGCTGCATACTCAATGAAGTGTGTTTTATAATTAAACCAGCAGATGCTTTTTAATAGGACTTATATAACCTTAATATTATGTGGCAGAGCGACCATCTTGTTTACATATATATTAGACTGCAGCAGTTCACTTGTGTCCTTGGGCAAGACTATTTGGGTGCCAGTTGGAGGTAGAAAAGTACTATGCATACAATAATTTAAAGCAGTGGTCTCCAACATTTTTCCTTCAGTGAGCTACCTTTACAAAACGAAAATGCCAGAGAGTTACTAATTTGAGCAGTTTCAAGAAATTAAGGAAATATAAGAACCACAACATTTCTTAGATAGTGTGCAGTTAAATGTTACTGCTTTGCTTGGAATGTATTGCCATACCAACTTGCCAAAGCCTTATTCAGATCCAGATCTCAGAAGCTAAGCAATACTGCACAGAAACAGCACCACTGGGAATACCAGGTGCCACAAAAAATGATTATTGTGTTCTTAGGCAAGACACTTCACCCACATTGCCTAATCTTTCTTATTCTGTAAAGCACTCATTTGAATTACCTTGTGTACGAATTGTGCTATAAAGGCCTTGCCTATGAAAGTGGTGCATGCGTGAGTGTGTTGGTGGTGGCTGGAGGGACCAATGGTGCAGATTCCCAGCCTCACTTTCGTCAGTCTGTCCCAGGGCAGCTGTGGCTACAATAGTAGCTTACCACCTACCAGTACTAAGTGTGGAGTGAATGAATAATGCACTGTAAAGCAGTTTGGGTATCATGAAAGGCTCTATATAAATCCAATGATTAATTAATTATTGAATTAATATTGATACTTAGCAGTGACATCACGCTGAGGGTGTTCTAGATGCACCGATACCAGTATCGGGTAACGTTCCGATACCAGGTGCCAGTACTCGTACTCATGAATGGGCTGCCGATACTAAGACCCAATACTGTAACTGTGTTGAGTCTTATTTGAGACTTACAACTCGCCTCTGAGCTGAGCAGTGCGCTCTGAGCAGAGGTGACCATAAAAAAGCACATTCACTGTTCTGCACATTAAGTTCACCTGTAATCATATGTGACTGTCACAGGAACTGTAAAAATATTTAGGACTCTTAAAGGTTTTTATAGTTCACAAAGGATATCAGCGCAGTGCTTGTGTTTACAATAGTAGTGCTTGTACTTTTTGTATTTGACAAACTGAATAGTGCGGTTTAGAGCTTTTAAGAGCATGTCCATATTGGTGAAAGTGTGGCCATGGTAAAAGCAAGACAACTTTCACTCTTATAGTAAAAGTGGCTCCTTAGCAGCTAGCGTGGAGCTTTGTCGGCAAAGGCAAAGTGGTAAATATTAAAGCTAGGTACTTAACAAAAGGGATTATATAGGAATTATACATAACTACAGTGATGTCAGTAAATTTAAAACTAAAATAAATGGTATCGTATTCGGTTTTGGTACTCAGTATTGGCGAGTACTCAAAATTAGGTTGTCATGATCCCTGTTCTGTCCCTGCCTCCTGTGTGTGCCCTGCCCTTCCTCACCTGTCTGAGCCTGGAGCTGGGAGGAGTCCTGGCTCCTCCTACGCCCTCCTCATATACCTGGACTCTGTCAGCACAATCAACACCACCTGCAGTGGATAAGAGGAGCCAGGACCCAACACTCTGGGCCAGATCGTCTGCTTGTTCACTGCTCGTCTCACTGTTTGCCTTCGTCCTGTTCGTGTCCCCGCTTGTGGTTCCTGCTCGTGTTCCACCGTTAAACTTGCCCCGAGTCCTGCACCCTTTGGTCCGTCTCACCTACACATCACGACATAAGTACTCATACTAGTTTTGGAAATAGGGGTATTGATACATCCTTAGCAGTTACCATGGTGACACAATGCACACATTACCAAACACTGCCAATTTTTTTTTTAGACAGTCTAAAAACTCAAATAAAAATTTAAAAAAATATTTAAACAACACATTTGCAGTAGCCTGCAATCAGTGGTCATGGTCCTGTTTAGTTCTTTGACTTTCAACAAAAAGTGAGAGTGAACTAATTAAAAAAATAAATAAATAAATAAATAAAAACTCTTTGGTGAAGGTTCATTCTGTCTTCAGTTTTAAACTTAGAATAAGATTTTTGTCAGACAGGAGCATTCATTTACCTGTTTTACATATTTCAGCAACTTCCTGAAGCCTACCTCTAAAGCATTATGTGATAGTGAAATCTTGTAGGCCGCTTTACTTGGTTTTGCCAGACGGTAGGGGACGCAAGCTTCCCCTACTGTTTGGCAAACACTGGTGCCTTCTCCAGGACTGCATCCCACATGTTTGTGATAAGATGTATGCTGCCTCATCACGATATATGCTCCTTGGACCTTGTTTGCGGAATTGGATGTCCTCTCTGATCAAATGATGGTATTTGTTGCTTTGACCCTGGTATTGTAAGCTTCCTCTCTGCACTTCCCCTCTGAGGAAAACAAAGCAGGTAACCAAATGTTCTGTCTGGCAAAAATAATCGTTATTTCTAACTGAAAAACGGTTGGCTAATGCTAGCTAGTTTGTGATTGTGATGCAATTTGAGATGGACTTGTTTACCTGTAAAAAAATCATCTGGAATGTTGTAGTTCCAACTAAGGCAGTTCTTTATGGTCAGATTGTGTTAAAATAAAACTCAGATTAACGTCTAACAAAACCTCTGACAGAGCATGCCTACAGTTAGCATCACACACCCCAGGGAATGTTGATGACATCAGCTGCAAAGTATCAATAGGATTTAACACATGTATCTTGCATTTAATCAACTGAAGATGTTTTTGATTGGCTTAAGTAGTGCTTCTTTTAAGTGATTATTTGTGGAGGCACTCCTTATGTCTCTGGGGTCAGTGTGATTATGTTACTTGCAATCAATTACTTGCCAATCACTGCAGCCACTGACACGCTGTCTAGTGATCGCTCTTAAAGGGCCCATATCACGTTATTTTCTGATCTATATTATATTGTTGTTTCCTCCTCAAAAACATACCTGAAATTTTGTTTTGTTTCATTCACACATGTTTAACACACAAACCCTGCATATGGGTGGCTTCAGTCCTGCCGTGGCCCTACACACCTGAACTATACAAATGGATGCACATTAGTCCTGGACACATGCAGCCTGCCCGTTCATGGGAGAGGATCTTTCCTTCACTGTGGTTCTTCTCAAGCTTTCTCTTTTTCCCACTGTAAGCGGGGTCACCTCTCCACAGATATGACCTGTAACATCTTTAAAGGTTGTTTTTTTTTTTTTTTTTTTTGTTTTTCCTTGCCGAGAAGCAGGGTTTAAGGACAGGGGATGTTCTGGGGCAGTTATCCATTTGCTTGTTTTCTGTTGATTGATTAGCTTGTCTGTTCCTCTTTTATTGTCTATTTTTCTAACTTTGTGTTGTTTAAATCAATTCTCATGTTCAATACTAAGAGGCAACTGCTGTTGTGATTTTGGTCTTTACAAAAATAAATTGGAACTCTGTTCCATCTTGTGATGTGATAATAAAGTAAGTGCTGCACTGTGTTTTTAAACTCACACCTTCATAAATTAGCGCAGCCTGGAATTGCCAATCTCTACTGAGCAAAAGGTAAAAGGTTGCTGTTAACCTTAAAACTAGTGGAACAGAGCATTTTTGAGCTTTGACGATGTAGACAGCCTAAAAATAAAGGGTTAAACATGTGTGAATGAAACAAAACACAACCCCAGGTATATTTTTGATGAGATAACAACATTCTAACATGACTTAAAACTCACAAAAGCTAACTTTGCATAATATAGGACCTTTAAACTGTAGAAATTGCATGTAGAACACCAACGCTGAGTTTGGCATTTTTGTGTTTTTTTGTTTTTTCTCATTTATCATTACCTCATCACTACAGTAACCATAACTGTCTCCTTCCCATCTTGTCACATTGTGGAGTGAATACACCACTGTTGGGCCTTTACAAACAGGGTTTAAACCACATATGTTTCTTATCATTTCATTTTCATTCTGAATAAATGTAGAGCATGTAGAGCCAGGTGACGTGTCCGTTTGTGTATTTGTTTTCAATACACACCCTTTTCCATCACGTGACTCTTGTCAGATCCAATCAAAATCACTTTATTTTTCTCTGCGGAGCAATTTAAGTACATTTGCGAAGTAACGCAGTGCAGCACAATAGTCATCAGATGCACTGTCAGGGCAGTATGAGGGGATTAATAGCCCTCAGGAGATAAGTGTTTCTCTATAAAGTGTCTTCTGCTATATTTGGTATAGAAATTTTGATGCATTGTTGTAAAAGGTCTGCAGCTTTTCAGAGCTAGCTAACTAGGATAGCCAACTGCTCATATCACACAATCCAATAGTCCTTAACTTCCATCCTTTGTACTGCGCAAGCTGCATATTTTAGTTGGTCAGAATCCCCAAGTATTAAGTTAAAAATGTAACATAGAAATAAAAACATTAAAAACTGCTCAATGTGCCAGCCAATCAACCGCAAGGGCAGTCAACCACGACCATGGCAACATTGTGCTGTCCTATGCTTGTGACAAATCTGTTCCTGAAAACAGCAGTGTGGTGTCTCATGTGAGTGTGAGATAAATAATTGTTAGAAAATGTCCTTATGTCTGTGCTTTGTACACTTTGTGGCAGATTTGTGTATCCTGTAGTGTGCAGCGTAGTCCTTTGCGATGTCCTTCACAATGGACCTCAGTATTTTCCCTGCATAAATGTGATTATATCATTAGTGGTTATTGCAGTTACTGTTGTTGCACTTAAAGTACCTATAACAAGTTAAATTATACATTTCACTACGGCATAGGTAACATCTCTATATTTGCAATTTGACAAAAACATAAATTCTTCCTAGTTTTGTCTAGTTTTTACATTTTGATGAAATTTATAATTTGACTTCCTGGTTGGACAGTAGCAGAAGATATGACATATGTAGAGGTAATTCCATAACTGTTGTAACAACGAAAATGTTAACAAGGCGCAAAACTTGTCTAAATTGTTAAATAACAAGAAGGAGAAGAAGGAGAAGGAGGAGAAGGAGAAGGAGAAGAAGAATTTTCTTCTTCTAACAGATTAAAATCATTAACAACACCTTTATTTTGCTGTCATAAAAAAATGCCTTCCTTGCGCGAAATTGTTTCTGCTTTTTTGGATGGAATTTTCAGATTTGATGACATAGTAGAACTCAGCACGTCTTCCTGTATGTTTTTTATTTATTTATTTTTCACAAACTGCCACTTAACTGATGTAAAACTATGATAAATACTTTGCACAAGTACTATCACACCAAACAAAGTCAGAGCTGGGCTGCAGTACCTGTTTTTACACAAAATTGCTTTAGACTCTTTGAAAAGTGGTCCAAACCCTATGTCTCTGTCACTCTCTCTCTCTTTCTCTCTCTCTCATGCTCATTCTCATACGTTCCTACTCATTTGGGCAAATCATAGACTTTATGGAAGGACTAAGTGAGTGTGACGTCACCTGTAGGGTTCGGCTCCATGACGCTTGTTGAAGCTAGCAGTTCTGGAGCCGAGTTCCATATCTGGACATATATAACACCAGGATCATGTACAATGGCTTAATACAAACATTTTATGGCGAGAATGACAAGCCTGACAGCAGCAGTTACAATGAGAGGGGTCACATTTTTTTAATAGAAAGTGAAACCCAGAGTCGATGGAGCAGAAAGCGCACTCATGCTCACTTCCCACTTGGAACGCAGGGGCTAGCAGATTAGCTATGTCCATTTATATATACAATTAATGGAACAGATACAGTGCTCCATCTCTTGCCGCTCACTCGTCAACTTTAATACCTGCCTCTTATCGTGGGCTCACACTCTGCTACCTCTGGCCTCTCCTCTGGGCTCCTGCTGCCCCTTCTCTGCCCCCCTCTGCCACTCCTCTGCCCCTCTTCTGCCCCCTTAGGTAATTATTCTACCGCACCCCACATCTCTCTCTTTTCCTCCCCAGGCTGGAGGACTGAGAGGCAATCGGTACTGTGAATATCTCCGCACTGAGAATAGAGTGGCCTAAACTCAGGAGAGAACCTCTGTCATTTAGCGCTAAAGCTAGCCCTTTTTCACCGGTGTCAGAGAGGAGAGGCAGAGCAAGATGTCTGCTAACGACTAAGTTTAGAAGAGAGGGAGAGCAGGACGAGAGGACGAAGAGACGGATTGCAAAGGGGAGGTGGAGAGCAGAGCAAGTTAACACAACTTTAAGTAGTGGAAGGGGAAAGGAGGAGAGGAAGAAGAGAGGGACAGCAAGATGTCTTCTAACACAGCTTTGAGTAGAGGAAGAATACAGCAAGATGTCTTCTAACGCGGCTTTGAGTAGAGGAAGAATAGAGGAGGAAAGGAAGGAGAGAGGGATAGGAGAGAGGGGATGCTGAGGAGGAGAGGTAGAGTAAGATGCCAACTAGCATGACTAAAAGAGAGGAAGAATAAGAATATAGGCATAGTAGAAGAGAATTGGAGGAGGAGAAGAAGATAGGGATTGCAGATGAGGAGAGGTAGGGCAAGATGTCGGCTAACACAATTTTGGGTAGAGGAGAGAAGAAGGAGAGAGAAAAGGAGAAGAAGAGGTAAAGGAGAGAAAGGTCTTTTTGAAGGAAAAATAGAAAATAGAACAGACACGACGGTGTAATGCAGCAAAGGCAGCATATTTACATAAAAAAAGCTAAAATACACTTTGTAAAAATTTCAACATTAGCAAAGGTGCAAAGCAGACATATTGCCACTTAATAAAGGAAACAAGCCAGCTGACTTTCACATTAGAAGCCTGCTGTGCCCAATAGGAGCAGACGTCGCCATAAACGCCATCACAACAAAAAGCTGTGTAGCTGTCGGCGACTCCTATGGATAGCTGCAGATCATGCTAGCGAATTGCGGATTTTTAAATTGTTTTTTTTTTCCCATTTTCACTGAAAATGACTATGCAACACTGCTGAATCCTATGTGTATCATCGATTAAGAAAATTAAATTGGAAAATGCGAGCAGTGGGCGTGACCTGTGGTGGTGAAAACAGATGCAAATCCAAGCAATGACTTCTTGAATACAGAAATATAAAGATTCCTTAAACATGAGAGAGGGTAATTGAGACTATACAATGGTTAAAAAGGGGGCTGAGGAAGGACAATTGCCTTGGGTTGGAAGGAAGTGACTTTGAAGGAACTCATGATTGAGAAAAGGCATACCTAGACTTTGAGAAACAGCCGAAGAGTGGATGAGGAGAGGTACTAGAGAAGAGAAGTGATAGGTGAAGGAGAGAGAGTATGAGGAAGGAGAGGTGATGAGTATAAGCAGTTACATAGAAGAATAGCAGAATAGAAGAGGACAAAGAACACACAGTGGAGTAGAGAAAGGTCAGAGTGCTGATGGCTGTCTTTAGGAGTATGAATATTTTATGGAATCCAGATAAGAGAGTTTACTATAGCAATTCCACTCTGACCCTCTCTCCATATTTCTAACCCCAGTTGACTCTAGATTTCATTTCAGATTATGGTCCTATTGAGTCCATATATATTCTGTATATGACTCCATGTGGTTTGCAGTTGCAGTTGTAAAGTGCATATGCAAACTTTTTGTCATCAAAACACAAAATTCCACCCAAATACAGGGGCAATTTGGAGAAGGCCCTTAACATTATGGTTGCTATAGATAACAGTTGGAATTATCTCTATTTATGTCATCTCTGCTGTCCATCCAGGAAGTAAAATACTACCTTCATCAAAATTAGGACATTAGAAAAACTAGGCCAGACTTTTAAAGTCTAATTGAAGCTGTAAGAAGCGTTAAAAGCCTTTGCCTCCTTGTGACTGTGGGGTAAAGGCCACCAGGAAGAGCCAGTCTCTCATAGGCATTTTTTTATCATAAAAACACCATGCATCCAGGTGCCACTATAGAGAAGTGAGGCCTATCAGATCAGCAGTTTTGAAGGAAGTCAATGAACCTGTTTCAGTTATTAAACTGATTTAGATCAATATTTTAGATTGCAAAGAACAGTACAATAAAAAGCACTTATGTACACTACAGGTTAACAAAGCATAATGTCTGCTTTAACTTTATTTTGTAACTTTTGTTGTGTGTTTTGCTTTTTCTTTTTCTTTTTTTTTTATGTTAATCAGTAGCTTGTCCATGCTTTCCTCTCTGGCTTTGCTGTTGCAATCTGTATAGCTGGAGGTGCCTGAACTAGGTGAACTGGGTGAGGGCTCATGATCTTCTGCCTTTCTTGGAGGACATGGCTTACTGAGTCCTTGGGAGGTTCCTTATAAGGATAAAACTCTATTTGAGGTTTTTTTGGTTCCCCCACTTGACCTCTGCAGAGAAGCCTTGTCTCTGCTTTTCTGCACTCACAGTCCAGACATTTTCTTTGGGAAGAGGAGCTGGCACTAACTCTTTTCTTCCTCCTTCTTTGGTTTTGCCTCCTTCACCCTGCTTCTAGGACTGAACTGTCTATTTCCATCCCTCCTTTCATGTGGGAACTGATTTCATGGGGGATCGAAACAAGGGCCATGACTAGTCTGATTTACGCAATAGTTTTCATTAGACTAATAACAATCAATTAGTTTTTTTTTTTTTTTTTATATATATATATATATATAAACATGTAAACTGCCAGAAGCATGTTCCTTGCACATAAATTGTCCCTGCGTTTTGAATAGAATTTTTGGTATTGATGAGATATCTCTGTAGCCCCCCAGTTGTTAAGGTATGATCCATCGTAAAAGGAAAAATAAAATCTGTCAACTGGACAAAACATTGTAAGAGTGAAGATGTTTCACAGCTCATCCAAGCCACTTCTTCAGTTCTGGTGAGATTACTGGTGGACACTGCCTTATATCTATCTGAAGGGAGGAGCTAACTACACTGAAACTCAAAACATCTATTGAATACCAATAGGTGTTTTGACTTTCAGTGTAGTTAGCTCCATAGGATTACCATAGGTACTTTCCCACCAAACCAAGCCATACTTAGAAACACATTTAAATCTGTCATATGCACTTCAGGATCTTGTTAAAGCCTCAGACTACACAGACATCCTTCGTTTCATGGACGGCGTCAGTGGACTTCATTACATGCTGCCGAGTATTTCCATGGTAAACAAGTGCTCCATCGATTGTTGAAATTATTGATGTCTCTGAGAAAGTGGCCCTGTTGTTTCTTCAGTAATTATCCCCAAAGCAGCCGTGAGTCGCTGTATTACACCGTCCACTATGTGCTCTGTCTGCAGCATAGGAGAGCCACAGAAGGAGCTTGTTAACGCGCACAGCAGAGACAGCCTTTAATACCGTGTGATTGAGTGCTTTTTTGTACATAGCAGCACTATGCTCGTACACACTTTGCCTCCCCCTCTGTTCAAATCGTGGGTTTTAGAATGATGAAAAGTTGAGAACGTTTCTATAGTAATAAACAATTCAAAACAAAATGTATCTTTTGAATAGGCAACTGTCCTCAAAATGGTGCCATATAGCAGCAAGCTGAAATCTATGATACATACATTAGATTACATTCACAACATTGGGGAAAATTATGCCATAAATTCAGATACAGAGCAGGGGTCTGTATAACCCTGAGACCAAATTACTGTCTTTGATAGAAAATGTATTGGCAGTTGAAAAATTTTGACATAAAATAATATTGCTGTGTTTCAAATTAAATCACGGAATTCTATATAGGGTTGTTAAGTGATGTAATTTCTGGGTCCAAGCAGCAACATGGATGATTTCAAACTTTGTTTATGTTCCTGATCAAACAAGAGACCATTATCTTTCAAAAGTGTATGTTTAACCACAGATTGTATTACATATATTAATAATGTAGTAATAATCTAGCATAACATAGGGATACCAATGTATAGGCTATATCTCACTAACTACCGGTCACTGCTAATGCTAGTTTAACCTAGCCTTTCTTCTTACCTTAACCTCCCTCATACACTTTCTGTCTCAGTTATAACCATAGACCCATGCTTATAACCTTGTTAGCTTTAAATGATGGCATCTTTTTTTTAATATAAGATGTGTTGTCTTTAAAAAAAAAAAAAAAAAAAAAAAAAAAAAAGTCTTGTTCATTGTTTTTAATAGGCTGATGCACCCGTAAGTGACATCATACTTAAAGAGGAGCCAAATGCTAAATTATTTTCTTTTTTTTTTTTTTTTTTTCTTTTTTTTTTACTACTAAACTGTGTATATGGTGTTTGGATATCTGTTCCTAGTCATGTTTTGGCAACTTTAGGGCAAACTAGGTACATTTGCAGCTTTTTGATCAAAAAAATCCTAAATCTGAGTTTGTGCTACTTTCATTGGCCTCTGCAATTTCCAGTATTCAGTAACATCACACAAGACTGCCCTGACTACAGCCAAGTGTTTCTGATTACAAGCACCTGGCTGCAAGGGCGGAGTTTGAAGTGTGGATACCTGTTAAACCAATCAAACTGTTTCTTATACCCACAGACCTACCCTGTACCAGTATGGCATTCAACTTACCTATCTTGTAATTACAAACATTTTAAGACCAAAATGGCAAGCCTGACAGCAGCCATTACAGCGAGAGGGTCAATAGAAAGTGAATTGAGGCAAGAGTCGAGTCGATGCTCACTTCGACTTCGATGCTCACTTCCTATTTAGAACGTGGTAACTAGCAGGTTAGCTATGTCAATTTATATATAGTTTATGGTCTGAACAGCTGAGAAGAGGGGGGTAGTGAGGGGAGGGAAGAACAAGTTTCACATCTGTCACCTATTAGTAAAAAAAAAAAAATATATATAATAACAAACATCCAGATGGTAGCTTTAATATTATCGAAAGAAAAAATATCATGGCACTTGTAAATGTGTAATCTGTTAACTTTGGTTTAGTCAAACCTAACCTGTCATTTAAACCTCAACTTAGCAGAAATTGGATTTTTTATAGATGCCTTCTCCAATTATTAAAGACCCTATATTATACAAAATTTATTCTTGTGAGGTAAAAGCCAGGTTAGACTGTTACCTCATCAAAAATATGATAACTCCAGGTATGTTTTTGATGAGCACACATCAAACATTATAATATAGATCAGAAGATAGTGTAATAAGGGCCCTTAAAAATAGTCAGGTGTGCACTGAGTAACTTTTCTAATGAAGGTCTGCCGCCTGGAAATTTTGTTTGTTTTCCTGCAATGAACTTATTCAGCGTTCAGTTGCCATACAGTGGGACAGAATAATAACATCTCCATATATTTCAGGTGACGGAGCATTTTTTAAAAGTGACTAATAATATACTCATAATTATATTTCAGTTTTTTAAGACTAATTTTACCCCAGATTTGCAATTTGTGGCATGCATGATTTACTTCCTGACTGAATGGTGATTCCATAAGTGTTACCCAGCAAGTATAACAGGGCCAAAGCTTGTTTATATGAAAGCACATTTATTCTGTTAAATGTATGTTTAAAGGGTCAGGAAAAAAAAGTTCTTGCACAAATGCTCCTGTATTACATGGATGGAATTCTATTGCTACCTTAGCTTGATGTCAAAATGTTTTAGAGCTCAGTGCTACTTGTAATTTTCAGCTTTTTTTTCCAGCTTTTTCCCAATTTGCCACTTAACTGGTGTAAAATGATGATAAATATTTACAAGAGAAGGGTAATTAGAGAACCATAAAAACGTGTCATGTATGCACTTTAAAAATTGGGTATTAATATAGTTTTATTAATAAATACAATTCAGAGTGCTATCACAACATGTGCATTTGGATGAAACCGCTGCACATCATATCAGGTTTGTTGTAGTGTATTGTTTTGTATCATGCTTTTGTGTATATATGGATCTTGCAGTGTGTATGTATGGAAAATTGCATGTGTGACATACTGTATCTTTGTGGGCTGAGTCTTGTACAGCTTCATCCTGCTAACCATAAAGAGGGTTTGAATACGGCCAGGGACAGTGTTAGCTAGATTACTCAACTGCAGATGCATATAAACCTCATCAGGCAGGGACTTAGAACGTTATAACATGGCAGAAAGCTCCAAAATATACATTTTACATAATACCTCTTTAAGATAGTATAATATTACAGTGAAACCTCATACAAAACCAAACTTTTTTTCAGCGATGTAAACTTTTTCTGCTGTCAACATGTGTGTAGAAGCCTTCTGTAAAAGCTTCAACTCAGTATGTTATGCAAAAATATGGCTAACCAAAATGAAAGAATCTAAAGCTGGATCTGGGAGGGCTGCGGTGAGCTGCTGGTGACAAGGTAATTTCAGAGTGTGTCAGTGTGTCTCCGCACCCTGCTGTTCTGCTGTCAGTCTGGGCCCAAACAAGAGGCTCCACAGCTCACACTCTGCGTCATTATGATTTTAAACTGCCACAAAACATCTCAAGAGCTGGACATGACCAGAAAATTTGTGTTGGAGTCACTAATAATTGCTTATTATAGTGTTAAGGTAAAGTCACTGTCACTCCAATTGTGTATTGATACTTTGCAGTTGATCAACATTCTCTGGGGGTAGGGGCTCTATCTGAAGCTCTGTTAGAGTTGGTTCAGGTTGAAAATTTCTGCATAGAACCAACTTACTGTATTACAACAAAATTCAGAGTTTTAACAATATTCCTTTTAGCTGTCCAGAAAATCTACTTTTCAGAGCTTTTAACCATGTTGTAATTGTTTCCCCTTCTCATTTTCCCTCTTGAAGTTGTATTTAGTGTGATTCATACATGTTTATACTCCTATATTTGAGATGGTTTGCTCCAATCAACCCCCGTATTCACCACCGGTACATGCCCATGTGACATGTGACATACTTATTTCATTCTCCACTTTTATTTTCTTAAGCAGCGCTATGCAGCATCGGCAGCGTTGTGTAGTCATTTTGGTACAAATGAAAAAGAAAAAAAATGTATATTCTGTTCGTTAGTGTGATGTGCAGCGTAGCTCTTTGTTGTTACAATTACAGCTTATTAGCAATAACTACCAACAAAATAAAAAATAAATAAACTGACTCAAAACCCAAGAAAAAATAAGACTGTCATCTCCCTGTTTAGATGACAAAAAAGTGTTGTAGCTAACTCGCGACTGTAATGTTATTTGAGAGGGACTTGTTTAACAGCACAACTCAGCTCACCTGTTGTAGCTCCAACTAAGTCAGCTTTTTCTAGTTAAATTGGGTTAAAATAAAGCTCAGATTAATGTCCCCTGAGAATGTTGATGACATCAGTTGCAAAGTATCAATAGAATGTTGTGACCTGAAAACCTGAAATCTATAGAGGGGACATGTCTTCCCTTGTATGAGACAGAGGACAAGTTGAGTTTAGTGTGTGCAGTGGTGGCTGGCTAGTGCTGCCCCTGGTGGTGTGTGACAGCGACGCATCAGAGCTCATGCCTCTGGTGCGTTCTAATAGCTTCCAGAGCCACTGTGGTACTATTATGCAAATGTGTCTGCTCTGATTCGTCGTGAGGCGTCGACGATCGGGCTGAGACAAAACGTAGCACCTGAAAGTTCATTAAAAAGCCATAAAGCAGGCGTGTGTGCGGGCAATGTTTGTTTGTCGAAGGCCCCCCTGGCACCCCCCCGCAGATTCACGATGAATGCTTTCATTACAGTGACAAGCCGTCTCTCTCTTTTTCTCCCAGCGCTGCTACTTTATTACTCAACTATTTACATGGCGGCACCAGAAAAGAACCGTATTGATGAAAAGCTGTTTAGATTTAGGCTTTTCATTTAGAGAGAACTGAGGCCATGAGCAGCAAAACTCATTATGTGTAGAGCAAATAAACCTTTTCACAAGTGACGGAATCAAAGAAGCCACGCGCTTTAATTGGTTTAGTCCTTCCTGTTTCAGAGCTTGGAGTCGAAAGAGCGGACGTGACAGTTTGGGCAAACAGTTTAATTCAATGAGAGCATATGGTGAGCACTCTCCACTGACACGTTTTTGATAGAAAGTTCAATTTTTTCAAGCTGGTATTTGTAACTTTATTTGATGTTTTTGTTACCAGTATATGTCACATGTGAAGCCACTACACCAGAGTGCACTGGTGTAAAAAGGAGTATGACTCTGCATTTTGGTGCAGTACAACACCACATAACTAACACAAACTACTCCATGGATAAATATTGATGCAGTCTCACATTACAGTACATTTATCTGTACATTGGATTAAATTGCTGTAATTCAGAAAGTCTAATCTTTTTAACAAGGTATAACATGCACACGTGGCCCATAGATCGTGGCCCAAGCAGATATTTTGTGTGGTAACATTATAGTCATGCAGGTTAGCTGAGGCTAGTACTATGTACTAGCAGTGTGTTTGTAATTGGAAATGTTCGTAAATGAAATAGTTAAATTTTGTCCCGTTCATGGTTAAGTTCTTCTACTGTGATTTTGACAGGACAGATGTTTGACAGAGATTGATGCAGGAGACGCAGTGGGAGAATGGCTCACTCTGCAATGAAGAGTCCAAAAATTAATTCAATAGTGGCTCGTCTTTGTTCATAGAAGTCTTTCATCAGAGATGGACAATATTGCACGCTGGACACCTGGCTAAAACAGTAAACAATAGCTGTTTACAGTGTCAGTGTAGTTAGCTCCTCCCTTCAGATAGATATAAGGCAGTGTCCACCAGCAATCTGACCAGAACTGAAGAAGCAGCTTGAATGAGCAGCAAAACGTCTTCACTCCTACAATGTTTTGTCCCATTGACAGATGTATCTTTGGTGTGATGTGCAGCTACTGGATGAAAAAAGACACCAAGAACTTTTGTTAGGAATGAGACAAGATCTGTGCCACAGATCTTGTAAGATTAAATGATCCTTGTGAGATTTTCTTTCCACGTGTTTGTATTTGGATTTAGAAAGCTGCAGTTCTAAAAATCACTGCCACAATGACAACATAAATATTAAGTGTGAGACCAAAATTGTTAAGTGAATTCTGTTGTGTCTTGTCTTGTGGAAATTGCCTGTCATCCGACCGTTATTATTTGCTTATTTAATTTGTTACAGGTTATGAGTAAGTTAGTGGTGTCTATGTTAGCGTGCATAAGACAGGTTATTGACATGGTGCATTACATACAAAATTAACATTATTATAATTCAGATTGTTATAAAAAAATCTTTCATAGTTTTGTAATTTTGCAAGTTTCAAATTTTACTTCCTGGCTGAACATTATGTTAATTTTCTATACTACGATTGGATTTGAGCTGCGGAGATTTGAATAAATAACTTCTATGACTCATTACAGATACAAAATAACTACTAAAGTTTCAGTCTGCTATCTGTCTGTTGTAGTTTATGTTTTTTAAACCTATAGTTTTGGGTGCATAAACCTGGTGTAGGGTTATTCTGTCAATGGCATACATTTGTTTCAGTATTATCATATACTGTCAATGTTTTCTTCAGCAATATATCACACTTTGTTAGTGTGACAGGCCTATCCATAACTGTTACCTACTAACCACAATGTTAACAAACATGTCTAAGTTACATAGAAGTTATAGTTAAATATAGACTATTACAAATATTAACACTTTTATTCTGTTACATGAAAGTTTAAACTGACAAAAATATATCTTAAGTATTGTGTTCTTAATTCACAACTACTTCCTGTATTTGTGTACTGTTCCTCTCAACTTTATTACCCACAAACTGCCACTTAACCTATTTACCACAGGTACTATCCCACCAAACAAAGTTAAAATTAGACATGAAGACCTGTCATATGCACTCTGTAGAATCAGCAGAATATTGATGTTTCCTTGTAGCTTCTGAAGGACTTAATTTGTTTTGATAAAGGAGCTAAGTCAAAGTAAAATAAAATTCATAGTTGTCAAAAGTTTGTAGCCAGGCCTCTGCAGACTACCTCCAGACACATTTACACATTTACTCTCTTCAAAATCTCTACAAGTGGCTCTTGTACCTGCAAAGTGCTTTCACCTGAAGCCTCTATTCAGCAAGTGACACTGTGCAGGATGCCGGGGGCGGCTGGTGTCAAGCCCAAGGACACACTGGCAGAGCAACTAGGACAAGCCAAAAGAGACACACAAATGAGTAAGGAGGGATGAATAGTTAAGGCCACATTCCTATGACATTACAACATTCTAAACTCCTCATGGTTTAAAATTGAGCTGATGGTCAGGTGAGAATTGTATGATGGAATTTGCTGTTTAATTGTCAGATTGTTTCAGAAAGTAGTTCTATTATTCAACCCCGAAGACGTGGTTGTTGTCAGTTGAAAGGACTTTAAAACATATGATTAATATGACAAGTTTGAGAATCCCTAACATAAAGTAAGGCTCAACATTTGTGAATCGTAAATTTGCCTTTTTTCTCCAAAAATCTGTGAGTCTCCCATAGTTATATAGGCCCCTGCCATCCATCTGGAATTATGACATCATCAAGTGCAAGAATGTGAACACAAACTACTGAGTTGTCAGCCCCTGGTGCATGGACAGTAATAGTGCATGAAGCTGTGGAGATGGAGAGGTTCAGGAGTGCTGCTGTCGTGGAGAGTGGGTGTAGAAGAGCAGATTGAGCAGATTGTTTGTATGTACATAGAACATATGATTGTGAGATGGTGATTGGTTGGAAGACAAAAGTGCCAGACCTGTTTCTATAGTTGGATCATGTTAGATCAATCTTGTAATGTGAAAAGAACAGTATATACCATAATGACCCACATGAGTAACAAATTAGCAATAAGTATCTCTTCTATTTACCTCATTCTGCCCCACCCACTTTTACCTCTAAATACTACTAAACTGTACTTTCTTTGTGGTGGTACTTACATTTAAGCAGTAATCCCATAAATTTCAATGAAGAAGTTGAGAAAAGTTTTGTCTGCAATGATAAAAAGATATAAAGTAGTCTGATTTGTGTAAAATGTTCATGTGACCAAGTTAACACTGCACTGATTCTCTGGGAGGCCTTCAAACAGCTCTGTAGTCTATATAGAACTTATTTTATGTTAAGATCGGCAGCCCCATGCAAAATAAAACAACTTGGATGACAATCGAGGCACCCACAGAAATGGCATAAGATGAATAAAGGTGCACTTTGTAACTCTATGGATGATGACTCTACTAACTACCTCTCTCTAGGTTGCTTTTTCCTGGAATAATTCATAGTATGGCATTAAACCATTGTGAAACCTCCAAGATTTATAAGTTATTTGTATGTTCCATTCTGATCTATATATATATATATATATATATATATATATATATATATATATATATATATATATATATAATCCTCAACCATGGTTGATCTCACCCTTTTTTTTCAAGCTCGGGAGCTTGAGGGTTCTGAGCAGTATCTCATATCTTTGCTGTTCCTAGTACTGCAATGTCCACCGTTGCTGTGGCTTTGTTCTGTTGTTTATTCACCACCACTATGTCCGGTTGGTTTGCCATCACCATTCTGTGGGACGTCCAGTCTATATCTGGACGTCCCACAGGATCTTGGCTCGCTCATTCTCCACTACTTTTGGGGGTGTTTCCCAGCAGTACAGTCCAGTACGTATCCTACACAGATGTTTCTGTACACTATGCCCACCACTTGGTTATGCCGCTCCTCGTATGCTTTCCCTGCCAGAATCTTACACCCTGCAGTTATGTGATGGGGGTTTGGGTCTTGTCTGGTGTGGTATATCTATTGCTCTAGTGCTCAAGGCCTGCTCCTGTGCAGCCAGGATGAGTGCCTCTGTGCTGTCCTTCAGACAAGCTCTCACAATATTTCTTGATATCAGCCACTTCAGTCATGTTCTGTTGCAGGGGCATCCCATGCAGGGGCTTGTCCTCCCATGATCCCACCTCTTCCTCTGCACTCCATTTGCTGAACAGGTCATCTGTTGGGGCCGTGATGTATGGATCTTGGCTGTTTCATCTTTTACAGTAGGTCTCACATTCACTAGTCCTCGGCCTCCTTCCTTGCACCTCGCATACAGTCTCGGGGTGCTGGATTTGGGATGGAACCCGCCATGCATGGTCAGGAGCTTTCTTGTCCTAACATCTGTGGTCTGTATCTCCTCCTTTGGCTAGCTTATGCCTCTTGCTTATAAAAAGTCCGCAAAAAGTTATGTACTTCTCCTGAGTACCCTGTGGCTTGGAAATAAGTCTTAGTTGCAGCATCATAAGGGAGATTAAATGTAGTGAGCAGTGGCAAATGAGAAAGTAAAGAGGCTTAAGAATTAATGGCTGCAGTTATTAGTGGTGTAATTACATTTGAAACGCTCCAGCGCCGCATGCTTCCGGCCACATCTACATCGCTCACTGGGTTTTTCCTAGAAGTGTCCAGCCTGTACACATAGAAAATTGGGCTCATCCAGGCTCGGCAATGGTACATGGGCCCCTTGCCTTATCATGCTTGATGCCCCACAAGAATATGCAGAGCCAGGCACACCAAAAGCTTGATGTCAGCAATCTGAGAGTTGGTTTAGTGTAGTGTTATCAGCATAGCTGAAATTTCAAACTTAATTTTGATACTAAAGAATCCCACAATGAATGTATATATATATATATATATATATATATATATATATATATATATATATATATATATATATATATATATATATATATATATAAAAACACACACATATGTGTATATATATATATGTATATATGTATAGCAAAACATCTTCACTCCTACAATGTTTTGTCTTTTGCTATGGATCAGACCTGGAGGACTGAGGGATTACTCAGATAGTTCTTTCTTTTATATTACCATATGGGCTTTTTTCTATGTAATTGCTCAGTCAGGTAGGTTCCATAGTAGGTCCATGGGCATTAGTCTATGTGGTCTTATACTTGCTATGGTAGAGCTCAAGATCATTCAAAAGCTATTCAGGAAAGGTTGATTTCTGTCCTGTGAGTATGACTGTTTAGTATCAATACTTGCTCAAATGAGTATCTAGTTTTGATACTAGTTTAGTGTTGATTAGTATCTGACTTTCGATGCTTTTGACAACCATAGTTTAGATTGCTTTGGATTATTTAAATGCCCTGTATTAGAGCAAAATTTGTTTTGCTCCAGTACAGATATATTGCATATAACATTGATTTCAACCAGCTAGAGTGCCTTGAGGGACTGCCAGGAAAAATGTCCAATTTGAGCTAATAAATTCACAATCAATGTAATGATTGGACATTTTGGAGTGTCCTGAGCAAATTTCTGAACCACAGAAGACACAAAACTAAAATCCCTTTAGTGCCAGACACAGTGACATACATATTACACTTTATGCCTTTTTTCTCAATTTGGAGGAACTTATATTTTAGTGTTTTATTTTCTGATATTGCTATTAGCTTTACCATGACAAAGTTGTGACAAAACATTTAAATTGAACTAGTTCTTTTTTACAGCACCTTTAATGTAGTGCCACATCAAAGTCACTGTAAGAATGAAAGTGCAAACTAAATTATTGTTCTAGCCCTTATTACACCATGTGTGGCTGTAGATTAACAACTGTGTGAACAAAACACAAATAAAAAATCAGAGGCAAAATAATCAAGTGCTTAAAGTGGAGCCTCATTTTAGTTAGAGCTCCTAAACTGGGCAGTACCTGGAGGAAAGGGGAGAGTGAGGGGAGGGAAGTTGATTTAATATTTAGTTCCACTTTAGTTCCCCCAGAGTTCATTATCAAGTTCTGTCGTCTGTTTAATTTCTCCTTGTTTCAGCCCATTTTCAAATGTAGTTATTGGGAAAATGCTTTTTTAAAATTAAGAAATTTAAAATTTTGGCTGAAATCCTCTTCTTGCTTTAGACTAAGGGTACTCTGATAGTAGCACTGTTTTGGGTCAAATCCAAGAAAAAAAAAAAAAATAAGAATAAATAAACAAAATTAGCTTTTTGTTCCAGGATATCACTTCAGGTTTTGGCTGTTGAATTTATGTAATAGACTATTTACTGGCCCCGTGTCGTTCGCCCAGTCATAATGTTTGAACTGTTACAACACAACACAAAAGCTGCATTTTCACTTTGTTTTTAATCTGTTTTATAGTATCACTACCTCAGTGTAGTCTTATGCTTTTATATCCCTCTAAAGGTGCATTAGGAACTTTTCTGACATCTGTCTCCATGGACAGGTTATTGCTTTGTTTGAAATGTTCCTTCGAATTATATTAAACTTGCCAATCTCAATTTAAACAAGCAGTTGATGCTACCAGGTCAAGTTAAGGCCAATTCATACTTGACTGTTCTTACACCCAGAGCTGCAAAAACATGTACAAACTCATTTCATGGGTTCAGATTTCACACTTTATCAGAAGTTTTGCTGCTGAACCATTCTATGGCCCTCTGCCCGTGAACTCAAACAGTTGTTGCCATGGAGATAATCAAACAGTAGAACACAGGGGCGAAACTCTCAGTTTCGTCTGGAGGGGGGGGGGTTAGAACTATGCCCTTTGAAGCATAGTTCTAACCAAAAATTAGAACTATGCTTCAAAGGGCGTTGTAATGATACCCAATCATAAATTCAACAGCTATGTTGTTATTATGATTAAGCTATTATTAACCACTGAAGGATGTAAACATTATTGCTCATAATAGCAGAGATTAGATTAAAGGAGTTTTAGGACTTGCACGCAACACTGCACAAACACACTCCATTCTTGCCCTATCGCATAGCAATGAAAGCAGATTGTGTAGCATGTTCTCTCAGATTAACCCGTTACAGATAACACTGAGGTGAATCAACAGGATGAGTGATGAGCAACAACTCCAAATTTGGTCACACCGGCGAGGCACCTGGAGGATAGAGGAGTGCCGGAAGGAAGATGTCCACGCCCAGCTACTGAATATTCATGATTTATGTTTAAATGTGGCGTGCAGGGTAAGGCACTCAGATCAACACGGGAGCGCCCCTGAGATCTCCGTGCACGTACTAGGGACAGCATTGTGCCTGGCTTGTATTAGATTGGATGTATAGGGAATAAACCTCGTGTGATTCTACTCTCTGGTCTCCAGTGATTCTTCTGATCATATAAAAGGAACATGCTAACACCACTTAACGTTCCGTCGCCTTTTCTTTACAAATTTACAGCAATGTACATATACTTCTGCATCACCCACACAAGCTATCTACACATCAAATGAAACCTACGGCTCTCATCTTTATATATGCATTTTCACGTGCAATCACCACAGTGCTCTCAGGAAAGCCTTTTTTTATAGGAAAGCCAAAAATGTGGATTTGGACTTCACTTAACTTTGAGGGCTCTGGTTCTGTCAAACATCAACATATTCCCACAAAGTTGGTCTCAATCGTTCCATACAGGTCCAGAGAATATAATCCAGTCAAGAAATTATGTCCACAAAATAAATAAGATCCTCCATGTCCGATCGGCTGCAGGAAAGTATTTCAAACGTGAAATCTGCTCCGTCATTTTTTTGCATTTCTTTTATCAGTTTCAGACATAATAAACTTCTGACAGGGCCAACTTTGTTTCTCAGTGACAAACAGACATGTTAGCTATCGATTGACACCAAGGTTGGCCAATAAGGTGGGGGTTATGGGTCACTGGAGCCCCAGACAGTGAATCAGTGCTACAGGTGACTGAAAGTTTATGCCCCACTCTCCCCCGTGTTGAATCAACCAGTTACAATACACACATTTAGTGATGTTTTCCCCTTACAGCCACCGAGCAGTGGAACACGACGATGTATCACATGCCATGGTTTTCCGTAAACTGACAGAGCAGGCCCAGTGCGTAAAGACAATGGCTGTGTCCCAATTCGCTAAATGCATACCCTTCAAAGTACCATTCGAAGTACCATTCAAAGTACCATTCAAAGTACCATTCAAAGTACCATTCGAAGTACCGCTCGAAGTATCTGGCCGAAAATGTATAATCCCTAGTGTATCCGCCATCTTGCTGAAATGGGACAGCCCTACACCACAGACCGTACTTGCGCGTAGGTTATGTACGTTACTTGAAATTATTTATTATTATTTATTTAAATTTGATAACCCTACAAGTTATCTGAGAGAAGGAGAATGCTCATTGCACGCTTTACGCGGACTTCATCTTTATGCACACACGCTCCACAACCGACATATTTACTACATCACATTTAGCTGGGAATTACGCTTTTTACCAGGGCAGAGGAGGAGTTTTGACGGTGTTTCGTTCATATTATGGTTGGCTTCAACTTTACGCGCGGACACTACAGACTGAATGTGGATATTATTAAGCACAACACTGACACTATTTCAACTCTTCAGTTTACCAGTAAGAAAATACACTGTGCTTTTGGCATTTTGGCACAAACTATGGTAAAACCCAATGGCTATTGGGTGGTGTCAATTGACGGTGCTGGTGCCATTGTGACTTGTGTTGTGTACATGCACTGCTGATAATTCTGTATATTTACTGGTTCACTAACGCAGACATTTAAAGCTAAGGAAGCGAAGGGTGGCCAGCATCTGATGTTCATCTCAAACTGCCCGGTCACACTGACTGTCCAGAAGCATCTTACGAGTTCAGATATTGTATCTATCAAGCGTATACTGCACTCATCGTTTCCCTCTAGTATTGTGTCCTCAATTTCTAAACCAAACTTATAAACTTACCTGACATGGAGCCTTGTTAAAGTTTTGTAACTGCTTTCCTCCTCCTCCTTTTTCAGGAGCCTATGACATTAAGTTATATATATTCACTCTTCAAAGTCTATAACATTTTATTTGGCAAACCGTGAAATTCAGTAACTTACTCTGCGTTTTGGCGGACAGAAATGCGACTTAATATCCACCTTTTCACCATGTTTGGACATTACTGTGAACACGTAACACGAGTTAAAGTAACGGAGCAGAATAAGAAAGGTAAAGTTCTGAATGATACTCACAATGAGGCTTTATTGGCATTAGCTAAATAAATGTCAGACACATTTTCGATTTGATTTTATGTCTCTTTCGCGCGAAAAATTACAGCAATGTACAGCCCTGACACCCGCGTGCGCGTCGCTGGAGCAACAGACTAAACCAATCTGTAACAACAGGGAGGGGTGATCAGTTTTTCATTTTCAGACTTATTTAATGACAGTGAACTGTGTGGATACTGTATACATTCTGGCATGTAGGTTTTGGTATAATTCACTACTTTTTTAATAAAGCGGTTATGCAAGGGGAGAGGGGGACAGTAAGAGGGGAAAGGGGGACACTAGTCAGCAAGGGGGAGGTGATTTCTGCCTATGGTAGAACAGTAGTGTAACTTTCATAGCTGTTAAAACATGTTATACATTTTTTTTTTTTTTTTAACATGGCTGAACATCCATGTTGAAAATCGTCAACAATCGTTGTCTGACTTACCTGTAAGAAAAAAACGTTATGCTTGGCCAATGATAAACTTTAAGAACTGCAAAAATAGGTACAAGAACAAAGTCCTTCTTATGATGTATGAATGGACCTTTACAGGTCAGGTCTGTGAAGAGATGAGGACACTAATAGTGAGAAGGCTAGATAGATGAGTTTTATACAATACTGTGGAACATCCCAGGCTTATAACACTTTGGACACCCTGTGTTGTTGTAAATGAATAAACCTGATGATGATGTTTAACCCTTTGTGACCCTGTCTGGTCTAGAATATCCATCTGGTTGCGCGCTGGCTGGGCACACTGGAGAAGCTCTTGGAGCAGCAGGCAGAGGGCAGTCATGAGCACTGCAGGGTGTTTGTGAGTGCTGAGCCCTCCTCCACACCAGAGGGCCACATCATCCCACAGGGCATCCTAGAGAACTGCATCAAGATCACCAATGAGCCACCCATGGGCATGCACGCCAACCTGCACAAGGCTCTAGACAACTTCAGCCAGGTATGGGGCCACCAGCTCAAGTAATACAAAAATTGGGACATATTATCTATCAATTTGTTCAGAAGTGACACCGAGGATGAGGAATTAAATGGACTGGAGATCAAGAGTAAATTTGTTAGCTTGTTTTTTATGCTTTAGTTATCTGATTAACTGTTAATATCTTACATTAACACATTAGACACATATTCAGTTCGCTGTCTATGCTTCATGTAGCTGAATAAATATGTGTTACGTAAGAGTAGATTATACATGTTATAGTTCACTTGTGTGACCAATAGATGGTAGGTGCTGGTGTGTTTGTAATACCTGTAAGAAAATTTACTTGACTCATTTTCTGTTATACATTTCATATTTAATTTCCCCTTATTTCCCCTTCATTTATAAGACCATAAAGATGTTCATTTTTCATTTGGAACAATATTGGAAATGTTTAGTTTATCATATCTGTAGTTTAAGATTGCGATAAATACTTCCTGTCTTCCAGTTCAGCCTTTTTTATACTAATGGAAAGTCTTACCTGACAGAGCACTATTTAAGAAACAATTGAAAAGTAAAATATAAAGTTTTTGGTTCACCAGCTTGTTTACTAACAGGCCAAAGTGGTGTATATATATATATATATTTTTTTTCATGCATTTATATGCAATTTTGTGTGTATATGCAATATTAGCCAGAGTTTATGGCTCCAAACTGGCTCTGGCCGGTGTCTGTGGTGCGGGGCTGTCCGCACTTGGTGCATCTGTTGGAGGTAACCGTCCTTGTGTACTTGCATTTTTGTGGTGTGTCTTGTGTTTGAACAGGATCAGTAGGAGTGCTCTCAGATTGTGGTGTGAAGATAGAGAGTCCGGTGCAATGCTAACAGTGGCATATAAAAAACTTGATGAGATGTTGGTGATGTTAGCTGAATGGGTCTCAGCTCTGCTCTGTCCCTGACACGGAGCTTGGTGTTTGCCTGTCCAGTTGTGTCAGGTGTTATGTTGTGTTCACGTCTGTGGGGAGTGACAGTGGGCCTTGTGTTGATGGGGAGCAATGGTCCGCTGGCAAGAGGCCGTTCATCAGGCAATGCCGACCCTTGCAGCAGAATGGCATCATTTTGAGCCTTAAACCTTTTATTATGCCACCGTATTAAAGTGGTTTGATTTACAGTAACCAATGGTAGAGTGGTATCTTTGATGATAATACCATTGTTCAAAATGAGCTGCCATATCTTTTTTTTAATCATTTAGATTTAGTGACCATCTTGATATGGTTTGGTTACATAATGTTACATAATCGAATAAATATAGTCTCCACTAGGCGGCTGCAGTTTGGCCACTGAACTGCAGACCCAGCAGCACCAAGTACACACCTTTTCATGCTGTCAACTCCTGCATCAACAGCCTTCTTTTTGGGGGACCTAAAGCGCCCAGTGAGCAGCCTGTCCCGTAGTGTACAAAATTCTGCTCTTGTCGTGTTGTTCCAGGTTCTGCCACAGACCCTCAATGGTGCTGGTCTGCTGGTTGGTAAGAGTTAGACCTTTCTCATTTTCAGCTCCACCAAATATTCTGCAAGCTGGTCAAGATGATCTATTCCAGGCATACTGTGATCATCCACAGCCTAAGAAGAAGTATAAACATTAGCCCTCAAGTACTGACAACCATAATTATTGGGCTTTATGAGTATTTAACTTACAGCTTGCTGTGAAGATAATCCAGACTGGACAGCAGACAGGTATAAGTGGACTGAAGAGCAGACAGGTGAGTGGAATAAAGAGCAGGCTGGACCATGGACAGGTGAGTGGAGAGAGGAGCAGATTGGACAGTAGACAAGTGAGTGGACTAAGGAGCAGGTGCAGATGATTGGCCACCTGGCTCAGAAGGATGAAGAGCAAATGGAGGCGGAGTATGCACTATAATATCAGTTGTATATATAAGTAAATCAGTAAAAGTGGCATCGCTGCTGTCAATTTCCTCAAAGCCCTCATCTGTCTCTGATGGCTGCTGCTCCTCTAAATGTGCCAGCAACTCTTGCCTCCTCAGAATTTGGCGACATATCCTGAAGGGGCTCGTTATTCTGTCTCAGCAGGTAACTGTCTCGGCAGACATAAATATAAAACTATGTCATAAATATAAAACTATGCAGGAAAATGAGCATTAATAAGACAACATTTAGTATTACGTGTATATTTTGTAGATGGATTAAATAAAGGAATCAATTTCTTTCCAAATACTTTTCATAATCAGTGTATATCTGGAAGTTAAGGGAGTTTCCTGAATACATGCCACAAATGTTTGAATAGGACAGGACAATTGATTCTTTAAGCATAAGCAGCATCATCAGACTGCACATACCTGGAATGAACCAATTTAAGTGACAGTGGAACAACTTCAAAGATGTGGAACCTCTGGCACAGCGCAGTGTCTGCAGCTGGACTCCTCCTTTGGTGATGGTGCCAGTCTGAGTGGACAGTGCCACACCAAGTGGGTCCTGAATAAACTTGACATGCCTCTTCTGAACACGCTAGATGAGCTGCATTCTTACTGGGTTCCGTGTTCCTCAATACTGAAAGCTTTCTTAGACCAATTCTCAGCTTCTTGACATTCCAAAGAAACATTTTAATTAACGTATTATATTGTTAATAAAATACATTACTAATAGTTATGGGTACCATCATTGAAATATAATAGAACTGTGGGGCTACCAGCATCTTAATAGTATTGACTTTACCCCAAAGGGTTTTTTTTTGTTTTTTGAAGCAGTTGTTCTATATTAATTGAGATTATATTAGTCAAATCCAGGTAAAGTTTAACACTAAGGTATTTCATCCACCTAAAATGGAATGGAGAAAGGGTGAGCTTGTAAACAGCTCCTTGAAACCGGCATAACCTTTTACCTTTGCCAGTTGACTATATAGCCTGATAATTTTGAAAAATGTTCAATTGTAAACCGAACCTTTGGAATCAAAGAGGAAGGGTCCCTATTAAGAAACAATATGTCATCGGCATACAAGAATATTTTGTGTTTTTCCGACCCGTGCACCACTCCTCTAATGTCATGTCTAACTGCGGCTGCCCAAGGCTCAATGTAAACAGAAGGGGGCTTAATGGGTCTCCCTGTTTATTTCCGATTTTTTAAACAGTGAGATCAGTCCATTTGTTAACACTGCAGCCCTAAGATCTGAATAAATCACTCAAACCAACCTAAGTAAGCCCTCCCCAAATCCAAATGCCCTGAGTGTATATTGAAGAAAGCTCCATTCTACTCTATTCTATTCTACTATTGGCATCCAATGACAGCAGCCACAGGGGTAAGATTATTCTGATTTTGCCACACAAGGTGCAGGAGTCTTCTAACATTATCTGATGACGTCCTTCCCTTTACAAATCCCACCTGATCTGCGTGAATCAAGTGAGGTAATATTTTTTTTACATTCTGAGGGCAAGAACCTTTGTCAGGATTTTGGCAGTCCACATTGATTAGGCTTACAGGTCTATAGATACCTGGATCTGTAGGGTCCTTATCTTTTTTATAGATTAGAAACATTAGAGCTTCATTAAAGGTCCCTGGCATCTTTCCCAGAGCAAATTATTCTTTAAATACCTCAGTCAGATATGGGCCAATTTATCTTTTTTTTTTTTTTAAATTTTTTTTATTTATTTATTTTTTTTATAATACTCTGATGGAAACCCATCTAATCCTGGTGCTTTCCCAATTTTCATAAAGGAAATAGCCTTTTTCACCTCCTCAAATTGTTATGGGACTATCCAGATCTGTCTGCTGGTCCATTGTTAACTTGGCAAGTCAAATTTTGGAAATAAATTGTCACATTCCTGTACATCATGTTTAACCTGTAACTTAAAGTTTGTTTTAAAATGTTAAGAAAACCTTGTTGATATCCCCTGTGTTGTTGGTCTTAAGCCCTCCCATGTATTTTAAAATTAGCCTCCTTTTTTTAAGCTGCCTAGCCAGAAACTTTCCAGTTTTCCATTCTCATAAAAATTGGCATTCAACCTGAAAAAGCATATTCCATTTTATTATTATATTGTATTTCATTAATCTGCAGTTTTAGGCCACAAATACGTCTTATTATTGTCTCCTCATAAAGTTCTGATAACCTCTTTTCCAACTCCTTGAGCTCTGCCTCCATTCTCTTTCTAATTGCTCTCTTTTTTCTTAGTGGCACATGCTATTATCTTTAGACTTTTGATGCCTCTCAAACTGTACCAATCTTTTCTGTTGAACCCATGTTAAACTCAAAGAAATTGTCAAGCTCCTCCTCCAGTAATATACTAAGCAAAGATGCATTTAATCTCCACCTACTCTTACTGACCAGGTCCGGTTCCAGGACCTGGCCACCCATGTGTACACATGTGTAGCATGGTCAGTTAATGCAATCCACCCTATTAAACAGTCTGAAATATTTTCTATGAGATTATTACTAATAAAAAAATCAATTCTGGAGTGTTTGTAAAAATAAAATGTATATTCTTGTTCTCTGGGGTTGACCAGCCTCCATATATCCACCAGGCCCAGGTCTTTCATCATTAGTTCGATAGCCATTCTATCTTTTGGTTTGCTTTTGGAAAAAGTCTTATCAAGAGCACCATCCAGGACCTGATCAAAGTCTCCCGCTATTATAGTATTACTAGTTGTTATGTTCCCCATGTTACGACCCAGCTCGTCTAAGGTCAGGGAAGTAACAAAAAAAAAAAAGCAGGATGTAAAAATGGTAAAGTCAGAAGTAATTTAAAGAACAGGGTTAACTAAACAAAAGGGAGTCTAAAATATCTAAACAAAAGGTAATGTGCAGAGTTTAAACGAAAGAGTAACAAAGGTAAAGATTAACTAAGAAACAAATTTTACAAATACAAAACAAAATCTTGACAGTCTGTCAGTACTGACAGTCGAGTGAATCAAAACAACAGGTGAGGCCGTGCCTCATCTGTCAACACAGAGAAAAAAATAAATGAAATGACTATATTTATCCAATGATTTGTACTATAAAGTTATTTTCTCTCAATTTATTTTTTTTTATTCAAAATTGCTGAATTTTTGCTTTTACCGTTCAAATACTGAGAAGAGACGTGCTGAGAGGCACCAGACGGCTGCTGCTTTAAGCGGCTATGAAAAGGTGCCGGGTGAGGCACATAGTTACCTGGCCTCATGGTAGGGGGCACTGACGAGCCCAGGGATTCTTGCAACTCCTGTTGTCACCCCTGGAATAGTGACAGCAAGCTACAATTTAGAGTTGGCAAGTCAAGCTTAACAATCCCGTTCACTTTTTTTCTTCTTGTCTGGCCCTACTTTTTAAATGGAGAAAGATTACATATTAAAGCTCAAGCAGTTTTCTAAACTGGACTTTCGGTCGAAGCAGGAGGTTATAATTAAAGGAAGACCAACACCAGAGCTAAAGGGTTTGCTCCAGACTACGGGACCAAAGACTTGCTCTTTTCAAACACGAGTGGTACACACAAAAAGGCTGGCAATACAAAACCAGCTTGCTTTTTATTTCATACTATTAGAGCTATTTCATAAGGACTTCGGAACTTTTATTTTGAAATGAACAAAAAATTGAAAAATTATAAAATGGTAAAATAAGAAGGCATTTAATGAACAGGGTTGTAAAAGTTTAAACTAAACAAAAGGGATCTGAAATATTCAAACAAAAGTTAACGTGCAAGAGTTAAGAAACGTTTAAGGAAAGAAAGGTTAATTTCAACTAAGAAACAAATTTTACAATAACATATCAAAATCTTGACAAACAAACAGAGCCAGTACTGACAGTTGAGTGTCTCAAAACACAGTCACTTCACAATAGTGACATAACAAAATAGACACAAAATGGCATACTGGCCACACACAGGCCTGCAGCCCCCGAACAGGTGTCCTGTCCCATCATCTTGTTTATATCTTGCATCCTCTAAATTAAGGCCATACATATTGCATAAATTAACTTTAATTCAATTTATTATCATTTGCAAACATATCACTCTTTTCTGTGTAAACTCTGCACACCTGACTGGGCGACAGGTGCGTCGGAGGAGAAGCACTTTGTCTGAAGAATAAAAGAAAAATCCCGCACACTGTCTCACTCTTAATGCAATTTTATTCTACACAACGTTTCAATATACAGGATACCTGAGGAAGGTCAGAGCGACCGAAACAAAAACAAACAAACAAAAACAAATTAACATAGAACAATTAGTTATATGTCTCTCATAAACACGGCCCATGAGACACACAAATGATCACCCTTTGATGCCCCCATCCCCCTTGATTTTTCTTCTAAAGATCATCATGGTAATGGTCTGTAAAAATAAATATAAATAAATGTATAGCCAAAATTACAAAATAACAACAAAAATAAATAAGTAAGTAAAAATAAAAAAAAATAGGTGAAATAATAATCATATAGAAAAATAACAATAATCATAATAAAAAAATACTGCCCATTTTCTTACTTTTATATTTTGATCTAGCGGCCGCCAGCACTCGCTCTCGTTCCAAGTAACTCAGGAATCGCATAATAATTGGCCTGGATGGTTTTTGTCGTCCAGCACCAGCCCTGAGGTGCAGTGCACCCACTGTAGTGTCCAGTCAAGCTCAACCCCAAGTACCTCCGTGATTATCTGCACCATTAATCCACTTTGCCGTTTTCCAGCCTTTCTTTTAGACCGATCAGACGCAGGTTTTGTCTTCTATCTCTATTAACTGCATCTTCTATGGCCTCATATTTGTTGGTGTTCTTGTCCGCAAACTTTTCATCCTCTAACTGAGAAATATGGCATTTTGCTTCATCCAGTTGTATCATGACCTGGTCTGTACCTCCTTGTTAGCTTCTTTCACTTCGTTCACCTTTACTTGTAAACTTGTCAAAAGCTGCCCAACTTTTCCCATTTCCTCTGTGGCTTTTAGTAAAGATTGCTGAATTTCAGCCAACACACTTAGTTCCGTGGTTTCGCTAGCTGATTTGGGATTAGCCCCGCTAGCCGCAGCACCTTGCTTGGCAGATGCTATTCTGGTCGGGATTACTCCAAAATAATCACAAATCTAGCAGAAAAAAACACTTATGGACACTAAATACTAATAGTTTGTTAAGAAGAAGCCAAACTTAAATGGCAAATTCAAATAAAATTGATTGCCTTGACGGACAGTTCTCATCTTGCTCTGTAGTCCCACCTGGCTCCCCACAAATGTATCGTAAGTTGAAATAAAGATAACAAATTAACTTTTTCAATTAATATATATAAAAAAAAAAAAAGAAAAAGTATTTATGTGGGGATACAAAATTATATGTAACATGTATATAACAACATAAAGCCAAAAAAAACTCTTCCATTGTTACTCATGAATGTTCAAAAACACAAATCTGATGTACTAAAGACAAACTGGTAATGGCGTATGGAATGGTCCAGCAGAAAAAAAAAAATCAGTATCGAACAACAATATTGGCCAATACTGATATTGGCAAATAATTATCAATATCTGCCAGTAATGATACTGTAACCAATATTTTGCCCAACCTTAGTACAAACTCCTGGCACTAGCATTAGCAACAGTTAGCTTCTCTTTATACTTCATATGTGCTATAAAGTGGCTCAAAACATTGTGCTCAATAGAGAGTAGGCATCTTCATTTAAAAAATGAATATGTGCAAGTACAATGGAGAGTGTATAATGAATAAAGAGTTAAGTTGCATAATGTATTTTATATATGCATGAACACATCTTGAGCATATGCCTGTGAGCGTGGAAGCGTTTTTCACCATAACGCTGGTGCAGTAAACAACACAACATGTGCTGCATACAGAGGAGGCACTCCAGTATGTCCACAATGTTACGCTCTGACGCAGCTTTGATAGGTGTACTGTGAAACAATTGGACGCCCTGCACCTTCACTTGCCATTTTGGGTCAGAAGTTTACACCAGGCACCCTGCCTTATATCACAGTATATATCTCTGTAATATTTTTATAAGAAATAATTTAAGAAAAATATATAACTTACAATCATAGAGGAAATAAAATGTATAGTTGCATTAAAAGACTAATATTATTGAAGAATAGAATTTTTGTTCTTACAAGTTCTCCTGACTTTTCCTAGAATTTGTTTGTCCAGAAGAACATTCAGTTAAGAAAACATTTTGCCAAAACTATTCATAAGACGGCCATAAATGTGTCTGTCTGAATGACAGATGATGATGAGACCCATTCTCTGTATACCAGCAGGTTCATTCTATCCGTACCAAAGGAGCATTAAAACATTAGTTCTACTTTTTTAGTCCCAGTCTGTAATTAACAGGACTACCTTGAACCTATCATCTAAGACACATGTTTTATCCAGACATTTTGAAAATATGCTGGAAATCTTTGCATGGCTCTTTGTTCTGCTCTTTGAGCAGGAATTTTTCCATTTTGTTTTTTGCTCATGTTTTAGTTTTACATTTAGTCTCCCATCCACAGTACAGCTCCACATTTTGAAGTTATCAGATAATACAGTAATGATGCATTCACACTGGGGCGTTGAATTCACATGCAAAAACTATGAGGGACGCGCGTCTTGGCCATCCTGCATTTAGCGTCAGAGTGGTGCAAATCTGACACTGATGTGGCGCTTTGTTCGCGTCCAAAAGTTGAAAAAGCTTAACTTTTTGGCGTTCGACATGCAACGTCAGCCAATCAGAGACTATTCTCCAGTGACAAAACGACGTCATTGTCCAGAACAAGTAGAAAGACACAGTCAGTCACACACTAGCGGCAACTTAATTAAGCTGGGCGAATTGGTTAGCATAAAGGCTAGTCACGGACCCAGACACGCCGCACAGCCAATACCCTCCGTTGATGGGCTTTATGTAATAAATACACTAAAGCCACTCTCTCAACCTGGGCTGCATCGTTCACAAAGACACAGGGAAAACAAAATATCCAAAGGCACTCACAGATCACAACGGACGCTCTGGGAGCGTCCAAGTGGCGCGTCAGAGGCGTCTGCCCTCAAATGCAAAGGCAGAGGTCTTTGTTTTAATGTTCATTAATTATTATGCTTTCACAAATTCCATTGCTGACACCTGATATTGAAACTAGCAGTTGTTGTTTTTAGCCTTATTTGAACAGCCTCATTTCTTATGGCAACTCATATTGTGTTTTGCTGTACATTGATACTTTGCAGTGACATCACGCTGGGGGTGTACTGCATGTATTTCTATGGTGGAACGTTCAGGAGTTACCATGGTGACACAATGCACACATTGGCAAACGCTGCCAAAAAGTTTTTAATACTTTTAGTAATTGAATATAATAACCTAGTTAATGAGCGTAGCAATATTTATCAGAGTCTGACAAAACAAAACATGGATTTAGAAGTTAGCCTTACAGCTCCAGGGAATGTTGATGACATGAGCCTAAAACTATCAATTCGTGTTTCTTTGTGTTTTAATGTTCTTTTATTTTTGATCCTTTCACATTGCTCACACTTGATTTTGAAACTGGCAGTTATAGTTTTTAGCCTTATTTGAACAGCCTCATTCCTCAGTGCAACTCATATTGTGTTTTGCTGGCCATAGTGGCTATGCATTATGTGTTATGTGTTACATGCGGTTATACCACCTTGAAAATGGACAATCAGATCTAAGCAGAAGCTAAGCAGGGCCGGGCCTGATGAGTACTGGAGACTGCTGGGAAAGCCCGGTAACACAGTGAAGTAGCAGTGTCTTTAAAAGGTACTTTTAGTTTCTGATCTATATTGTAATGTTGTTTCCTCATCAAAAACATACCCAGAATTTTGTTTCAGTCACACATATTTAACACACAAACCCTGAGTTCTTCTTTCAAACAGAAAACACTCTGTTCCACCGTGTGATGTCATGTGATAATGCAGGAAGTGCTCCACTGTGTTTTTAAACTTCACACACCTTCACTAGAATTGTTTGGATAGTCTCAGCCCTGGAATTCCCAGTCTCTACTGAACTAAAGATAAAAGATAGCCGTTAATTTGAAAACCAGCACTACATGACATCACAAGGTGGAACAGAGCACTTTGAGCTTTGGAGATGCAGACAGATTTATAAAGGGTTATTCAAACATGTGTGAATGAAACAAAATGCAACTCTGGATATGTTTTTGATGAGGTAACAAAATTATAACAGGGCAAAAAGGGCTCACAAGAATCAATTCTGTTGCTGTGCTCTTTGGCGTGACACTTCCTTTTATGAATGTGAGTGTGTGTGGTTTGAGGCGCTGATGATGCCAACTGGCAGCCTCACATCCATCGGTATTGCCCAGGGGAGCTGTGGCCGCAGTAGTAGTTTACCATCACCATATGGAGTGAATGAATAATGCAATGTAAAATACTTGAGGGCATTCAGATCCACATCACTAATTTTACGGGGTATCATGTGCACGCGCGCGCGCACACACACACACACACATATATATATCTATATCTATCTATCTATCTATCTATATATATCTATATATATATATATATATATATATATATATATATATATATATATATATATATATATATATATATATATATATATATATATAAAAAAAAAAAAAAATTTCAAAATAAAAGTTCGTATGAAATAGCTCTAATACAATTAAATAAAAAGCAAGCAAGCAGCAGTATTGTTTTTTATCCTTATTCTGGTGCCCAATTTTCAATGGATTGAAGTCATTAAAAGAGCGAGTCTTTCGTCCCGTAGTCTGGAGCAAACCATTTAGCTCCTTTAGTATTGGTCTTCCTTTACTTATAATGTCCTGCTTCAACCCAAAGTCGAGTTTAGAAAATTGCTTGAGCTTTAGTATGTAATCCTCCATTTAAAAAGTAGGGCCAGACAAGAAGTAAAAAGGGAATTGCTAAAGTTGACTAGCTAACTCTAATTTGTAGTTTGCAGCCCCTTTTCTGCGGGAGATACTTGTTTTAAAATGAATAATTTGGATAAAACAGAAAAGGCGCTGTAATGTAATTGCTATTTAACTACTAAACAGGAGCCGCAGAGCCAGAGCCTGCTCTGCGCACGTGAACGCCGCCCTCTTAATAATCTTCCCCTCCGCAAGTCCGCATCTATTTTGACCTGGTATCCCCAATATGGAGGAGCAAGAAGTTAAGGATAAACTAAAGACGGGAGAACTGAAAAGACAAACACGCACTGGTAAGAGTGAGGTGTGGAAAAGCTTCAAATTGATTGTTGAAAATGCTACAGAAACTTGCGTTGGCTTTGTTGAATGTGTCAATGTGGCGCTTTGCTTTCATACGACAGCAAAAAGACTGGCACCTCAGGTTTTCAGGTTTGCTTCGAGCTCGGGCCTGCAAATCAAGTTAATTGGTCGGGCTCGGGCCGGGTCGGGCTTTAATACCCGCGGGCCGGGTCGGGCTGGATTTTTTAGGCCCGATCTTACCTCTACTGCTGAGTGCACAGCACAGTCAGTCCGCGGTGAGGCACGAACGGCAGGTACCTCTCTTCTCAGGATTTCAATGGTAAACGTAAAAATTCTGCGATTTTGAGTAAAAAAAAAAGAATTAAATTGCAAAGTTAAGTAGAAAATAACATAGTACAAATCATTACATAAATATAACCATTTCATCTATTTTTTCTCTGTGATGACAGGTGAGGCACTGCCTCACCTGACCGCACGGCACTGATACCGCACGGCACTATATATATATATATATATATATATATATATATATATATATATATATATATATATATATATATATATATATATATATATATATATGTGTGTGTGTGTGTGTGTATTTTTTCTTTTTGTTTTTGCTTTCTACTATGTTATATAATGTTCCCTCATCAAAAACATGTCTAAAGAAGTTTTACAGTTAGCAGCACGAGCCTATCCAAAGCTCAGCCCACAAGCCTACGTCACCCATGCTTCCGCATTGTTCATATATATACATCATTTACATAAATATACAAAAAGCATGATATAAAACTGTACACAACTTGACAAACCTGATGCGATGTGCAGTAGTTTCATTAAAGGGATGCATGCTGATTGTAATGTGATGTGAAGCAAATGGAGAGGTGATTCAGAGTGTCAAAAATGAAAGTGAAACTTATTCAACACAGTTGAACAAGTAGTTTTCTGCTAATATAGAATTTTCAAAACCATAAAAGGTAACATGGTGGTCTAATTATCTTATGTGTTAGCAGTTAATACCCCATTTACGCAAAATACCCCCTCTTTAATGTTTCCAACAGTAGTTAACAAAGCCCAAATATTGCATAAGGCACGACATTTACAGCGTGCATTTCATACACAAGGTAGCCCAATGCACCTTGCATCAAAATATTCCAAGAAGATAAAATAAATCTTTTAAATTAAATTAAAATGAATTTTAATGAATTTTAATTTAAATTACACTTCTGTGGGGTACTAACTGCTAACATACAGTATTTAGATCACCGTGTTAAATTTGGTTGTTTTGAAAACGCTATTTTCACCCCAAACATTGTATTAACATGTTTTATAAGTTTCAGTTTCATATTTGATGCTCTGAGTCTCCCTTCCCTTTGCTTCCTACGTTAAGTCACTTCCCCTTCAGAGCACTATCACAGTACAGTCAGTGTGCATTCTGCTAATTAAACTACTGCACATCACATACCACATCAGGGTTGTCAAGTGATTTTGCGCAGTTTTGCATCTTTATATATGTGTGTGTGTGTGTGTGTGTGTGTGTGTACTCTGTGGGAGCATGGATGACGGAGGTTTGTGGGCTGAGCATAGCACAGAATCTTACAGCTTACTGTAAAGAGGGTTCAAATAGAGCCTAGGAGAAAGTGCTAAAATACAATGGATGACAGCTAAAACCTCTTCAGGCATGTTTTTGATGAGGGAACAATGCAGCTATAGTGTAGAAAACTCCAAAACTGTATTTTGCATAATATCCTCTTTAAATGGTATACAAACTACAATTGTATGAAATGTACCCATAGACATATGTAAAAATAAATGTTTTTAACCTTAATTTAAGAGCATTTGAATATGTTGAGTTATAGAGAGAGTAGTTGAGATAGTCTTTGTGCCCGGAGCTGCCTCCATACCAAACTAACCGACCTAAAAGAGGAGCAGCTGTGTTCTCAGTGCACTTCATGTCAACTTGTGTTTGCCCTCCTCCCTGTGTGCGCAACTGGCAATGTGGATGGCACATGTCAATTTTCACTGCAGATTTCTCATCAAAGCTCCACTTTAGAGGCAAGAGCAGGCAGATGGAGGAGCAGCCTGATGCCTCTGCCCCACTCCCCGACCAGGCACTCTGTGGGGGGCTCAGAGGTAGAAACAACTTCACATCAGTTCCATGTGAATCTGCATATATGCCTAAATACATTTGCTATGATTCTAACTAAATGTGCATAAAGTTTCAGTTGCATAAGTAGAAGTAGTAGCACAGTAGTAGTAGTAGTTGTCGTAGTAGCAGAATCAAGCAGTAGTAGTACATCTACTACTAGTAGTAGATGTACTACTTCTAGTAGTAGTAGTAGTAGTAGTTGTTGATGTAGTAATAGTAGTATTAATAGATGTAAGTAGGAGTAGTAGTAGTATTAGTAGCAGTAGTAGTAGATGTTAGTTTTTTTTACTATACATCACTACATTTGAGAGCAGGTATCTGTATTTTTCTTCAAGACATTTTTGAATTGGACTCAGACATAAAAGTATTTTTTTAAGATTATTTGAGACGTGCTGAAAAGGCCAAGGGGTTAATTTTTAACATAGTCGTAGTTTGAGCAAACAAAAATATTCAAATAAAAAGGGCTAGAATAAACTGATTCAGTGGTTTCAGCTGAACAAAATTCATCACAAATCTTTATCAAAATCATTACATTTGAAGCCTTATTACAAAATATGCCCAAAATACTTTTACTTTTTACTCTTTAAGTACATTTTAAAAATGGGTACTGTAAATTTTGGGCTATTAAGCACACCTGAATAATGGCTGCACCAGCTAAATTTTAAAAGAAAATAAATTCTGTACATATAAAAGCTGCACTTGAATATAAGCTGCAGATTTTCATGTTGTAACATGAAAAAGACACAGAAAGACGGTACACTGAGGTTTTTTGAGTTTTAATTTAAGACACACTTTTTTTCAAACTGTGCCTGCAAATCGGCACCAACACGTCATCAACACGGGACCTGCATGTTTAGAAAAAAAACAAAACAGCACCAACACTGACCATCTGAATTTATTTCCTCTGAAAGCTTTTGTTGTCTTTTTACATTGACTAAGTTCTTCCTGCTGCCGCCTCCAGCATCACACCATCAGTTCATTAATGCCAAGCTTACGTGCAGTGGCTTTCTTTCCTTCTTTGATGCCAGATCAATTGCCTTTAACTTAACTTGCGTGCATGATGGTCAAAATGACAGTTCAAAATCAAAACTAGTGTATTCTTCAGCACATAATCTTTCCCCACATGTGTCTACTGGCTAACGATGGCCATTAGCAAGTAAAAATCTATAAATAGCCACACCGCTGTATAGGCTGCAGGGTTCAAAGCGGGGGAAAAAAGTAGCGGCTTATTGTCCAAATTGTACTTTAATTTAAGTACTTTAATACTTTTACTTAAGCAGTTTTTTTTCCATGTGATACGTTTACTTTTTTTTTTTTTTTTTTTTTTGCTCTTCTATCTATGTTTACTCAAGTTTTGTAATTACTCCACTGAGTTTGTGGTAATGCTCTTCTATTGAAAGTGTATTAGATGTTCTTTTTGCACTAGAATGATCTATTACTGTACTGTAAGGTAAGGTAAGGTATGGCTCACTAGCTGGTTGTTGTTTTTGCCATGATATCAGCCTCCCAATATCAAACTTGAGGAACCCTTTGCCACCCACAGAGTTCCACAGAATCCATGTTATTTTTTTCTTAATCTTATCAGCCATGTTTCCGCACCTGGGATTACTTCAGTGCGTCAATAACAAACCTTACCCGTGCTCCATACCAGCACACCGATGTCTATCTGCAGATAAGTACAGGAGCCGAGCCCAGGGAGGAGAACTGCTACACCCCTGTGAAAGCTAATCAATGTCAGGGTAAAAGCCTACCAAATATGGCCTCAAGTACACTCACTGGCAGGCAGCTCTGAAAGCTCTTCTATTCTACCCTTTCTCTGCTTCCAAACAAACAGAACATACTTGGGAGAAATACAATTCTGCTATAAGTGAGAATAAGATGGCAACGTCAATGTAAATTTTCAAGTTTAAAGGCCCTATATTACACACAATTGACTCTTGTCACTGATGTCATGAAGCGGTTTTCAAGTTAATGACCACCTTTTACCTTTTATTCAGTGGAGATTGGCAAATCCAGGACTGAAATTATCCAAATTATTCTAGTGAAGGTGTATGGATTTTTACAAACACAGTGGAGCACTTCATATATTATGACATGCCATTATAAGGTGGAACAGGATATTTTCTGTTTGAGAGAAAAAAAAAAAAAAATGCAGGATTTGTGCGTTAAACATGTGTGAATTAAACACAACACAACTCCGGGTATGCCCCTTTAAAGGTGCATATTCCACTGTATTGCATTAAATTAAACCATCTTGTATTTACTTAATGACAGGTATTTTACCTTACCTTTTTTACTTATGGAGGGATTTGAACTTAGGTCCCCTGTTAGAAAGTCAGATGACTTACCAGTTGAGCTAGCCAGCCGCTGGAGCAGACATGTCAAACTGAGGCCCCTGGGCCAGATTTGGCCCTTGACATAAAAATATTTGGCCCGCGAGATCATATCGAATATGTATTAGAGCTGGCCCACTGGCCTTGTGCAAGTATAGCACATGCACCTCTAATACTATGAATCCCAGAATGCTTTGCAAATGTGTTGGCGCTGGCCCCCACCACTTCTGTTGACATTTATTAGCATCTGCTAACTGTCGCCTCACTCACATTTAATCCACTCCTTCTGAAAAACATGCAGACGTTGTTGAAATTTTTCAATAAATATTTAGATTGGCCTGCGACTTAGTCACAGTTTTAATTTTAGCCCTCTGTGAATTTGAGTTTGACACCCCTGCGCTAGAGTGTCACCTCTTCTACATGGATGACATTAAGCTGTGCACTAAGAATGATGGGGCTTCGCCTCACCGATCCACCAGGATCAGTACAGCATATCATTGGAATGTCAAGCCCCCAAAGGCTAGCAGGGAAATCAGACATGGAACGGCATAACTAAGTTGTGGGCATAGTGTACAGAAACATCTGTGCAGGTACATATTGGACTGTACTGGTGGGAAATGCCTCCAAAGGTAGAGGAGAAGGAGCGAGCCAAGATCATGTGGGACTTCCAGATACAGACTGACAGAATGATGATGCTAAACCACCGGACATTGTGATGGTGGATAAACAACAGAGCAAAGCAATTGTGGTGGACATTGCAGTACCAAGATGGAAACATCACGTAAAAGGAACATGAGAAACTAGAGTAATACCAGTGGCTCAAAGAAGAGCTGTCTGTGTAATCCCTCAGTCATCCAGGTCTGATCCATAGCAAAAGATGAAGTTTTTATATCTGTCAACTGGACAAATTGTTGCAAGAGTGAAGATGTTTTGCCTGGAAGGTGAAGGCATCAGTAGTGACTGTGGTCATAATAGATATAGATCTTTGATATTTGGTCTGGTGAAATCACCTGCTTGACTCAATGAAAATGGTCAAACTTATTTTTTTATTTGACTCACTCACTCACTCACTCACTCACTCAAATAAATGCCCTACTGTGGCATTTCCAGGCAAAGCAAGAACATCTCCATGGACACCACCAGCCAACCACATAGAGAACATGTAATAGAGCCTTACAGTTTTTGTAAATAACCTTTGTATTGTAGAGGCTGGTACCAGATTGAATATTGTATTTTAAAAGGGAGAGTTAGCATTAGCCACAAAACATTACAGACTATTAACAATAACTGCTGTTTTGGAGACTGACAGCCACTCAATATCAGAGCCTCGTTAGAAAACTGTGTTAAGTTTAGTAGCGATTAGAGCCCAACATTAGTATGAAATGTAACGCCTACATAATTACATGCATTTTATATTATGCCACAATCTCTACAGAAATATAGCCAGCCACAATACTATGAAAGTGAAAATGTTGTTTTATTTCATCAAGTACCACATATTGGGCAATTGCCTGCTGTAAATAAATGTTTTTAAGGCAAAAAAAAGTATTGTCCCAGTACAGATATATTGTGTAAGCAGCTCTTGAGGTCAAAATAAGTGTCTTGTGTGCTGTTGGCATCTACAACCCTTTATTGTCCGATAATTAGCCTGCTAATTGTTACGTTTAGCTTTACTTACTTTAAAATCCGCTCTGGTCTCAGAAAGTTGTGAAATGTCCTTATAAATTCATGATGGCCTGGCAAATACAGAATGATATCTTTCTGTATTATTTAAACAGAGGGTACAGTTTTGTACAGAGTACATACAGTTTAGTCCCATAGCCTGTATATATAAATGGACATAGCTAATGCGCTAGCCGGCACTTTCCAAATAGGAAGTAAGCATGGGCCTAAAGTGGTTCCTTCGAGCTCTGGATGCTGTTCACTTTCTATTGAAAAACTGTGGCATCTGGTACCTCTGCTGTGAGCCTTGTCTTTTTTTTTTTTTCTTGAACTGTTCATGATCCTGGTGTTTTTATTTAGGTATTTTGTCCCTAAATTAAAATATGAACATTATAATTAATTGGCCAAACCAGTGATGCAAGTGGGAGGGGGGCGTGTACATTCAACAGCCCTGCTTCTGATAGGCTTTTTGGTTTCACACTCGGATTTCCAAATATGGCCCTTGGTTGCAGATTAGCCACTATAACTGCTAGCCTCAATGTGCTTCATTTGGTTGCAACCGAACACTCCCTTAGTCTTCTATTAATCAGTCTGTGTGGGCCCCACACCTTCCATTGTTTCTCAAGCCAGAACCAAACATGATTGTGCAGTCAGATTTGTTTATTTCAGTAATGCATATGACTCAAAGGAGCTCATTGGCCATCTTTTGAGCAAAATTTCTCTCATCTCTGATGAAAAGTTTAGTGCTTCACTCAATGATTCTGCAGAAATCTGCCTTGTTTTCAGTCCCTTGTTTTTTTTTTTTTTTTTTTTTGTTTTTTTTTACCTTGCAGCCATATTTGTTTTGATTTGGACATACCATGCATTGGCTAATCCACCTGTCAGTCATGCCCATTTGAACTCGGGGAGATTCACCAGTGAGTGTGTATTCTAGATCCGAAGAAATCTCGTTCCCTCAAGATAATATTGTTTTCCTTGATGTGAACAGGCTTGGTAGAAAAGTGGAAAAAGTCATGTCTGAATTATTTTCAGAGTGTAAAATTTGCAATGAAAAAATTTACAAGATCCAAGTTGCCAAGACGTAAGCAATCGATCATGTCTGACTGAGGAAGAGAGAGGCTTTTATCTTATGTGAGCAGGCCTTATAGTTAAGGAATCAAAGAGATGGGGTTTTGATTAGGCTAGCTCTGACCAATTAGATTGGTTCCCTACAGCATTTCCTGGTTGTAAGACTCAGGATCGATGGCTTAAGCCTTAGTTGTGCAATTTGCAGCAAAAATTTTTCACTCTAAATTTTACACTCTGAATTTTGACTGTCAAACTTGAGGGCTTGAAAGTATATGTACTGAATATTTAAAAGGACATTTTTGACACAAAAGATGTGTTCATTCAATAAATAAAACAAAATTTTAAAAGGTATTCAGAAAACAATTGAAACATGTTTAGTTTTCAAAGTGACAAATTCAAAGGCATTTAAAATTCAAAATCTGATGAAACAAATGATCTTCCATTACTTTCCATCACATTATAGCCCACCCTCTGATACTCCCTGCTTTAACTGCCTGGGCTGTTTTGCCATCCCTGTATTCCCATGCATTCTGTATTTGATTCAGATCTGTGTGTTCTCTCTACTCCTTTTCTCTCCCCACCCCAGTGCTTGTGAACGCTGCGATGGTGCATTGAGCAGAGGCGTCTTGTGCAGAATATTAACGAAATCTAAAGGGCTTGGTGCACCAATGGTATTTCTCAGGGGGTTAAGCCTGTTTTGCGCACTAGGAATAAATTGTGTGGACATATAGTACATATTTGCATTCATCTAAGTAGAAAGGTTCATTAGATATATTCACACTAGCACACTTCGTAATCACATTCACAAGATGCAGTATTTGATGCTGGACAGGCTTCCTCAGGCGTGATTGCTTTGCCTATACCCCACAATTTTGTATTAAAAGCACTGTACCTGATGCTTGCTATTTTAAAAAACGATTTGCAGTGGTCCAAACTTATTCCTTGTATTCTGAGCATCCAGTGTGTGGATGCTGTGACTGTAAAGCTAACAACTAGCACGCTAACTTGTGCCTCCTGATTATTGGACAGTAAAATTCTTTCGTATTTTACTTCAAAACCTGCTTATACAATATATCTGTCCTGGGGCAAGATAAATATATCTCAAATACATGAGAAAATGTATAGGTACAGGACCTTTAAATGTATCTGGTTTGCATTTATTCATTTATAGGAGACCAGGAAGACACTCCACGAGAATAGTTAGATAATGCATTGTAAAAACAAGGCTCAACTTGTGTCCATAGACAAATTGCTTTGCTTGGAATGTTCCAGAGTATGACATTAAAGAAGAAATATTTCACTTTTATCTGCTATACAATAATTTGTGCTAAAATGGCTATACGTTGCTATATGGATGGAATCTTAGAAAATGGGGAAATAGGGCATTTTCAAGCAGTGGTGTCTCAAATGTATAATGATACAATAATAATAAAGAACACTAAAAAAGCTCTTTTTATATCCTTTAAACTTTTGTATCTCCATGGAGACAGCAATTTTCCATAAACATACAAAAGCATGATACAAAACAACACACTACAACTTCACAAGTTTCATTAGCAGGATGCAGGCTGATTGTGTTGAGATAGTGCTTTGAAGGGGGAGTGATTTAACACAATGAGTAAAGGAAAGGGGGGACTCAGAATGTCAAAACTGAAAAGTTTTATTAAAATTTTTACAGTTTTCTGTATTTTATTATTTATTAGTAAGTTGTTTTTGGAGAATATAGCATTTTCAAAACAACAAAATGTAACATGGTGATCTAAATGGTGTGTGTTAGCAATTAAAAGGAGGTATTACACAAGTGTAATACCTCCTCTTTAATAAATAGGAGTTGAGTGGATTTATCATATCTTTCTGACAAGTGACAAACAACTTTGTAAGTTTACTATACGTCAAATTTGCACCAATATTGTTGATTCCTCCTCCGTCCTTTATCGGCAGACTTATTTAACTATATTTTCCTTCTGATTATACAGTGGCATTTGGGTGTTTTTTTATTTGCCTGTCGGGAATAAGGAGCCAAGGGGACCCCTGGAGCTAAGCGCGCTGACAGTTGGTGACAATTAAAAGAGAATTGGGCTCTGGCTTTAGTGGCACCTTGTCATCGCTGGATCCCAGTGCTGACGGTTGCCGCGGTGCACTGCTGGGGACCGCGCTAAATTAAACATGTCGTCCATTTTCAAACACATCCTACCTGAACACAGAGCTATAAGAGTGCTCTACACTTCAGAGCACAATGGGGCTGTGTACTAGTCTGCGGAAAGCGGATCAAAGCAGAACAGAGGATAAACTTTCGCTGTCATTTGGATTGCATGGATTTGTGCTAATGTAGTGCCAACTTGTGCATCAAGGTTGTTGTCTTGATCAAATTTGCTTCAATACTATGAAAAAAGTAATAATAATAAGATAGTATTGTCGCCAATGAGAATGTTACTGAAATCTATCAGACCAAGTTACAAGTCAGATCAGTGGAGAGGCAAGGACACTCTTTGTCTGAATGCATGTTTTTCTTTTAGCTATAAAAAAAACAAAAACAAAAAAAAACACTTGTAATTTAAAGGTGCAATAAGTAAGTTTCCCTGAAAATAGAAAGTTAAAATAATACTTCAGAACACGGAGATGGATAATGGTTTTATGCGATAATATGGAAGATTATAGCCAAAGTAACATTTCCAATCCATAAACGGGTCAGGTTTGTGGAGATGCAAGGTTGCTCACAGAAAGTTTTTTTGTGAAATTAACACAACCAAAATGAAAAAAGAAATAAAACAATATGCTTTTTAGCAGTTTTATTTTTGTCTAAAAAGTTATATAATTTGGTTTTAAGAAATGCAAGGGAGGTAACTTCAATGTGCATCATTCCAGGCAAAGAAATACAGTTTATTGATGACAATCAGGTCGTCAAACTTCACAGACAGAGAAGTGATATAGTGAACCTTTAATAATATGTCAAAAAGAGAGCCAAATTGTGCAGAATCACTCAAAACAAAACTGGGGAATACTATCGGATACTATAGGAGATTTGTGTAGTGATACTCGATGTACATTTTCCAATTTCATAAATTTGGTGATACATTGTAAATATTTAAGAGACTCACCAAACGAAGAAATATTTGACAATCTTGAAAACTTGTCATATGCATTTAAAGCAGACTTATTTTGCAAAATCATCTTTTCAGAGCTTTTTAGATTTTATTTTCTTAATGATACATGTTGAGTTCAACAGCGTTGCATTGTCATTTTGGTGCAAATTGAAAAAAAAATGTGCTGCTTGCTAGCGTAATGTACAGCTATCCATTGGAGGTGCTGACTCTTTATTGTGATGACGTTTATGGCCACATCAGCTCCCATTGGGCACCACATTATTCTAACACAGAATTCAGCAGACCTGTTTCTTTTATTAAGTCATTTTGGGTCAGTATTACAATTTAAATCTAAATCTAAATTATAACATAATGATTCGCAGGTGTCATCGATTTTGACTATATAGCAGACACAAGGACAGTAGGTCTTCTTTAAAGCCCTCCACATCACCATCAATTTCCTCCCTTTGGTCCCTGTACAGCAGAAGTGACCCTGGCTGTGCTGTGGTTGTTTTGCAGGACACGCTGGAGATATGTTCCCGGGAGAGTGAGTTCAAAAGCATCCTGTTTTCTCTGTGCTACTTCCACGCCGTAGTGGCCCAGCGAAGCAAGTTTGGTCCCCAAGGCTGGAACAGAGCCTACCCCTTCAACACCGGAGACCTTACCATCTCCATCAGCGTGCTCTACAACTACCTGGAGGCTAGTCCGAAGGTGTGCTGACTCTACAAAGGCCAGAGTGTGTTATCTTAATGGGAAATGTGAACTGGCTGAGGCAGAGGCCGGGGATCTAAAGGTGCAGGTGAAATTGTGGTAACTTTACTTCAGAGGCAACAAAAGGTTTGTGTGGTTTCTAAACAATGTAGAAAACTTGGATTCAAACACAATTTAACAACAACTTGCAGATACTGAGTACTCATGACTAAAACATAAATATAGTATGTATTTATTCAGTATATATCTTAATGCAGTAAACCACGTTTGAGGCCATTTACAAAGTAGAACTATTTTGTTAAAATTATAAATGCAAAGAAAGAAATGAAAGTGGTGGCAGAAATTCAATCCAATATGTGTTATAGGACAAAATGTTTATCTTAACATTAACATTTTAACTTAAAAACTGCTCAGTGTGCCAGCTAGTCGGTCACTAAAGCAGCCAATCACATCCATGATAAGGAATTTAGACCACCAGATTGTCCATTAACCCTTAACTTTTTTGCTTCTAGGTGCCGTATGACGACCTGCGCTACCTGTTTGGGGAGATCATGTACGGGGGCCATATAACAGATGACTGGGACCGGCGCCTGTGCAGAGCCTACCTGGAGGAGTACATACAACCTGAAATGATGGAGGGGGAGCACCAACTAGCCCCTGGGTTCACACTGCCTGGCAACATGGACTACAGCGGCTACCACCAGGTGGGGATAGTGAGCTACAAGACGTGAATGGTATCCAGTGTTTGTGAATAAATTATAATAAAATAATTATTTTTATTTTATTTGTTTTATTTTTTATTGTTAGTGTTTTGGGGTTTTTTTTGTTTGTTTGTTTGTTTTTTTATTCATTATTTGTTTTTTTATTCATTATTTTTTTATGTTGTGATCTTATTCGGCCTTTGTAGGTACATTTTTATAAAATGTTTTTGTTCATTTATTTCACTTTAGTTCATTTGCTGCCAGAGAGGATGTTAAACATTTTGCCAGTTTTTATTCCATGTGTAGACCCAGTAATTACAGAGATATTAGCCATAAACCAGGTTAAAATTGCGGCATGTTGACAGTTGAATAAGAAATACTACTGTAGAATCCTGACCAGCCCTCCACCTGTATTTTACACTGTCAGTTTTATGTGCAGTTTAGAATGATGATGTCACAGGAGTCCAATCTTTTAATGTGTGCCCGTAGCTCAGAGTTTTCCTGTGACCTGTAGGTTGGCAGTTTAATCCCTTCTCACTAGCGCATATTGTGTTCTTGGGGAAGATGCTTAACCCACCTACCTTCCTGAGTGTGTGTGTGCGTCAATGAGTGAGTGGGAGAGGTAGAAATATGATATATAAATTTATTTTGTCTCATTGTACTCTCTGTCCAGAAATTGGGCATTGTTTAATGTTTTCTCCTTCAAATTATATTAACTTTAAATTATAATAGTATAATATAGTGTGGGTGACAGTAGCTCAGTTGGTGGAGTGTTTGTCCACTGATCCAAAGATTGGCGGTTCAAATCCCCTTCTCAGCATAAAACATCATTGGTTGAGTGGTTAGATCCACTGACTCACAGGTTGGCAGTGCAGTTCCAGCCCTCACAGATGAATGCTGTCGTTGTGTCCTTGGGCAAGACACTTAACCCACCTGCCCCCAGTGTCTGCATACACTGGTGTATGAATGTGTGTGTGTGAATGGGTGAGTGGTTCCTTGATGTAAAGTGCTTTGAGCACCTTGAAGGTGGAAAAGTGCTGTATAAAAATGTGACCATTTTTTTTTTTTTTACTCTTACTCAACTAAGTTCTTGGACCACTACTTTGTACCTCTACCCTTAGTTATCCTTAGTTTGGGTTTTTTTTGGCTTTTTTAGGCCATTTTTTGGCAACCCATCTGTGTTTTATTGGCACTGATGGAGGGAAATGTATGATTGAATCACTAGAACACTACAATAGTGTTATAACATTCAGCGGTCAGTCCAGTGCACACTCAAGTTATAAGCACAGCCATGTAAGGCACATAAAACTTTCTTGTATGGCTTAACCTCCTTGACAATGCCTGATCTCATCAGTGTCTCAGAACCTAAGCAGGGCTGGGCCTGGTTAGTACTTGGATGGGAGACCTCTGGGAATACCAAGTGCCACACTGGGGCAACAGTGGCAAAAAAGTTGTCGCATTGTCTATGTGGTGAGTGTTCGTGGTCGGAGGGGCAGATGGAACAGATTGGCAGCCTCACTTCTGTCAGTCTCTGCCACGGCAGCTGTGGCTACAATAGTAGCTTACCACCACAACATGTGGAATGAATGAATAATGCATGAGTTTGTAAAGCGACTTTGTCTGAAGAACATTATCATTATTAAAACAGACCCTAACAAATATAGATAAGATACAACTGTTACCACAATATATATTTATAGCGTAAGTAAATGATAAAGTACCTAAACCCCAGTGTGATGTAGGGTTATTGATTGAACACTACAGTACGTGAAGTGCACGAAATGAGTGTCAAGCTCAAGTAACCCCAAAAGCAGGACCACAACAGAGAGGGGCTATGGAGCATCAATTGGACACTTCTTCTATATTTTACTTACATAAATGTAAGCAAAAAATATATCATGTAATGTTTTAATATAAAACACATCTTTAGGTGCAGATTAGGCAAGTCAGTTGTTTTCTCATGAAAGCTTTTATTCTAAGAGACTAAACTGACCAAAAAAAAATTAAGAGAATGAGTTTTGCCTGTAGTGCAGGTAACAGGTATTTTATTTTATGGTTATAGATCATGATTAGCACAGCAGTATTGAAACTGGATGGGATTGTAAAATAAGGAAGGTTTTAAAATTGTTAAAAAATAACTAGTTCATTTTACCTATTTCGATACGACATCAAAATTAACTGTATACTCATATTAGATATTTAGAACAGCACTGATTTGTTTTAAATGGTTTGTAGTGGTCCAAAGTTATTATTCACTTACCTTACGCATTCCAAGTATTCTAATTATTCACCACAATGAGTTTTGTCCTCATGCTAATGCTAACAACTAACATGCTGTTGCACACTTTCTGATTACCAATAAAATGCTTTAAAATTAGATTCAGATAGCACACAGTGGACTTATTCTGACCTCAAGAGCTGCTCACACAATATATCTGTATATGCATATATAAGACAAGTTTTACTCAAGTACTTGGGAAAAATCTGCTACATAGCCTTTAATTTCTGGATTGAAATATACCCAGCCCATGAGGTATAACCATTAAACAGATTTGGCCTGTCTCCCTGTACCATAAGCATTGGCACCGCTAGCATCACATCTCCTATTGTCTGTTGGTTTACTGTGAGAGAATCCGACTGCTGCCAAATGAGGCGGTGGAGACGAGGACAATTGTAGGAGTCCTAATGTAATCTGATTTCCCATAAGGATTCAGGAACAGATTGCGTGCTGAGATATATAGATATTCTCGGAGGTGCAGACGTTTACTTCTTTGGCAGAGCTGAATGTTTGTAAAGAAACTTAGAGTGCGGTGCCAAGTCTCAGAGCGCCATCTTTAAATATAGTCCACAGTCTTCAACACAAAAGAAACTCATTATAATTGGACATATTAATCAACTGTTAACAAAGCTTGATGAATCTGTTCTTTTTACAAGTACACATTATACCCCAGCATGCTATCTAACGCCTCCCAAATCACCTTAAATAGAAAAAATATTGGAACTAACACATATTCAGAACAGAAAGAAGTTATATTGTTTTGTTGTATCCACTTCCGTACATAGATTTATATGGGAAACTGCAATTTTAAAGGTCATTGCACCTGTGTTTTTCTCGTACTATGACTCAAGCATCTCCAAGTAGCTCCTATTGGCACTATACTGAAAAATCCTCTGTCAATTTTCAAAATATGTAAACACAGAATTTTGGTGTGAGGACGCGCTTGTCATTCAACATCTTTTCAGGGTCGCCCACTGACTTCCCATTAACTTCCTTTCATTTTATTAGTTATAAATATCACATGCCTTCAGCATGGCTGCGTGGATACTGCTTTTAATGTTGGGGGCTACTGAGTGCTCAACTTTGTCAAGACAGTTGACAGTGATGACTCATCGTTGCAAAACCAATTGGCCCTAGTTGGGGCTTGGGCCTAAAAAACTTTGAATAGAAGGTTATGTCCTAATTTTTCACTGGCAGTGTATTTTAGATGTCTAAAAGTTAAAGGATACAGAGAACCTTTTATTATCTAAACAATTGCAGTCTGCATTTTGTTTATTGCTCCAACTCAAATAGCATTTTCAAATAGAATATTTTGAAATAATATATTGTGCAGCCATGTTAAGTAGCCAAAAGACTCATGAGCATCAGCAGAAGAAAGTGGTCTCACAGTCTGAAAAGCACTGCGTCCTAATGAGATTTTTTTTTCCAGTTTACCAGTCAAAAGTTTGGACACTCTTTTTCATGTATTTATTTATTTAACTTATTTATTTATTTCCATAATTATTTACATTTAATAGAAATATATATATTTTTTTAATTAAATAACTTTTTTTTTTTCTTTATTGCTTAATTCCATACATGTAGCATCATGTATTTGATGTCTTCTGTAAGTACATAAAATGTAGAAAGTAGTAAACATAAAAAAACAAAACACTGAATGAAAAACTGTATCCAAACTTTTGACTGGTAAAGTGTATATATAAAACATGTCATATTATCATTAGCATAAACCAGCAGCAGAGGACAGGGCCAGTCTGGAGTTACCACAACTAAAGAGCTACACATTTACCGTATAAACAGAAATACACTGTTGAGACTACAGGGTTTGTATTTGAAGGTCCTATATTATGCAAAACTGACTCACGTGAGCTTCAAGCTATGTCATAAGGCTGTTACCTTATCAAAAACATACCTGAAGTTGTGTTTTCTATCATTCACACATGTATGAGTAATACTGCATTATTAGTTTGTTTCCATCTCCAAAGCATCTCAAAATGTTCTGCACCTTATGATGTCATGAAGTTGAGGTTTTTGAGTTAACCACTACCTTTTAGTTTTAGTTCAGTAGAGATTGGCAATTCCATGGCTGAAATGATCCAAATGATTTTGGTGAAGGTGTACAGAGTTTAAAAACAAAGTGGAGCACTTGCAGCATTACCACATGACACTGCAAGGTGGAACAGAGGATTTTGAGAGCCTAAGCCTAAATATGCAGGATTTATATGTTAAACATTTGTGAATGAAACAAAACACAACTCCAGGTATGTTTCTAATGAAGAACAACTTTATAACATAGATCAGAAAATGGCGTAGCATAGTGTCCTTTCTATGTTCCCAAATATGAAATAAATGTATTCAAATCTTTAATTGATTTAATTACAAACATATTGCACATGATGGTTGTATTGTGTTTGTTGGAATTTGTTTTGATTCTCAAGCTAATTATCAAATAAGAAAGCAGAAGAGCTTGTTACTTTTAATTGCCAGTTGCTATGCATTGTAGAATAAATCGAAGTAGGCTGAGAGCTGTGAGAAGAGGCTAGAGTTGTTATAGTGTTGTCCATTCTACTCTAGACCAGTCTGGCTATGCTTCTGTTGTAGCGAGTATGATGACCAAGATGAGACAGACTGAGCTGGCAGTGTGGGGGTGGCGCAGCACTGAAATGCATTCTGTCTATCACTATGACTAACACAAAGTTGGAAATAAACTCAAAATGACAAAAAACAAACAAACAAACAAAAAAAAAACAGCACCTGAATCAACTCCCCTAACCGAAAATCCACAACTGTTAAAGTGTCTAATTTTATTTTGAGGCAAGGCAAGTTTATTTGTATAGCACAATTCGTACACAATGTATTTCAAAGTACTTCACAGAATAAGAAATACATTAAAATTGCAATACAACTAATCAAAACATAAATAATCATGAATAACCATCACAAAATTTACATTAAAAGAGAAGAGTGCAGAATAAAAAAACTTTCTGTCATATGCAAAACTAAACCATTTTGAGCCTGGATTTAAACGTTGTCAAAGTAGAGGCCTGCCTCACATCTTCAGGAAGACTGTTGCAGGTTTTAGCTGCATAAAACTGGAACACTGATTCCCCATGTTTTTCTCTGGGCACCAACAGGAGGTTGGTCCCTGAAGTCGTCAGATGGCGAGATGGTTCATATGGCACTAACATGTCAGAGATGTAGTTTAGTGCTAGGCTATGGAGACTTGTTCACAAGCAGAGCTTTTTAAAAGCCTATTCTCTGAGCCACATGAGCCAGTGCTCGTACTTCCTAGTTCAATTCAGGACCCGAGCAGCAGTGTCCTGGATGTACTGCAGCTGTCTTAATGCTCGTCTGGAGAGGCCAGTGAGCAGGCCGTTACAGTAGTCTAACCTACTGGCGACAAGTCAATGGATAAGTATGGCTTTGACAGTATACTTTTGATTTTATTTTATTTTGCAATGTCTTAGATGATAAAAAGCTGCAGATGTTATTGATTTGATGTGACTGTTATAGATTAATTCTGAGTCCATTATTAACCCTAGATTTGTAGCCTGATTTGAAGGACTGGAGGTGACTGCTGACACTTTCTCTATATTACTGTGCACCAAAGACTATGACTTTAGTCTTGTCTGAGTTTAGCTGGAGAAAGTTGTTTTGCATCCACACACTGATCTGTTGGATGTAGTAGCAGAGTGAATCCACTGGTCCATATTCACCTGCTTCCAGTGAGACATAGATCTGAGTGTCATCTGCATAGTTGTGGTAGGAAACATTATTGCTGCATATTAACTGGCCAACAGGGGTTACAGGTTTGACCCCTGGACCACCCCACAGGGCAGGGGCATTTTATCTGAGTCACATTTTTCAATTTCACCAAAGTACTTTCTGTCTTCTAGATAGGACTTGAACCAATTTAGTGCACTGCCAGAGATGCCCACCCAGTCCTCTACTCTCTGTAAGAGAGTAGAGGACTGGGTGAGATTCCATGATTGACAGTGTCAAAGGCAGCACTCGAATCTATGAGGAGTTAAGTAGCTGTTGGTTAACAAATTTTTAAAGGACTTTGCCTAAAAACAGCAGATTTGAGATGGGTTGGTAACTGTTCAGTAATGTGGCATCAAGACTGCTCTTCTTTAGGAGAGGCTTGCCAACCACAGTTTTTCAAAGCTCTTGGACACCATTGGCATGATGAAGGGGCAATGGTTTCTTTCAACTTTCAAAACACTCAAACTCACAGAGTTCAACAAATTATCAACAAGTGTATCATTTTCATGAACAGTGCACCTGTGTCAAGTATGTGTCTCCTTTAAACAACTGCAGAACCAGCCGCTGGTTTGGGAATAACAGACAGGTCGAAGAAGACACCGAAATAATCAGAGAGAGCAACATCCACTCCTACTACTATATACTCCTTTTGCAATGAGCAAGTCCAGAGTGTGTCCTCTTTTGTGCATGGGCTTGCTGACATGCTGAGTTAGACCAAAGGTCAAGGACAGAACTGAGCTCTATATTCTTACAAGGAATGTGAACAAAATTTTGATAGATTCGACAATCTAACTGGCCCTCTGTTAATCAGTCTACGTGGTGTAACTGCAGATATATCTCCATCGCAGGGGCTCAGCATGATATTATCAGCAGAGGCTTTGTGTCCTAGCTCTTGGTGATAACAGTTCTGGGGGAAGGCAGGAAAGGGCCAGCAGGGGGAATGTGGATGAGGGACCAGGTTAGGGCCAAGGAGGTGGAGCAGGGGGGAGTTTAGGTGAAAGATGAGGGGAGATACGTGGAAGGGCCTTTGGTGGTGAAACAGGCATAGTTTTGTAAGGGATGAGGGGGCCATCTTCGCTGGAGGAGGTAGTTGTGCTGCTGGTGGTGACTCCTTCGCTGGGGGAGGTGGGTGTGGTAGTTGTGGTGCTGCTGGTGGTGCTGACACATTAGGTCTGTCTCTGGCTGGAGCAGCAGGGATTCTTCTCTCATTCCTCTTTTCTCTCACTGGCTGCCCAGGACCCTGTCCAAGCCAGTGCCTCAGAGCGCAGAGGAGGTTGTCCATCAGCACTCTCACTCCACCTCTGTTCAGGTGTGGGCCATTTCCCTTCCCAGGTCCTCTTATTTCCAGAATAGATCAAAGTTTTCAATGTAGTGCAATCCTCTGGGCACACACACATTGAACAGCCATGTGTTCAACTGAAACAGCTGGGTAAATTTGTTCATCTTCCTATTGTCTATGTTAGGAAGAGATCCACTGATGAATGTCTTAATCTCTACTTTACCAAGCTCCTTGAATAATTTAATTAAATCCCTTTTCAAGATTTCACTCTGTTCCATTCTGGTGTCAACTGCACCCACGTGCACAACCAGCTGTTTAGCTTTTTGGTGTGTTGACAAAACTTTTGGCAGGATTTTTGTAATCTCAGAAACAGCGTAACTGGAATCGGAGCAAGTTTGGATTCCTCTGTGGCTCACATCTCTGATAGCACCGTCTCCTAACAGCAGCGTATCTTTGACCTTGACATTTGGTACAGCTTTTCTGCCTGTGCTCTTTTGCCAACTTGATTGCTCTTGTTTTGTGACAAAAGTCCATTTTCGCTTTGCGTCTGGTGAAGTCCTTTTTCAGATTCTAAATCAAATATCTGTGCTTGTAGCTGATTAATTTGTTGTTGATAGTTCCAACAACGTTCACAAAAAGAATTCATTTGGTTTCGTTGCTGCCTTGTCAGAAATTTTGTTAAAAAAGGTAAAAATGGTTTAAAATTCTTGGTTTATGTAAAAGAAAATCATAACTAAATACATTTTCCAGCACTGGAAAAGGTAAAATAGTTAAAAGGCAAAGTAAAAAAGGAAGCAGCAGGAGCTAGCAAGGCTTACATCTGCACTCTTCAGAAGCAGGAAGAAAAGACATTTTTGTATTGAATATGTTGCTATAAATTTCACTCATGCAATATTTTAGGTTTAAAATTGTACTCCCTTATTGTAAATCCTGACATTACTCTAGGGAATTCCATAACTGCTGCATTACTCCACAGATGTGCATCCCACCAAGAGGGCGACAGGCTAACGTATGCACAGGTTCCAAGGTCAAATGTTGGGAGCAAACAGGTCCTGCATCACAGCACAGTCTATCCCCCAGCCCCAGTCTCTGTAGTGTGGGTCTGACAGTTCTGCATATCCTCATGTCTCTCCCCTGTTTATGTCTCTTCAGTTTCCATTTGCGCCCCTCTGTCTCTCCTCTCTCTCTATATGTCCTCTCTTTCTGCCTTCTGTCTCACCTCTCAGCCTGTCTCTCCTCACTTATCTCTCTCTCTCTCTCTCTCTCTCTCTCTCTCTCTCTCTCTCTCTCTCTCTCTCTCTCTTTCTTAGTCTCTCCTCTGTCTCTCAACTGTCTCTCCCCTCTATCTGTTTGCTCTCTGTCTCTCTGTGTGTCCTCTCTTTCTCTATTTATTCTCTTGGTCTCTCCTCTCTCTGTCTGCCTGTCTCTCCTTTCTTTCTGTCCTCTCTCTGTCTGTCTCTCTGCTTAGTCTCTCCTCTGTCTCTTCTCTGACTCCCCTCTCTCTCTCCTCTGTCTCTTCTCTGACTCCCCTCTCTCTCTCCTCTCTCTCTCTCTCTCTCTCTCTCTCTCTCTCTCTCTCTCTCTCTCTCTCCTGTCTCACCTCTCACTCCTCTCTGTCCCTCTTTCTGTCTCTCCTCTGTCTTAGCTCTCTGTCTCTCTCCACTCTCTGTGTGGATCTCTTTCTCTCTCTCCACTATCTCTCCTCCGTCTCAGTTTCTCCATGTACCTCTCCTCCATCTCTCATCTCAGCACAGTCCCTCTCCAGTCCCATGTAGTCTAGGTCTGACAGCTCTGTCCCTGGTCCCATCTCCCCTCTGTCTCACTTTAGTCCTTCTCTCTCGCTTTATGTCTGTCTCCCTCGCATTATGTTCTTCTGTCTCCCCTCTCTCTCTCTGAGTCTCTTTTTCGTCTCTCCTCTCAGCACAGTCCCTCCCCAGTCCCTTGTAAGTCTCTGTAGTGTGAGTCTGACAGCTTTTCCCCGCTCCTGTCTCACCTCACTGCCGCACACTGAGCACAAATGATGATTGACAGAACAAGTTAGACTTAAGGAAGCAGGATGTTGTACAATAGAGAGACCAGGCTCAAGTCTAGTGTACGCGGGGTGCTGAGGGAAACATGTGACTGCATCCACTTCCAAAGGAGGAGAGGGTTGCAGCTCCGGTCCAGTGGCCGCGAATATTCCGAATATTTAAAAGTAGCGAGAGAAGCTTACACAGTCTGTGATGCCGACAGAGGTGCTACAGCACTCCGCATTCTTTCCTTTGGAAGTCTATTTTTGCCAGAGCCGGCCACAACCTTTTCTTTTTAAGAAGGCCTATTGTGCTTCAGTCTGTTATATAGTTATAATCTAAGACATGCATGGATCATTATGTTATAATGTGCACCTTTTAAATCACAATATTCATCTAAATCAACTAAATAAAACAAACACGTCTTCTGTGTTAGAAAACTGCGGTGCTCAATGACATCACCGTAAACATCATCACAACAAAGAGCAGTGCAGATGTCAGCATCTCCAGTGGATAGCTGCACATCATGCCAGTGGCAGTGAAAACAGGAGTTTTGAAAATAAGATTAAAGATTGCTCAAACATGCACTGATCACTCTAGATACAACTTTGAGAGGGTAAATGAGAAGGGGAAACAACTATTATAAGGTTAAAAGCTCTGAAAAGTAAATTTTGCATAGTAGGTATACTTTAATAAATTGATAGTTATGGTGTGAACACATGGTCCGGGGTGTGCAGCTTCAACAACAGCACAGCAGAGCATTCCCACTCTGAATGGGAGTGTCACACTACAACAAACCACTCCGACACAGGAGTCACCGCTAGACCGAGGGCAGACAGATACCGGAACATTTAATACCAGATCACATGACTCTATAAGGTTAAGGACTAGCCACACCACTGAGATGGGAAAGAGGGCTTTTAGCTGTTTTGATTGTGAGTGGGAATGCCTCTCTGCAGATCTGACCTGTAACTTCATCTGCTTCAATCCATGGACATATATAAATTTACACTGTGTATACTGTATTCATATTGTGAAACATTCCAGACAAAACAGGAGATAAGCAGGTGACATACCGTCCTCCATGAATGTTTCATAGTGCACCATGAAGTACTTTGTATTTAGTTTTCAAAGCCAAAAATATTGCACAAAAATCTGTCCAAAACCATCCTCTCAGTGAGCAGTTGGAGTTGTCAGCAGAACGCTCTTGATTTAAGATGAGAGAAAAACACTGACCTTGTGCTTACATTTGTTTGAGCTTACAATCCTCCATATGGACCAAACTTTGTACATTTGCAATATCGTATAAACAGTCAGAATCCCCGCCTCAGCACTTTCACTGGAGTTTCAAACCAAAGCAGGTATAACAGATCAAACTGTGGCTACAAAGTATTAGAGACCGATCTCTTCTCCATCTTTGGTCCCCACGCAGGCTGTGATTAGAAGCGCTTTTATTCCACACAAGCGTCGCTGCTTTCATCTGCGCACACTTAAAAGCATATTGATGTTCGTTAAGGAGGAGCAGATGGGTAGGGCAGGCTTCCTCTGCGCACTGTGGTCATTAGTGGAGTTTAGTGTACTCAAATACTTTGTCAGCACTGCACCTGGAGGAGTTAGGGCAAAATGTAGTAGAAATTTTGAAGTATAGAGCCGACAGGAGTGGCGTGTTTAGAATCGCTAGGGACAAAGTCAAGTACTGATATAAAAGTTCTATCCCATTTATTTTAAAGCCCCTGTACATGACATCTTTTCCATGTATTTGAGCAAAATGTGTCTTGCTCCAGTACAGATTTATTGTATAAGCAGATCAAAATAGGTTAGCTATGTAAAGTATGCATCTATGTACAGTATGCATTATACAGTTCTTTATTGTCCAAGAATTAGGAAGTGTGCTATTATGCTTGGTGTAATGGCCAACCTCTGCTCAATGCTCTGAAAGTTGTGAAAAGATCGTATAAACTCATTGCAGTGAATATTTAGGATGCTAGGAATGAATATGGAACCATAACCTAGCTCACACCATTGTCTAGCACTCTGAATCTATGCATTTATCAATTTGGAATGGCTCTCAGTGAGGGAAAAAGCAAAACGCCACGATTAATATTTGAATCTGATTGGTCAAAGCATTACAATAGCGGACAAGCTGAAAAATCAAACTTTTGCGACATTCAGTTGAGAGAAAAGCTCAGACATCTCCCCTGTCCACAAATGCACAAAGCACTTGCATTCTGCATCTCATTCTCATTCATTCTGCAATTCACAAACTAAATAGCCTGTAGTTTTGCTACAATAGGCTGAAGTATGTCTGTCACCATCACCATGTTGGTTTTCATTCACTTGGGCCTTTGGCTTCCACACAAACCTTGATACTACTCTATGGTTGGCCCACCAGCTGCTGAGTGAATTGAAACCTTAGTGTTTGTGAACTCACTAATAACACCAGAATCCATCTGTCTGTGCAAGATTAATGGAATTGTACAAGCCTTTAGAATGCTCTGTTAATAAACACTGGAAGGTACAGATCTATAGAGGTACTAAAAATTATGACGTGTTGCTGTAAAATCTTTTTAACAATCATTGTTATTTCAGTATCGGGCAATGATGACATTTTGCTCAGAAGTTAATGGTTTTAATTATTGTTCACACTGCAGCACTTCTTTCATCCAGAAGTGTTCCATAGCCAAAGGCATTTTTATTGATGCTGCACATGAACACATACATGAACACAATGTGCTCTACAAACAGAATTCGGGTGAAAATATTATATAATGTAAAAAAAATACACAGCAGGATAATATGTCCAGTAGTACTACTTGCACTATGCAAATGTCCTACTGCAGGCATGTCTCAGAGATGTTTTGTCTGAAATTGGTACAGTACAGCATTAAACATATTTATATTGTAATTACTGGAGTTTTTATTGTTAATATGTAAAAAAAAAAAAAAAAAAAGAAAAAGAAAAAATGCATTTTCACCGTGAGCAGAGTTACCTCTCCACAGACCTTCTCATTAATTATAACAACAACATTCTGCTTCACTGTGTTTAGTTTCAAATCAAGGAATCTGTATTTATGTCTTCATTTAAACCTAATGTTTTCATTGGAGTGTGCCTTCTGCTTGTATCCATGGAGATGTTATTGTCTGACTGAAATGTTCTCAAGAATTTTATTAAAGTCATCTATCTCTATAGAGACAAGCAGCTGACACCACTGGGCCAAGTTACAGGTCACACATGTTTAGAGAGATGAGCATGGTCATCTTTTCAAGAATTTTTTTAGCAATAAAAATACATAATTGAATCAGTGATAAAGTTTAAAGGGCCCATAGTACGCTATTTTTTGCTATTATTATAAGAGCTATGTTATAATGTTGTTCCCTCATCAAAAACGTACCTGGAGTTGTGTTGTTTCATTCACACATTTAACACACAAATTCTACATATTTAGGCCGAGTTCAGCTCTGGAATTCTCAGTCTCTGCTAAACAAAAGGTAAAAGGTAGCTGTTCACTTGAAAACTACCACTATATGACATCACATGGTGGAACAGAGCATTTTGAGCTTTAGGGATGTAAACCACCTAATAATAAAGGATTACTCAAACATGCGTAAATTAAACAGAACACAATTCCAGGTATGTTTTTGTGGAGGTAACAACATTGTAACATGCCTTAAAGGTCATCAGAGTCAATTTGGCATAATATGGGACCTTTAATGGAACTCTGTGGAACATTCCAGGTCAATGAGGGCAAGAATGTTGCCCATCCTTCAGTCTAATGTTATAAAGTGCAGCTTTAATTGAAGTACTGTAATATAATTGCTTTGTTCTGCGACCATTCTGCCTTTTTTGCTTTTTCCTTCAGTTGAATGTGTGCACGTTTTATATTTCATCAAATCAAAATCAGTGAAGTTCGCGATTAGAAAAGTAATTTCACAGCAGATTGACTTCTCCTTTGTTCATAAAACAGTTGGTAATACTTTTGTTGTTTTTACAGTACATAGACGAGGCACTACCCCCTGAGTCCCCTCATCTGTACGGCCTGCATCCCAATGCGGAGATTGGCTTCTTGACCCAGAGCTCAGACACACTGTTTCGGACCATCCTGGAGCTGCAGCCACGGGACGGGGACGGGACCAAGGGGGGTGGGGACACAAGAGAGGACAAGGTGAGCCACACACACACATGTTGGGTTTCTGTGCTTCTTGGGAACATTACGTTGACTTCCGTTCATTTCCTGGAAACTGATCCTAACCTTAACTATAGTCACTACTTGCCTAACCTTAACCTAAATTAAATCCTAAGCGTAATCTATTTTACACTTTAAAGGTCTTATAGTACACAAAATTGACTCCTGTGAGCTTTAAGTCTTGTTATAGTGTGGTAACCTCCAGAAAAACATACCTGGAGTTGTGTTTAGTTTCATTGACACTTTTGAATAACCGTTTGTTATTAGACTGTCAACATCTCCAAAGCTCAAAATGCTGTTCCACCTTGTGATGTCATGTATGGTGAGTTTTCAAGTTAAGAGCTGCCCTTCATCTTTTGTTCAGTAGAGACTGGTAATTCCAAGACTGAAATTATCCCAATAATTCTAGTGAAAGTGCATGAAGGTGATGGATGGAACGTAGTGTTTTCTGCTTGAGAGAAGAAATAAAGAGCATTTGTCTGTTAAATGTGTGAATGAAACAAAACACAACTCTAGATATGTTTGTGATGAGGAAATAACATTATATCATGGATCAGAAAATTGCGTAATATGGGCCCTTTAAACCATGATGTTGATCTAATAATAAAGAATTTACATCATGGAGTTTTGTCCTGATGAGGGAGATGAGGCCAAAGTATTTAGTTAGTGTTTTAATCATATTTTAAAGGATTTTAACTATTTCAATTCAGTTTATGTTATAGGAAAGACCATTAAGACCTTGTGTGAATTTTCAACATAAATGTATTATAATGCTATAACATATAATAGAAAAATAAAATTTAGATATCTTGAAAAAATTTTAAAATTACAATTTAAGTTTGCAGATATATTTCAATTGGACACAACAGTAAATAACCATTATTACAAATGCAAATTAAAATTGTACTGAAATTAAACAATAAGTTAAATAAGTTTATTTGTTGACCAGTAGATGGCAGATGTGAAACCTGTCCCTCCTCCCCTCACCTGGCCAGACCTCAGCTCTAATGTAGATAGCATTTAGTGGTGTTATCTGAGAATACAACACTTTTTTGTATAACATTGTTTGTGGTTTATTGTACAGCTCAGATCTTAAACTCCCAAGATAGGCTTAGAAAAAATATATAAAAGGTCATTTCACAACCTGATTATTTCTATTAAAGAAGACTATTGTTCTTGTGTCTGTTATGTCTGCTATAGTTAATGACGCCTGTGGATCCTTATATTATAATTTTCCACGTTAGAAAACTGCGATGTACAATGGAAGCTGATAAGCAGTTGCTGTAAACACCATCATAAGAAACAGCCATGTAGCTTTCAGCTCCTCCTATTGATAGCTGCAGGTCACACTAGTCAGCAGTGGAATTTTTTTTTCATTTGTACCAAAATGACTATGCAACGCTGCTGAATTCTACGTGTATCATTGAGCGGGAGAAACTAGCTCTGGTCTTGTCCCTGAGGCAGACTGATCTCTCTGGGAGGACATTTTGGGGAGTGCTTTGTGCTTCAGTGGTGCTGCAAGACCTGGTTCTATACCTGTGTCGCATTTTAAACACGTAAATCACCCACTGCCACATAAAAAGTCTGTTTACTCACCACATCACGATCGGGCCACGGCTAGCATGCACTGCATTTGACCTACACCCTGTGCGTTTTTGTGGGGGAACCGTTCAATTTCAAATGTTTAAAAAATATTGACGCACACTAAATATGGCTCGCTGCCCCTCTCACTTCTAACCCGCGGTCAGGGAGGAGAAAAATGCTTCATATTTATAGACCAGTGCTGTAATCCCTCTTTTGTCCAAGGTAGAATGATCCATGATGCTTGGTCAGATTGAAAATGGCTTCCAGGTGGCAGCTCAAAAATATTGATTTCAGAAACCAGATGAGCACCTTTGTAACCTTCTCTCCCCTTACAGCACAAAGTGTGTGTGTGTGTGTGTGTGTGTGTGTGTGTGTGTGTCTGTTTGTGTGTGTGTGTGTGTGTGTGTGTAGAGCTTCTCCTACCCCCTGTGGAAAGATGAAAAGGCAAATCAGCTAATCACAACACTGCGTTCTGTCACAATTTTTAGTCATAGTGCGATATAGAGCAAGGGTATACAGGGTTGAGAACAGAACAGGGTACAGAGTCAGAATGGACTTAAAATGACTGCATCCACAGTCAGAGTTGTCAGAAATGTTGCACCTGATAATTTATATTAAAAAGGGGATATTTTACTTCTATGGGGTATTAACATATTACATATTTAGATTACCATGTTATATTCAATTGTTGTCAAAATGTCATACTTACTGAAAATAATCTAAGTTACTCCCCCTTCAAAGCGCTATCACAGCACAATCAGCATGTATCCTGCTAATGAAACTACTGCACATCGAATTAGGTTTGTGAAGTTGTAGTGTATTGTTTTGTATTGTGCTTTTATATATTTATGGAAAACTGTCATGTGGGAGCATGGATGACGTAGGCTTGTGGGCCGAGCATAGCACAGAATCTTACAGCTAGCCATAAGCAGGGTTTGAGCAGGGCTTGAGAGAGATCGCTAAAATATGTTCTGAAATGTCCCTGTCTGCCTAAAATATGTTCTGAAATGTCCCTGTCTGCCAGATGCCCTTGCTGTGTCTCCACTGTCTTATTCAGTGTAAAAGCTGCTGTTCCTGTAGTTTAGACCTATACAAACATGTTCTGAAATGCATGGAATGCTTGTATTAGTTTAGCAATGCATAATCCAGTTTTCAGGCAAATGTTGAAGCTTTTAGGCATGTTTAAAATGTATGCAGCTGAATCTTTACTTAAACAGTATTTCAAATCGAATCACCATTGTAATATGTGTCAGAAGAAAAATGTAATTGGATCTTTACCTGCTCCAGGACTGATGTGAGTGCTGGGTTTAAGCAGTATTACATTTCAGTCGGTCTGTTATGTTGAATTGAAATGGGGGCAGGTAGATTTCATATTGTGTGCAGATATTGTGGCAAATCATAATTATAAACATAGAAAATGTCTTAGCGATGGAATGATAACTTGAGAGAAAGGAGAAATCCATGCTGAGAGCAGTTCAGTGTGTGGCGTTTGTTGTAATATTTTGAGCTCTTTATAACTACTGCAGTCTGTCACAGTTCACAAACCTAGTTTTCTAATCAATAGGCCAGTAAGGTCCTATATTACACAGAATTGACTCTTGTGAGAATGTTGTTATCTCATCAAAAACATTTGTTTTCTTTCATTCACACATAGCAAAAGAAAAATAAAATCTGTCAACTGGACAAACATTTCGCTGCTTATCCAAGCTGCTTTACCCGTTTCTGTGTGTAGACTAGGCCTATTGTTTAGGCATTCAAACTGCTAATGAGTGATTTCACACCTATTAGGATCCTGGCTAGCCCTATTCTTCTCTTTGTTTTGCTTTTTGTTTTGCCTTGGGTCTAATTTGTTTTGGCTAAGACCATAGTTTCATTTGATGTGACCTCTCTTTTCACTGGTTTCAGTAGCGGTGGAGGGAGCAAAGAGGAGATTATAGCAGGATACTAAGCTAAAAGAGAGAACTAAACTGTCACCTGACCAAATTTGCCAACTGCTGGAAATTTGTTTAAATACCACATATTTCCAGGCCAGAGGTAATTTCTACAGGCAACTCCACAGCTGTGCCATGGGCTCACCTGTTTCTCCTATTCTAGCTAACTTATATATGGAACAATGCATTAGCCTAATTTCCAGGCACCCCACCCATGCATTGGTACAATAAATGGGTGACAACTGGACCAAAATCAAGCTCTGGAACCCTTTACTGCACATAGTAATGCTGTGGATCCAAATATCAAATTCACATGGGAAGAGGCCAAGGAAAACAAATTGGCTTCCTTAGATTGTGGGTAGCTTTAAGAGAGGAGCGGGGACTTCAGGTAGAAGTCTTCAGGAAACCCACACACACTGACCAATATCTACTGTTTGATTCACACCATCCACTGCAGCTCAAACTTGGAGTTATCCACAAGCTACATCACAGGGCTCAAGTGGTTCCCACAAACACAGAGGGGAAATCTGAACCTAAAAGGAAAGGTGTAACCATTCCTTACACAGCTGGTGTGTATGAAAAGCTTCAGAGAATTTTCAGACAATAAGAAATTCTGGTCTGTTTCAAACCTAAAAAAAAAACCTTTAAGACAGAAACTGGTACACCCAAAGGACAAAGCCAATGCAATGTTGTCTACTCCATTCAGTGTAGTGAAGAGAGCAGTGAGTGTTCTATTGGAGAAACTAAATAGCCACTCCATAAGAGAATGTACCAACACGAGGGCTCGCGATAGCTCCTTGGGACCCCAGTCCACCGTACATCTCCATCTCAAAGCCACTAATCACTCCTTTGAAGATAGTGAGGTACAGATCCAAGCCAAAGAAAAGAAAAGAAAAGTCTTTGTTAGGAAAGACAATCCTTCCTTGAACAGGAATGGGGGCCTCAGACATCATCTATCCTCAGACAAAGCAAAAGAAAGAGAATAAAGAGAACAGTAGGGCTAGCCAGGATGCTAACAGGTGTGAAATAACTTATTAGGGGCTTGAATGACTATGCTAAGTAGGACTCAGGCACTGTGCACTCTTAGGGCAACACAATAAGCCTAGCCTCCAAACAGAAACTGTAAACAATAGCTTCAATAGCTTGTTGTGTGTAGCTAGCTCCTCCCTTCAGATAGACATAAGGCAGTATCCACCAGCACACAGACCAGAACGGAAAAAAGCGGCTTGGATGAGCAGCGAAACGTCTTCAATCATACAACGATTTGTCCATTTGACAGATTTTATTTTTCTTTTGCTATGCATCAGACCTGGACAATATAATTTCATTCACACATGTTTATTATTCTGTCTACATCTCCAAAGGTTAAAGAGCTCTATTCCACCTTGTGATGTCATGAAGCGATAGTTTTAACAGCTAATTTTTTACTTTTGTTTTGTAGAGATGGGCATTTCTAGCACCTTCCGGTTTACAACATGACATCACAAGGTGGAACAGTGTTTTCCATTTGAGAGAAGAACTTATACCTGAATATGCAGGGTTCGTGTGTTAAACGTGTGAATGACGCAAAACACAACTTCAGGTATGCTTGTAACAGCATAGATAGAAAATTGTACAATAGGGGCCCTTAAATCAGAGTGGCGTGTCTTGAAAATGTCAGATTGGATTATAATATGTAAAATATACACATTAGTATTAATACATTTATAGGCCTAAATCATATCACAATTCAATAATAACACCGCACACCTCTTGGAAAATAAATATATAAAAATGTATCCCATTTTGTGGCCAAACCTCCTTGTCAAAGCCATATATCATTGGATCTCAGATGCTAAGTAAGGCTATTTGTGGTTAGTACTTGGATGGGAGATTGCTGGGAATACCAGATGCAACAGTGGGGCGCCAGGTAGAAACTGCCATTGTGTCATTAGGCTAGCCTCTTACCCCCCACACTGCCTAGTATGAAAGTGGTGTGTGAGTCAATGTTGATGGTAGGATGGGTGAGTTGTGCAGACTGGCTGTCTCAGTTCTATCAATCTGCCTCAGAGCAGCTTTGGTTACAGTTAGGCCTATCACGAGAACAAATTTCGAAGAACCATATATTGCTACAGAGAAATATTCAGATAAACGATAATATTGACAACCCCCCCCCTGAACTGAACTGAACAATTTATTCATTATAATTTATATCAAAATCTCACCTTTCTCGATCTTGTGGACCTTATCTCTCTCATCTCATCAATTCAGTCTCATCCTGCCCCTAGGCCTTACACCACATGTGCGAAGGATGTGATTATGTTGTCCCTGTGTGACCACAATAACCAGAATAACCCTAACAACCTGTCAATATTTTCCAGTCATATGTAGCTGTAGTATCGAGCTGAGACTCCTGCCCCATAGTGTCCATTACACACCATGTACTATGCTCTGGCTGTGAGTAAGCACAAATTATTTATTCATGTAGCAGCTCCGGTTTCTGTCCTGCGGTGATGGAGAGACAGTACTCACTACCATATAAACAAAACACAATGGCACACTACACAGGGATGGGAGTAGCCAAAAATTGTACTGAAGTAAAAGGAATAATTAAGGATGTACTTAATGTATTTTTCCGGACTATAAATCACTCCGTAGTATAAATCGCACAAGCCAAAAATGCAAATAATGAAGAAAAAAACATGTATAAGTCACACCGGACTATAAGTGTCATTTTTTGGGGAAATTTATTTTTCAGAATCCGAGACCAAGAACAGACATTTTATCTTTAAAGGCAAGTTATAATAATAAAATAGAGAACAGGCTGAATAGCAGTACAGCACAGTAACGTAACACATATATTTTATATTATATTATACATTACATTGCATTACATACATTATTATACAAATTATATTTATTCAGCTACATGAAGCATAGACAGTGAACTGAATATAAGCTATTAACAGTTAATCAGATAACAAAAGGATAAAAACAAGTTTATTCCCGATCTCACTCTTAATCACTAAATCCATTGAATTTTTCATCGCTTCTGAACAACTCTGCCAACTATGAAGGAAGTTCCGCTTTCCACTTCCTCTTGTGCGTGGCTGTTATTAGACTCAGCAGAATACGATTTTCTTTTAGGGGTTATGAACATGAACTCAGATGTCTTTTAAATTACCATAATGTTGAAATTTTAAATGTTCAAAGGCACAGGAATAATAGATACTGGTACTCAAGTCTAGAGTGCTGCCCTTGAATGGTTGTCAGTGTGAGAATAAGAAAGATGTGAAATTATATACTCATACAACTTGTATGTGGAATCTGAGTCGCACACCCTGCCAAACAAAAAAAAAGTGTTTAAAAAAAAAAGTTAATTTTGAGTACTCGCCCATACTGAGTACCAAATGGTCACATTTTTATAGAGCTTTTCTACCTTTCAAGGCACTCAAAACACTTTACAACAAGGAACCATTCACACACCAGTGTACGCAGACACTGGGACCAAGGTGGGTTAAGTGTCTTGCCCAGGGCGTATTCATCTGTGAGGGTTGGAATTGCACCGCAAACCTTCAAGTCAGGTCAGTAGATCTAACCACTCAACCAATGATGTTTATGTAGAGAGCAGGATTTGAACCGCCAACCTTCGGCTCAGTGGACAAACACCCAACCAACTGAGCTACTGTTGCCCTCGACCACTCCTATCCTACTTTTTCATCTTAGAATACCTGTTTGAGATGCTGTTTTAAATTTCTCCTGATTTATTGGAATTATACCTGTAGTCAGGTATAATTCCAACATAAGCACCACTTCCTCTTTGCAGACTGTGCTCTACGCTAACTGCTATGGAACCACTTTTAGCATAACAGTGAGTGTCAGTTGCTAAATTGTTTGTCAATTGCAATGTTACAATGTATGCACAAGCAAATAATCGCCAGTGCCACTTAGCAACATTAGCATGCTACTGTCATAAACACAAGCTCTGAGCTGATATCTTTTGTGATCTATAAAAATCTTTAGATTCCTAAATATTATACACAGTTCCTGTGACAGTCACATATGATTAGGTGAACTTAATGTGCAGAACAGTGAATGTGCTTGTTTATAGTATGTGCTCAGAGGGCACTGCTCAGCTGCACTGCTCAGCTATCGAACTGATAATAGTATCGGTATCAATGTATCCTTAGTAAAAATGTTGCTGAAGTAGAAGTGCCGTGTAATGGTCCAAGAAAGAGTAAAGACGTACTTTGGATTATTATTCAAGTAAGAGTAACTTGAGGAGTTAGATTTAAAATTTTATTTATAGTTTAAAGTGAATGCAATTAGAAGCACACAACTTCAAACGCAGTGTTCCCACGCTATATCGCGGTTCAATTTTCGCAGTCTCGCTATTTTGCAGATTTTTTTTGGGTGCAATTTTGCATGGTTTTTTACAGTGTATGACATTTCCCTATGTATTTATGAACACTGCAGACCAGGTTGAGAGAGTGACTTCAGTGTTTTTATTACATAAAACCCATCAACGGAGGTGATTGGCTCTGCGGCGTCTCTGACGCTTGAAAATGCACTGCAGAAACGCAGCGCGGCCAACACGCCCGTCCACGAGACACTGTTCATGTGAAGTCAACATAGAGAAGAAGGAAAATAACATGAGAACGACAGCAGCAATAAGTTTAAACAAGGATGAAAAAAGGGCTGTAACCATCGTGTGGATGGAGTCTGCTTTAGCTTTGTGGATCAGTGACTGCAGAAAAAAGAACATTAGAGACATTACAGCGGGGTGACGCCAGGAGGAAGTGGCGCGGTCAGAAATAGAACTGAGAAATACACCTGAGTCTACGAAGAATGTTTAGACAAGGGAGAAATGTGAGAAAATGTTAATGCCTGTCTGAGAAAGGTGTATAAAGTGTGTGGTGAGGGGTTTCACAGCCGCAAAACATATAGAATAATTGTAAAAAATAAAGTTTTCTACTTCGCGGATTTCGTTTATCGCGGGTTATTTTTGGAACATAACCCCGCGATAAACGAGGGAACACTGTAACACAAAATCTGTATTTTTAGAGGACACAAAAAGTAGAACAAAAGTAGAACATTTCTTAAAGAGCGGTGCAAAATGTTCAACTCATTTCATCTTTCAAACAAAAAGCTTTTGTCTCTTGTAGACTTACTAACAGTGGGAAGAGGAACCATAACTGTACTGCTACACTGCAGAATATATTGCCGTAGATAAATTTTGTACATATATAAGCTGCACTTGAATATAAGCAGCATGTTACGAATATGTTGTAACATGAGATATTTACACAGAAATACGGTGCACAGAGATTTTTTGAGTTTTAATTTAAGACACGCTTTTTGGCAGTACGGCACCAACACAGCATCAACATGGGATGAACATACCTGCAAATTAAGAAAGTAAAACAGCACCAACACGGGCCATTTGCATTTATTTCCTCTGAAAACTTTTGTCATCTTTTTATACTGACAAAGTTCGTCCCGCTGCCACCTCCAATGTCACACCATTGGTTCATTAATGCCAAGCTTACGAGCAGTGGGTCTATTTCCTTCTTTGATGCCAGATCCATTGCCTTTAACTTAAAAAGCTGCACCATATGCATTTCTTTGTGTCTTTTCCACGATGAGGGCATGCGCATGATGGTTAAAAATCAAAACTAGTGTTTTCTTCAGCGCAAAATCTTTCCTCAGATGTCTTACTTTTGCATTTACTGTTAGAGAGTGCCCCCTGGTGGCTGTTAGCCAGTGAAAATCTATAAATTAGCCTCACTGTTGTATAGGCCGCAGCGTTCATGGGAAAAAGGTAATGGCTTATAGTCAGAATTTTACGGTACTCATGTAAGAGTACTGTTACACTGCACAATATATATTGCTATTACTGTTATAAGTAAGAGTAATGCTGATGGGAAAGTACAATTTATTTAAAAAGTTACCTCAGTAAATGTAACTGTGTACTACTCACTTCTGACAATATGCAGGAATCATCTTTTATGTTTTATTTAGACCTTTCAGCTGGTTCCACTCATAGAGGCAAGGTAATGGAGATGATCATTGCTTGGAGGCTATTGGTAATCAAATTTTATGGATCCAGTCAGGTCACTTCACTGTCCTCTGTTGTGGTTCTCTTCTATAGCAACATTTCTACAATAAGTACTCAAGCCTATCTCACAAATAGTACCATAAAACCACGCTTAAGGGCCCGTATCATGCTATTTTCTGATCTATGTTATAATGTTGTTTATCAAAAACATACCCAAAGTTGTGTTTTGTATATTGAGAGTTTTTCTCTCAGTCAGAAAACACTTTGTTCCACCTTGCGATGCCATGCAAGAAGTGCTCCACTGTGTTTTTAAACTCCACACACTTTCACTGGAATCATTTGAATAATTAGGTAAAGGTAGCCGTTGTCATGCAGCAGTAGTTTTCAAGTTATCAATGTGGAACAGAGCAGTTTGAGCTTTGGAGATGTTCGGGTCGCTTGCATGATGTTGTTGCCAAGCTGACCTTTACAGCAACTTTGGCTCCCATACGGCACCATAGCTTCCTAATGCAGAAGTTATTAAGTCATTTTAAACGAAATTTGCAAATTATAACATAATGATCCATGGGTGTCAATGATTATAACTATATAGCAGACATAAGCACAGTAGGTCTTCTTTAACATACTCATAAATAAAAACTCATAATAGTTGATTTAATATAAGTCCCCTTTAAAGGAGCTTGAACAATGGTTTTCCTCATTAACACCATTTTGGAACCCTTATCTTTGAATGATGGAACGAAGATTTAAATAAATAAACACAAAGTGCTACTTGCTACATTGAAAAGCTACTATGTTGAGGAGAGGCAGGGAGCATGGTAGTCTGTGTAATTGTGTTGTGTCCATTTAGCCAGCCACCCCTGACAAAGATCCCCACAGACCGTTGGGATCTGTTTCCATGGTAACCAGGTCAGGTATATTAAACCCGCTATATGAAACAAGTAAACCCGGTTTAAAGGGCTAACCCCACTCCTCTGCTATGTCAGGATCTGTGGAGACTGTCCACAGCAATGTGTCCATCCACCATCGTGTGTACTGGGGTAAATCCAATTATTTTTTTTGGTTTCTAGCATGTTGTTCCATCCTCAAGTCTATATCACCCATGCTCCCACATGACAGCTCTTTAGTAGTATACTAAAGTATACTAAAACGTGATTCAAAACGATACACAACTTGTCAAATGTGATGCGATGTGCAGTAGTCCAATTAAATTTTCACTTGCAATCCTCATTAATTACATTTCGTAGTTTTTTAGTAAACCAAACCCGAGCTCCTGACCACTGTGTTTTCCACTTCCTCCTGTTCTGATGCGTTGACTGAAATCCATACTTGTGATAGTCCATATCCTCCGATGGAATCCTAAGCCTCTTATTGATCACCAGCACTGGAGGCTTGGGAAAACCTTGACATGGACGCTAGCCTCTGTCTTATCAATGTGTGCACGATAACAGCATTGATTTCCAGACTCATCTCCAAAACAAAGAGCTGTCGGAGCAAAATCATCTCTCTATGAATATGTATGTACCTGTCTGTCAAGCCAGAAGAATGTCTTGGGCTGTCAAACTTTGTAACTTCATCTGACACAAAACAGGTGTGCATGAGTTACAATGGGGACATGGATACTAGTTAAAACAGTGTTACTATGAAAATACTAGACATGCATTGATATCGATACTGACATTGAATATTGGTGCCAATACTGAGAAGGAAAAGAAAAATGAGAAGCTGGATCAGGTTCCATGATAACTGTTAAGCCAATATCCTGGTTGGGCCTGTAATTGCTTATAATAAGGCTATTTACAGACCTAGAATGTCTCATAATGTTCGAACTTTTATCCATACAAAGCTGTAGTTATTTGAAGTAAAGTAGTTATCGGAACTGAAGTAGGTTTTGGTGCATCCCTAGAAAATACTACATGGAGCGCTGAGTTAATATGATAATAATAATAATAATAATAATAATAATAATAATAATAATAATAATAATAATAATAATATAATAATAATAACTGTTATTATTTGTATTCAAGCCACTTGGATGAATGATGAAGCATCCTCCAAAACTTTGACCCAGTTGGCAGAATCAGTTTTTTGTCTGCTATGTACACACACACACACACATATGTGTGTGTGTGTGTGTGTATATATATATGTGGCTAAATTATAGATTTTTACTGGCTAACAACCACTCTACTAGTAAATGCAAAAGTGAGACAGACATGAGGATAGATTATGTGCTGACTAATACTCTAGTTTTGATTTTGAACTGTCATTTTGCTCATCATGCACACACCCTCATCATGGAAAACATACGAAGAAATGCATATGATGCAGCTTTTAAGTTAAAGGCAATCGATCTGGTCAACAAAGAAGGAAATACAGCCACTGCATGTAAGCTTAGGCATTAATGATCCGATGGTGCGACATTGGAGGTGGCAGCTGGAAGAACTTAGTCAATGTAAAAAGACGACAAAAGCTTTCAGAGGAAATAAATGCAGATGGCCCGTGCTGGTGCTGTTTTATTTTCTAAACATGCAGGTATGTTCATCCTGTGTTGATGGCGTGTTGGTGCCATACTGCAGATTTTCAGGCACAGTCTGAAAAAAAATTGTCTTAAATTAAAACACCAGTGTACCATCTTTCTGTGCAAATATCTCATGTCACAACATATTTGTAACATGCTGCTTATATTCAAGTGCAGCTTATAACTATGTATGTACAAAACTTATTTTCTTTTAAAATGTAGCTGGTGCGGCCTATACTCAGGTGCGCTCAATAGTCCGAAGTTTATCGTAATTGCACCTCTTTAACTCCTGGTTTTGTCATCAGGCACATTTCATGTTTAAATTTAAAACGTTAAAAAAAAATAAAATAGTCACTGTGCAGTTGGATTGATGTATGCTTGTGTGTTGAAGGTGTGTGCAGTGCTGGAGGAGCTCTTGGAGAAGCTGCCAGAGGAGTTCAACATGGCCGAGCTGTTGAGTAAAGCTGAGGAACGAACACCCTACCAGGTGGTGGCACTACAGGAGTGTGAGCGCATGAATCTTCTCACACAAGAGATGAAGCGGTGTCTGCGGGAGCTCAGCCTGGGACTCAAGGTACATTGGATTGTTAATAATAATTTATTGTGACATTTTAAAGAGCCAATATTACACTGTTTTCTGATATATGTTATAATGTTGCTTCAAAAACATTGTTGTGTTTTGGTTCATCCACACACGTTTAACACACAAATCCTGCATATTTAGGCTGAGTTCTTCTCTCAAACAGTAAACCATCCACCTTGTGGTAATACACGTAATACAAAAGTGCTCCACTATGTTTTTAAGGCAGACCTATCATACAGAATTTACTTTTTTGAGCTTTTAACCATTTTGTAATTGTTTTCCCTCACCATTTACACTCTCAAAGTTGCATTTAGAGTAACATATCTTTGAACCATCTTTAATTGCTTCTTTCAACTTTTTAGCGTTTGACACACAGCTTCAACCAATCAGAGGGTACGGTCCAGTGACAAAACAACGTCATTATCCGGAACAAGTAGAAAGACATCAGCCACAAACTTGCGGCAGCTTAATTACACTGGACGCACCAGCTAACTTAAAGGCTAGTCACGGACCCAGACACGCCGCAGAGCCAATAGCCTCCGTTGATGGGATTTATGTAATAAACACACTCTCAACCTGGGCTGTATCGATCACAAAGACACAGGGAAAACAAAGCATCCAAAGGCACTTGCAAATTGCAACGGATGCTGTCCAGAGTGTCCATGACGCCCGTCGGAGGCGTCTGCCCTCAAATGCAAATGTGTCCAACTAGAGGCATCCAATGCGTTCTTGATGCCCCGGTGTGAACGCACCATAAGAATATTATTCCCTGATTAAAATCATATGGAGTTGTATTTCATGCTGGTTTCAGTAATCCTCTGTAAAAAGCCCTTTACCTCTGAACCTCACAAAACACTCACTTTTCTAATTTCCCAAGATTGTAACATTGCTTAAACTTTAAGTCCATAAACCAATGCATTAAGCATTACTGCTATCAAATCACGTTCATTACTGCTGCATGCATACATTAACATGTTTAGACATGTTTTTCATTGCCTAGTTTAATTGTTTTCCACATGGTACTTCCCTGTGTTACCAGTAGGTGGCGAGCTGTACTAAATCAGAGTCCATTGCTCCTGCTTCATACACAATAGTCATCCCTGAAATAGCATAAATGAGTTAGAAATTTACAATGCAGCTAACAATTTTGGCTACATTAGGATTAAACCCAGACTGTACCAGGGCTGCCCCGTTATTTCAGAAATTAAGCTGATTTGTTAGCTAGTAGTGTGACATTTACAAGGACATTTTAGCTGGTGCATTGTTTAAATATTTCTGTTTTTGGCAAATATAATGAACAAAGAAACAACAAAAACATTTTCTGAGATCTAAAAAGTTTATATTTTAATATACTTTCTAGTCGACTACCAGATATTTATCACGTTGTGGGGACTATAATGTGTATATGTACATAGGTTTGTGTTTCTATTGACCCTCCATCTTTGTAGCATTAGTAGTTAGCATTTAGCAGTATAGCATCTATAGTACACCATGTAAAACCTGTCACAACCAGAATGAATGAGACGTCTATAGTATGGCAGAGGGCGGAGAGCACTGTGAGCCTTCTATCTAAACACGCTTCCATAAATCTCCATGTGATCTTAACACTACGCCATCTGTAGCGATGGTGGGAAATAAATAGGTAGTACCAGGATGTTAGCCTTGGTGACAGGGGCTAGCTAACAGAGCAGAGGGTTCAGGGAGAAGGTGTGTGTGGATAAATGCATGCAGTTATCAGCCTCATAAAGAACAGTGATGGTTTCGAGCGGGGACTGTACGGTAGCCTGTGAAGGACAAACTGACTCAGGGGCATTACTCCTCCTGACAGCAGCGGTGTTATCTCAGCACAGTCTCATTTGATACACCGCTCCTTACACGCATATGCAGTCCAACTTGTTACATTTAAAAGGTCTTCTCAATCATCCTGACACACTCTGCTCGACAATCTCACTCAAATGTATTTGCACGCAAGTGCATGTGACGTTTTAAGTTTTCTAATTTCACTAAAACATACTTAACATAATTATTTTTTTAAGATCTAGCTTTTTTCTAATGTCTATTTTGTGAAGTTTATAATTTTACTTCCTAGTTGGATATGGGATCAATCAATCAGTATCACTTTATTTGTCCCCATGGGGCAGTTTAAGCCATAGACTGTATATATAAATAGATATAGCTAACCTGCTAGCCATCGGATTCCACGTAGGAGGTGATCATGAGCTGCGCTTCCGGCTCCAATTCACTTTACATTAGAAGACTGCCACCCCTCTCTGTAAATACTGCTGTCAGGCTCGTATTGAGCTATTTAATGTGATCTTGGTATTTTTATTTTCTCAAGATATGAACATTAATAACAGACAAATCAACTTCCTTCTTTCCAAGAGGTCACTCCTATGAGCATTAGCAACAGGGTTGATTGACAGTGTTGCTAAGCGCCCATCCCCTGCTAAACCAGCGATGTGGATAGGAAGCTCCACAGCTTTGCTCTAGATTGGCTCTTTGGTTGCTATGATACTCACGGTCGGAATTACAAATATGGAGCCTAGCTCCAAATTTGCCATGTAACTGCTAGCCTTGATGACCTTCATTTGACTGGAGCCAAACGCTATGGGTGATATCACACTCACTTAGTCGACTTATTTATAGAGCCTATGGTTTAAGCAAATTGAGCAGTAAAATCCAATAATAATAGAAAATATCAAGTGCAGCTCAAAAGGTAGGGTCATCAGATCCAGTTTCAGGGCAGTTTGAGGGGAGTAACAGCCCTCAGGACAAAAGTGTCCATCCTCTCCCTCCTCTGTGTGTTCATTGTCCTATAGTATCACAGCAGCCTCCAGCGAGAATCAGGCTTACTCTGGAGACACTACAGGAAAGCCTCTTCTAAGCCTCTCTCACTCAGCACTGTTGTTTCGATTGGTGATGAGACAGGCCATTCTCTGAAAGTGTTTCCTCAGGAACGTTTTCTGCCATATTTGGTGTTGAAAGTCTGCATTTCAAAGCAGTGTTGCCATGGATACAGGAAGAACAAACTGCTCAAATCACACAATCCAGTAGTCCTTACCAATAGTCCTTTGAACTGCACTTTTTAGTTGGTCAAAATTTAAGATAAAAATGTAAAATTTAAAAAACTGGTCAGTGTACTACACACACACACACACACACACACACACACACACACACACAGACATGTGTCTGTGTGTGTAGTACTGTCTGCATTTAATTAGAAAGAATTGTATTGTCTGATAATCACGAAGTCCACGTTAGCTTGCTCAGTGTTGTTAGCTGTACAGCCATGGCAAAACTCTGCTCTGCGGTGAATAACTAGGATGCTCTGAATGCATAAGCTAAGTGCAGAATAACTTTGGACCACTGAACTTTGAAAACTGTTTAAAATGAACTAGTTTCCATGTTTTAAGACCTTAAAAATCAGGTGCAGTGTCTTTAATATGACCAAAAATTAATTACACACAATAGTTATGATTAGACTTATATAGTACGTAGCAACATTTTAATTTGTTATGGGTTTTTTTGTGTTTTTTTTTTTTTTTTTAATTGCCAGAAAAATGCCTTACTTATGTGTAAATTGTCCCTGCATTTTGGATGGAATTTTCCATATTGATGGCACAGGTAGTTATATTCCGTTTTAGAACTCAGCGCTACTTCCTGTACTTTTGTACTTTTCAAACTGCCACTTAACTGATGTAAAACTATGATAAACATTTACCACAAGTACTACCCACCATGTCATAATTAGAAAAACATGAAATCCTCTCATATGCACTTTAAGCTAGGATCCCCAAACCAGGATTCTTCCCACAGCCCCACAGCTATCTTCTCCCCCCAGACTGAGAGCCATTACACAGGTGAGTATTAAAGGGAGAACTGCAGCCTTATAGATAACAGCCATAGGAGCTGTTCTGAGAGAAGCTGAGGAATGTATTCTACGACATATGCAAATGCTATTGTACTTATTTTAGAAGACAGGCATAACCAACTATAGAACTTTGGTCAAACTTTATAATAGCTACACATTTAATAGGCTCTGTGCTTAGTAGCGCCCAGCAACCTCACTGTTAGCGTCACTACTTCCTATCCAATTTGATTTCCATGAGGTTTTTGCTGAATCATGCTAAATTTAATAAATTTAAAGATCAGGCAGTGGACATGGAGGTGGATGTGACTGACATGTTAAAGACTACACAAATAAAATGTATACTTCACTGGAGGGCACTTTAGAAAGAGATATGTTTGGGTTTCAATTCTAATGCTAATGCAAGTGCACAGAGCCTATATCCTTTATAAAGCATGGACAAAAACAATTCATAAAGAAGAAATATGTTATTGAGAATGATTCAAGATTAGTAACTACTTAATCGTAACCCCTTAATTGAAAACAGGGTATTTTATTCTATTTCTATGGGGTATTAACTGCTGACACTTGACATATTTTATGCTACCTTTTATTGTTTTGAAAATGTTATACAGTATTCTCAGAAAAAAAAAAAAAAAAATGTATCTAAATGTTTAATCGGTTTTATTGGTCCTATGTATCTCCATGGAAACAAACACATGACACTACTTGGCCACATTACAGGTTAGATCTGTGAAAAGGTGAGCACATTCACAGTTAGAATGTTTTACATGGTATTTTTGAACAAGCATGCAAGTGGATGTGTCCATTTTCCATTTTATTTTACATTTAGCACATTGCCAAAGTAAAAAGTACAAGTTACAAAATAATAAATACAATCTTCTACAAAATACAATGTAATAAACAAACCAACAATTTTCTCCTTCCCAACCTGCCATTACATATATAAAGAGTTGGCACAACAACAACAGGCTGTTACGGTTCGGCAACTATACAAAGGTCATTACAACACCTATATTGATACTTTGCAGCTGATATCATCAACATTTCCTGGGCTACTCAATCTGGAGCTCTGTGACTCAAGTTAGACTTTAATGTGAGCTTTGTTTTAACACAATCTGACCAGAAAGCGCTAACTTAGTTCAACCTACAACAGGTGAGCTGAATTGTTTTCTTAAGTCTCTCACTCATAAAATTACAGTCACTAGCTAGCATTAGCCAACAGTTTTACAGTGAGTCACTCTTACCTTTTTTGTTGAACATCAAGCACCTAAACAGGACCATGAACAATCATAGTGATCACAGGCTCCTGAAAATAAAATAAAAATGTGATGTAATGTAATGTATTTGCTGTTGAGTTTTCACACTCTTAAAACTTTTTTCAGTGTTTGCTACTGTGGACATTGTGTCACCATGGTAACTCCTGAACATTCCACCATAGAGAAATATGTGGAACATCCTCAATGCAGTGTCACTTCAACGTGTCAAATTAATTAAAGGACATTGTATAACTTTTCCGTATTTTGATCTTGCGAGATTAGTTTGAGTTTTTGTAAATGTCACTTATAGTCTAACTCTGTTGTCCATAGGGGGAACTGACCATGAGCAGTGAGATGGAGAGCCTTCAGTCGTCCCTGTTCTTCGACGTGGTTCCAGAGGGCTGGGTGAAGAGGGCGTACCCCTCGACGTGTGGACTCACCCTCTGGTTCACTGACCTGCTGCTCAGGGTCAGGGAGCTGGAGACCTGGGCAGCAGACTTCAGTCTACCCCCGGCAGTCTGGCTCTCTGGATTCTTCAACCCCCAGTCCTTTCTCACTGCCATCATGCAGGCCTCAGCACGCAAGTAAGAGCTTACATGCATATTTGCTCATTCCTTCATACATATATACTACTGATACTTTCCAGTGACATCACGCTGGGGGTGTGTATGAGGTGTGTATAGCAGAATGTTCAGTAGTTACCATGGTTACCACAAAGCACACATTAGCAAACACTTCCAAAAAGTTTTTAACTAGTCTGAAAACTCCAGAAAACATACAAAATGAATTTAAACAACACATTTTTCAGGTGCCTGTGATCAATTCAAGTATTCCTGGTCCGGTGTTTGATTTTTAAAAGTAAAAGTGAGAGTGACTAACAAAAAAACTGTTGGCTAATGATAGCTAGCTTGTGACTTTAATGTTATTTGAGAGGAACTTGTTTAACAAATCAGCTCCCCTGTTGTAGTTCCATCTAAGTCAGTTCTTTCTGTTCTGAGTCTGTTAAAATAAAGCTCAGATTAAAGTCTAACTAAGCCCCCGACATAGCAGTGCCTTCAGTTAGCAGTGTTATCACACCCCCAGGGAATGCTGATAATATCAGTTGCAAAGTATCAATACATACCAGGGATCACTGGGAGTCTATAAGATTTGAAGTCATATAATTAGATACAAGTTTGCATCTTAAATAGTAATGCAAAAGAAGGTGGTGTTTTCTAGAACCATCACTAAAATTGTTAAAAGTATCAATACTCAGTTACTAATCAATAGCGAAAAACATCACATAAATATGACACAATTTACTTTACTTTTCCTGAAAAGTTTTAGAATAATCCATAAGTAGTGTTGATTCCTTCCTGATTTAGGAATACTTATGCCTGAAACAGAAAGTTATGAATGCAACTATAGTTCTGTGTATCCATGTTCACTTCTATGAGCCATGAAAACCTACCACATAGTAATAAAGAAACTATTATTTTGTGTTGATGATTATAGTCTAGAGCCTATATCTAAATTAACATTGCGGTGTCAAAACAGGTATCAAGTACTGAGCATACTTAGCATTGAAATTGAATTTGCGTTTTTGTCAGTAATAATATTTCAGGAAAAAAAAAATCCACATGTGTGTGCTTAGGAATACATGGCCCCTGGACAGCATGTGTCTGCAGTGTGATGTGACAAAGAAGAGCCGTGAGGACCTGAGCTCGGCCCCTAGGGACGGGGCCTATGTACATGGGCTCTACATGGAGGGCGCGCGCTGGGACATTCAGGTACTAACACAGAATCATACATGTGTTTATACTTGCATCAGGACTAGAACTACTTCTGTTTGAGTACATTTTTGTTAAAGGTACTATATTACACAAAATTGATTCTTGTGAGCATTAAGCCATATTATAGTGTTATCTCATCAAAAAGTTTTGTTTCATTCATGCTTGTTTGAGTAACTCTTTACTATTAGTCTGTCTACATTCTCAAAGCTCAAAATTCTCCGTTCCACCTTGTGATATCATTAAGTGGTAGCTGTCAAGTTAACAGCTACCTTTTACCTTTTGTTAATATTTGTACTTGGCATTATCTGATATTATTTGTATCCTGTGGAAGTTCTTAGCACAGTTGCCACTTTATTTCTAATTTAGGAGGTGATTGAAATAACTAACTTATCCAATAATGACGATGGTGCTGATGTAGGCCCTTGCAGCGTCTGGAGTGTGCTGGATCTGGGTAATTGCAGTAATGATCTGAAGCACTTTGTGAGAGATTGTCATGGAGTGTTTAGTCACAACAGGCACTGCAGCACAGGTGCACAGAGCAGGTGGGAGGCTGACATGACGTTTTTTTTTTTTGTTTGTTTGTTTTCTTTTCTTTTCTTTCTTTTTTTCTTTTTTTTTTTCTTTTTTTTTTTTTTACTACATCATTTTACATAAAGGCCAATTCATACTTTGCAGCTAATGTCATCAACATTCCCTGAAGGTGTGATGCTAACTGTAAGCACGCTCCATCCGAGGTTTAGACTTAAATACAAGATTTATTTTAACACAGTCTGACCAGACAGAGCTGGTTTAGCTGGTTTAGTTTAACTACTGCTGGTGAGATTATTTGTGTTGTTACACAAATACCTCTCAAATAAAATTACAGTCACAAGCTAGCTAGCATTAGCCAACAGTTTTTCATTTAATCACTCACCTTTTTGTTGAAAATCAAAAACTTAAACACGACCATGAATTTTTAGAATATGTTCTGCTAATGTGGGCATTGTGTCATCACGGGAACTCCTGAACATTCCACCACAGACGTGTATGTATAACAACCCCAGAGTGGTGTCACTGCGAAGTATCACTACTACAACATGGTATATGATTATAATGCTTTCAGATGATATCACAGCATTCTATAGGCCAATAATAATTAATACAGATGCTATAGATATTTAAAATGAATAGTTCTTGGGTCTAGTCAGTCCCTGGTCCCAGATAGACACTGAAAAATAGTTCATATTAAATCTCCAGGAGTTGATTTGACTAAGTTGTATTTGATGTGCACATGCATTAATCAACTTAACTAAGTAATCAGAAAAACATGCAAACCTGTGACGTGCACTTTAATAACAGCATGGGGCAGCATTAGACTCCACCATGGGCCTACTCCAAATAACAATGTTTTTAAGCCTGCAGTTTACATGCGATTAGTGCTTGTCCTTCGGCATCTAGCAAAGTCAAACGCACACACACACACGCACTTACACATACACATGTAGTTACCGCGGTAATGAGAGCTGTGTTTTTCCAGCCCGCTCCAGTCAAACTCAAAGCTTGACTTTCCCCCTCCTTCAAGGACACAAGCGGGCATGCTGAGAATCCAACCAACGATTTACCAAAGTCCAGACAAAAATATATACGCCAAAGAACTGCAGTGACAGGAGTGCAGAACACAACTCATGACGAGACTTATTACAAACTTTTTAATTACACATCAAATGAAATGTGTTCTTAGGAGGAGTGTAAAGCCAAGGGCACTTTCCCGGTCTCAATAGAAGTCTCAAAAAAGTACAGTTTGTGCAGTGAAAAGATGAGACATTTTTCATAATTTATATCTCGAGGTTCTGTGTCAAAAACATTGAAAAGGACACACCACTTACAGCGGTATTAGATTATGTAAATTTTACTTTAGGGGTGCGGTCCTAATTTGAGCCCAGTTTGTGGAGTTTATGGAGTTGGTTTGGTGGGATACTGACTGTGGTAAATATTTATCATAGTTTTACATCAGTTAAGCGGTACCTTGTGGGAAAAAAAAGCTGTGAAGAAAAATACAAAAATGCAGGAAGAAGCTGTGAGTTCTAAAACCTGTTGATTACGACCCATGTAAACAAGATAGAAAATTCCATCCAAAAGTAAGAGGGCGCAGGGAAGGGATTTTTTCTGGCAGTTTAAATGTTCAGTTAACAGAATAAAAGTGTTTATTCATTTATTTTGATTTGTCTAATAATAACTATTGTATAATTTAAACACCTTTTGGTCCTTAACATTATAGAAGTAGAGTTACCTCTTTATGTAGGCTATGTTATATCTGCTGCCCATGTCCAGCCATGAAGTAAAATGATAAACTTCCTTTAAAAAAAAACAAAAATAGACAAAAGTAGGCAAATTTGTTTGTAAAGTCTTAAATATGTTAACTACGTTTTAGTGGAAAAAGTACTCAAAACTGTCATATACACTTAAAATGTAGTTTTAGTTTAGTTCCAATTTGGAACTTGTACATTCACCATGTGGTGAATGTACAAGGGTGAACACAGCCTTCCTGGTTCTGCTAAGTTTGTTAGCTAGTTTTATGGTGTGCTTCAGGCAATGTTGGATGTTACCACTTCCAACTTGAAAAAAAATGCCTTGGAATGTCTCTCCAACAGGTAACTGTGGTTAACTGGCTGGCACAGTGAGCATTTTTAAACTTTTTTTTTTTTTAATGGTTTTTATGTTTTACTTCTTAGCTGGTCAAAGGCTCCAAATACTAAGTACAGCTTCTACAGAAAGACTATTGGATTGTGTTATTTAAGCAGTTTGTTTTTCCTGTATGGTGACCCTGCTTGGCAATAACTATGCTAGTCAGCTAACACTGAAATGCTACAGACTTTTTACACAAATGCAACCGACTTTCTACACCAAATATGGCAGAAAATGTTCTGGAAACTCTTCGAGGGATTGTCCCGTACTATCAGACTGAAACAACAGAGTGGAGAGAGAGGCTTAGAAGAGGCTTCCCTGTTGGGTCTCCAGAGTTCACCTGGTTGCCCCTGAACAGCTGATGACCCTGCTGCAGGACACAGGGGGGCAGAGAAGAGGGACACTTTTGTCCTGAGAGGCTGTTGCTCTCCTCAAACTGCCTTGAGACTGGCTCTGATGACCCCACATTCTGAGCAGCACTGAGACTTTTGTTTGAGACAAATAAAAACTGATTTTGAATCAATTAATTTGAATTCCTATGTGACGTATTATAACAATGTAATTACCACAAAAAAATGATCTGAGTTACATTCTTGTAATGTTTACATTTCTTGAGTCGGTTTAGCTTTACCCATACTGTTTACATACATGTTAATTCAGCTGGAATGGCCTGAGGTTTGAACTTGAAACTCAAAGTGGGAAAATCACAGTCATCCAGTTGCCTGGACAATTAGCGCATGATCTACAGAGATAAAGGAACAAAAAAAAAACTAATGTAACACAATTCAGTCTTTAACTTCTGAACTTTTGAACTGCACATGCAGCACTTATTAGTTGGTTAAAATCCCCAGATGTCATGTTAAAAACTGCCCAGTGTGCAGCAAGGTAGAGCCACAAGAGCAGCTAACCATTGTGTGGCCATGGGAGTATAATAATTATAACTTGGGGTTAATGGGTTATAATGGGGTTGGTAAATGTAGTCCAACCGGATTCTAGTCTCATTCACCATAATGGCATTTTGGTGACTTCAACCAGCTCAAGGATTTTGAAAAAAAAAAAAAAAGATTTCCAACTGGACAAAAACTATCAGTGAAGTCTGGTCTCCCTTAAGAGATGTTTTTAGACATACATTGTTAAATATTTTTTCCCATTATAATCTGGGACTAACAAATATAGACATGCTAAAACAAGCCTTTTTATGTGAAAATAGTTACACTTATTGCTAGGAAAACTACACACACGCATTTTTGTTTTTTATGTAATTTCCATGATTCCAACTCTGTGATTGGACACATATGGGATTAGCAAACAAAACAAAATAACTCAAAACTTGAAAAAAATAAAAAAAAAAAAAAAAAAAATATATATATATATATATATATATATATATATATATATATATATATATATATATATATATATATATATATATATATATATATATATATATATATATATATATTTATTTATTTATTTATTTATTTATTTATTTATTTTTATACATATATAAAAAAATATATATATGAAAAATATATGATATTTCTTAATTATTAATTAATTATTATTAAGTCAAAAACCATTTCAAGAGACTTCATCATGCACACTGAGAGAAAGCCAGGTATTTTCACTTCTGTCAGTAAAGTAAAGGGTGGCTACTTTGAGGATTTGAATATATAAAAGTTATTTCACTTTTTTCTTTACCACATAATTCTATATATCTTGCTTCATATATTTGATGTCTTCCATATGTATCTAAAATGTAGAAAGTAAAAAAAAAATATATTTCTCCAAACAGGAAATTAAATGATAAATTTCACCAAAATATAAGAAAAATAGAACAAACTAGACTGGTTTTATTGTAAAATACTTATGAGAACTATGTATTAGTGAAATGAGTGCCACATGCACTTAAACCTTCTCTTACTATAACATAACACTTTTTAAAATTCTAATTTATAAATCCATGCCTATATCTTAACTCTCCCACTTGACTTGGTCCTTGGTTTATGTTGCAGAGTGGCCTGATTGTGGACTCCCGGCTGAAGGAGCTGACCCCCTCCATGCCACTCCTCTTCATCCGGGCCGTGCCTCTGGACAAGCAGGACCTGCGCAGCCTCGTCTACCCCTGTCCCGTGTACAAGACCCGGCACAGAGGGCCCACCTACGTCTGGACCTTCAACCTGCGCACCAAGGACAAGCCCTCCAAATGGACTCTGGCTGGGGTCGCCCTTCTCCTGCAAATATGAAGATGTGCTCTCTATACAAGAAACCACTGTATACACTACCAGTCAAATTTTTGAACACACTTTCATGTATTTTTCTATATTTCCACGATTATTTACATTGTGGAGTCTCACTGAAGGCATCAAAACTATGAATACCACATATGCAAAAATCAATTTTAGGAGATTTTATCAACAGAATTCCAAGGATTTACAGCACTGTTGCCAAAGCAAAGGGTGGTTAATTTGAGAATTTGAATTAAAATCTATATAAAAAAAATATATCAATAAATAAAAAATAAAAAATATATATATATATCATGACTATTTGGTTTAAGTGCAGACAGATTTTATGTTAGATTAGTTAGATTAGTATTTTGTTTGGTGGGATAGCATCTGTGATAAATATTTAGTATAGTTTTAGATCGTTTAAGTAGTAGTCTCTGTAGAGTTGAATTTAAAAAAGGGATCCCTCCATCTATGTCAAAACACAAAATTCCATTCAAAATACAAATTCAGTTTACTCAAGGAACACATCTTTGCTTTTTGCTTGTTTTTTTTGTTTTTTGACAGTTTAAACATTCATTTAAAACCATAGAATGAACTTTCTAGTTACAAAATAAAATAAATAATAAATTAAATAAAAAAGCATATATACATATACATATATATATATATATATATATATATATATATATATATATATATATATATATATATATATATATAATATATATATATATATATATATATATATATATATATATATATATATATATATATATTTTTTTTTTTTTTTTTTTTTTTTTTTTTTTTTTTTTTTTTCATTTCATTTTGGTTGTTCATCACACTGAAAAAACGTAAGTCTTACTGTGAATGGGCTTGCATCTCACAAGCTTGATTCTTATTTGGCCTGTAGGAGGGCCTCCTCCTGCTTGTTTCCATGGAATGTTCCTTTGGCCATAATCTTCCACAGTATGGCCTAAAACAGATCTATTTCCACAGAGAATGTTCTGAAGTCTGGTTTTAACTTAATTTTTTCCATGGAATTATGCAGATGAAGTGACACCTGCAGAAAATAGCGAGTTATCACAGATTTGTGTTTGTCATAGAATAAAAAATGTGTAAATTAGATCCTTAGGCTTAGGCTTTGGTACGTTTACATTTTGGTTACCAATATCAATATCAATACGAATACCAATACCAAACCCATAATAAAGCTTCACCAAAATGGTCAAACTAGAGAAGACCACATCGATTTTATACACAATCTTCATATTAACATATTTTAGTTGAATGGGTTGTCTAGACCTGTCATGTGCCATTTTTGTTGGGAGATTGTATTTTTAGGCTAAGGGACTAGAGATGAAAATTGGCTCAAATCAGCACAATTACATTGTTTAAAATTAATGTGGACTGTCCCTTTTAAAATAATTAAGTGAAATAAATGTGGATTTCTTATTATTTAGATCCTAATGTAATTATAAGAACAAAAAAAAAGAAGAAGATAACAGTAACTTAATTTTACAAAAATAAAAAATTTACAAAAATAAAATGACATGTGTTATGTAATTGTTATTAAGTAACTACAGAACAACTTTGTATGAATAAACGTTCAAGCATTATGAGACTTTCTCATTACACTTACATTACATTACTACAACCAGGATATCGACTGAACTGATATTTAGAAGCTGATATTCGATCTAGCAAATTTCACAGCATTGGTGTCGATATTCAATACCAGTATTGGATCAGTACGTCTCTAATTATGTTTAGAGAAAAGTTCCTATCATATCTTTACTTAGCCAAGCACAACATTTCCCTCTATTTTGCTATTTTAAAATGCATCAATTTGCCCAAGTGTGAGCTCAGGGATTGCAGCGCTCGCTTACCTCCAAAGTGGCTCCCATTAGCCAACACTGTGAATGTGAAAGTCCTTCAGAAGAACAAGTGCTCCAGACAGTACCAAGAGGAGAGAGACAGTCCTGCTGCCTGCCCAGCTTGGTCCTCTCCGCCTGGGCCTCCTCAGCTCTGGAGAGGGCCTTTCCACATGGTTCACACAACTGGTTATTACAGCCACTCCACCAATGTGAGGTGTGAAGCATCACTTTAGCTCTCAGTCGAGGTCGGACAAACAGTGACTCATTCTGTATTCTTCTCAATTTTGGACTGTGAGAGTCTACAACAGAGAAGTGTAAGTGTAATGTATTTGTGTGAAATAGATTTTGTCACATTCAAAGATCAAGCATCTTTGAATGTTGCATTCTTTTTTCTCATACAATAGTGTGTCACGATAATAAAATTTCAAACTCAATTTCAATACTAAGAAATAGACCCAATACTCAACATCAATTTTTTATACCACGGTGATACTAAAAAAAAAGAACTTTCACTCTTGAATGTGATTTTCAACATTAAAACACGGTAGTATTTCCATGTGGCCTTATATCTGTGTAATCCCTCAGTCATCAGGTAGTTTTGTCACAATTTATAATTTTAAAAACTATTTCATTACTAAGGGATTCACTCGATACTCAATACAATTTTTTAATATCGCAGTGATAATTAAAAGAAACACTCTTTTAGACAACAGAATCTGTTTTTCTACACAAAATAATAGTACTTCTTTATGTAACATGTGATCATCCTAAAACTCTTTTTTCCTGTTTATGTATTTTTTTAAGTGTCGATACTTATTCAAATGAGTTTTGATACTAGTTTTAATATTGATTAGTATTATTTTAGTTTTCGTATTCTTTAGTATTCAGTGATTTTTGATACTTTCGGCAACTCTATGTCCAGGTATGAGTAGGTCCCATAGGGGTCATGGGGGTATACTTATTCTATAGAGCTTAGGATCATTCTAAAGCTATTCAGGAAAGGTTCTGTCCTGTGAATGTGACTTTTTCAGTATGGATAGCTGTTCAAATGAATATCTAGTATTGATACTAGTTCTAGTATTGATTAGTATCAGATTTTTTTTTTACTTTTTGCCCACAAATACTTCTACCTTCTATAATTGATGAGCTCAATCTGAGCTGGTATCAAACCACCAGCCTGCAATATTACTGCAATTTTCCTTTGGTATCTTAATGTATCACACACACACACACACACACACACACACACACACACACACACACACACACACACACACACACATATATATATGTATATATATATTATTTATTTATTTTTTTTTTTTTTTTTTCAATAAAATTCTCAATTGAAATATATAATGCCATATTAACAGATAATGCTGTGTTCTCACATTTACATGGAAACAGGCAGGTGGTGTACCACTGGTAAGTCAGGTCTGTGGAGAGGCAAGTTTGTTTGTTTTTAAAACTATAATCAAATACATAATTTATATTTTGTCCATGTTTGTTGAAATGTTACATTGTGGGGATTCGTTATTATTATCAGTTATCTTATTTTTACTATGAAATCCAGAATATTTTATTGGTGTGGCCCTGGGCAAGGACCCACCCAAATTTCCTGCTTAATCTAATTCTAGCTCATTATCAGTTTCCTTTATGGTGACTCCCTGGCTAAAAAGGGAAAAATAATAACGTAATTATTACTGCAAAAGTTCAAAGCCAAAGGGTGCTCATTATATTGAAGTAATCAAAGTTCTGAAGTGTCACCTTTACATTCATTTGTATCTTGTCTGTGTGACCCCCTTGCCCTGTGGCCTCTTCAGCATCCAATCAGGTGACAGCGCAGCCAGTCCACTTCCTGGTAGCATTTGGCTAATGGGGGCTGAATGTCAGAGTGGTGAGAGCAGTGAGGAGCAGGCGAGACGGGCTAAATACCACTCCACTGTTCAGGGCTAATTATACAGAGAACTGTTCTGCTGGGTGGTTGGGCAGTCCCCTAGAGATAGAACTCAGTCACACGGAAGGAGCTCGGAGTAGAGCCGTTGCTCCTCCATGTCAAGAAGAGCTAGCTGAGGTGGCTTGGGCATATGTTTCAGATGCCTCTAAAAGAAGTGTTCGGGCATGTCCCATCGAGTGGAAGCCCCAGGGAAGACCCAGGACATGGTGTAGGGACAATGTCCTGGATAAGAGGAAGAAAATGGATGCATGAACTGTTCCATATATACTACTTATATCTTATACATATATAAATAATGTACTTATTTTTCTTTTTATCATATTCTTTAACTCAATATTGATTTAAAAATAATAATAATACACTCAAAAAGCTATTCAATGAAAAGTGACCAAACTAAAATGGAAATTATACTGGGCAGTTTCACTTTTCAATAAATAATAATAATAATAATAATAATAAAGTATTTTCATCTTTGAAAGAAATATTGAGTTGAAAATTAAATTAATCTTCCTGGTGATATTTGAGAGTCTTCACCTCTCCTTCAGATATGATTTATTTTGTCTCATTTGTGTGTCTGTCCTTTGAAAATACCAGATTTTGCACATTATTTAATGTTTTGTCCTTCAAATTACGTTCACTTAAAATTATGAATCAGATGTTATGTCCCGGCAATTACTCTTTAAGTTGCTTTTACTTCAATAGTAGTTTTCCGAAATATTTTTTTCTTGGACCACTGCTTTGTATTTCTACTTGAGTCATATTATTTTAAAGTAACATTACTCTTACTTTAGTACAATGTTTATCTGCTCTTCCCACATCTGGTCCTCACATATCCCTATGCTCCCTGTGGCCCTGTGTCATCCAGATGGGTTCCATTGCAAAAGAAAATTCATTTATGTCAACTGGACAAAATGTTTGATTGAATACATTTTGACACTCATCCATGAAGAAAAGTTTGTTCAGTTGGCAGTCAGGAGCAATAATAATGCTCCAGTGTTCTAATGGCATTTCAAATATATACATGCAGTAGTGTCCTGTCTCTTGCAAATGCTCAGCAACTGAAATTAAGAAGTGCTCCATCATGTTTTTAAAGGAGACATATTATGCTCATAGAATACATATTTTATACATTTACAACCACAATATTGATAACACATATCTAACTAATACAGATCCTCCTGTTTAAAACTGCAAAACTGAGAGACCCCACCTTTCATAGAAAGAAATAGGGCTGAACAATATATTGCAATTGTTTCAAAGTAACAATTTGACTTGATGCAATGCTCAGTTTTTGGCCACGGATCCGAAGGCTGGCGGTTCAAATCCTGCTCTCAACATAAATATTAATGGGAGAGTGGTCATATCCATTGACTCACCTGTTGGTAGTGAGATTCCAGCTCCCACAGATCATGTTGTGTCCTTGGGCAAGACACAACCCACCTCTCCCTTACTGTGTGCGTACTCTGGTGTATGAATGTGTGTTTGACTGGTTCCTCGATGTAAAGCGCTTTGAGTGCCTTGAAGGTGGAAAAGTCAGATGTCAGATGCCATTCCTGTGTCTCCATGGGACCCCATTATTCTAAAAAGAATGCTTCATGCTAGTGCTGTAAACCGTACAGCACTAGCATGAAGCATTCTTTTATGTATTTCATTCTTGAACCGCATGTGCACAACAGAGACTGAATAATTGCAATTACAGAGCAGTGGGCAGAGACAAGGCGTACATGACAAGAACCAAGCCTCAGGACATGTGTGGAATTACAACTCTGAGTCACTCAAAGACGACATTGTGCTTGTGTCTCCTACACAGTTATAATCTATGACACATGTGGATCATTATGGTATAATTGGCATATTTAAACATTTTAAATTGCAATATTCATCTAAAATTACTTAATAAAAGAAACAAGTCCAAGTGCAATAGGAGCTGACATTGTTGTTAACATCATCACAGTAAAGAGCCGTGAAACTGTTGGCACCTCCAAACGGACATCTGCACATGACACTAGCGAGTAGCATATATATATATATATTTTTTTTTTTTATTTGTGCCAAATCGTCTATGTGATGCTGCCAAATCCTAGGCCTATCACAGATTAAGAAATAAAATTGGAGAACGAAGTAAGTACAGAGAAGGGCACTTATGCAGGTAGCTGTGAAAATGGGGTTTGATCCACAAAATGGAGAACACTGATATAACATGGTTAAAAACGTGTAAAATTAGATTCTCCATAATTGTTGAAAGTATCAAGCTACTGACACATAAATAAAAGAACTACATATGTTTGTGGAATGTAACAATGACGTAACTTGTCCTCTACACACAGATGAGGCATGTATGCAGCATGTTCACAAGGAGAATCCAAATTACGCCAGCACATGTGAAAGAGGGGGTCTGGTTGCTAGGTTACTGCTGATTCTATAGGAAGGCTGAGGTGAGCGAGCAGAATTCCAATGCCCTCCTCAATGTTCCGATATGGCGCAGATGACGGTGGTTGGAGGAATTCTCACTGCAGCGGCTGGTCCCTGAACACGCCAGCTGCGTGACAGAGACTTTATTTTGTGTAATCATTCACTCACAAGCCCAGCAGAGAGGTCTATAAGAAGTCCATAGCATTAATGCGGGGATGGTGGTGTCAGCTTCTCCTCCTTAGGCACCATTTTGAGCACTTTTCACCATTCAAAATGATAGGTATTTTTGAATTGTTAGTGGTACAGTATGTAACTTTCTGGAGGTGGCACGTAACTTGCATGATTCCACAGATATATAAAGTTAAAACCATACTTTGGAACATTCTCCATGGCGATTGTAATTTTGTAATTTAAAGTGATTCACTCATGTCCAGAGGCATGATTCTTTTCATGTACGCCTTCTCTCCACCCACTGCACTGTAATTGTAATTATTCAGTCTCTGTCATACACATAGGGTTCAAAAATGAAACACATCAACGAGTGCTTCATGCTAGAGCTCCACGATTTTATAAAAAAGAAAAAAAAAAAAAAGTTAATTGTGATTTTTGTTTCTGACAAATATTGCGGTTGTGATTAGACTTAGACACATTGTAAACATATCCAGGAGTATTAACACTGGAGGATTGGAATATGAACTGCAAAACTAATTCTATAAACTATAATGAAGTCCTGTGGTAGGGTTGTCAAAAGTATTGAAATTCAGATACTAATTGATACTAAAACTACAACCCCAATTCCAATGAAGTTGGGACACTGTGTAAAACTTAAAAAAAAAATACAGAATACAATGATTTGCAAATCCTTTTCAACCTATACTGAACTGAATAAATTACAAAGACATCATATTTAATGTTCAAACTGATAAACATTATTGTTTTTATGCAAGTATTCACTCATTTTCAATTTGATGCCTGCAACACGTTCCAATAAAACTGGGACAGGGGCATGTTTACCACTGTTTTACATCACCTTTTCTTTTAACAATAATTTATAAGCTATCTGTGTAAACCCTCAATTGTTCAGGTCTGATCCATAGCAAAAGACGAAGTTAAAATCTGTCAACTGGACAAATCGTTGTAAGAGTGAAGATATTTCGCTGCTCATCCAAGTTCAGAACTGAAGAAGCGGCTTGGATGAGCAGCGAAACATTGCCAACAATTAATAAGCGTTTGGGAACTGAGGAACTTTCCCATTCTTGCTGAATGTACAAAATCAGTTGCTCAGCAGTCGACGTTTACGTATTTTGTGCTTCATAATATCAGAAAAAGTGTAAGACCACATTGACTAGTATTTGCCCATGGACCACTATGGAACCTATCTGGATGACTGAGGGATTACAGAGGCATAAGACCACATGGTAACATTAAAAGTACTACTTTCAACATTAAAAGTACTACTACCATTTAATGTTGAAAATCACATTCTATTGTCAAAAGAGTTTTTTTATTATCATTGTGGTATCATAATCAATATTGAGTATCAAGTTTATTCCTTTGTATCAAAATTTTTGTATTATGACACTGTGGCTTCAGTTGTTATGACAATATTGCTCATTTTTCATCCCTTTGAAACCCATGGATAGGTTGTGTTCATATTATTCTAGTTGTGGTGTCCCATGGGTCCATTTACCTCTACAGGAGATTAACTGATGGAAAAACTAAAATCTGTATTATTAGTTTGTCTAAGCTCAAAATGTTCTGTTCCACCTTGTGATTTTATGCAGTGGTAGTTTTCATGGTAAAGCTACCTTTTACCTTTTGTTTAGTAGAGACTGGCAATTCCAAGGCTGAAATTATCTAAATGATTCTAGTGAAGGTGTATAGAGTTTAAAAATACAGTGGAGCATTTCCTGCACTACCACAATGACATGTCAAGGTGGAGAAGCAGTGGAGAAGTTTTTTTTATTTTTATTTTTTTCACGTCTGAGACAAGAACTGAGCCTAAATATGCAACATGTGTGAATGAAACAAAAAACAACTGAAGGTATGTTTGGTATGTTATATTATACCAAATATAACATAGATCAGATAATAGCATATTATGAGCTCTGTAATGACACTATTTTTTAAGCTTTAGTGAAAAACTCAGTGCTTCCAGCTGTATCCATATACCTGGCAAAAACAGCTGTAATTCCACAGTATAAAAGTCCATTCTACCAGTAAACTCTGAGCTGTCATCCAGCGCTATACACTATATGTTCTCCAGGATGTTCTGATCCCATTGCCTGGAGGGATCTGTAAGTCTCTGAACTGACTATAAGCTGTATCCTCATACTAAATGTAGGCTCCATATTCACATATTCTTCCATCATGGTGCAAAAAACCCATTTAGGGGTGCAGGCTTCAGGATTCTCCAGACTGCGGAGGCTCATCAGCTCTTGTCCTGGGGCAGGCTGTGGGTGCGATCTCATCACTTGAACATAATAGAAGCACTTGGTAAAATGGTTATGATATATTATTATTTAGTTTTATATTTATATAAAGTGTTTTTTTTTAAATGGATCCCCTAAAAGGAAACTTGTCACAGATATGCAAACATTAAGACATTAAGATTTGGTCTTAATTCATGTTTAATTAAGACCAAAAGAAAATGTACTACAAAATACAGCACTGCTATGGAGGGGAAAAGCAACTGTCTTGACACATTCGCAAATATTGAAAGTGATTTATATAACCTGGCTTAAGTCTATCAATTCAACATACTAACATTCATATATGATTGAGTGAGAGGAGCTCGTGAGAGGGTAACACACTTGGGAGGGGCTTTACACACACATGCACAAAGGAAACTCTTTCTGCCCAAGTTGGTCAACAACATAAAAGAAGTCTCCTCGAGGTCGTGTTCGCACGTTAGTGCGCTCGGTGGACCAACCCCAATGCGCTGTCATGATCCACGTGTTGCTGTCATTGTTTTGTCTCCTGTGTCCTCCTTCTCCCCCTCCCTCACCTGTTTGACTCCAGAGCTGGGCGGAGCCCTGGCTCCTCCCGCACGCACCTGCAGCCCATCAGGGCAATTAACACAGATGCAGGAGGTTAACTGGAGCCAGGACCCAGCTCTCCTTGCCAGGTCGTCTGCGCACATCTCTGTGTGTCTTCGTGCTGTTTGTAGTCGTGCTGTTCGCCTCACTGTTGGTCCTCGTGTCTCTGCTGTGCTTCCTGTCCGTGTCCTGCCCGTGTCCTGCCTGTGTTCTCCGACCCTGTCTCCCAGTACCGGCTGTGCTCCCGTCTCGTGTGTTCCCTGCATCTCTGGACCCTGACCTGCACCCAGCTCCTCGTATGTTCTCCCGTCACCTGTTGTGTTGTTCTGTCAATAAACACCCTTAAACTTGCCCCGAGTCCCGCATCTTTGGTCCGCCTCACACCCCTCATCATGACATGCGCACTAGATTGAGTTCTGTTTCCTTTACGTTTGGGTCTTGTTCACGTAACACCGCGCATCATTCACCCCAAATACCCATCATAAGCCATAAGCCTCTCACTTGCGGCTAAAGATACAGTGATGACTATGCGCGCTGGGAAAAAACAGAGAAAAGGACACACGGAGAGACCGAGATTGAGCCAAATGGCCTCGTCAAACGAACGTGTCACCCACTAGCTGTGCAGCACCAATTCATACATATATACCGGATCATTTTACCCAATTCCAAGCACTTCCACTCGCTCCACGGAAAGCATTTGAGGTCACACCGCACACGCCCTTCTCCGGAGTGCGAGGGAAAGCGCTTCAAGAACTCGTTTACTGCGGTCCAGAATGCGACAGTCACGTTCACACAGGCCCGAGCGTACCGCTCTCGGAGCGAATGCTCTTTTACGTCGACTAACTAGAGGCAGTGTGAAAACGACCTTATTCAAAGGCAGAAACCGAGCTAAGAGAGGTAGGAGACACCATGGCACTCCTACTTGCCTGTCTCCTTCTGCTCCTCTTTCCTTCCCTTGTGTTGCTGCGCTTCGGTGACAGTCTCCCTGTGTGCGCCGTGTTTCTCAGCCGCCGGTGCCAGCGCCGCTGCGGTAGTTTTATAACTGATTAACTACAGTTTGTTTCCATAGGTAATGTGTAGGTTTAATTTAAAATCCACAAATTGAAAAGTGGAAATTTGTAATAAAACGTTACTTTAATTGGAGCATTTTCTCGCAGACCACTAGGGGGCTCTGACAGGCGACCAGGAGTTCGTGCTCCACAGCTGGTAATGTTTATGATTTACCCCTTGAAGTGTAATTAATTGTAATAGCACTCAGTTACATTTAACATTAAGGTAAACTTTGTTGTCTTCAGATATGATTTAGCTTGTCTCATTTTGTGTTTATGTTCTGACAAGACCAGATTTTGTGCATTTGTTTTTGTTAGCTTTTTTCTCCGTCAAATTATATTAACCTCAAATTATAAATAAGATGTTACACCCAGACAGTTGTCAGACTCTTTAAGTTACTGTTAGTTGAGTAGTTTTCCCAAATATGTTTTAACTCTTTCTTTGGAACACTACTTAATGTACACAAGTAAGGTAAAAAGCAGTGGTATATTTTTTACTCTACTACTCCACCTGCGCTTCTGACAGTGTACTCTGCACTAAGTGCCAGAGCTGTGAACTTATTAACCCAAACCAGCTCGCCACTGCGTTTTGGATGTTAGTAATTGCAACAGCTTCAAATCAAATGTGATGAAATGTGATGAGATAAAGTGTGGGGGCCCAGTTTTCTCATAAACACAATTTGGTTCAGAGTGGAATGTGTATAATGTCTTGGATAGTGCCGTTACAATGGTGTAAGTACCAAGGATGGGGCAGAGACTATAGATCGGAGCACGTATAGACCGTGTTGTACGCACTCAAGGCAGGTTCATGGGCACTCCAACGCAACACTCGGAATTGGATTTTCCTCTTGACTTCATGCAGTAATGCCACTTCACTGCTCCTTTAAATGTACCAGTGATAGATCCAAGACAAGATGCATTTAAGAGTCTGTTGCTATAATAATGGTAAATATAAGAGCAGTTTTTTTGGGTTTTTTTTTTTTGTTTTTTAGCAACAGTTATTTCTGTAATTTGCTTTCCAATATTCACACTATTCAGTGCAGACCTATATAACGCAAAATAAACTTTTCAGAGTTTCTAGTTGCTTCTTCTTCTCATTGAAGTTGCATTTGGAGTGATTTTTTCATGTTTGAGCAATCTTTCATAGATTATTTTCAAGATGCCAGATTGCAGCTTAGCCTCCATTTTCTCCGGCATACGGCCACTGCTCTGTACTTCGTTCTCCAAATTTAATTTCTTAGTCTGTGATATGCGTAGGATTCAGCAGCACCGTGTGGTCATTTTGGTCTAGCTATCAGGATGTACAGCTATCCATAGGAGGTGCTGATAGCTATGGTCTTTGTTGTGATGACATTTACACCGACGTCAGCTCCCACCGGGCATCACAGTTCTTACACAAAAGTTGGCATACTTGTTTCTGCCATTTTAGATGACTGTTGCAATATAAAATGTGCAAATTATGCTCCACAGGTGTCGTAATTTGCACATTTTATATTGCAATATATGGTCATAGACACCTGTGGAGCATAATTACAGTTACTATAGCAGACACAAGCACGATATGTCATCTTTAAAATGCATATGGTAGGTTAGACCAGGGGTCAGCAACCTTTAACATCCAAAGAGCCATTTGGACCAAAAAAAAAACACTGGGAGCTGCAAATACTTTTGGACATCTAAAATGAAGATAACAATGTATATATTGTTTTTTTGTTTTTTTTTTACCTTTACAATTTGTATAAACAACTATAGTATTTGCAAAATGGCTACATAAATATTTATTTTACCTGGTTAATGGGACTTCTGCTCCTGAGCCTCTGCATGCAATGTCTGCAAATCGGGGCTATACAAAGTCACTTTATCTTCACTTCACTTCATCTTTATGCAGGACTGCACGCTGTCATCTGTGATGCATGAGCGGTGTTTGTTTGTTTGTTTGTTTGACATAGGTCATGGTGGAGAATAGCTGCTCACATACATATATGGATCTAAAGACCAACAGGACTCCAAATGCATATTTCTTCATCTTTTATGTGGGTGTCGGGGATGGCTGGTTGAAAATTTTGATAAATACACAACGTTTTGGCAGGTATACCGGCTTCCGCGAGTGTGACGCTTATTTTGAGTGACGAAAAATAATAAAATATAATTTTATTTTAATATTTCAAGATCACAATAATCTTCCAATTTAGCACTACATAAAAAAATAAAAAATAACACAAATAAAATACACTTCAATTAATAAAATAAAATCTTTCTAAATTCAGGGTCAAATTTAGTCAGGAAAACTTTTTTATTTAGTCCTGTGAATGTGACCATTTATATATATATATATATATATATATATATATATATATATATATATATATATATATATATATATATATATATATATATATATCCTCACCGGGCTGTGTAATGAAATCTATTGTTGCCATGCATTGAGTGCTTCAAACTCCTGCTTATCTTACGGAAAGGCCTCACCTCCACCCCACCCCCCTGCTCGTCCTTATTTCCGATGCACGCTCATATTTTCATTTAAATGCTGATAGCATGCAGGGCCAGTGTAAATTGGAAATCCAAACTGATTCAGGGCGATCTTTTGTGCGTGTGCTTGTGTATGAAGGCTTTGCTGTTTGCCCACAATGCTTTTTTGTGGTTTTCATGAATTTAGAGGAGCTTCTGAGATTGCATGGGACCTGGTAAAAGTCAAGCGCTTTAATTTGGATGTCAAACTGAAGAGGAATGTTGATTAAAGAGCTGGGTGGATATTGCTGGCAGCTACCACCCAGGTACACAGTGGCAGCCCAAGTCTGTAATTTCCATTAAAGTGGATATAACAGTATATTTATTTCATTAAAATAAAGTTAACAATTTATAATTAATACATAAATAAACTACCTGTCCCTATTTTGACAATTTTGGTTAAAGCAGGCCTATTATGCAAAATCAACATTTCAGAGCTTTTATAGTTGTTTCTCTTTCTCATTTATCCTGTGAAATTGTATTTGGAGTGATTTGTGCATGTTTTACCAATCTTTAATCTCTCAAGAGATGCTATGTACTTGCTTTGTTCGCCAATAAAATGTCGATGATACGCATAGGATTTGGCAGTAGTCATTTTGGCACAAATGATCAAAAATCTGCTTTTTGTCTGACAGGAGTGTTACCTGCTTTCCTTGTTTTGGCAACTTCCTGTAACTTTCCTCAGAAGCGTCACATGTTGTTGCAGTGATGTGTCTTGTAAGCTGCTTACATGGTTTTGTGTGACAGTAGTGGAAGCTTCCAACCGCTATTGTCTGGCAAAGCCTTCTCCAGGACTGCATCCAGTGTGTGATAAGACGTATGCTCCATTGTCTCAATTTGTGCTCCTTGGATCTCGTGTGTGGATCTCGATGGCCTCTCTGAGCCAGTGTGGTATTTGTTGCTTACAGCATGGATGACCCTGTCATCCAAAGCAATGTACCCCATATCACACACAAAGAATGCGGTCCTGGAAGAGGCGTCAGACACTCGGGGGCCTAGGCTTTCCCTATTGTAGTAAGTAAAGCAGCCTATACTCCACTGACATGTGGCACTTCTCAGGCAGGTTACAGGAAGTAGCCGAAGGTTGTAGAACAGGTAAACAAATTCGCCTGCCAAAAATAATAGCTAATTGTAAGTTTAGAATAGAAATAACCTTTATCAAAACAAAAAAAACCAAAAACAATTACAATTTTACATTTTTTTTAAGTAATTTATAAAGTAAACTAATGAAAAACTGTGAGAGAGATGTGGGTGGAGGTGTATCCTGGTAGAGGTCTGCAGGGTAGGCTCCTTTGGGTAGAGACTCTCTTGTCAGTTAGTTACAGCTAACTCTCGTTGTGGTGTTAAGCAAGACCCTTACGTTGCCATTCTGTGGCTATGTATACAGGCAACTGTGAGTCCTGGGCAATGGGTGATGGCTACAATCCAGTGTGTGTGCTTGCTATTACTATCAAGATCAAAATTTCATTGCAATACATGAGTTTAAACAGGGATCAACATGGTTTACATCAAAGGCCCAAATTGACTCTTGTGAGCTTTTAGCCTTGGCATCAAAAATATACATGGAGTTGTGTTTTGTTTCATTCCCACGTATTTATTAGTATCCTTTATCGATATCACAAAGTTTATAGTGAATAGTGCCAACGCTCAAAATGTCAGTGAAGTGGTAATAGCTAAATTTTTACACTTTTTACTGTATGTTCATTAGCGATTGGCAATTTTAGGGCTGAAATTATCCAAATAATTCTAGTGAAGGTGTATTTACTTTAAAAACACAATGGAGCACTTCCTGTATTACCACATGACAATCACGAGGTTTTTTCCCATATGAAAGAAGAACTGAGCCTAAACAGGCAGCGTTTGTGTATCAAATATGTGTGAATGAAACAAAACACAACTCCAGGTATGTTTTTTAATGAGGAAACAACATTACAATATAGATCAGAAAATAGCGTAATATGGGCACTTTAATTGTTAGTGTGCTATAGACCCATCTGGACTGACATGTTTAGAATAGCTGCGCAAACAGTCCTGTATTGATATAAATATTTTATCCCATTCATTTTAATGCGACAGCACAATAAAAACATTTATTTTGATGTTTGCAGGCTGCGCAGACAAATGGTTGTTGTTTATATTTTCATTACATTTGGCAAAGAGTAAGGCGATCTATTGTAAAGTTCATTTATTTGTGGTGGATTTGTGGTGCTTGATTTTATAGTCAATCTGTGTGTCCCGTTATATTTCTGATGCAATATTGATACTCGGCAGCTAATATCATCGACGCTCCCTGGGGGTGTAATGCTAACTGTAAGCACTATTCTATCTGAGGCTTGTTAGATTTTAATCTGGGCTTTATTTTAACACAAAAGAACCAGAAAGAGCTCTCTCACACATAGAGTTAGTCACTGTCCCTTTTTGTTGAAAAAAACACCTAAGCAGGACCATGTACGCTCGTGTTGATCTCATGTGTTGCTAAAATCCATTTTGTATTTTGTCTTGAGTTTCGAAAATATCTTAAACGTTTTATGGCAGTGTTTGCTAATGCACCATGGTAACTGCTTAAGATTCCACCATCGAAATGCATGCAGAAAACCCTCAGTGTGGCTCTCACACTTTTCACACTCAGTACCACCATAGAAAATAGTTGGTGTTTCAAGCACCACCAGATCTGAAACCCAAAACAGGACTATTCCACGTCTAATCTAGTGCTAAACCAGTCATTATTTTCACTGTAGTTCTAAACAAGAAATTATCCAAGAAGGACAAAAAGTTTGTTTTGTTTTAATAATACACGCCAATGCTTGACTTATCAGTCACTTTGTTGCAAAAAAATATGTCCATAAAGGACAATTAGCTATTTATCTTGTGGCGACATACTGCATTTTCAATAGTTTTCTTTCTTCCGCACCTGTATACTGTGACCACTGAACACAACAGAACCTTCTATCTGTCATAACCTGCTACAAAGACAGTAGCTCAGTTAGAAGTGTTTGTTCCCTGATCTGAAGGTTGGAGGTTCAAATCCCACTCTCGATATAAACATCATTGATAGAGTGCTCTGATCCACTGACCCACAGGTTTGCTGGTACAATTCCAGCTCCCAAAATGTAATACTGTCATTGTGTCCTCGGTCTAGACACTCAACTCACCTTGCCCCCAGTGTCTGTGTATACTGGTAAGCAAATGGGTGAGTGGTTCCTTGATGTGAAGTGCTTTGACTGCCCTGAAGGTGGAAAAGCGCTATATGAAAATGTGACCATTTACCACGGTTTGCTATAGCTACCACTAGTGTGACCTGTAAATGATCCTTTATTATCCAGTTTTGGTTTTCTGATACTAGAATATTATGATGTCATACTCTTAGGTATTGTTTCTATTAGTGACTAGACCCAAGAAGACACTGTATTACAACAAAATACATGGATTTTAACAATATTAGTTTTGCTGCACCCACCTGTATTAAATGTTGGCATAGAGAATGTGTTATTAAAAATCCAGCAATAAATTGGGCTCACATGACCACAAGATCCTAGAATGTCCATAGTAGAGCTGGAATTTTATGGTGGAATTTGCTGTTTAACTGTCACATTGCAGATTTGATGACCTGATTCACTGTTAATACTTACTACTAATGCCTATCCACAGACTGTAACTGAAATACCAATTCAAAGTCTTCTCTGTCAGTATAAATAAACAAAAGTGAAATGATTTTTTTCACTGTAGCCATTATTCATTCCCAAAGACCTGATTTCTGTCAGTTTAAAAAGACTTAAAGCCATAAGATTAATATGACAAGTTTGTGGGCCCAATCGCTAACAAAAAAAATCAGCATTTGCGGATCATAAGTTTGGTTTCTTCGAAAACCTGTCAATCTCTCAAAACCCCTGCCTTCATCTGAAATTAAGACATCAAATTCTAGAATGAACACAGCCTATCCGTCTTTTTGACATTTTAATATAGTTGACTTTTTTTTTCTTTTTCACAGTTAACATCAGCTTCGTGATGCTGATGTTTTATTGCTCCTCCCAGTTAACCTCAGCTTATTCTAAAGAAGACAATTGCTATTGATACATCATACTGGGGGTGTCCTACATGTATCTCTGTGTGAGAATATTAAGCTGTTACCATGGTAACACAGTGCACACATCACTTGGTGCCAAAATATATTTAAGATTGTCTGAAAACCCAAGAAAAAGTACAAAATGGATTTAAATGAGACATTATCAGTAGCTGATGATCAATACAAGCGTTTGTTGTCCTGTTTAGGTGATTTACTACAAAAAGGTGACCTAAAACTGTTGGCTATTGCTAGCTAGCTTGTGACTGTAATGTTATTTGAGAGGGACTAATTACAGCACAAAATCAGCTTACCTGTTGTAGTTCTAAACACCTCAGTCATGTATGGTCAGATTGTGTTAAAGCTTAGATTAAAGTTTGACTTGAGCTTCAGACAGAGCACTGTCTACTGTTAGCCTCACACTGCAAAGTATCAATAATAAAAATAAAAATGTATTCTGCCTTTGGATACAGTGGATTTTCTGACACAGAAGCAGAGAAATGACACACTCACACACACAAGGCTGAGGAACAGTTTTACAAAAATACGGATGGTTTATTTGACCCTACTTGGACAAGCGTCATCACCAGACCCCATGTGTCCGGGAAGCATGGTCTTCACTGTCCTATAGCTCACACACAGTTTAGGATCCTCTGTGGGGTTATGTGGGCTCTACTCTCAGCTCACAACACTGATGAGTTATAGTGATTCTGAAAGATTCTATTGAAAACAGACAGCCTAATACAAAGTCCAACTGGTACAGACTGGTCCATAATACGGTTTCTAAAATAGCGTATTTACAATCTTCTACTGGAAGCAACAGAAAGGAACCTGCCATCGCTTGAAGAACAAAACAAGCTAGCCATCACTATTGGAATGCAAAGGAGCTGATGGATTGTTTCTTGTATTGATTGTGCTTTGTAACCCACAGATCAGGTCAGTCTGTCTCATGTAGATTCTAGCGCTATAGTGGACGAGTACAAATGCTCATATTTATATATGTATAACGTGATGACAGGACGGCCCCTGTGCTGCTGTGCCGTGCACAGCCCTTAAATCAGCCAGAAAAGGTCACAGACACATTTGTAAGATAGGAACAGCGCACACACACTGTGCACTACAGACAGCACAAGGCCCAGGATGGAGAGAACACAGAGGGATGGAGGTATCAGCAGACCTTCTCTGGCCCATCGCCGGGCCGTGTCCCTCAACAGTGGAACTCGTCCCGGTCTCTCATTGGCTCGTGATAGTCACAAATCTCTGACGTCACAGGAAACCTCAGTCAAAGACAGTTAGTAATGTAAGAGCAGGCCCGAGTCCACAGCCTGCCCCAAGGCAGATGCGGCTGCTCACACAGTCACCTCGGTCTTGCTGCCTGTGCGGTAGTGCTGTGACTGAGCCTGCTGCTGCTGGTGATGCTGCTGTTGGGGCACATAGTGGAGCTGCTCCACAGTGTGAGTCCGTCTGGAGGCAAAGGCCTGCCTCTTGGAGGCGGTCTGGTTCATGGCTAAAGTGTTGGAATGACCAGTCCCTCCCCCGCCTCCCCCTGACCCACCTCCTCCGCTCCCGTTGTTGGAGGCACTGGGGTGGGAGTGCATTTTGGCCATTTTATAGCGATCCATGATGGGCGTGGTGGGCATGAAGACATCGGTGTGAGAGATGGCGCGAGAGATGGACTTGTCACTGCCCCTAAAGCCCCCACCCGAGATGCTGCTGACCATGCCACGCTTCAGAGACATCATGAGTTTGTCTGGGGACAAGAGGGGGTCCTGGGAGAGCAGCCGGTCGTGGGAGTAGAGGCGCTCCTGTGAGTAGAGTCGGTCCTGTGAGTAGAGGCGCTCCTGAGAGTAGTGCCTGTCTTTGGGGTACAGGTGCTCCTGCGACAGGCGCTCTTTGGAGTACATCATGCGGTCCTTGGTGTAGAGGCGGTCCTGGGACGTGTGGCGGTCCTGAGGCAACAGGCGCTCCTGAGAGCGAAGGCGCTCCGCTGACAGCAGCTGCTCATCGGACAGGATGCGCCCGCCGTATGGGGACATGCCATTGGGCGACATGTTGTAGTCCTGCTGGGGTGCGCTCTGAGGGGTCAGCACCCTGTCCTGGGACATGGCCCTCTGCACACGACGCGGCCTCTGCCTCTGCTGAGACGATTGCTGAGATGACTGTGAGGGGGGCGGAGCCTGAGGCATGGACTGTTGAGGGGGCTGGCTTTGGTGCTGCTGCGGCTCGCGGTGCTGTGGATGGGGGCAGAGTGTTAGGCTGAAACACTATTCACTATAAACAGTTTTACCAAGACACAGTTGTAACAGATTGTACTGGATATTCCGGAGAAAAAGAAATCCAATGATGTGTAAGAATGTTTTATTAAGTATTCCTATAGAACTTTATAAATTGCAGAATTACAGAACTTGTCCTCTTTGAAGCAAAGGGATGCTTGAGGCATCTCGCTATTGATACGATTTATTTTATTTCAGAAGAAAATTAAATGTAATGGAGCCAGGGAGGACCCTCTTCAGCAGGCATTCCTGCCAGAGATGCCCTCAGACATAAGGCTTTCTCTAGGGTACCCTGCCTCACAGCAGGAGGCTTTTTTCCTGGGGTACCCTTTCTCACTGCAGGGGGCTTTTCTCTGTGGGTGGCCTGTTTTAGGTGTGTGTTCTCTGTTTGATTGCTGTGCTAATTTTTGTCTCTGAGCCTTTTCCCCAACTAACTAATAGCAACACACAAACACAGTCTTATTTTGCAAATGTACAAAAAGAACATCATGTCATTGTTGAATGTGTGGCACTGGGTACGTACCAGCTCTTGGCTCATCTTGAGCACATGCAGCGGCAGTGTGCCTCGGGCTGCCAGGTCGGGCAGGTGGCGTTTCCGGGTGTAGTACTCATCTACGTCTTTGTCACCTGGAGACAGAGGAGGGTGGAGTCAGTGAAGACAGCACACAGAGGATTAAAGAGGTGGAACAGCATGGTGGAACAGCATGTGGATCCATGTGTACATCCTCTACAGCGCATCAAACAGAACTGTGTCATTGCCCCATGTGGAACCCGCTCCCGTATGGCATGTCCAGATATGCGCTGGAGTTTCTTCAGTAACCATACTTGGGATAAATCACATTTTTGAGATTTGTTCAATCAAGCTTGATGATGAAACTCTGACTTTATATGTGAAACAGACAACTTTTTGACTATGAACAAAAGTATATTACGGTGGTAGTAGATGATAGTTTGTAAGGTTACAGGTCACAACCATGCCGTGGTGACCGGACATCGTATGGTTTCTAAATATGCAATAAACCAGGTATCAGTGCACATCTACAAGTCTTGTTCTCCTCTTAGCTATCCCAGAGCACATGTTAATGGCTATAGCTAGTGTTCTCTGCCTGACCACTACCACACATTACATAGTGTCAAACTGATTGGCTATCCGAGCTGTCATTTTCACACTCTGACTGCTCTGGTCATAATAGCAAGTCTACCTCATCTGGTTTAAGTATCTCGCTGGCCTAATTTCAGAGCACCTGCAGATCACTGTCTTAATTCATCTTTTGTCAGTGTCTCCACATGATACACATTTGAAACAGTTTAATATTTAACTTTTTTTTTTTTTTTAATTTATGTTATAATGTTTTTTCCTCGTTACAAAAACATTCCTGGAGTTAGTGTTTTGTTTCATTCACACCTGCATATTTAGGCTGTGTTGTTTTGTCTAACTGAAAACACCTTCACTAGAATCATTTCAGCCTGGATTTGCAGGTCAAGTTACAGTTATTGTTTTAGCCTCATTGAAACGGGTTCACTTCTCAGTGTACCAGCAGATATTACAGACATGGTATAGATTTCAACTGTACAAAAAGGTCAAACTAAAATATTACAAAATGAAAGCAACAGCATAATGTTATTGTAGTGTATTGTAGAATAAATCAGTTGAATGGGAGCTGTCAATCCCCTTGATGACATCACCAGGAAAAACTGAGCTTTTTGACCTTTGGGGATCCAGAGTTACTGAAACATGTGTGAATAAAACAAAACACAACTCCAGGTATGTTTTTAAGGAGGTAACAACATTATGACATGCCTTTTGCGTACCTTTAACAAATAGACTGAAAAAAAGGTATCACATCTGGCAATGACACACAGCACTGCAGAGTTCATGCCAAGCACAACACATCCATGTGAGAGTATACAGGCAGCCCATCTGTGGAGAGAATGCTAACAGGTCAGAAGTCCACCTTGTACAATGTGTGAAGCGCACAGGCACCAGCGCACATGCTCCGAGTGTCAGTGCCACACCAAAGCCTCATGTTCCCACTGTGTACATACGCCTGCGTCCATGTGAAAACCATGCTACGCCACACAACATGCTCCGAGACAAACAGTGGCACATTTACAAGAGATCCAGGAGACACAATGCAACATCCATATCACAGCTAATGACGACATTCACGACGATCCATTATGCACATAAATCAGCACCAGCTAATGGGATATAAATGGGTGTTATTCGGAAATCAAACTTGTGTGCTTCAGCGCAGTAGTTCGGGCCACCTGTCTACACGCACACTCCAGCCCCGGGCCCGAGCTGCAGATCCACTCATTACCACACAATCCAAACTCCATGTTCTGTTGGCCCTAATAGTCTTCGGCAACCTGCAGACGCATCAGCTTTATTGTGATGCTGTTGTGAGAGAGCGATCCGGATGTGTAGAGTTTTCATACCAATTTGCATTAATAAGCACTAATATTACGGGCACAATGAAATACGCTGCTCCATCTTCCCCCAGCACCGACCTGACATGAGCCAAAGAAAAGTGCCACTGTGATATTCCACCACAAATGATTAGCTTTGGAAGGAAGGAGCCGGAGGATGTTTTTCTGCAGGACTAAAGAGAAGAGCTGCTGATTTAACAGCCATCACAAAGCATTATGTAAATGGGGCTCCGCCGCACAGGGTGTAATGCCTTTTGTTTTGTGCTAATACAATGGCGGCTGCAGACTTGTTTGGCACTTTGCTGTGAAATGGTCTCTGGCAGTAGTGTGACGAAGTGAGTGGTGGAGGGCCATCCTTCACTGGGGCTGTGGGCCTGATGGAATTACAGCGGCCTTAAGGAATATTTGCGTTCCACTTAAAGAATATGATGAGAGGAGAGCTCATTACGCAGCAGAATCCAGCAGAGCACTAAATCAATAGGAGCAGGCCAGGCAGTTACTGCTCCAGAGAAATGGGCCTGTTTTAAGGCTAGACAAGGGGAGCATGGAATATCAATGAGTCACAGCCACTGCCTTAGAGAGAAGGAGCAGCCAATCGGCCGTGTCTGCTGCCTCCACTATCATGTTTGTGCTTTATTTGACTTTGGGTCAAGTATTTGATCATATAGTTGCAGCCATTTGTAACCATCTGTGGAAATATGTTCTAATTTCATAGTTCAGTGTGTATATATATATATATATATATATATATATATATATATATATATATATATAATATCATATATATATATATATATATATATATCATAAAATATACCAGAAAAGTACACCCAGATATTAGACCTTACTTCAATGAGAGTATCATCCTTTTTCTGTAAGGTTTGCGAAACACATAAAAATGTAACTGCTTTCAGGTTATGATCTATTCATCTTTTTCTGAAATGTCCATGTTCTCAGGCCTACAGTGCTAAATCATGTATTTTGGGAAAAGCGTATGCTCTAGTGATTAGGGATATTTCTGTAGATGTCTGTCAATGAGAGAAGGACATTGTCAAAGTATCCTGTGCCTTGTGGATACAGTGTGGTGGACCTCCTCAGGGTGCTGGGCATTCTCACAGACCAGGAGCCCTCACAGTGCAGAGGGAGCAGAGGGAAGCATCATGCACACATCCTCAGGCAGCTGGGCCTGGGGCACCAGGACCTACTGAGTTTCTTGAGGGAGGAGAAGCGGCTGAGGTCGGCCGCCACAGCCGCCTCGTAGGATGGCGGCAGGTGGGACAGGCTCTGGAAGGAGCGCGAGAAGGACAGGTCGAAGGGCTCCGTCTGCGAGGTCAGGATCCCACTGATCCGATTGTTCTCTGAGGACACATACATACAGAGGGAGACAACATGGGACGTGTGGACACTGACTGGACCAGAGCTGACTGGACCAGGACTGATTGGACCAGAACGGAGAAGTAAGGAACATTGTTTGGCTGAAGAGTACAGTCTGCCTCTGGGCACTCAGGAGTCTGAACATGCCGGGATTTCCTGAAGGCACTTGGACACTATTTACTGTGATTTGATTGTTCAATTAATTTGTATCTTCTTATGATCATGCATGTCTGTAAGTAAAAGAATTCCCCCTTAAGTTTGCCTAAAAGTAATTGTGATTCTGATTTGTATTCCTTGTTTGGGGAATTCGAAGTATAAAGTGTTATTTAATGTTCATTCTCATAAACAGGGTTAAACACGGGCCAGCCAAACTCATTTACTTCTCATTGTTCATTGCGATGTGTCAGCACTGATGCAAGCTGCCTCCCCTGGTACAGGCCACTGCTGCTTCCCTACCAACACAAACACAGGGCTGTGTCCACACTGCCCTGATTGAATTCCTGCGAGCCCATTTTAATTCATGGTACTAGTTACTTTGACATCAATTATTGAGGTGTTTTTCAGACCTTTGACTGAGGTGTAAATGGAGGTGTAAATAATTGATTGTTATTGCCAAGGCCATAGCTTCTACCCAGACCTGCTATTGACGTGTGCAGGGGATTTAGACACTGCAGGAGAGCAAGGCCAAGAAAGTTTGACAACAAGAAATGTATGTGAAGACAACTCTAGATAAGGAGTTTTTCACTTACACTATCAGTGAAAAGTTCAGACACACTTTTTTCATTTATTCTTTAATTCCATGATTATTTACATTGTAGATTATTACCGAAGGCATCAAAACTAAGAATGATGTATACGGAATGGAGTAAACAAAAAATAAACTCAAAATAAGATTAAGTTAGCTTTAAGATTATGACAAAGCGCATTCTTTGATCCTGACATGGCAAACCTTAAACTGAAAGCCATTTCAAGTTACTTTATTGTAAAGCTCATTGAAAGGAGGTCAAGAGTTTGTTGCGCTGTTGACAAAGGAAAGCGGACTTTGAGGAATTTTAATCTAAAATATAAAAAGAAAGTATTTTGTTGAGTTATTTCACTTTTTCCATTGGGACATAATACATAATATCTTGCTTCATATATTTGATGTTTTCTATGTATGTTGATGTATCTAAAATGTCAAAAGCAGTAAACATAAAGACAAACAAAAAATAATGCAAACTTTTGACTGGTAGTCTACATTTAGTAGTGTTTTGATTTGCCTTTATTGATTTATTTATTACATTTAATTTGTGCTATTTGTGCCTTAATCACTGTGAGTTATAGGGATGACAAAGCTTTGGTTAGTTTTCTATTTGTGGCTTAACCTTTAGGCTGTACCTATGGGCATTTTTTTTCCATTTTTTTTTTTTTTTACCCATAGTTTTTTTTTTTTTTTTTTTTTAACTAAATCCAAAAACCTATCTGCTCTAATCAAAAATACATTTTTTTTTTTTTTTTTTTTTTTTTTTTTTTTTAATTAATAGATATTTAACTCTTTAAATGCCATCTTGAGACCAATTTGGCCTATATTTGGTCCAGAAAACTGAAGCCAAGGTACAAGGGGTTGTAGGAAGCTTCTACATCTTTGGATTTAGTCAAAATAGGGTCCGAAGTCTGACTTTTTTTTTAAAAAAGAGAAGCCTGAGGGATTAAATAGAACTAACGTTTTTTGTTACTAAATTGTGTATATGGTGTTTTAATAGTGCTTATTTAGCATTCCTAGAATTTTTTACAACTTTAATGTTAAGTAGGTAAATTTACGGCTTTCTGGTCAAAAACACCTAATTTTAAGTTTGTGCTGTCTTGAGTGGCCTCTGCATTTTCACAAGACTGCCCCGACAACAGCCAGTTGTTTGTAATCAGAAACATCCGACTGCAGGGATGGAGCTTGAAGTGTGGATATTTGTTAGACCAGTCACACTGTGCCTCATATGTTCAGACCCCACATTTCCTTCCCCTTCCCCCTCACTCTCCCCTTCAGTCATCCTTGTATTGCCCAGTTTAGTAGCTCTATTTGAAATGTGGTTGTGGGCAGAGTTTAGGTGTTTAGTCCCTCTTTAAGGAGTTCGCTGCATGTTTGACTCCAGTTTGCCCGCGGCTTGGTGGAGGTGGTCACATGACAGTGGGACAGTTTGGGACAGGTGTGACAGGTGCGACAGGTGCGACAGGTGAAGAGAGGAGACGCTGGACCAGAAGACACAGTGTCCACAGTGGGACAGAACAATAGCAGACAGGCAAGAGTGTGTGGCCTTTGTAGATGGGAGAATGCAGATGCGGTCCTGTCTTATCACCCATCCGTGTCTCTGAGCTCATACTAGTGTCTCTACTCCTGTCACCAGAGCCAAGGTGAGGATGGACTTTGGAGGCATATCATCAACTCACTCGTGTCTGATCACAAAATATGTTTTCTGAATGAAACTGTAATACCAGAGGATGAAAGTGCTATTAAAATACTAGCGTGTAATTGTGATAAAACCTGTAACATTTTTTTGTGATAAGTAGATAGAAGTTAAAGGGTACATACAAGTACCAGTTGTCTAATTCATGGCTGCTTTCTGTATCTCTAAACTCACATAATACTGTAAGTAAGCATTTTGATTAGTGTTTTTAATGTTCTCTTCTTTTCAACTTTTACCTAAGTACACATTTTGCAGCAGTACTTGCAATTGATTCTTTGCAGCTGATGTCATCAACATTCCCTGGGGGTGTGACATTAACGAGAGCAGGGGTCGGGAACCTATGGCTCGCGAGCCAGGTGTGTACTCTCACTTGTAGTCCTTTAGCGTCGAATGCTATCGTCGCTGATAGACTTGCGGACTTTTTATTACCATAACTCCGCAACCAATTGTGCTCTCATGTAAATTCAAACGGCATCTCAAAGCAGAGGCACAAGGCTCTTAAGATATTTTACCGTCATTACGGTAATCTGCCTCTGCTGTCCCTTGAAGATGACGAATGAGAGTGCAGGAGCCACGGGGGATCGTCATCTTCGAGGGACAACAGAGGCACATTACCGTAATGATGGTAAAATATCTAAAGAACCCCCCTGCTTTGAGATGCCGTTTGAATTTACATGAGAGCGCAATTGGTTGCGGAGTTATGGTAATAAAAAGTCCGTAACCGCGAGTCTATCTATCATCAGACGCTAAAAGACTACAAGTACACACCTGGCTCACGAGCCATAGGTTCCTGACCCCTGAACTAGAGGCACTGCTCTGTCTGAGGCTTTGCAGAGACTTTAATCTGAGTTTTATTTTAATGCAATCAAAAAGATCTGACTTAATTCAAACTACAACAGGTGAGATGATTTGTGCTCCTAACAAGTCCCTTACACATACAATTACAGTCACTAAGTAGCATTAGCCATCAGTTTTTTAGTGAGCCACTTCTTTGTTGTTGAAAATCAAACGCCTTAACACGACTGTGAATGCTTGTATTGATCACAGGCTCCTGAAAATGTGTTTTATAAATCAATTTTGTATTTTTTCTTGAGTTTTCAAACTATCTTCAAACTTTCAGTACTCTTTTCTCCACGGTGTAATTCTAGGCTTTGATGAGCAAATGTTGGACAAATGTGGGCTAGGATTCTGCCAGGACAGTAGACAAGCAGCACCGTCTAAAACTATGTCGAACATTCTACATTCTTAATCAAAGCAGTATTAGAGTGAGGATTTATTTAAAATTCTTTTGAAACAAGATTTTAATTTAATTGGTACTGCTACGGAGACGGAGACTTAAAATGCCAATATTATCTCACCGGAACTTATCTACAACTCTGAGAAGAAAGTTGAACCTGTCATTACATGTCTATAAGTAAAATATAACATCTTATAGGAGTCAAATGGAAAAATGGTGAAATGCAGATATATCGGATGCACTTCCGGTTTCCTGTTTTAGGCCTGAACAGCATGCGTGAGTCATTCCCCGCTCTCTGATGACATCTCTGACTAGGTTCACGTGTCGACTGATTTGAAAACCAGTGTTGCATCTAACATTTTCTCGTTGCTAATCTATGCTAACAAAAAACCTGGTTGATCATTTGTCATGTCAAACTGTGGATAGAGTAAGCGAATTAGCAACTTTGTGTAACTGCGTCAAGTTACAAGGTTTTTTTAGTTTTTCGTTTTTAGTTAGTTGTTTTTTTGTTTTGTTTTTTGCTATTACGTAGACATTTATGTTTAAAGCTGCACTACGTACCTTTTTTGATTGAGGTTAAGCCACTACCACAGTTGATGATGTTATTGCTTTGACTGGAATGTTCCACAGCATTAAGCTTATATATCTTACAATAATTTAATTATAGGAGTGGACTTGCCTCTCCACAGATCTGGCACGTAACTTGGCCTGGTGATGTCATTGCTTGTCTCAATACATGTACATTCCAGGCAAAGAAATTATTAATAATACACACTTGTAATGCACTTTACAGGCTTATTGAAACCTCTCAAAGGGCTACACTACCAGTCAAAAGTTTGGACACACTTTTTCATTTATGTTTCTTCTTTATTTCCATGTATTAATGGATGTAGAAAATGAAAATGAAATTAAAACTCAAAACTTGTTTTAGAGTTTAGATTTTTTTTAAAAATAGCCACTGCTTTAGTCACTGGTTTAGTCACTGGTTTGCACTTTCTTGACCCTGACTAGGTACAGCTATGAAGTGAAAACCATTTCAGACTTTGTCTTAAAGATAATTGAGAGGAGGCACCTCCCATCATATATTAAATTTCTTCTGTGTGTACCTGAAAAGTCAAAAGTAGTAAACATAAAGACAAAAAATACATTGAAAAAGAAGGTGTCCAAACTTCTGACTGGTAGTGTATACTGCAGTCATTATTCATTCACTCCATACTTGGTGGTGGTAAACGAGTGTTCAGTCAGCCCCAGGACAGCGGTTGCCTGGGGCGGACTGGCAGAAGCGAGGTTGCCAGTCTGTGCTATTGGCCCCTCCGGGCACTCACTCACACCATTTTCATACTAGGCAATGACCGAACATGGTCTAAGCGGGAATCAGTCCTCCAACCTTTGGGTTGGGGAACTCTAACCACTGAGCCACTGTTATCCCCAATTACAATTACAATTACTGACTGGACACAAGTAAGTGGCAGATCGTCCACCAAAAAAGTAGCATAGTGCATCTTCAATAGGAAAATGTAGTCAAATCAGGATAAATGTGACTTATAACAAACATTAACAAAAATAAGGAAATAAATTAAATAAATATGCTGACAGCGTATCAGTCCAATATGTTTTGTCACAGTTTTCAGAGCTTTCCCCCTTCCCATATACCTGTACTTGACCTAGAGCAGCAAAGTGGACTACAGCTAGGGAGTTTGGATGTTGAATTTTATTGTTTAACATGTGAGGATTATGGGACGGTTGCTGTGGAAAGAAACATTGCAATTTTTACAGTTGTCACGGCGACTGGCACCATGGAGGGGAGGGGTGACGGGTTGGGGATGCAGAATGATGGGCGACACCACAGCACACGAGTCTGGACTTACCACGCCTCAACGACCGGTGTGCTACCAAACCAAAGCCAAGAACACACATTTCAGTCACCTACTGCATTTATACTTGTACTTCTACTCAAACCCTTTCCTCTGACCTGGTTAAATGGCTTTTACATGTTGGCATAGATCTCTTGACACACTTACTGGAACCCCACTTGCTCCACAGTGCACAGTGGCCCAGAAGCACAGAACCACAATTACACAAAATTTCAATTTAGAAAAAAAATTAAATAAAAAATAAGCAAACCTACGTTTTTTATCCATAGTTGTATCCCCTCAACATTGACATTCTCAAAGTTGTATTTGGAGTGATTCATGCATATTTCAGTAATCTTCAATTGCTTATTTTCAAGATGCCATATTATCGATCGATTCCCGTTTTCACTATCCCCAGTGTGGGCCCACTGCTCTGTACTTTACCAATTTTATTTTCTTAATCAGTGATACATGTAGGGTTTGTCAGCATCGCGTAGTCATTTTGGTTCATATGAAAAAAAGTCAGCTGCTTGCTAGCATGGTCCACAACTCTCAATCTGAGGGGCTAACTCTTTGTTGTGATGACGTTTACAATAACTTCGGCACCCATTGGGAACCACAATTTTGTAAAACGGGAGTGAGCAGATTTGGTGAATATTGAGATTTAAAATGCTCATATTATAACATAATGCTCCATGGAATAATATTTATCTTTACTGAGAATTTTTGGAACTGTGGTTTTAACTTTCTATTCAGGTGGCATGCCACTTCCAGAAAATTCTTACATGTACTGTAAGAGAATAGGACAGGTTCGACTACTTCTTTCACTAATGCACAGGTAACATATTATATTTCATATTTTACTATAATAAAAACATACGTAGTTTCTCCTAGTTTGCCACTTATACTTTGCAGCTGATGTCATCAACAACACTCCCTGAGGGTGTGATGCTAGCTATAAGCACTGCTTTATCTGGGACTTCTTAGACTTTAATCTGAGGTTTTGTTAAAAACACAATTTGAGGAAAAAAAATTTAAAAAAGACTTAGGTGAACCTTTAACAGATGAGTTGATTTGTGCTCTTAAACAAGTCTGTCATGCATAGCATTACAGTCACAGCCCATTTTTTTCAGTTAGTCACTCCTGTCTTTTTCCTACCTAAGCAGGACCATGAACGCAAATTGTCAGGCTCCTGAAAATGTGTACTTAAATCCATTTTGTTTTGTTTTTTTCTTGAGTTACAATGTTTTTGACATTGTTTGCCAATGTTTTTGACAATGTGTGAATTGTTTCACCACACAACTGCTGTGTAACTGCTGAACATTAGATATAATAGATAGTTACACAAGGTAATTCCATAATTGTTACCCAGCAACCATAGTGTGGACACTATGGTTAATTAATGAAAGTATATGTACATGCCTTTAGTTTGCTTAAAGGTTGTAAATGGTTAGAAAATTCTTCCATCTAAATTTTGTGTATTGTGAGACTTTTTTTTAGAATTCAGCTCTACCTTCTGTATTTTTACTTTCAACTTTTCTTCAAAAACTGCCACTTGACTGATGTAAGACTATGATCAATGTTTACCACATATATTATTCCACTAAAAGAATACAAATTTAAGAAACATGAATACACTTTATGGGAACCCAGTATTGTTCGTGTTGAAATTCTCTTGGTGTAAATGTATGATATTGAAGTGCTAGACTGTTCAAATGCTGATGCTGCCAACTATCTGCCAACTGTTCTGACACCCGGCTCTGGCAAAGAAGCCCTCACTAGAAAGGCTAAGAAAGGCAAAGGAATCTCAAACACTATACAAAGTTGGTAATGATCAAACCATCATACTCTTCTGCATGTCGACATGAAGATATATATTGCTTTCCCTGAAATTTTCAACAGTAAGACATTAAACAAAAAATCTTCCTCCATGGAGACAAGCAGATGAAAGCTACCAAGCCAAGTTATAAGCAAGATCTGGGAAGAGCACCCACAATGTAATACATGCAAGATGGAGGTTATACTGTGGAACACACCAGGGAAAGCAATGACATTTTTTCCATAGAGAAATTAAACAAAATAAAAACAATTTGTACGAGTACTGGAAAAAACTAGAATTATTGGACACATAAACCCATGCCTACAATTTCAGAGTTAAAGTGTAATTATTCATTTTTTTGTAATTATTACTTGGTTTGATGGGATAGTACCTGTGGTCAGTATTTATCATAGTTTTACAAAAGTTAAGTGGCAGTTTGTGGAAAGAAAGTTGAGAATAAAGTACAAAAATATAGGAAGTAGTAGAGAAAAGTGAGTTCTAAAGCAGAAAACCTCAATATTGAAAACTCCATCCAAAATGCAGAGACAATTTACAGGCAAAGAACAATTTTTTTTTTTTTTTTTTCTGAAAAATTGCATATTCATTTTACAAAATAGCTGTTATCACATCTATTTTTATTAGTCAAACCATAACTAATGTACAATTTAGTCAATTTGGCCCTTGTTAATATTTTGGTTGCTGGGTAACAGTTGAAATTGCGTCTGCATATGACATATCTTCTGCCTCTGTCCAACCAGGAAATAAAATGACAAAATGTCGCAAGAACTAAAAAAAAAATAATAATAATAATAATAATTAAATAATAATAATAAAACTTAAATATATTGATCCTAGTCTATGCTTTAGTGAAATGAGTAGTCTAACCTGTCATCTGAACTTGAATATGTATAATTTGGTTGTGTACCTTTGAGCCACTGAAGATTTTCAGTTGACAGTTTTCCTCTGTTATGTCCTCCATAATTTCTAATTTGACCACTCTACTATATCACAGCAGCTGCTTGTGCACTAGAAGCCATTATTCTCTGTAACTGCTCTAAAACAAACAGTGACTTGTTCATATGTGAATATTCATAGCGCGCTCCCTCCCTACAGACCTGCTCCTGGCGCTGTCTCACATCTGCCAGGCTGCGCCCCCCATTACCCCCCTCCCCATATCCCCAGCACTCTGCCAACATCTGTGTGACTTACAGTAATTAATACGCGCCTTTTCACCGATGTAACACTGCAAGATGGGCTAGAGGTAGACCTGTCAAAACTTTACACTGATCCCTTCAATTAAGATGACAGCAAAGAGTTATGGTGCAATAGGACACCCCTGTAGCGCCTCTGTCTGAACATAACGCAATGGCAGATATGAATGCTTCGCCAGGCTCTTACCATTTTTAGGGGTGTGTGTAGGGCTACCTAAAGCCACATGGTTATAGTTATGTTGATGGGCACCTGAAATGACAAAAGCAACATTCAGGGTCAATGGGATAATTCTGTATTGAGAGAATACAGACTGCAGTGTCTCATCCTCAAGGCTTATTACACTCACAGGTCTGACACAAGTTTGGCTAGCTTAATTGCTAATTGAAAATGTATTGCTAATTGAAAAAAAAAAACAAAAAAAAGAGTATTTAGGTAACCAATTAACAAGTTCATATAAATCTGTATATTTAAACCAGAGAAGTTCAATTTATTTATTTTACAGGTGCTTTTTGGAATTTTTGAAAAGTATCAGTAATGAGATCAGAACTGTGTTAGAATGTGTTTGCCTGGGATCCAGAATACACACTTTTTAAATACAAAGATGTGAGTCTGGTTACCGGTGAATCTTCTTGTCTAATGTGATTGACAAGTGGATTAACCAATCAGGGCCATGCATGGGCTTTCTGTATCGGATAAAAATAATTGGAACAATAAAAGGGACTGAAAAACAATGTGGTTCTCTGCAGAATCAGTGAGCATCGCAGTAAACTGTTAATCTGAGGTGAGAGAAATTTTATTTTATTAATCAATCACCGGTGACCAATGAGCTCCTTTGTTTCACACGTGTCTCTGAAAAAACAAATCTGATTGCACAGTCATGCTTTATCAGGCTTGCAATAAGCAAACCTGCAATGGAGGGCGTGGAGACCAGACTGACATCAATCTGTATAAAAAAAAAAATACAGAGAGATGTTTCTGGATTTGCCAGGCAAAGAATTTGTAGTATGTGTTGTAATACATTGTGTTTTAAACTTAATCTGGTTTATGGCTAATAATATGTATAACTGTTCTCCGTCAACTAAAGTTTTTCCGTCAAGATATATATTTATATATATATATATATATATATATATATATATATATATATATATATATATATATATATATATATATATATATATATATTTTTTTTTTTTTTTTTTTTTTTTTTTTTTAAGTGGTGTGAGGTGTAAGGTGTGAGGTTCATTCGTTATTTTTTGCTTTCTAATCAAACCATTGTTAAACTATACAGACTAGCCTTGGGAGTGAGAGCAGCTTTGCAGAAAACATGTGAAAATATTAGGGATAACTCACCAAATTAAAGTCTTAAAAATGAATAATTAATTAATATGATTTTAAATGCAATAACCAATAATTATAATTCAAGTTTGACATTGAGTGAATTATCCTTGCAATATTTTCAAATTAATAACATGGTTAAATAAAGATACACAAATTAATAATAATACACATAAATATAAAATGAAAGATCTGGAGATGATTCAAGTTTGGCAGCTGTCTGTGACCTCAGCGTACCTGCAAAACATGTCATCAAACAGAATTCAGAAAATGCAGACTGGAAACTCAGAGGCAAAAATGGTAAGGCAGCCATCAAAGATTCATAAGCCTTTCCTGGAAACATGTTCTCACAAAACTACATAATTCACAAATCATAAATGTGTTATTATCAGTGTCGGGGTTTAAGATGCATCAGAGAAAGTGTGGAAAGCATGTGAAAAGAGTCGACCTAGAAAAGAAGAGATGTGTGAACAGTAGAACACAGCACAAAACAAGCAATACCAGCCAATTGTATGACAGGTAGGAAATATTCAGCCAGACACTCACACAATCTCAGCTTTAAGTCCTAAGCCAATACAAGTTACTTCAGTAGAGTTACCTCCGGACATATGGACTATGTCTACCAGTCCTAACACATATTCAAATCAATTACTTTACAAGGAAGTGGTAAATCATCACGCTTATAGTTCAACTGATCACGCACTTTATAGAGAACACACAAACCACGACAAAATTGCCAGTTAACAAATGATGACATTATTTGTTCTTTTAGGGGATTTTAACTCATCTGTTGAACTAGGTTTGATCAGGACTACCTTAGCTGGACACACGGTAGATGTTCACTTGATGGAACTGCCTGGATAAAACCCAAACACAGGGGAAGCTTAAGGAGAAACAGGCAAACTCTGCACAAGGCAGCCTGCTCAGCCTGGGAGTCAAACTCCCACTGCCACTTTTTTTTACTCACAAATGGATGCCAGCATCTTACTGGATCTGTAAGGACACAAAGCTATGCTGTGATCATATATGTTTTCATCATAATAACTACTTAAAGATGGGACCTAATAAACCTCACAGTTCCCTTAGTATCACAGCACTATCAGCTGTGTTAGCCATGGTCACCTCACTCTGACCACAGCTTCTGCATTTTGTATGTCCCTGTGCTGAGTGATGATTTCTCATTATGAACCTAAGGCGTGCTGGTGTGTACATTTGTTTATGGACTCTGTCACGTCTCTAGCGCGACACCTTCACTTACAGTCTGCCTCTGTGCCTGTTTAAAAATGCATCAGAGCCAACTGCTGCTGTGCATCTGTCAGCCGGAGAGCGCCGGAGAGCGCCTGAACGCACCGCGCCTCACACTGAGCTGCAGCTATGAAGATGGATGTGTTCAAGCGTCTGCACTGACTCTGGGTTTCACAGTACTTCCACTTGAAGGATTGTTCAGACAGAGCTGCGCAAACATGTGTAGAAATGTGTTGTGATGTTGGGAAGGTGCAGTTTGCTCACAGAGAGAATAATGAGCAGATCTGTAACTGCTTTAAACATATAGAGTTGACAAAGCAGAGATCAGTGATGTGGAAAAATATTTAGATAAAGATTAGATTTAGAACAAAACAAAAGTTTTTATAATTGGCTATGTGTCGAATTTAGTCTTGTCAAAATACAAAAATTTTAAACTTTTTTTCTATATATCTATATCTATCTATCTATATCTATCTATATCTATCTCTATCTATCTCTCTCTCTCTCACACATACACATACACATACACATACACATACACATACACACCATACACATACACATACACATACACATACACATACATGACCGTGACCTTATATCTGTGTAATCCCTCAGTTGTCCAGGTAGGTTCTATAGTGGGCATATACTAGTATATGTGTGTTATACTTTTTTTGATACAACTCAAGATCATTCTAAAGCTACTCAGGAAAGGTCCATTTCTGTTAATTTCAATACCTGCTCCAATGACTATATAGTTTCAATACTGGATTTAGCATTGATTAATATCTGTTTTTTGACAACCCTAGTCAGAGATGGAAAAAACATAAATCATTTGGGATATTTATTTTTCCAGAAACTGAGAAAAAAGAAAGTTATTCCGATATGAAAAACCTTCCAATACCAAGGACTGATTATTATTATTAATAGTACTTATCTATGCATAATTATAATGATATGATTATAATTTCACTGAGTATTCACTACTAATACTATCCTCTGTATTGGTGGTGATGGTGATGGCTGGACCCTAGATGCCCTCCTGACCGTCCGGTGATGGCTGGACACTAGATCGCCTTGCCTGAATGGACGCCTCACTGAGTGGGCTCTGGCCCTACAAACTTGAACTGGATGCGCCTTAGTCCTGGACACATCTAAAGCCTGTCTGTCCATGGGAGTGGATCTCTCCTTCACTGTGGTTCTCCTCGAGGTTTCTCCTTTTCCCACTGGGTTTTTGGAGTTTTTCCTTGCCGAGAAGGACAGGGATGTTCTGGAACAATTATTCATTGCCTGTTTTCTGTTGATTAATCTGCTTGTCTGTTTCATTGTTGATTTTCTAATTCTGTTGGTTAATCAACTCTCATGTTCAGCCCTAAGAGGCAACTGCTGTCGTGATTTTGGGCTTTACAAAAATAAATTGAATTGAAATTGAACTCTGTCATCAGCACCACCCACCACTACTGCACCAGAACCACGTCAGTGATAGAACTGACCAGGCAAAAAAAAATAAAACAAAAAAAACAACAACAAACGAACAACTAAAGCAAACTTCTAAACTCATACATAGAGACACAAGTGGGACATATTCGGACACAATGGGCTGCCTTCACTAACAGGCCTGAGTGGGAGTCATCTGGGGAGTGGGAAGTCCGCTTGGATCCGCCGTGATCTGGGACCAATTAAGCACACAGGCTCTCAGAGGTTGTAATCAATGCACGCACACGCAGTGTGCCACCAGCAGGCAGTGACACAGCAAAACAAGCTCACAACCACCCTGAACGCACCACCCAGACAGGCAGCAGTTTGAAAGATCTTTTAGGCCAGATGTTCTCGCAGTTATTAAGGACATATATTGTAATTAACATTGACACTATGGACGTCTTAGCCAGAGACATAATCAGATAGTCAAGATTTGAACTGGCTACCTCCTGGTTTCAGGGCAGATTAAAACTGAAAGGACTACACACACTTCCATGATAAAGCCAACTGATAACAACTAATAGATATAATTGTACTAATTACTGGCTATTGTTGGCCTAGAATATTTCATATTGTTATTATACTTGATGGATACACAATTGGATACTTTTTGCAGTAAGTTAACGGTGTGTTGATGGAAATAAAATGCCTCTTTCAGTCCCTACAATGGTATTGATTAATATTGGTTATGGCAGATAACAAATGCCAAAGTATCAATATCACTATCGGAACAGAAAAAGCTTACATTGGCTTCCTTAACTGCATTGGTTAACAGGGACTCTTTGACTGCCATGGGTTGACTAACGGCTAAATCTACAGCATTCCAAAGCCAGTTTAACACCCCAATACTGAAGTAATATGGCCAGAGACACATAAAATACCATACCAGCAGTGGAAACAAAAGTTGGAACTGCAAAATTTGCCATACAGAAATTGAAAAGAGGTTGAAAAAATGTCACCTGCTTGTATCCATGGGGTTAGAGAAGTTTAATATCATACTCTGGAATTATACATTGTAGTGATGAATTAGCCTGTGTGTCTCACTCGAGGTTATGGGAACCCATAACCTCGCGATATATATGGCTTCCCTATAGTATGTCATTATCATGTCTCCATGTTCCTCCCATGTCTATATGACATGGTGACTCCAGTAGCCTATGTCGACCACAGCCTAACCCTGTCATTATCACCTTTCAGCTGACTGCCCCCCAGCTCTCTTAGCGGTCACCAGGAGAACATGGATTGCTAATGGAACCACAAGTCAACAACCTGTCTAAGACACGCCAATATAACTCTATGTGTGATTTCCTGTTTTTGAAAGAAATATCCAAATATCCACAAATGTTCCTCCTTATTTGTTAGCGACTGGCTCCACAAACTTGTCATATTAATCCTGTGGCTTACAGTCATTTCAACTGATGACAATGACATGACATTTGGGGTTAAATAATGGTAAAACCTTCTGAAGCTAAAGAGAAAAATCAATTTCACTTTAATTTGTGCTGACAGAGAAGACGTTGATCTTTGTGCCAGTGGATAGGCTCAGCAATTATAGAGATATTAACCATAACCCAAGATGTAATCGGAGAGTTACACAGCAAATTTCACCAAAGAATTATTAACGACTGAAGTAGTTTACCTTCACAGAGTTTGAACACTAAATGAATATTGCATACAGCTGTAAGTGAGATTTGAGAATGTGGGCTTTAAAACAACCAATGCAGTATTTTGTTAATACAATTTTGTGTAGTCACGCTACCAAAATTTCAAACTCAATTGTCATACTAAGAAATAGCCTTGATATGCAATACTGAGTCCGACACCTCTTTCTTCACACAATAGAATGCGATTTTCCATATTAGATCAAAGTACTTTCTTTCATATTACCACAAGGCCTTATATCTGTGTAATCCTTCAGTCGTCCAAGTAGGTTTCATAGTGTTCCATGGGCATATACTAGTCTATGTGGTTTTATATTTATTCCGATATAACTTAAGACCATTCTAAAGCTATCCAGAAAAAGGTTCATTTTTGTCCTGTGAATGTGACTTTTTTAGTATCGATATATGCTTAAATGGGTATCTAGTTTTGATACAAGTTTTAGTATTGATTAGTATTTGTTTTTCGATACTTTTGACAACTCTGCTACAATTTCTTATAATATAGAATGTATAACGGACCTCTAATTAGGACAGTGTTTTTCGGACTTTTTTGTGGCACACTACCAACTAAAATATTACCAAATTACTTGCCTGAGATCCAGAATACACACTCCCCCAATATTAAACAAATGTGAGTCTGGTCACTGGTTATATCTACCAGAGTTCAGATGGGAGTGATTGACAGGTGGATTAGCCAATCAGGGAAACACATGGTACGTCCATATGAAAAAAACAAAAAAACAAAAACAAACCAAAAAAAAAAAAAAAAAGACAAAGGAGGGAATGGTAAACAGACTGATGTCAGTTTGTGTAAAAATACATAGAGCTATCATTCATCCCAACCAAGTATTAGCCAGGGCTGAACTTGCTTAGCTTTTGAGATCAGACAAGATAGAACACTCTCAAGTTGATATGGCTGTAAATCGTAAGAGGTATCATTCCTGATTTACCAGGGATTACACCATTAAAATAAGTAAAAAAAAGTGACAACAAAATAAAAATCTGGCACTGTCTTTCTATTTGCTAATTATGTTTTGCTTTCTCAAGTGGCTCAGAAGTCAGGACACCCCAAAATTAAACACATTTGCAAATTAACTTTAAAGTGGGGGTATTATGCAAAACTGACTTATTGGATCTGTCTACCATGTTAAAACGCAGTTGCCTGAAGAGGATTTAGATGTCATCCATGCATGTTTGAGCTTTGAACCCTCCTCACGGTTAGATTCTGTGCAAACCCAGAAACCTACGTCACCCACGCCCCCGCACGACAATTCTCCATAAAAATACAAAAGCAGAATACAAAACAATACTATACAACTTGACAGTCCTGACGCAATGTGCAGTAGTTTCATTAGTGGGATTCACGCTGATTGTGTTGTGATAGTGCTCTGAAGGGGTAGTGACTTAGCACAGACAGCACAGGGAGGGGAGATTCACAGAGTTACACATGAAACTGAAACTTATTACACTTGTTAATACCTTGTTTTCGTTGAATATAACTTTTTCAAAACAATAAAAGGTAACATGGTGATCTAAATATGTTATGTCTTAGCAGTCAATACCCCATAAAAGTGTAATACTTCTAACTGAAATTTGACTTTTTTTCAAGGCACACTGGTTGTTTGGAAATCATTGAAATAGCATATATACAGTCGAAATAATCCAGGCAACATCTGTTATTGTTTAATGGTGAAGTAAGAACTGCATTTGACTCGCGCAGCTGTACACTGTGAACATCTGTGGCAGTCTCGGAGCACTGGGCTGCCTGCGCTGATTGACACCACTTGCAGATTGCCGGGTTAAACAGGGGCTCCATATAAATTGCTAAAGAGCTGTCAGGATGTGTTGTCTGCAGTTGTGTCAGAGGATAACGCATGAATCACACTGTAATGCATTCTAATGGTGGGCTCCGCGCCGCTCTTCCGGTGGCCCTGCGAGAACATTAGTCACCGGAGAACCTGGCTCTCCGGAGGATACCTTCACTCCCGGCCAGTCTGCATAATGTCCAGATGGCAGCGCTCGGACTCGGGGAGGTGACATTTGGTTTGGCATTTACTAAAGCAATTTGCATGAAAAAAGTTGAAATGTAAATCTCATCAAATAGTAATTAGTTGAAATGGGCCATAAACAACGTCCAGGCGGGAGTGCTCGTAGGGAGAGGAGGAGGGCAGATGATGAAGAGCAATGTGGAGAGTCCTGGAAGGCTTTTTGAAAAGTCAAGAACATCTGAGGTTAGCAAGTGTCAGACAATACTCCTGATGCCCTACTGTGTACATTGATCCTGTACTTTCTCCTGTAGTAGTAAGCTACTGACAAATGTATGGTAGTAATCGGCAGCACCAATGATTTTTGTTTCTACTAATACCATGATGCTATAGCAAGTATTGCGATATTGATACTGAAACCAATGAGATTTGATTTTGAAACACCTTTATTAAAAACAATCTTACCTGGGCATATAGGGGCTATCAATATTTTTGCTCCACTCCAGCATTACCTCCTTGAAGTAATATAAAAATATATGTGCGGACAACCTAAACTTAAAACGCATTGATTTAATTTGAGTTAAAGTATTTTTGTACAAGAATTGATATTTTTGATACCATGTCAGTATCAAAATCATGGTAATTTGATATTGGTCCGACCCATCCCTTATGCATAGCTGCCAATATGCACCCATTCAAGCTACCCTTTGGACCCCAAATCTGTGCAAGCCACTGAGCTACTGCAGTCACACAGTAACCTAGTCTTTCCAATAGACAAATAAGGAATTTTCTGCTTACCTTTGGAATGAAAAAAATAAAAAATAAAACTTGGCACACTGTCAAGGTATTTACCTTATTCATTTTTGTTTATTCAATTTTATTATGATATTTATTTTGACAATTTTTATAATTTCAATGTCTAAATTGTGCACCTTTTCTTCACAAATTTTATTCAGGCTTACCTTGTCCAACAACTGAACATAAATTCCTACTACACTACCAATGTGTAATAACTTGTCCTCCACAAGACTTACACAACAGACTCCGCATTCACCAAGTATCCAACATTTACTGACTGACTACCTAATTACCTCCCTTCCTCTCTAATGCCTCTCCTCCTTGCCCATATATAGTCATCTGTGCTGCGGTGGCGGGCGGAGACTTGCTGAGCCAACCGCAGAGCTCCTTGAACCCCGAGCCAAGGTTAACTAAGCATTTGCCCAATCGATGCGTGTGACGTGGAGCGGCAGAGCGTGGAAGCGTCTGAACATCGATCGCCAACGCATTTGCATTCCGCGCTGGGCTTTCCGGACTCTACCGTGGGAGAGGGGGGGGTGGGGGTCCGATAGGGGGGAGGGGGGGTGCATGACGGATGGGGCTACTGCGCTCCAGGAGAGGTCAATTAAACAGGAAGACGTCTCCTCTCTGACAAAGTGGAGACGGACTAACAAGGTCGCAGGACGGGCCGCTCGCATGCTCCGCCTGTGAGTTCATTAATTAGATTGCGCCTGCTAAATGTGCTAAATGTAATGAGATGTGCGGAGATTGATGCAGCACTCCTATACTAGTACGTGTCCGCAGTGGTCTCCAAGACTAGCTTTGTTACGTAAGGCTGCAATGGGGTTTCTGCAGTTGCTCTAACTGCAAAGCATAACTGTGACAGTGTGACGGAAAATGTAACTTAAAACATTAGCTTGGAGCAAAATAGGTTACCATCTGCGTTGTTTCCAGCTTTGTAAATGCCCTGTGCAAAATACTTGGCCATGCATGTACAACATTCAACTACCACAGTGACACAGAGAGCACCTGTAAGGATGGATACTGTTTACAGTATAGTACAAAATAAAAGGTTGGGGTACTCCTGTAAGTAGATCCTGGGAGAGCACTATAGTTACAAGGCAGTGCCATCATAAATTAACAAGAAAACAACACCTTTTCTCCAGAAATACCATTTAATGGTATCCATAAACACTGTAGCTCTACTTTGTCATTCTAGAAGATGAACAATACAGGAATAGGTAATAAAAAGTACCAAAAAGTACTGTTCAGCTACCAGTGCCTGAAAGGATTGAAAGGTACCCAGTCCTACACGTAGACCAGGGTTGCTAAAAGTATCAAAAATGAGATACTAATCAATGGCAAAATTTGTATCGAAACTAGATACTCCTAGATATTCCTTTCCTGAATAACTTTAGAATGAGCTATATCAGAATAATTATAATTAAGACCACATCGAGTAGTATAAGCCCATGGTCCCCGATGGAACCTACTTGTACGACATAGGAAATACAGACATATAGAACCACATGGTAATATAAAAGAAAATACTACAATTTAATGTTGAAAATCACATTCTATTGTCAAAAGACAATAGAATCAGCATCACTGTGATATCAGAATTGGTATTAAGTATCAAGACTAATCCTTAGTATCAAAACCGAGTTTGAAATTTTAGTATTGTGACTATAGGCTATATCAAGAAGTGGAGTATGATGTCACCCATAGCGTTGGCTCCTGTCAAATGAAGCTCATCGAGGCTAGCAGTTTGGAGCCGACCATGAGTATTATAGCAACCAAAAACCTGTTGAGGGTAAAGTTGGTGCTTAGAAATGCTGTCAATCAAACCTATTACCAATGCTAGCAGGAGTGACCTCGGGGAAAGAAGGTGCCCAATTAGTTTGTTATTAACATTCAAATCTTGATTTACGTACACGATAGTAACAAAACGTATGAGGATCAAGTAGAGCAGGTTAATATGAACATTTTAAGACCAAAATGATGAGCCTGACAGCAGCAGTTACAGAGAGAGGGACGAGAGCTTTTCAATGTAAAGTGAATTGGAGCCAGGATCGATGGAGCCAGAAGCGTGCTCATGCTCACTTCCTATTTGGAACATGACAGCTAGCAGGTTAGCTATGTACATTTATATATACAGTCTATGATCATGACAACACTAATACAGACTACAATTTGTACTACACAAAAACAGCTGTCATGTGTGTAATGGCATTCGGTGATACTGAGTCCTGTATTATTCACAGTACATGTGTCTTGGATGATAAAATGAATCACTCACCAGGGAGTCCTTTTACTGCACTGATTAAATGTTGCATTAATAATGTAGCATTTATGATTATGTAGTGTGTTCTGCCGTCTGCTTGTCGCCCGTAGCAACACACTGTTTATGGCACAAGAATGGCCATAATATCAGATGGAGCATGCTCAGTCAAAGCTTTGCTAGCTCATTCATGCTAAAAATATGGCTTGTGGGTGTAAACAGCAACCATATTAAAAGTGCAGTAACTTTTCTGATAGAGGATCATCCACTTGTTTGAATGGAATGTTATAATATGGTAGAAAGTACCAAAAAGTTGATTTTGCATAATACTCCCTCTTTAAAGTTAATAACATCAAGCATTTGGTTGACCCTCCATCAAAAAAGTTACCAAGTGCAGCTTTAAACTTCTTTCTTCAAATTACTCATTTCATCTGTATGTCATAGGTGTTTGACAAGCTAAATAATAAACATGTCAATATGCCAAATGTTTCAATGTCTTTGTCACACAGAGAAGTATCAGCGAGGCATTTGTTCCCACGGTAACAGCCGTTAGCACCCACTCGGCAGCCCTATTAAAACACAACATCTGTTCGGACGCAAGATGCAATGTTTTTTCTTTATTACAAGTTCAGAAAAATCCTAGCATTTCATCTTTTCCTGGCACTCCATAAAAGGTTTTCATACATTGTGCTGAAGAATTACGTAGATTTCAACAACTGTCAGCTACCTCCATGCTCTGACAAAATGAAACATATTATTAAAATGACTATTAAAAACTATGAAACTGATTACATCGCTTTAAGATTTGACTCTTTAATAATTGTCCTAATCTGAGTGAAATACTTTTCTGAGGGAGTATTATGCTTCTATGGGATATTCCCTGCTAACACTTAACATATTTAGATCACCATGTTACCTTTTCATTGTTATTATTTGGCGAAACAATGCCATCACATTACAACTGATGTGCATTTTGCTAATGAAACTACTGCACATTTCCTCAGGTTTCTGAAGTTACGGTGTATTGCTATGTATTGTGCTTTGGTATGCAAAAGTGTGCACATGGGTAATGTAAGCTTGTGGGCTGAGCATTGGATAGAATCATTCTGCTAGGGTTTGAATAGGGCAAAGGAGAGATCGCTAGATTACTCAAACATGCCTGGGGGACATATAAAACCTCATCAGGCATGTTTTTAATGAGAGAACAATGTTATAATATCATAGAAAGCTCAAAAAAGTCAATTTTGCACAATACCCCCTCTTTAAAGGGACTGTATGTAGCCTGCACATAATTCACTCACTGAGCTGCAGAGGCTGCACTAGAACTGATTAATGATTGACAGCATGTGTTGGGGTTTAAGTAGTGATGATTCAGACTTCTTTTAGGTTTAAGCCAACATTGAAACTAACAACTCATGTGAGACTTATTCTGCTTTCTAACTGCATTGAGAATTAGGACTAGATTGAGGTCTTGAGAAAATGCTAAATTATAACATTAACACGATGGCTGTTATGTCCAGTGTTTTTGTAGTTAAGAATTACAAGCTATATTTGATGTTTATCTCGTATCTTGAAGCACAAATAACTCAGGTTTATGACGTTTAAACATCATACATACTGTTCCTTTAAGAAATCTTAAATTCCTTTAAGATCAGAGGATTCCATTCAAATAGTCTCAAATGTCTCAAATGTGTGTGAGATACTCTGAAGTACATTTTTACTAATTTACATAATTACTTCAATACTTTAGCAATAACAAGTTGTGATACTTTTAATAGAGAATTTTTGCTCTGTTGTCTATACTTTTACTTAAGTAACAAAATGGAGTATTGTACCATCACTGATCTGGACCATCTGACTTAATCTCCTAAACATCTCCCCCACATTGAGCATGCTCCAGGCTCATGTTGCACAGTGCACTAGGCAGTCCATTGTAGTAGGATGATTCTACTGGTGATAGAGCCATTGCAAAGCCTCTATCTGCTCACACGCTCTTTTGTATTCGGTTTTGTTTATATTTCATTCAACAGCTCCAGCTTTGACGTCACTCTGGCTTTTGGACAGCTTATCAAACCAGCTCATTCACATTTTCGCTGCTAAAACACATAACACTGAGTACATCTCTCCTGGATCGCCTCCAAAATCTACTGGTTTTAAGTCCTTTGTTGACCCATGTAAACAAAACTCTAGCAGATTCTCTACACTACAGTGTTTCTGTAGATGCGATAGTGAGTACACAGGAGACATAATGGATGCTAAAGGCTGTATACTGACAGAGAAGCTGTTAAAGGGCCTATCTTGCACTATTTTCTGGCCTATGTTATAATATTGTTTCCTCCTCACAAACGTACCTGGAGTTGTGTTTTGTTTCATTCACACACGTTTAACACACAAACCCTGCATATTTAGGCTGCGTTTTTCTCTCATACTGAAAACACTCTGTTCCACCTTGTGATGTCATGTTGTAATATAGGAAGTGCTCCACTGTGTTTTTATACCATACGCCTTCACTAGAATCATTTGGATAATTTCAGCCCTGGGATTGCCAATCTTTATTAAACTAAAGGTAAAGGGTAGCTGTTAACTTGTGAATGAAACAAAACTCATGGTGATGAGGAAACAACATTATAATAAAGATCAGAAAATACCGTAATATGGGCTCTTTAACTAATGTAAAATTATGATATATTTACCACAGGAACTATCCCATTAAACCCAAATAAATACATGAATAAAAAAAAAATAAAAAAATAAATAAAAATTAAAAAATGCAATGTAATGATGATGATGATAATAATAATAATGATAATAATAATGAAAATCTGTCACATGTCATTTAATTCTGACCTATGCTCCATCTCAGTTTAACAAAACAAATATTTTTTGGTTCAACATTTGTGGATCATACGTTTTGGTCTTTCAAAAACTGTAAATCTCCCATGAAATTATGACATTATCAAATTCCACAACATTACAACATTGTTAGCTAAATCGCACCATGTTTGATGAAAGAGATACACTGGCTGAAACAATACACAAATTACACTAAAGAGCCGTGGAGCAACCCAATAAGCTGCTGGTCTCACTCCATTTATCATTCTAAAGCAAACTATGTCCTGAGGGCCACATATAACCTCCATGCCCGGGTTTGCTATAGAATTTTTGTTCGCCCTCAGGCTTTTTGTTGAATTAGCCCCTGAAGTGCTTTTTACTGCTACTTTTAAATCCTCAATGATATAACTTAGATAATTAACCATTGTGATTTGAGACAGACCTAATATTAAAGGAGTATTATGTAAAATAAATTTTTTTGTGCTTTCTACCATGTTATAATGTCGATCCCTCATCAAAAGCATGCTTAAGGAGGTTTTAAATATTGTCCATGCGTGTTTGAGTAATTGTCTCTCCTGGGGACTATTCAAACCCTCCCTATGGTTAGCTGAAAGATTCTCTGCAATGCTCAGCCTATGTCATCCATGTTCCCACACGGACAATTCTCCATAAATTCAAAAAAAGCATGATACAAAACTACTCGACAAACCTCAAAATTCCTCTGACTTTATCCCTAGTTCTATTGATTACATAGCATTTTCATATGAAATATAAAAAAAAAGTAAAATCTACACATGTTTAAGCTGATTATTTTTATTTTGAATATCCCCAAATATATCAGCTTCAAAATTCTGAATAAATCAGCATTGCTCTTATAACTGAAAAATCAAACTTATTAAAAAGGCCTGTATTTGACTGTTTTACTTTAAACTTTTTGCCCCACCCACTTAGTCCTTTCTTTTTCTTTTTTCTTTTTTTTTCTTTTACTTCTCCATTCTCTGCTACTAACTGTGTTTTTGTTACTGTTGAAAATGCACCATGACAGAGAATGAAGTGCCTGAGATTGTGTTACTAAAGTGTTACTAAAGTACTAACTAAAATTTATCATTTCGATACTAGGGATTAGACTTGATACACAATAATAAAAAAAACAAAAACAAACACTCTTTCTTTTGACAACATAATGTGATTTTCAACATTAAATCGTACTACTCTCTTTTATATTACTATGTGGCCTTATATCTGTATAATCCCTCAATCTTCCCGCTATGCTCCACAGTAGTCCATGGGCATATATTAGTCTATGTAGTTCTAATTAATTTCTGTCCTGTGAATGTTTTAGTATGAATACCGACTCAGATGAGTATCTAGTTTCAGTACTAGTTATAGTATTGATTAGAATTTAATTTCTGATACTTTTGACAACCCTAATTTGTAACGATGTGTCTGATTGGATAAAAAAAAGTGGCCTGTCAGTAGCTTCTGTATTACTTTTAACCTGAAAAAATTTCTCAGCACGTCTGGTCTGCGCAGCCAGACAGTCACACTCTGTTGCCATGGAAACTGCGCCATGGAAAGGCTGGAGAAAGGCCTGGTGTTGTAGGCTTGTGGTCCGACTGTGACTGAAGCTTCATGTTTTATGTTTTACCATTGTGGCAATGAAAAGTGAGCGCTATAGTTTGCTAGAGGAGATTGCATTTGACCACTTCTTGACCAACTTTTATATATTCATGTAACAAAGCTTACAGTTAATGTGTTGTGGGATTACTTAAAGTGCTCTTGTTCCTCTGCCCTTCTGGCACTGCTCCTGTCTGCTCCTCTGGCTCTGCTCCTCTAGCTCTGTTCTTCTGGCTCTGCTCCTCTGACTCTGTTCCTTTGGCTCTGCTTCTGTCTGCTCCTCAGGCTCTGCTCCTCTGGCTGTCCTCCTGTCTACTCCTCTGGCTCTACTTCTCTGCTTCTCTGGCTCTGCTTCTCTGGCTCTGCTCCTCTGGCTCTGCTCCTGTCTGCTCCCCTGGCCCTGCTCTGGCCCTGCTCCTCTGGCTGCCTCATCACATAAATTTTACTACATAAATAAAGCATATCTAAATGGTAAATGGCCACATTTTTATATAGAACTTTTCATGAAGGAACCACTCATCCATTCACATACTCACACACCAGTGTAGGCAGACACTGGGGGTGAGAGGGTCAGATGTCCTGGCCAAGAACACAACAACAGTATGTAGGATCTGACTGCTCTACCAATGATGTTTATGTTGGGAAAGGGATCAGAGGACAAGCACTAACTGAATGAAACTAACTGAAATACTAACTGAACTACTGCTGCCCCGGCTGTTTTCCTCTCCTCCATCACAGACCTTGAACACCCCTCCCTCCTTCTCCCTGGTCTCACTGCAGACCAAAGTGTCATCTGAAAACATGGCAGTCCAAGGATCTTCCTGTCTGAGCTCATCCATCAGTCTGTCCATCACCACAGCAACCAGCACAAACCCACCTCCACCTGGAAGTACCGTACTTGCTCACACTTAGAGCCTTAAGTGCTATTTAGAACTTTATTTCAATGTCAATAGCTGGCTTCATATGCACTTTTATATACACTTTTTTTTTTACTTTGCCATCAGTTTTATTTAGCATTTGTTTCTATTTCATCTTGATGCAATTTCTAGCCTGTGCTCAATAGTCCTGGTACGCTCTGTTTATAAAAATGTCAGGAGTTAACATACATAAAATTATTAAAAACTTTGCTTGTGTCACCAATCACATACTGCTGCATCCCACTGTGTCACACTCCCTACATTTACATACACACAGGAAAACCTGATAACTGGCCTAGTTAAATTTAAACTGATATTTCAAAATCCATGTAAATCCTAATAACACATCTGGAGAACCTGATACATACTCAGATACCTGCAGACAGGTTACATATAGCAGAAAATTAGGAGAGGCATTCAACAGGATATATGTCGGCATATGTTTAATAAATTAATATTAAATTTGTTTGCTGCTGCAGAGAGCCAATAACTTGTGACTAATGCAGTTCATAGCATGTCTGTAAATGAATTGTTCAACATACATGAGATTTGGCTATTTCTGCCAAAAGTGTGCTCATATGTATGATAATAATTTTTATCAGTAATTATAGCTGCAAAGTTTTAGGGCTTATACTAACTTACTACAAGCCCCTGAACATCTCGTAGTCCCCCATTTGCACCTATTTGATTCTTTAAGCTGCTGTAGACTGTGACAAAATTGATCTGACAAGGTTTGGAGCAAAGATGATTTAAATTTGTTTTTTAGTGCACTTGGATTTCCCCGTGCATGTAAACGTAGTGAGAGTAACTTATAAACTAATGGCTATAGGGGCAAATCTGGAGCAGAATTCCATATTTGGAATTCCAACCACGAGTATCATAGCGAGCAAAGAGTCAATCTGGAGCAAGGCTATTTGAAGTTAATGCCCCTTCCTGCCCACGCCTCTGGTTTAACACGAAGCAGATGCTTAGCAATGCTGTCAATTAAACCTGTTGCCAATGCTCGCGGGAGTGACCTCAGAGAAAGAAGATGCCTGATTTGTCTGTTATTAATGATCCTATCATGATTTAGGGACAAAATAGTGAAATAAAAGCACCCAGATCATGTAGAGCAGGTTTATACAAACATTTTAAGGCCAGAATGACGAGTCTAATAGCAGCAGATACAGTAGAAAGAGATTTGAAACCAGAACCGTTGGAGCCGGAAGCCTACCCATGCTCACTTCCTATTTGGAACGTGGCGGCTAGCAGGTTAGATGTCCATTTATATATACAGTCTATGGTTAGGCCACTTGAAACGTGAATATTTTGGGAAGTTTCTTTCAAAATACACTGCTTTCTGGCCACTGTATTCATCACCAGCTGCTCATGCATGTGCCAGGATCAGAGCTGTGCACACAGGTTCATAAATACAACACAGCTTCTAGGGTATGGACATATTCACTCCCAAATATATGCTACTCTCACAGTAATTTTATTTATTAATCAATTTATTGTATCTACTTTTAGCTGCAGCAGAGGGGTTACAGTAGTTCAGCTGGCAGAGTGTTTGTCCACTGATAAGAAGGTTGGACGTTTGAATCCCGCTCTTGACATACACATCATTGGTAGATTGGTCAGATCCAGCTCCCACAAATGAGTGCAGTCATTGTATCCTTGGGCAATCCACCTTATCCCCAGTGTTTGAGTGTTTGCTTTCACTTGTATATGAATGAGTGTTTGAATGAGTGAACCATTTACCATTTTACCAAAGCTGCCACTATTTTTACAGCGGTCCACAGCATACACAATTTACATCACTGCAAATTGAGCAAAGCAATGTTGATAATGAGGGCCAAAATAGCTCATTTTTATTGCTCCAGTTTCCCAAACGTAGCTCTCCAGTTCTCCTCCTCTTCACCTCTCCAAAGCCCTCCCATTACCTCCGAGTGCTCCCATGGCGAGCGGGGCAGTGGTACCACCCAGGACCTGGCATTTCCCTGACAAAGAGTACTCACAGCCACGGCTAAATGTTAACTAGCGTAATGGCCCTCTTCAGCGAGTTTAGGGGGTGGGAGGGGCCGGCGTTTAGGGACCCCGCTAGTTGACTCCCAGACCACTTACCACACTGTTGATAAATCCCTGCAAAGTATTTATAGTAACGGGCTAATTCTAGCTCGCTGCACTAGTTCTTTTAAAGGTCCTATATTACACAAAATGGATTCTTGTGAGCCATGCTATTATGTTGTTATTTATGGAAAAAATACCCAGAGTTCTGTTTCGTTTCATTCACACATGTTTGAGTAATCATTTATTATTAGTCAGGCTGCATCTCCAAAGCTCAAAATGCTTTTTTCCACCTTATGATCTCATGAAGAGGTAGTTTTCAAGTCAAATGGTACCCTTTACCTGTATGACATTACAAGGTGGAACAGAGAGAAGAACTCAGCCTAAATATGCAGGATTTGTGTGTTAAACATGTGTGAATGAAACAAAAAAAAATCTCCAGGTATGTTTTTGATGAGGAAACAACTTTATAACAGAGATCAGAAAATAGTATAACATTCTTTAACTAGCATAATGGCCCTTTTCACCGGGTTTACCGCGCTGTTAATAATTCCCTGCACAATATTTATACCTGCAGGCTAATTTTAGCTTAATGTGCCAGCTCTTTAAGGCTAACGGGATCAAAACAAGAGGTTGCTAAGGGAATGGGATTTTCAGAGTATGTGAATTGTGTCGGCGGGCTGAGTGTAGGGCCTATGGAGATGTGAGAATTCCTCCTCCTCCACCGGAATATCTGAGCTCGTCATGTGGGGGAGGGCAGGGAACCAGGCCAGTGATTAGACAGGGCTGCCATGACAACAAAGAAACGGCACCCACGTAACCTTAATCAACAAATAACTCACACGCCACATTCACAAATAACTACGCTCTTACCAAACAAGAGATTTGTTCTCTGACTCAACTTTTCTAAATACTTCCAGAGAATGGAGTAAATGCTGGAGGCAATTGGACAGAGTGCGCGTTAAGGGGAGACACTACAGGTAAAACTAATTTTTTGTTCTTTTGTCAGTTTTGTGTCTTAGCATCACAAAATCTATTTTAATAATTAATTCAATCAATTTCAATCAATTTATAGCCATAGAGTTATATGGGACATTGTAATGTATGGACATAACTAGCACCTACAAAACATACATCAAACAGCATTATACTTAACAAGAGTCTTTACTCCAACATACATACATACAAATGTATGTATGTATATGTATGTATGTATGTTTGTGTGTGTGTGTCAACAAAAAGAAGAAAACAATTTAAATCTGGTTCTTTTCATGTTTCTGTTTTGAATGTGCCAGAAATGGTCAGATGCCTTACATTTATAGGAGTAAACAACAGAAGGAGTTTCAAATCAATATCTCTAATTTTAAGATGTTTTCCTATTCACCTGCAGTGTATGTATGTATCCTGTGCTCTTACAGTTTTAAAATTACATACAACAATCACAAATTAACCTGTTTTGCCAGTGCCTTAACCTACAGATAGAGGACACATACGTGTTTTTCTCAGTATATGGAAAGGCCATGCCTCATGTGAAAACTCAGAACCTACAGAATTCTGCCACTCACTGAGCTGCAGAGGCTGCACTAGCACTGATTAAAGAGAGAGCATTATGCAAAATATATATTTTGAGCTTTTTTTCAGGTTTTTATAACATGCCTGAAGAGGTTTTATATATCATCCATGCATGTTTGAGGATCTCTCCCGGGCCCTATTCAAACCCTCCTTACGCTTAGCTGTAAGATTCTGTGCAATGATCAGCCCACAAACGTATATCACCCATGCCCCCACACGACAATTCTCCATAAATATAGAAAAGCAAGATAAACAACTGTGCACGACAACTTGCGATATGCAGTAGTTTCATTAGCGGGATGCACACTGATTGTGTTGTGATAGTGCCGTGAAGGGAAGTGAGTTAGTGCGGGGAGTAAAAGGAGTGTACGGCTGGTTCTTGGTGTTATCATTGTAGGGGTACGAAAAAAACCCAACAGATATCGAAATTCACTTTCTTTCACATTAACTAACATCACCTTAATATTAATGCACATTTTGAAGTAGCACATAAGTAATGTGAGGTGGAAACACCAAATATTGCATTTAAAACCCAAAATTTGCATAAAGGTTTATTTGCTCGCTTCAGGTGGAGTTTGATTTATGTGCAAAACAGTAAAAGCTAATTTTAGAAGGTGAAAATGTTTTCAACCACGTAAGCTCTCGTTAAACAGGTGAGAACTCTAGAGGTGCACAGCTAAACAAACATTGCAAGATATATTCTTAAATAGGGGATATTATGGAAATGGCAGAACGCAGAACAATTCTGTCCAAAGCTCAGCCCATGCTCCCACATGACAACTCTCCATAAATATACAAAAGCATTATACAAAAAAAATACACTTCAACTTCACAAACCTGATCTGATTTGCAGTTGATTCATTAGCGAAATGCATGCATAATCTGTTGATAGTCCTCTGAAGGGAGAGTGACAGTACAGGGAGCAATGGGACAGGGGATTCAGAGCATCAAAAATAAAAATGAAACTTAGAAAACATATTAATACGTCGTTTTTTGGCGAATATAGTATTTTCAAACAATAAAGGCTGATATGATGATCTAAATATGTAATGTGTTAGAAATGTAATATACCCTCTTTAAAAAAAACATACCATAGAATATTCCAGGCAAAGGACTAACATATTGACATAAAATGTTACATAATGCTCCTTTAAGCTCCAAATGCAGTGTGCTTCTTCAAGTGCCATCTGATACTGTATCGCTCGTGTACATGTGAGAGACGTGTGCATACAGCTGACTGTGTGGGAGCAGGTTGTGACTGTTAATTACAGCAACATTTACACCACCAGTGAAGAGGACAGTTATGTGACTCTTGAGTACTCTACAGATACTGATACTGTGTATTTGTGCATATATGCACTAATAGTACACACACACAGCACAGGGCATGATCTGACCTCCATTTTAACATAGATATTAGCATTTGTTCATGTGTAGCTTTTGATTATGCAAGACAAATTCAAACAAAGACAAAAGTTTTGAGATTTCAATAAAGTATTCAGAATCACTAATAAAAGCTCTTCGTTGTAATATACTAGCATTGGTCCAATATGGTCCAATTCATTATCCAGAGATTATTGTTGGCAATAAAGTAAATGCATGTAACTTTTGGAGGATTAAAATTGAGAATGAAATCAATGTTTGTGCCAATAATTTTAACTCTCATCCACCAGATTTGGTCTTTTTTTTTTTTTTCCTTTGGAGATTGATTGACAATGTGCATGAAAAAAGATAAACCTGTATTTGTGCCAGGAATTTAAACATTACTAGGACTTTGCTAGGATTGTTCCACAGTTCAGAATTAAGGACATCTATCTTCTATTTATTCAATTGCAGATGTTTTTATTTTTATTTTTCCCCCTAATTACCTTGCAACAACTATTAATTACTGTATTGTACTTTGCCATGAAATATCCAAAGGAAATCACAAATACTGACCTGGCAATTTCTATCACTGACTACCCAAGAACCCACTGTATGACAACAAAAATCTGTATTTGAACAATAGTGACTGAATTAATTTTAATTTGTATTTAACAATATTGGCCTGTATAATGTTGTCAATGATGCCATTTGAAACTAGAGATGCACCAATCCAATGTGGGTATCGGATATTAGTGCCAATCCTGAAAGAAAATGCTTGGTTGGATATTGGCTCCAAATATCAATCCAGCCGATATCCCAAAAAGTCTAATAATGTTTGAAGTTTTATTTATACAGTTGTTCAGTAGTTACTTCAGGGATGAATAACAGCTACATAACATAATGGATCAGTTTTGTTTAAATGAAATAAAGGGTGGATTGGTGCCCCTCTTTGAAACCCAGCACTAAGACCTCCATGGAGGAAGGCAGATGGTGGACTCTTTTAGAAAAGTTACACAGTGAACCTTTAAAGATCCTATATTACACAAAACTTTAACGCTATATTATAATGTCGCTACCTCCTCAAAAGCATACCTGGAGCTATTTTGTTTCATTCAAACGTTTGAGTAATCCTATATTATTATTCTGTCTACATCTTCAAAACTCAAACTCCTCTGTTCCACCTTGTGATGTCATTAAGTGGTAGTTTTCTGAGTTAACAGCTACCTTTAGTTCAGCAGAGACTGGCAATTCCAAGGCTGAAATGATCCTAATAGCTGTAGTGAAGGTGTATGGAGTTTAAAAACACAGTAGAGCTCTTCCTGTGTTACCACATTACATCACAAGTTGGAACAGTGTGTTTTTTTTTTTGTGAGAAAAAACTGCCTAAATATGCAGGGTGTGTGTGTTAAACATTTGTGAATGAAACAAAACACAACTCCACTGTATGGGCCCTTTAATAACAAGTGTCAAATCTCTATCTAAAGGCGTCACATAATATGCCTCGGCTTTCTAATAAATAGACTGTGCCCGGATGACAAGTACCCTGCTCCAACATGACCCTGTGCCCACCTCCTCTGGATCCGTCCACTCCCCGAGCTGTCCTCTTCACTGCTAAGCCCTTTATCTCATATCTGAGAATCACCCCCCTGACACCAAAGGCTAGGCGGTCACTCCACATGTCTCCACGGTGACAAATGTACCGTGATAGCTTGTGCAGAGGTGTAGATGGACTTCACATAGCCGCTGCTCTGACCCCTGTGTTAAGCGCCAATAACGCGGCCATTTTAGTGAGGGACTGCTTCATAATACAGAGGTGAGAGGTAATTCACTGGTGAATGAAACAATGTCACAGTATCCATCTGTACTCCAATAAAAAAGGCATTTCTCCTCCAAAGTGACGGACATGTTCAGACATACCGACAGGATCCCTTCGTTTCCGAGGAAGATGAGGTGGGAAGAGGAGGAGGAGGAAGAAGGAGGAGGGAATCGTAAGCAAGGATAAGCACAGATTTTCTGATGTCTTCTTATGATAAAAGAAGTAACATCATCAAAACTGCCTTTATCCATGCCTAGAGAACTCCACCCTACTCGCACGGAGACGGGAAAGCAGAGAGGTCACACACAGAAGTCCGAAGTACGAGTTTGGAAAAGGGTTAGGACAGAAGCGAGATGGGACGAGCACAGTGTGAAGAATGTGATGAGGGCAACTGGTAACGCGCATTAATTAAAACGTGTCAAATATCAAAATCCATCTCCAGGTTAGGTTTAAGTTTAAAGGTTTAGAGAAACGTCCTGTACAATGTTTGACCAGAGCCCACACCACAGCAGTGAGTTAAAAACAGTGCTAGGCAGGGGTGTAACTGTACACATCTCCACTGAAAAATGCACAAAAAATATTTAATAACATAGGCCCTAATGCTGAGCCCTGAGGTACCTCACTGTTCTTTCTATCACACTTGAAAATGGGAAATTATATTTACAATTATATTGTAATAAATAATATAAGTAACTTATATATGAGTGAATGAACTTAAGTCAATGAAGTCATTTAAGTCAATCATATATTTTTTTTTTTCCATAATTCAAATTCAAATTTGAAATTTGAAATTTCTTTAATTGAATATTTATTTGTGTATTAACAGAAACATTTGAATCTATTAGCCGATCATGCTGTGAACAATATTAACATTAATGCTAAATTAGCACCACTCTGTGACAGCCTTGTATCATTCACATTTCATTTGTTTCTTAATTTTAACTTCCCATTAACCTAATGTAGTGAAGCTGAGTGTCAAACTGCAGTCAAGCCAGTCAGTGACAGTGAGCTTTTCTGATTGGTCGAATCTATTAAAAGGGACCATATAACACTTATTTTCATCTATGTTATAATGTTGTTTCCTCATCAAAAACATACTTGGTGTTTTGTTTTCTTTCATTCACAATTTTACACAAACCCTGCATATTAGGTTGAGTTATTCTCGCAATCTTAAATGTGATGCCATGTTGTAATATAGGAAGTGCTCCACTGTGTTTTTAAACTCCATACACCTTAACTAGAATCATGGATGATTTCAATCCTGGAATTGGCCAATCTCCTCTGAACTAAAGGTAAAAGGTTCACTTGGAAACTACCACTACATGACAGCAGAATGTAGAATAGAGCATTTAAAGCTTTGGAAATGCAGAGAGACTAATGAATAAGGGTTACTTATGTGTGAATGAAACAAAACTTTGGGTAACAGTCAAGACAAGACAGCATGGCTTAAAGCTCACAATTTTTGGTAGTAATTTTTGGTATAGTAATTTTGGGTAATATAGGACCTTACACAAAAAAATTACCTCAAATATGGTTTTAGGTTACCTTTTTGGTAAATTATTGAGCTGAAATGGTTCAGTGGAATTAGTGCACAGTAACACCCCTATCACCACAGCACAATGCGCACCATCACCACAGAGACGCTACATGTCAGGGAGAGGAGACAGGTTAGAGGTCAAACAGAGATCATACAGAGGTTGTACGGAGGTCGTACAGGGGTCAACAGGAAACACTTCACTGAGCTGGGTCCGAGCTGCCTCCATTCACTGTGTATCCACCGGATCTTCATCACATCACATTATTATCAGAGTCTAATTTTTTATAAGGCCGATGGAGGGGAAAATAGTGTTTGGAGGCAACTTGGAGTGGGAACAGAAAGCAGCCATTCCTACCATGGTGACTCTGGGAGCGCAGCGGCCAATGCTTTTCTCCTACAACACACAACCAGGTGGTTAGGCATTAGACCAGGGTCAGAAATCAAAATAAATACAATGGGAATAGACATTTTAACATTCATTACATTTTGCAAACATTTTGAACAATCCAGATACAACTTATGAGAACAAGATTTGTAAAAAACAACTTTGATAATCAGACAATTTCTGTTAACAGCCATACCATTTCCAAATTTATACTTGACACTGATAAAACAAAGCCATATTTCACTTGTGTCTGCTGTATAGATATAATCTATGACACCTGTGGATCATTTTGTTATAATTTGGACATTTAATAAAAGAAAATTTGGTGACTTCTGCATTAGAAGACTGAGGTGGGAGCTGATGTTGTCAACAAAAAGCCATGCAGCTGTTGGCACTTCCCATAGATAGCTGCACATTACACTAGCAAGCAGAGAAATATTTTTCATTTGTGCCAAAATGACTGTACGACATTGCCGAATCCTATGCGTATCACAGACTGAGAAAATACAAACACAACAAAGTAAGTACAGAGCAGTGGGTGTTTGCTGGTGGCAGTGAAAACAGGGGTTGATCAAATGGCATCTTAAAAATAAGCGATTAAAGATTGCTCAGACATGCACAAATCACTCCAAATACAAGTTTGGATGAGTCAACGGCAAGAAGAAACAACAATAATATAAAAGCTCTGAAAAAGTTGATATTGCATATTAGGTCCACTTTTAGAGCTTTTGGCATGTTTTACAACTTATATCAAATCTATATTTATGGATAGTGGCTTTTTTTGCAGCAAAGAGTCAATTCAAACTCCTGGAGAAAGTGTGCCTACTGCTAGCAACAATAGGGGGTGAAACATGGTTATTATCAACATCATGCTAACAGAGGCTTTATAAGGAAGCCAGTTTAACCACTGAAATGATCAGTCTGGAGAAGTTGAATGGACTTTAAAACATGGAGGAGTACATCCTGGTTTCAGTTGCAGATAATTTGCCTGGAATCTCCCAGCTTGGCATAAAACTTAACTCTAAATAACCTGAATGGAGAAAAACAGGTCTGTGGAGAGGCAACCCTACTCACTGTATAAAATGCATAGTTATAATATAGTAATATGTAATACAATAATACATTTTGTCAGTTGTAAATTGTTAATAATTGCTTAATAATAGAAACATGTCCATTGTTGTTCCATTGTTTCAAAACTGCACAGATGGGCTCCGACCCTTCCGACCCTCCCACAATAAGCACAGAGCAATGGGTGAAGATAGGGGGTTGGTGAAAACAAATCTTCTGAGCCCTCAAACCTCAAATGCTAGAGAACACAGGATAACTCAAACATGCAAAAATCAATCCAAATCCAAATACTCTGCGTAAGCCAGTGACGAGGGCACACTGGTATAGCATGGTTATAAGCTCACAAGTTCACTTTAATACATACCGTGGGACATTAAAGGCACAGCAGCATTGTCTCTGGAGAAATATTTTTGAGACGCAGACAACATTCAGTAGCATTATGTGTTTTCTATAAGAACAGCCCTGTATAATTGTTAAATGCAACGTCACTTCCGGGTCCGAAGCGCATCAGCTGTTTGAGAATAACGGACAATTTTTGGCTTTTATTTATTTATTTTTAGCAATTACGCATTGCACGTTAAAAAGAGATTGCAGCTGTTTAATGCAAACAAGGTTATAACTGTGACAGAAAGTGTACCAGGTCAAAGGGCTCATATCACGCTATTTTCGGAACCATGTTACAATGCCGTTTCCTCATCAAAAACATACATAGAGCTTTGTTTTGTTTCATTCAAATATGTTTAAAACACAGGCCCTGCACATTCTCTCTGTTCCACCTTGTGATGTCATGTGGTAATACAGGAAGTGCTCCACTTTTTAATCTCCATAGCCTACACCTTCACTCGAATCATTTTGGTTATTTCAGCCCTGCAAACTCTACTGAAGTAAAGGTAAAAGGTAGCTGACACATGACAAGGTGAAACAAAGCATTTTGACCTTTAGAGATATGGACAGACTAATAAACCTACATTATTTACATACAATTTGTGGTAAAATACACTAGATGTCCTTTCTGATGCAGTTGGAGAAAGCGTCTGAAATCGTATCAAACTTAGAACTACATGTTACATAAGGACTGCAAAGAAAAGTAAGAGCATGCCAGGGCTTGTACATGGACTGAGTCTGGGGACACGCAGAGGTTTGGAGGCTCATATCGATTGTGTTGGCTTTTATCTCATGTGTGCTGATGCCACCTGACACCGCGACACAACGCATCACGTCACCTCATGCACCCTCCGCCGTGCTCACGGATCCACACGGTTAGCAAACCACAGAGGGCAGGGAGGGGCAGGCAGGAGTGAGGAAGGAGGAGCAGGGATGAGCAGAGAGGAGAGGGGAGGCCTGAGAGGAGCATAGAAGCACATGGGGGAGGAAAAAGGTTAAGCGGGGAGGGGGGGGTGGGAGGAGAAGAAAGGCGAGGACTGGAGAGGAAAAGAGAGGAGCAGGGAGGAGGAGGGAAGAGGGGAGGGTCAGAAAGGAGAGGGGAGAAGAAGAGGAGTGAAGTGAAACAGGGAGGAGAGGGCATTAGGAGAGTAGAAGAGCAAAGAGGAGCCGGGATGACGTAGGGAGGAGCAGACAGGGAGAGAGAAAAGAGGAGCAGGGAGAAAGATCATAAAGAATAGGGAATATGAGCAGGGGGGGAAAAAAGAGGGAGCAGAGAGGAAACAAGAGGAACAGAGGGGTGTAGAGGGAAAAAGGGAGAAGGAAGTCGGAGAAGGAGCAGGGGGAGGAGGGAGGAGTGGGGCATAAAGGGCAGGAGAGGAGTTAAGAGTGGAGCAGAGATGAGCATGGGAGAGCAGGGAGGAGAGGGCAGTAGGAGTATAAAGAAGCAGAGAGGTGTAAGGAGAAGGGGCAGGGAGGGCAAACGCAGGATAAGCAGAGAGGGGCAGGGAGGAAGGAGTAGAACGAAGCAGGGAGGAGTGGAGAGAGGAGGAAGGAAGAGAAACAAAGGGAAACCATGTTGGATCCACTGGAGTGTGCAACACACTCTGATCTATCACCATTGATCCTCTGTCTGCCCACCCTGACCTCCGTATAACACCCACATCATAAAACACAAGTCGGGTTTACATGCTTCTTGGGGACATTATATTGACTTACATTCCCTAACTATAATTCCTATTTGTTTAACATGAACCTAAACAATTACCTTAACCTATTTTAAAGGGGGGTATTTTACTTCTATGGGGTATTAACACATATTTAGATCACCATGTAACATTTTTTTATTGTTTTGAAAATGCTCTAATCGCCGAAACAATGTATTAACATGTTTTATAAGTTTTCCCCTTTGCTTTTGACACTTTTGCATGGATGACGTAGGCTTGTGGGCTGAGCATAGCACAGAATCTCACAGCTAACCATACGTTGGGTTTGACCAGGGCCCAGGAGAGATTGCTAGATTGCTTACTCAATCATGCATGGATGACATCTAAAACCTCTTCAGGGATGTTTTTGTTTATGCGGGAACAATCTTATGACATGGTAGAACGCTCAAAAAAGTCAATTTTGTGTAATACCTCCTCTTTAATCATAGTCTGCCCATGCCTATAAATGCTAACCTTAAACTATTTTACCCCATATCTTAAAGGTGCAGTATGTACATACATACATTTTATAAGAAAGTGTGGTAGATTACATCCAAAGGAACACTTCCATGGATGGTTCCATTAGCAACCATTGTCAAGAAAGGGTTTAAACAACAAATTTCCAGAAGCCTGTGGTCCATCAGAGCATTCATGTTCCTGAGTGACTAACTGAAAAACTGCTAATTTGTGACTGTAATGCTATTTGTGAGACACTAGTTTAACAGCACAAATCAGCTCACTTATTGTATTACCAATTAACTCAGTTCTTTAAGGTCAAATTGTGTTAAAACAAAGCTCAGATTAAAGTCTAACTTGAGTAACAGAGCTTCAAACAGAGTGGAGCCTAGTTACCATCAGACCCTCGGGGAATGTTGATGGCATCAGCTGCAAAATATTAATAAAGTATTCGCCTGATGTTTGTCCCCATAAGGTAAGCCTCCATAAAGTGAGTGTGTGTGTACAGATTTTAGTCCCCACAATGTTATATAAACTCTCCCACACACTCGAGACCCCAGAGCATCCTGCCTTCATATGGACTGCATTAAAATCAGCACAGATATCAGGATGCATTAGACATAAGTGGTGCAATTAGCAAAGGATGTCGCTCCATATTTTCCCTGGAGAGAGTCAGATGTAAATCCTATACGTTCTGGTTAATGCACGTGGTAAAAGGAGCAGTGCTATACAATTACAGGGAATACATAGACTTACATTATGAAGCTCATGGGAATTACACAAATACTAACGTTCAATAAAGGTGGATTATGTAACATTTAAGGTAAAGTGCTCATCTTATAGAAAGTCTCACAGTATGGCATTAAAGTGTTCAAGCTCGATGGCACTACCGTGGTGCGGATGTTTTCAAGTGAGTAATAAAACACACTGGCTCTATTTGCGACAGCACCCGGCAACCTCACTGTTAGCGTCACTATTTCCTGTAAATTTAATCTCTATGAGTTTTTTGCCGAGTCATATTAAATTAATTCATAAGTAAAGATAAAGCAGTGGACAGAGAGCTGCAGATCGACGTGACTCACAACGTGTTAAAGACTAAGCAAATGAAATGAATACTCACTGGAGGACACTACTGTGTTTAGAAAGAGAGATGACAAAAGTAAAGTTTTCTATGAATGTTAAAATGTTAATTTAATTCATTTTTTATAGGTGTTGATATGAAAAAAAAAAGTGTTGGAAAAAAAAGAGAGAGAGACATAGTGCACCTTTAAAGGTACCATGTTTATTTACATGTTTTCACCAGTAGAGGGCAGACATGAAACTGACTTTTTGCAGTTTTCTACCATGAATTAAGGTTATTCCCTCATCAGAAACATTCCTGAAGAGGTTTAGAGGTTTATCCATGCATGTTTCAGTAATCTAGCGATCTTTCCTAGGCTCTTTACAGTTAGCATTCCGATCCTATCCAATGCTCAACCCACAAGCCTACATCACCCATGCTCCCACACAGCAATGCTCCATAAATATAAAAAATGCAGGACACAATACAATAGACTATAATGTCACAAACCTGATGCAATATGCAGTAGTTTCATTAGCGGTATGCACTCAGATTGTCTCACAATAGTGATCTGAAGGAGGTGTGACTTAGCATGGAGCAAAGGGAGGGTGGACTCAGAATCAGTACAGCATTTTCAAACAATAAAAAGCAAGATGGTGATCTAAATATGTTATCTGTTAGCAGGTAATACCCCACAGAGGTGTAATACATCAAATATTACACTTATAGTAAAGTGTTACTATACTTTTATAGTAACACTTTGAAAGCATAAGGGCCATAAACCTTGCTTAGACCTTGACTAAACTAGGACCAAATATAGGACTAAAACAGGATTAAGACAGTACTTATAGGTCTATACCAGAAATAACCAGAACTAAATCAGTACTTACATTTAACCAAGACTTCAACAGCAAAAACCTTCGGAATTATAGCAAATGAGATCTGTACGCTTTAATTCACAGTTGTATTAATAATTTATTAAAAAGAGATTGAAACATCCTGATCGTCTTTTTACCAAATGTGAACCAATTATAGTTGTCCTTGAAAGTAATAAGGATTAATTTCCCATTTCAAAATCACAACTTGACAAAATGGCTCCTTTTACACATTGACAGTCAACACAAATATTGATCAGCCTGTAATGATCTTGGATTCATCTTACTCTGTTGACCCTGATCTGGCTGACACTTGATTGGCCTTTACATCAACCAAGCTGACCAATAGCCTTCCTCCCTTTCTCTCTCTCTTTTATGCAAATGAGCACCTGGGAACTAGCTGTACGTCCTTGAGTGCTCGCCCACTCAATAGCGATCGAAGAGCTGATAATTCTATAGTGCAGCGTATCCGTCCAGCGGCCTTGCTCCTGTCCGGCTTTTGTGGCCCTATCTGATGCCTGCTCCGTGGAGATAATCCCACACTGACCGCGGGGGACAAAGGGGGATGAGCGGGTGGGGGGGACACTGAACGCTGGGGGCCGGTAATTACAGGAGAGACGTGATAAAAGGACCACAGCTACGGGATGTGGGTCGCCAACACCAATAATCCCCGCAACATAAACAAATAGCTAAACTGCACCGAGCTTTCAACCAATCAGAAGAGAGGATGAGTAGTTTTGGATAGGATGCACCAATAGTTTTTTTCTGTTCCAATATTGATATCAGTACTGAAAGCATACTGGGTGTCTCAAACATTGAGGTGAACATGTTTTCAGTAAGAATGCTACACATGCTTATTTTAAGCCATCTGTTACTTCTGTGACAAGAGGTTTGCAATCCATCTTTTCAGTGACTGCAAGCATTCTTTCAGTGACATATTCTACCTTCTGGTAACAGTAATAATGACCTACCCATTTGTGACCTTGCACAGGCAGTATGTAACTCTTAGTTTAAGTCCTTATAGGACCAGCCTTCAGGTACCTTTGTACCTTTCTCAGAGTATAAGTACTGGAGGCTCCTTTGTAATGTAATGCATGTGAGTGCTGTCTGTACTTCCTCTTTTGATATCAGATAAAACTTCTTTCAACTCTCTACTTGGTCTGCAATCACTTCTTTTACAATTACAAGTACTTTTTCTTTAAATATTTGATACCAGTGTTAAGACTGAAAATAGCTTTTATTTCATGTAACCGATTTTTGACATGCATTTGAGCAAGAATTGTGTTTCCCCAGCACATATATATTGTATAACCAGCTCTTGAGGACAAAATATGTCCGCTGTGCTTTGACCCATTTTTTGTCCGATAATCAAAAGGTGCACATTTTCATGCTAGTTGTTGTTAGCTTTCCGGTGACGTCAAAACTCCGCTCTGTTCTCTATGAGATGTGAAAAGCACTTACAGTATCAACTCATTGTGGTGGATAATTAGGATGCGCAGAATGTGTAAAGTAAGAGAAATAACTGGACCACTGCAACCTGTTTAAAATGAAATGGACATTTTTAAGACAGTTTAAATATGGTACACCACCTTTAAACATGACAAATGTTTGAGAATGGATCCAGTTTGATTATTAACCGTTTATTTATCAAATAACTACAAAGCAGCTTTGCATAAATAAAAGATCAAACTGTATGAGCTGTTCAGGGCAAGTTTTATTAGAGAAGAGGTCCAAAAAAGTTCCTTGTAAATCACAATATTGTTTTTTAAAGATCAAGATCAGTATCGACATTTATTTAAAAGAGTATCTGATTTCAATACTCATTTTAGTATACATTTTTTCTGGCCGTCAATTACTTGGCAACCCAACATTTTCTTAGTTTTGATCTTGTAATTCAAACCAAAACTTAAAAGCATAATAATTGAGTTACATATGACTGCGGAGCCTGCCGGTTTCAGTGGTTAGCAGTGAGTATTCTTTAGTGAGTTTCAGGACTAAAGGAGGTGCTGGTCCGAGTGTAGTGTAGTACTATTGACTTGTCTGATTAGATGAGATGAGGCTGAATTGTCCCTGAGGGTTTGTGTCCTGAGCTCCCACTCAGTTCAGGAACAAAGCTGTTGGGACAGGGGGTATGGGACTGGAATAGGTCGTTTTATCTAGTTTTGGAATCCTCACTGTGTGCTCATCAGTATTTACAATATTACAATCAGAATGTTTTTATGTATTTATTTAGAGTAATCCCTCTGTGAATTTAATTTTCCATTCCAGTTTCCACAACTTTATAGATTCCAAAATATTGATATCGACCCACAATGTGATAAATTAGTCTTTCCCAAAGGTACTATCATATGCAATGCTAGATTGTACTTCAGACTTTAATTACTTTCTAGTGATAACAGTAGTAGAAGTACTGAAACGCTTTATAATTAGATGCAGACAGCACGTAGCAGACATATTTTGACCTCAAGAGCTGCTTATACAATATATCTGCACTGGGGCAAGATTTTACCTTTAACAGTTCAAAACAAAACATGATACCTTTTGAATGGTAAAAAGTCCTTGCAGCGTTGCATATAACAAGAAGCTGAAATCCACCAATACACAATGTTTGACCATACATGCACATTCATAAAGTGCTATTGTGTCCACTGCAAAAAACATACATTTCCCTTGCTGTCCTCCTCAGTAGTGTTGTCACAATACTAAAACCTGATTTTGATACTAAAGAATAGACTCGATACCATGATTCTGCTTCTGATACCATGATTATTCCTATACCACGATGATAAAAAAAAAAAAAAAAAAAAACTCTTTAGACAACAGAATGGGATTTAAGTCATAGTACTTTCTTTTATATTACCATATGACCTTATACCTGTGTAATCCCTCATTCCATAGTGGTCCATGGGCATATACTAGTCTATGTGGTCTTATACTTGTTCTGATACAGCTCAAGATCATTCTAAGGCTATTCAGCAAAGGTTAATTTCTGTCCTGTGAATATGGATACCTCAAATGAGTATCTAGTTTTGGCACTACTTATAGTATGGAATAGTATGTTATTTTTAATACTTCTGGCAACCCTACTCCCCAGTGTAGCCAGTCTGACCCTCTCCGTCCATTGGGCCATTTTCCACCTCCTCCTCCCTTTCTCCTCCCTCTCCGTCCATTGGGCCATTTTCCACCTCCTCCTCCCTTTCTCCTCCACCCCCCTTCCCAAACTCACACTCACTCATAGCCTATAGCCTTGGATCTCCGTCTCTCCCGACTCAACACAACACCGTATTTATTAGCGTTGCTTTGTTATCCTGCGCTGTGTAAAATGCCCGCTTGCTCCCTGACAAGTTGTTTTTCCAGGCTGGATGAATGCGCCTGCGATTGTAAACAGCAGCTCTAATTGGCTGTGGTTTTCAAAGCTAGAAGGAGTTTATGTTTGGTTGGAGTTGGTTTTGTTGACTCGCGCAGAGCCTGGGGTAGAGTATGCACAAGGAGCCCACCCACTCGGGGCGATGGGAGCTGGGAGCGCGGCCGATTCACCTCCGAATGTTGTTTGTGAGCGTTGGAGCCAGCAGGAGAGAGGGCAGTGGTGAAGGAGTCGGCCTTGGTGTATAACCGGAGAAATCCCACAGAATCATTGATGTTGTATCGAAATGCCACAGCGAACGTGACAGGAAAGTACAAGAGGTACTATTCTACTAGACTCATATCACATAAAGCAGTAACATGCACTATTCTATGCTCAGTGGTAGAGCTGCAGCATGTGCAGAGTAGCTATAGCCTGCTGTAACTACATGGGTTCAAGAGAATATCATAACACCCCCCTTTTGTTACATATAGGTGATTTATGCTCCACGCTGTCCTGTGTTAACATGGCTCACACCAGACTGACATGTGTAGCGCTCTGAATTGAGTTCTACACATTTATCAATCTGGTACGGCTCTCACTGAAAGCAATCAGAAAGTGCAGAACATCATGATGAATATTTGAATCTGATTGGATGAAGTGTCATCAACAGCAAAACTAAGCCAAAAATCTGACTTTTGTTACATACAGTTGAGAAAAAGACACACAGACATTTCCACAAATGCACAAAGCGCTTCCCTTTGACACGTTTTCGCTAACAAAATAGTCCGTATTGAAGCTAAAAATAGGCTGAAGGATATCTGTCGGTGTCACCATGTTTGTTTTGGTTTGCTTGAGCACTTCTCCTTTAGCTTTTCAGTCCTCAGTGCTGCTCCGTGATTGCTCCGTCAGCTGTTGGGCGAATTTGAACCTTACAGCAGCATAATCTCAAGACGTATTTTTTTCATTTACAAATTCACAAATCGCTATGGAAGGTTTGTTCTGTGGTATAATATGAAATAACATAGTAAGCCTTAGTTACTAGTAGCTCAGTTGGTAGACAAGAGTGATGGCTGGACCCTAGATGCCCTCCTGACCGTCTGGTGATGGCTGGACCCTAGATGCCCTCCTGACCGTCTGGTGATGGCTGGACCCTAGATGCCCTCCTGACCGTCCGTGATGGCTGGACCCTAGATCGCCTCCTGATTGTCCAGTGATGGCCGAACTCTAGATCGCCTTGCCCGAATGGACTCTGGCCCTACAGACTTGAACTGGATGCGCCATAGTCCTGGACACATCTATAGCCTGTCCGTCCATGGGAGTGGATCTCTCCTTCACTGTGGTTCTCCTCGAGGTTTCTCCTTTTCCCAATGGGTTCTTGGAGTTTTTCCTTGCCGAGAAGGAGGGTCTAAGGACAGGGGATGTTCTGGAACAATTTGCTTGTCTGTTTCTAATTTGCTTGTCTGTTTCTGTTTCACTGTTGATTTTCTAATTCTGTTGGTTAATCAACTCTCATGTTCAGCCCTAAGAGGCGACTGCTGTCGTGATTTTGGGCTCTACAAAAATAAATTGAATTGAATTGAATTGAATTGAGTGATTGTCATCTGATCTGAAAATCGGTAGTTCGAATCCCAGTCTTGACATAAGCATCATGTCAGATCAAGCTCTGGTTGGTGATTCCAGCTCCCACAAACTTGACCCCTACCTCCCTAAGTGTCCGCATACAGTGATGTGTGAATGGGTGAGTGGTTCCTTAATGTAAAGTGCTTGAATGTAGAAAAAGTGCTCTATAAATCTGACCATTTACCATTTTATCAGTAATGTTTCCGAAGTGGACCAGAAAGTATGAAACAGCTTAGTTAGGCCTATATTTAAGATCTCCTATGTCATTCTTACAGTCTAACTTTTAACTGTCACAAACTGAATATCTTACTAGTAGATAAGTCCTGGTATCATATGTGTCTGACAGGGCTGCTGTTATGTAAGAGGATCAGATGTGGATCTAGTGTTGCCATCAGGGAGTATTTATGTGAGAGGGAGATAAGACAGTACTACTGCCACAGGTACAGAGCCACTGGATGTATGCTAATGCGCTAATGCTAATGCGCTAATGCTAATAGGACATGATTGTGAGGCAGAAAAACAGGAGCGCGTCTTCACAGTCAGGTGCTGATTGAACAAAGCAGAGACGGAGCAGAGGTGAAAGAGGAAACAACATTACTGCAGTCACAACAACCGAAAACATGTTAACTGTCTGTCAAACAGGTTTAAAGGAGACATACTGCGCTTTTTTTCTGGAGCATTGGTAGTTTATTGACATGATAGGACGTGTGGTACAAGTACTTTACCATAGATTTGAATGACATTTACATTATATATGCATTACATTACCTACTTTTCTGATGGAGGGCCCACCATATGCTTGTTTGTCATTGTGTTGCCTAAAATGTTCCACACTATGGTATTACACTTGTCTATCCTGCTGGGTGAATTTGAACCGTACTGCAGGGGTCTCTCCAGATGGATTCTCGCGAGTCTGTGAGCTCATAGATATTGCAAGAATCCATCCTGCTGTGAATGTGGCCACCTCTCCACTGTTCTGACCTGTAACTAGGCCTCATGGGGTCACCCGGTGGTCTCCAGGGAGATAAATAAGTATAATATACTATTGCCTAGAATCTAGGCAAATGGTAGAATCTAGGCAAAGCAATCACATCTACGTTGATCCTAAAAAGTTCCATTGTGCAACTTTAACTCTGGTCTTTCGTAGGGTTTAGATCTTTTATACCCACAATGAGAAGGAGAAAGAGAGAGATGGAGAGAAGATGAGGAGAGAGGGGGGAGAGTGAGATATGAAGGACAGGGAGAGAGATAAGTGGGAGAGTGAGTGAGATATGAGAAAGAGAGATATGGGGGAGAGAGAGTAAGATAGGAGACACAGAAATAGAGGGATGCAGGGAAAGAGAGAATAATATTAGGGGGAGAGAGAGGGAAAGGTAGTAAGACAAAAGAAGATGATGAAAGAGAGAGACAGATAAATAAGGGAGGGAGAGCAAAATGGAGAGAAACGAGAGATAAGAGATTCCGAGGAGGGAGAAGCAGATGGAGAACCGAAGATAGAGACAGAAAGAGAGAGCTATGAGAAGGAGAAGTAGAAAGAGTAAGGAAAGAGAGAGAGAAAATAAATAAGGGGAGAGAGAGAGGGAGAGCAGGATAGAGTAAGAAGAGAAATACAAGATGGGAGAGAGAAAGAAAGAGGGACATAAATATGTGGGGGAGAAAGAGTGAGAGATAAGAGTAAAAGAGGAGCGGAGGACCACAAGAGATAGAGATGAAAGAGAAAATAAAACAAGGGAGAGTAAAAGAGACCAAAATGGATTGAGAGGAGAGATAGAAAGAGAGAGAGAGAGCAGATAGAGGAGAGAAGAGGGAGAGAAAAAGGGAGAGAAATATGGGGGGAGGGGTAGAGAAAGCAATAAATACTATCAGAAGAAAGGATGGAAGAGAGAGATAGAGAATTGACTGATAGTTTGAGAAAAAGGGAGAGAGAGAGAGAGCAGATTGAATAAGGGCTGTGGTCTCTGGTTGCTTCACTCTACTTCATGATCAAAGCGGTGCGTTATTTTAATTCCATAAATCATATCTGGTCTGTCCAAAGCTCATTAGGAGGATGCGCTTCTGAACAGGGGGGCGGGCGCGGCCTAAATACATTCCATAGACTGCACACACGGGACGAGCTAAACAGGGGGTGCCAAAAGCAATACTCAAGCAACAGCATCCTTACAGCCAAGTGATGACACCCTTAAGTATTACTCACTATCTCTCATGCAGCGGGGTGAGAGTAGGGCTGGGCAATATGGGGAAAAAGAAAAGAATATAAAGAAAGATAAAGAAAGATAGATCTTCTTCCATCTTATTGAAAATATAGACAGACTGATGTATGTGCACTGAATTAGGTCTTAAGGTTCACTCATAAAAAGTGAGAAAATAGTCACTTTTAGTCAAATTGTGCAGTTTTACAACCAATCAGCCCCCACTTTCACCTCCACCGGCATATGTCCACTGCTCTGTACTGTACTTACATTGTACTAATTAACTATATTTTTTAAAATTGGTGATACACGTAAGATTTGGTAGCGTCACGTAGTCATTTTAGTGCAAATGACAATAACGTGATCTGTAGATATCCATTGGAGGTTCAGACAGCTGCATGTCTTTTTGTTCCGATGGAATTTACGGTGACGTCAGCTCGCATTGGTCACCACAGTTTTCTAACGTGGAAGTCAGCAGACTTGTTTCTTTTTTATAAAGAATACTGCAATTAAAAATGTGCAAATTATAACTTAATGATCCACGGGTGTCATAGATTACAACTATATAGCAAACACAAACACAATAGGTCTGCTTTAAAGTAATTATTTTTATACAGGCCGTCTAACACATTTGGTACTTTTACAACCTTGTACTCTTGTGTAACCCCATACCCTCTATTTAAGTGGATACATAGGGGTTGACAGATGAACTCCCCCTTCATAAACATGTCATTTGAGTTGACTATGTAGAAGGCACATCCTGTTATTGGTTTGCCACACCACTTCAATCAGAGCTACGATTAGAGCATAACCAAACCCAATAGAGCTGTCATATGTCATTTGTCAGGGAATGCTATTTACGATGACTAGTGCAGGACAACTTCAACACTATATTTAGATATGAAGAATTACATATCACAACAACTCATTTGGAATAGTCTGATAGGAAATTTGCATTGAAGATTGCACTGACCTACAAGTGGAGTCTAGATGTCCTTCATCCAAATAGAATGTATATTGATATTAAAGATCCATTGCGCAAATGTACTGGTGTTTCTGTTAGATATGTGCTTAATTTGTGTTAATAAAGCATAAACAAAGACTTAGTTCATAATGAGAAAATAGTTTATTAAGAATAATTCAGGCTTAGGAACTACTTGAGGCTTACTAAGGGTTACTGGTAAGGGGTTATGGTATTATGGTACTAAGCCTGAATCATTCTTAATTAATTATTTGTTCATTGTAAATTAAGCCTTGTTTTAGCTTTACTAACACAATTAAAAGTGTAGTTATTATAAAGTGTTACCAAAAATCATTAGCTTATTTGGCCAGTTTAGTGACTTTTTGACAGTTTGTACCAGTAATCATTTATTTATTGAGTATCTAATAGATAAATTGCATGTCTGTGCTGTGCCATGCCCACAATGTCAGCTCGGTCCTTGATATTATGGCATATGCCATTAGAGGTATAATACTCCCTACAACAGAAGCATAGCTAGATCTAGTCCAATGAGGTTCATCTGGTCTTCTTCTAGATTCTTTTTTCAGACCAAGGTTTAGTTAGTTTTCATACCTGACAGTTTTGACCACGTCACATGATCTTGCTGTGATGTGTCTGGTCATTTAATTTAAACAGGTTTTGGGCACGTTCTACCACTGGAGGCAATTCAATTCCTCAATTGAATGTGCATTTCAAGTTCTTCAACACAGTATCCCAGGTTCCGGATCTCAGGTCTCATACTAATGTAAATAAATGTGCACTAAGTCCTGCATTAGTACTCCAGCCTCATACCTCTTCTTAGAGGGCTACTTGGGCTACTATATCGCTGTTAAGGAGAACATATCTGGAAGCTGTTGGAGCTGGTATAATCTATCGTTTCATGGGGGAAACTGGTGCAGAATATCATAATAGGGTCCATTCATGTGGCATCACAACACTGTAGAATACCTATAGTTTAAAGTGAGCTGGAGGTCAGGTCAGATTCTATGGTGGAATTCAGAATGCAGATTTGTTGACCTTGTTAATGGTTAATATCTCTGTAATTACTAGACCAATCCACATGGAACAAAAACTGGCACAAAGTTCAACGTCTACTCTGCCAACATAAATAAAATAAAGTGAAATAAGACAACCAAAGACTTTGTTGAAGGACATTAAACCATATAATTAATGGCAAGCTTTTTTATGAGCTAAACCTAAACAAATAATAATAAGGTTTAACATTTGTGGATCATAAGTTTGGATTTTTTTTTTTTTTTTTTTTTAGAAACAGTAAATCTCCCATAAAGTTATATTATCACATCAAATTCTAGAATATGAATGCAGCCATATCAACACACGGACGAGGAATTGAAACCCAACCCTTCTAATTAGGTGGTCCTTGCTATACCATTTTGCCTTAACCCTCCTCTTTCTCTCTCTCTCTCTCTTCCTGTCCTCTTTGATTACATACATCCGTTGGTTCTCCTATAGGCCTGTGATCACCTCCTTTCTCTCCTCCTTGTTTTTCTGTCCACGTCCAAACCAACATCCATATTTATGAAGTCTTGAATTTATATAGCTCCTTTCAACGTTCTCAGAGCCATTGACATTACATTATTCATTCATTTCACTTTATACTGGTGTCACATCCACACGATCTCGCAGTGTTAGTATGGAGAACAGAGATGACTAAGTAAGTACATATAGTCATACTCAGTGGTGGTATGATATTCAAAGTAACCACAGCTGCCCTGGAACAGGCTGAGAAAAGCAAAATGACCAATCTGCACCATCTTCTCCATCAAGGAACCACTCACCCATTCAACCACACATTCATACACACATTCATACACCAATACAATTTAAAAACTACATAAGTAAAGCATAGACACCCAAAATTCGGTCCTAAGTATAGTAGTACTTTTGCTACTCTGACTCTGTTATATTCCACCACTGGCCGTTATTGAACACACTTAACTTTATGGATGAAAGCAAAATCTTGATTTTTTAGATTTTTTTTAAATTTTATTTATGGGTTTGAATGGACAAATGCTAATATGTAAATGCTAAACCACAGCTCTTCATTGTATCCACATATTTATTACACACTATGCCAAAAATACAATGGTTTGTTTTGCTAAACTTCAATTTGGAGACTAATAACATGGTATTTTTCTTTTTCAGTTAGAAAAGAAACCAAACTAACTGACATGACGATAGTGGAAATTCAAATCTGTAGCTTATTTTCAGTTAAAAATACAGACAATCATTATTTTCCTCTCTAATTGCTTTGACAACCTTGCTGTAAAATGTCTTTCCCAAGGACACATGGACAATACGCACTGGTCGGAGATATAATTGTCTAGTAAAATACCAGTATCTAGCATATTCTATTTTGAGTTGAATTTGCAGATTTCTTCATGTTCTGTTTTTGTGACAATGATGGTTGTGACAATGACAGTTGCATCAACACTTTCCACTTGCGTAGTCTCGTTTTCCCATTGTGCACTCTTTTACATTACAATGCATTACATCCATACAAATGAATATAACCCAAGTCTATTCATAATACATGTATCCTCATTGTGTGGGAAACTATATGCTACACAATGTGATTCAGCTCATTCAATGTTTTTTTGAAAAGCTAATCCGGACAAAAACGACAGTATAAACCAATAGAAAGTGAAACATCAGCTAATACTGCTAAACTTTTTAAGCTTTTTGGAATATTACACGGTATGGCATTAACCTTTAACAGACCAACAGATGGTATTGGGCTGATCTGAGGAGAGGCAAGCCCAGTCACAGTAATAATGCATGTTTGTTAATGGATTTCTGTGCGACAAAACACCCGTAATGAAATAAAAGATAGACACATTTAATGTCATACTGAGGAACATTTCATCCATCACCCAGAAGGGTTTCAGACTGGACTAAATTGCGCTATTTCCCTGTTTTTTCATGACAAATGTACCTGGAGTTTTATTATGTTTCATTCACAAATGTTTAACACACAAACCTTGCATGTTTAGGTAGTTCTTCTCCTAAATGGAAAACACTCTGTTCCACCTTGTTATGTCATATGATAATACAGGAAGTGCTCCACTGTGTGATTAAGTGCCATACACTGGAATCTCTTGGATATTTTTTTTTCTGGAATTGCCCATCTCTAATAATAAAGGATTACTTATTATATATATGTAATGAAACAAAACAAAAACATGGTACATTTTTGAGGAGGTAATGGTATTTTGAATATGGTTTAAAGCTGGCAAGAGGCAATCTTGCTTATTATTCAACCTTAATTACTGGGCCTATCCACATTAAGCATGACTCAACTACAGTGAATTGATCCTTTTAACAATAGCTTCTAAAAAAAGGAGCTTTTTCAGTCACATTTGGTATTAGTCACAACTAGTATTTCAATAAATTAGTTTTGCTGCAGTACAGATATATAGTAAAAGTAACTCTTAGGGTGAAAAAAGACTGCTGTGTACTGTCTGTATGTAATTAAAGAATATTTCATTCTCTGAGGAAGTATGCCGTTAGCATGCAGGATACTAGGAATGCGTAAGGTATGAGTGAGGAATAACTTTGGACTGCTACAAACCGTTTAAAATGAACTAGTTCTGTTTTTCATGTTTTTAAGACAGTAAAAATCAAGTACGGCACTTAGGATCATAACATTGCATGTTTTTAGCCCCGGTCTCTGATAATTTAGAATAAGGTTTAACATATATTGATTTTCAGTTTGGAAATTTCTTTCAAACGCAGAGAATCTCCCAGAGAGTTCTACATGCCCCTGGCCTCTATCTGAAAGCATTATGTAAGTGTCATAACCTATCCTAACATATGTGAATTCTCTGTCAGTGCAGCCTCTCTCCCCAGTGTACAGGGCTTAACCGACTTTACCTCTGTCTGCTTCATTAACAACACATGGAGCAGCGGTACAATGGCAGGTGTGGGCGCCTGTCATCACGCACCTGTCACTCAGAGCAGATACAGCCTTTGACTCTGCACAGGACTGACTACACCCACTGTCATTACAATTTCCCCCACCCAATACTATGTGTGCCTGTGTCACATCTCACATACAAGTGAATGTAAAACAAGTGCACCGGAACTCATGAAGAACTCACTTATTGGCCTGCTTATTTAAGTTAATGGAGACAAGTAGGTTTTAAAGGGCCATATTGTGCTATTTTCTGACCTATGTTATAACGTTGTTTCCTCATCAAAAAACATACCCAGAGTTGTGAGTTGATTCATTAACATGTTTAACACACAAACCCTGCATATTTAGGCTATGTTCCTCTCTCAGGCTGAAAACACTCTGTTCCACCTTGTGATGTCATGTGGTAATACAGGAAGTGACTGAATATGTTTTAAAACCTTCATTAGAATCATTTGAATAATTTCATCCCTGAAATTGCCAATCTCTACTGAACAAATGGTAAAAGGTAGGCGTAAACTTTAAAACTATCACAAGGTGAAAAAGAGCATTTTGAGCTTTGGAGATGTAGACAAACTAATAATACAGGATTTAAAACATGGCTTAAAGCTCACAAATGTCAATTTTGCGTGGTATAGGACCTTTAAGTTTTTATGGTATTTAAAATTCTTCAAAGCAATATCTCTCCTCAAGCACCACTACTACTTATACCAAAAAGTTAACATGTATTAATATGTAATCTTATTTTTACATTTCTTTGACAGAGAAGCATATTTGTGCATCAGCCTGGAATATCCTTCGGGTGACTTTTATCACAGGCTTCTTTTACATTTACTCGACTAACTAAAACCACTTCCAATGTATTAGGCAACTCTAGAAGGAGTAAAAAGGTATAAGGTCAGGTAATAGACTTTTTGTCCAATAATCCAAAAGTTGGTGGTTCGAATACTGCTCTCGACGTAAACATCAGATCAACTGACTCACAGGTTAGGGGGGTGCGATTCCAACTTCCACAGATAAATGCCGTTGTTGTGTCCTTGGGCAACACATTTAACTCCAGTTTACATTGATGTACTGTGTGTAAATAGGTGGAAAAGAGATATATAAAAATGTGACCATTTACCATATGGTATAAGCTCAAATGGTAGCCCTCTGAGAAGTAGGGCTACCATTTGAGCTTATAATGGCAGAATCATTTTTCAGTTTATCATTTTACTTCCTGGTTGGACATGGGTAAAAGACATAACATACATGCAGGTAATTATGTGGCTCTTACTCTCCACCAATGCAAGTCATTTCAAAAACCTGAAAACCGTGCGCACCTCATATGGACTTTAAAAGTTACACAAGAAAACATAGCTAAGCACTCCCCCCATCTGCTAGCTCTCCATCCCACCTCCGGGCTCTAGAGCGGCTTCACTGTGAACATTGATTGGGGGCATTTAATCCACCTGGGCGCGTATTGATATGTCAATCACTGAGCAAAATCTGCTAAAGCGCGTCAGGCAGCGGAACCGGAGGCCAAGGACACGGCGGCGCTTCACGCCCGCCTCTAATTGTGGTAGGCAGCGCTCGGCGTGAGTCATGGTAATGTGGTAATGAGTTAATCAAGTCACGGAGATGCAGCGGAGCATATGGCAGTGCGCTTTGAAAGGTGAGCAGAGGAACCAAGGCATTCACCGCGGGACAACAATGATCACAGCTATTACCAGCGATAGCATCAACCTGTAGGGGGTTATAGAGTATGTGTTTTATTTTACTCTGCTTAAGACTGTATCAGATACCTTACCCTCTTCATATAGGTTGCATCAACATTCTTAAGGAGAGACACTATAGACAATTTTTTTCATCTTTGTTGTTTCTTTTTGGGTCACTTTTGTCTGACGTCAGCATAAACATCGCCACAAAGAAGTGATAAATAGCTGCACATTACACTTTTTTTTTTTTTTTTTTTTTTTTTTGAATGCTGTCGAATCATACCTGTATCACTGATTAAAAAAATATAATTGGAGAATGAAATAAGAGAAGTGGCCATATACAAAGTGGGAGTTGATCAGCAATATGGCATCTTGAAAATGAGCAAATAAGGATTGCTCAAACATGCATGCATCACTCCAAATACAACTTTGGGTCAGTAAATGGTAAGGGGAAAAGCACTGAAAAGTCCATTTGGCATAATAGGTCTGCTAAAAAAGAATCAGGTATTTATTGTGTTGTCTCACTAAAATGAATGGGATACATCATATTGGTAGCAGGCTGTGTAGGTAGCAATTCTAAAGATGTCACTCCTGGAAGGTTTTTATCTTACGTAAAATAGTTGGGCATTATATAACAAGGCCAGAGGAGTAATGGACTCATTCAGTCAGTACTGTGAATCCATTATTTATCCAGCTAGCATGCTAACATGCAATTCCTGATTATTGGGCAATAAAATGTTTTCAAGAGCTGCTTATACAATGTGTCTGTACTTTTCCTCAAATACATGGAGGAAAAAAAAAAGCACAGGGCCTTTAATTTTCTGGTCATGAGTGTGAATGGTGCAATAATACGGGCCAATTACATATAAGGTCTGAAAGAGCAAAGCCGAAGCGCTCATTCTCCCAAACTACTGTTCTGTGGTTTGTGTAAATGTCAGAGGAGGTGCAGGGCCAACCCGTGCAGTAACCATTATAATTACTTCTATTATTTTTAAATCGAACTGCATAATGCAAAATGTACCAATGTAATGCAGTTCTATGAATGCATTAATGCTGGTTTAATAAGGATTAAACAGTTGTATCTCGTGCAGGCGAAAGTAATTGAATGTTTAAATTGGAAGTGGAGTAAATGTTACCAAAGCCATGTAATTATGGGGATATTAAAAGAGGATAAGTAAAAGGTTAAAGTTAAAAAAAAGTTTTTTGGTAATACTTTAGTTAATTTATTTTTTCAATGTATTATTATTATTATTATTATTATTATTATTATTATTATTATTATTATTATTATTATTTAGCTTTTTAATAATACATTTCCTATTGCCAGATTTTCTTAAGGATGTGAATTTTCAATGTGGTATTTAACCCATAGCCTCATCTCCCTGTAAAAAAAGTTTATCAAGAGGAGTGCTATACACTGGTTTATATATATATATATATATATATATATATATATATATATATATATATATATATATATATATATATATATATATATATATATATATATATATATATATATATATATATATATATATATATACCAAAGCAAAGATACCAGGGGAGCCAAACACCAGCTCCTGGTTGATCGAACAGTCTCCCGAGACTGCAGAGCCCGTAAGACCAACCTGTGCACTGCCTGGATTGATTACAAGAAAGCCTACGACTCAATGCCACACACATGGATCGCTGAATGTGTGGAGCTGTACAACATCAACAGGACTCTAAGTAAGACTCTAGTAAGTGTGAGAGCCACAGTCCAGGATGGAACATCCAAGATCCACAAGTACATCCAGGACAAGGCCCCAACAGATGACATGCTCAGCGTGCAGAGGAAGAGGAGCTGGAGGAACCATCATGGAAGCCCCTACATGGGATGTACCACTGGAACATAACTGAAGTGGCTGATATCAAGAAATCCTACCAATGGCTTGAGAAAGCTGGACTGAAGGACAGCACAGAGGCACTCATCCTGGCTGCACAGGAACAGGCCTTGAGCACAAGAGCGATAGAGGCCCACATCAACCACACCAGACAAGATCCAAGGTGTAGGCTGTGCAAAGAGGCCCCTGAGACAATCCAGCACATAACTGCAGGGTGTAAGATGCTGGCAGGGAAAGCATACATGGAGCGGCATAACCAAGTGGCGGGCATAGTGTACAGAAAGATCTGTGCAGAGTACGGACTGGAAACCCCAAGGTCAAGGTGGGAAACGCCTCCAAAGGTAGTGGAGAATGATCGAGCCAAGATCCTGTGGGACTTAGATACAGACTGGCAGAATGGTGATGGCAAACCAACCGGGCATTGTGGTGGTGGATAAACAACAGAGTAAAGCCGTTGTGGTGGACATCGCAGTACCAAGCGATGAGAACATCAGGAAAAAGGAGCATGAGAAACTAAAAAAATACCAGGGGCTCGAAGAAGAACTGGAGAAGGCCTGGAAGGTGAAGGCCTCAGTGGTGCCCATGGTCATCGGAGCACTCGGGGCAGTGACCCCCAAAACTGGAGGAGTGGCTACAGCAGATCCCAGGAAAAACATCAGGCATCTCAGTCCTGAAAAGTGCAGTACTAGGAACAGCTAAGATACTGCGCCGAACCCTAAAGCTCCCAGGCCTCTGGTAGAGGTCTCGAGCATGGAAAAAGAGGAGATAAAGACCAACCGCGGTGGGTGAGGAGGAGATTTTTATTATTTTTTAAATATATATATATATATATATATATATATATATATATATATATATATATATATATATATATATATATATATATATATATATATATATATATATATATATATATAAAATGCATTCCCCACTTTGCTAACATATTTGTTGCATCCTAATTATTCACTGCAATGCGCTTATAAGCGCTTTTAAAAACTTTCCGAGGCCATCATATTCATGCTAACAACAACAACTAGCATTTCAAAACATTTCCTGGTTTTTGGAGGATAAAGAAATATATTAGAATTTAATGTAGACAGTGTTCTCATTTAGACCATGAAAGATGTATTTATAATATATCTGCACTAGGGCAAAACTAAAATGAACATTATTTATTAGATGAAAGATTGGCTCCCCTATGAGCTGACGGTGCTCCAGTCTACCTCACTCAGCCATAACAAATTCAGTCTGAGTTTTAGTTTCATCTAACCCTCTCTGTATTTGTCGTTTAGATCCAGATTGCCAGAGCATCCGTAGATAGATTGTCTCTATCCTGGCTGTGATTCTTCGTTATTGCTTAATTACATTGGAGGATGCTGGGCGTGCATCCGCTGTCCGTGTCCACACTAACAGAATCCTGATCAGGCCGGTCCTCCTCTGACCTCTTCCAAAGTGCTTTGTACCTCCACATACACTCTCTGCTGTGGGGAGTAGAAGTCCAATCCTCCCTAATGGTCCACAGATAACAGTCGTGCTGGTGGTGTGTGCTGGACAACAAACATTTAAAGCCCCATTGCGCTCTTTATCTTGTTTTTACAGGTGCCCATAAAGGACAAACGGAGCAAAAGTGGAACAAAAGATAATTTTTTTCTTGAAGTTTCTAAAGTTTATTTCAAGCTACTTCAGACAGTGTTACACGGGTGAGCCCGAAAAGGCTTGCGAGACTGTAGTAGATAACAGGTAAACAACATGTACTGCGTACTTGGGTAAGGTTTGAACCAGTGAAGTTCTGGTTGGTGGGCAAACGCTTAGGTCAGACCCAACACAGATGGAGACTAGCTTTAGCTAAATCTGGTGTAAAGCATCTTCTAATATGAGATCCCTGTTAAAATAAACCAATAAAGTGAACTAATCAGCAGGTCAGTTTTGCTCTCTCATACAAGTGTTCACCTGGAAACAACTAAATTGTGAAATTTAAAGCTAAAGATGAATAACTTCAAAGGTTGCTCTCTCAAAAATTCACTTTTATCCCAAAGTGACATAAGGCATACCCTTTAAAGTACCATCTACATTAAAAACAAATTAAAATCCTGTCTGTGCCAATTATGAGTAAGTATACTCAATTATTGATCAAGTATCCAAAATTGGAAATAATGTCATCAAAGTGCAATTTACACCTGGCTCTATAAGTTTTTCAGATTCATGTGTCTCGAAAAATGTCAATGTTGACCATTTTACCAAAAAATACATTGGATTTATACAGTGCCTTTCAAGACACCCAAAGCACTTTACAATGCATTGTTCATCCACTCACTCCACACTTGATGTGGTATCAAGATAAGATAAGATCAAGATACTGTTGAAGTCACAGCTGCCCTGGGACAGACTGACAGTAGTGGGGGGGCCTAAGAACCTCACAACCGTTTTGCCACTGCTGCCCCACTGTGACACATGATGCAGGCCCAACCCTGCTTAGCCTCTGAGATCTAACAAGATCAGGCTTTTACAAGCCAGTATGGCCACTGCACATATTGTCCTTTTGTGTGGGTGGGTTTTCCTCCATCAACCTAAAACTAGCCTCCCTCCGTCGGCCTACCACACTGCCTTCAAGAATATTTTCATTATGGGGCTGTTTTGTTTTTTTTTGTTTTTTTTTTTTGATGTATGTATATATATATATATATATATATATATATATATATATATATATATATATATATATATATATATATATATATATATATATATATATATATATATATATATATATATATATATATATATATACACACATTTGGTTGCAGCAAATAGCTAAATGTTTGCATCACGCCATGTCTCACCCCTGATCCATGTCCGCCCCTCACTTTGGAAAACCAATTTGTTCTTGAAAAATGGGAACTTGTCTGTCTATTCCAGATCTCGTGTAGACTAACAAGAGGCTGCATATTGACGCCAGGGCACGGGAGGACAGGCATGGAATATAATGGCACTGAAAACTGCTGTCTTTTTCGAAATCGGCGATTGCTGTGTGAAATTCCATCTGCGGGGCCAAAATGGGAACACAGACTGATTCCGGAGGGGCAGGAGTGTAAAGAATACCTGGAAAAAGTCACAAGTGTGGTTTCTGTTGAGAAAAAACAAGGCTGAAGGATAGGACAAACAACCAGGTCTGGGGGACAGAAATTGAGAATACCAGTCCACCAAAATGTCATTGGCCCAAACAGGTACATGCAGGGGTGGGAAGAGTTCAAATACATTTACATAGCTGGAAATGTGCTTCATTACATGGACAAGTACTGTTGCCAAATTCATAATTAAAGCTCTACAGTGTAACTTTTTAGCCAAAGATAGACTCAAATAAAAGCATCTTTTTTTTTGTCTTTTTATTGCACTGAAAAACCTGAAATCTTTATATGAGCAAGCTTACATCTCCATAAACTTGGTGCTTACTTGGCCTGAAGGAAGGCCTTATGCTTGTTTTCACGGAAATGCTGTTCTTATATGTTGTTCTATAATCTTCCACAATACAGCATAAAACTTATCTTCGTATATGTTCCAAAAACCTTTTATTTATATGGAATCATGTATGCATCATGTTCCATCTTTAGAAAGTTATACAGTTTTTCTTTAAGTAAAAGTATTTTCAAGTAAGCATGAAAAAAACTGCTCAAAGAACAAATAACCTTTTTACCCATTTTTAGTAACATATTAGATCAGTCTTTTGTATGAAACATTAATGAAACAGTTTAAAACTAAACTGTGTTGTTAAATTGCAGTCTGCATATTTTTTATTCTCTGACCGATTAAAGAATGTGACGCAGTGCTGTTATGCAAATGCTTGCGGTTGAATAAAGTTAAATATATAAACCATTTCAGTCAAATTCACATCTCTATGGAGACAAAGACGTGGCACTAGAAAAGTTACGTAGTGCGGCTTTAAACAAACTGTATGTAGACGGCGCTCTTACTGTGAATAAATCACAACTGAACCTGGGCTGCCAGTGCCTTAACCTGCAGATAGAGGACACATACAAGTCTATCTCATTCTCACTATAAGGACAGGCCATGCCTCATGTGAAAGCTCAGAAGCTCCAGAATTCACCCGCAGAGGCCGCACTAGCACTGATTAATGACTGGTTGCAGGTGCTGGGGTTTAGGTAATGACAGTTGAGATTAGAGAGTATCTAGAGGGCACAGATAGGTCATGTTTATGAAATTTAAAATACATATAGTTTAAGATAATGGCCCTTTCAGCAATAGGTGTATACCACAAGCTTTCCCTCTTTGCAATGCTGTCTCATCTGTAATCTCATTCTAATTCTATAATGTGTCAGAGTGACTTCCCTGTCCTCCTCCACCATCTCTGTGCTGGCATCATGTGGGGAAACAAATTGAAAGACAACCCAAGTGTAAAATGACTATTAGGAGATTGTAAGTGCATACAAACCAGCGCGGCATTGTAATTACACAGCCGTGCCAAACGCGCCCTGCCCCCCTTGCTACCTCCTCCTACCGCCATCACCATGGAGCTGCCAGCGACTGAAATACAGCAAGCTTTATGGCCTAGCTTAATTATTACGTTCCGAGGCTGGGCGGCCATTTCGCTGCGGGTGCCTTTGACGAGGACTCATATTTCACGTGGCGTTTCAGTCAAATGAGGGCGCAGTACGGCAGGGTGACGGATGGCTTCAGAGCGCGTGATGCATTTCCTCTGTGATTGCTCCAAAAGACATCACTCAAATGAGGGGGACCGGATCATGCCCGCCATCTCTCCCCACAGAGGTCTGCCTTGTCCCATGCTGGAATATGCGATCAGAGGGTTCGATCAATAGGTTGCCGTTCACTTAGCGTTGCAATATTGTAGAATTCCTAAGGTGTAACATTTAGCTGGTGGACAGGGTAGAATTCTATGGTGGAATTTGCTGTTTAACTGTTGGATTGCAGATTGGTTGACCTGGTTTATGGATAATATAAATATGTAAATATGTTAATATGTAATTACTGGGTCTATCCACATGATACTTTGTATGAATAAAGTGAAATTATTTTTTCACAATAGCTTCAGAAAGTGGTGCCATTATTCATCCCCAAAGAACAGATTTTCAGCTAAAAAAAAAAAAAATCAACATTTTGTGGAGTCAATCTCAAACACATAATGATAAGGTGCAATTTATGGATCATAAGTTTGAAAAATTATTGTAAAAATAGTAAATCTCCTGTCTCATCAACATTCCTTGGGGTGGTGAAGCTTACTGGAGGCACTGCTCTGTCTGAAGCTCTGTGTTTCAAATCAGTAATCTGAGCTTCATTTTTACACAATTTGACCAGAAAGAACTGACTTAGTTGAAACTACAACATGCTAGCCAAATTGTGCATTATTAAACAAATCCCTACCACATAACATCATAATCACAAGCTAACTATTTGCCACCAGTTTTCGGTTAGACCCTTCCATGACCGTGAATGCTTGTATTGTTCACAGGTTTCTGAAAATTAACAGTTTAAAGCCTGGTGTCCACTGCACGATATATTGTCTTAGATTAAGATTGTTGGATGTGACACTGCATGACTTGAGGAATTAATATCATACAACAGTGCACATAGGCACACTGTGCGATGGTGTACACGAGCAGTCATGGCTACAATTAATGTTTGTCTGAGTGAATGTCAAGCTCTGAGTACTAACATGGGTCTGTAATTGAAGAGGTTAGCTGAGGTTAGTGCTACTGCAAGTGGTCTTTTGGCATTTTTAAAGTGAGTAAAGGAAAGAGAATCATGACGAAATGGTCCTGTTCACGGCGACGCTTCTCAGAGGAGCATTTGTATTTACTGTTGACTGACTGCAGACACAATAAGAGGATGGCTCACTCTGAAACCAAGACCAAGACAAAATATCAGACAGGTTTGATATCAGTTGCAGCTCGTCTTTGGTCATATGGAGGTTGTAAATTTAATCGTTTGCTCTGAGACCTACAACCCACAATTTTAAGCAATGACTCAAACTTTCCCCACAATCAGAAATCTTTTATCACAGAATACTAAAATTGTGCAAAGGATACTCAGCTTTAGATTGTGTTCACGCTATTACTGGTCCTAAATTAAGCCCATTTTAGTCCTGGTGTAGTCCAGGTTTATGTTTGGGTTTAGCTCTTTTTTAGTCCCACTTTTGAGCCCTAAATCCATTTTGTATTTTTTCTTGAGTTTTCACATAATCATCAAAAAATATCTGGTTGTGTTTGCAAATGTGTGCATTGTGTCACCATGGTAGCCGCTGAGCATTTCTCCATAGAGTCACTGCAAAGTATAGATGAAACTAGTAGATCATTTGGCGTGTTTCTATCCATCAGGGTACCAGGGAGGGGGAGGCAGGTGGTGGTTTGACAGAGCGGCCCGTGGGGTTAGTTTGGGGCGGAGCAGTGGTAAGCAGGGTCTTGTCATCCTGGCAGCAGCTGTCAAGTGTATTTTGGGAGGCATATGTCAGACCTGACCTTCACTAGCCCCATGGCCACAAAAGGAGAGCGGGGAGGGACAGACCACACTCACCCCGGGGTGGGGGGTAACGGCGGTGTTCTGAGGTGAAACGCTCAGTATTGGCATTATATTTGATAGAAACAAGAAGATGTACAAGCTAATCCTCCAGGTACTAGAAACTCTTAAAGTGCCTTTGACAGGTTATACTTCTCATTTTACTAAAAGACAGTTGTTTTTCCCAGCTTTTAGGGTTAACATTTTACTTCCTAGATGGAAATCAAGACATCATACTAGGAAATTCCAGAACTATTGTCTAGAGACCATGTAGTACACTGGACCAAAACTCCTCTAATGTACACAGAAATTATGATTTGACAAATTATTTTGTTGAAGTTGCATTTAAATTATCTGCAAAAAAAATATGTTGCTTGTGTGTTGAACTTGTGGATCGATTTTTTCACTTGTATGATGTCATGAATGTGTTTACAACTCTCTGCATCCCGTTTCTTCACAAATTGCTGATTGAGTGTTGTAAAACTATCATTATCTCACCAACTTAAGTAGAAATTAGAGAATCTTCAAAATCACATAAGCCATATGATGATTCAGATCTGGATAATGGTTAAGATCTAAGCATGATTATACATCAGGCTCAAAAGTAATGTAATAAACTGAGTCAAATGTAGAAGACATTTGACAAAGGGGTATTCTGCAAAATCAACTTTGTGTAGCTCTCTACCATGTTATAACATTGTTCCCTCAACAAAAAAGATGTCTGATAATCTTGCGATCTTTCCTGGGCCCTATTCAAACTGCTTTACGGTTAGCAATATGATGCTGTGAAATGCTTAGCCCACCACTACGCCACCAGTGCTCCCATACAACAAGTTTTCATAAATATACAAAAGCAGGATACAAAACAATACAGTATAACTTCACGACTTGAGTGGAATGCACGCAGAGTGATAGCACTCTAAAATTATTTACAAAATCAAATGCATTGTTTTCTGTGAATATAGGATTTTCAAAAAGATAAAATAATTAATACTCCACACAAGTATAATACCCCCTTTTAAAATTGTATCAACAATAAAGTGTGTGTTGTATTAATAGTAGCCATCACACTAAGATTTATTTTATTTTTTTTTTCCATTTGCACCAAAATGAATACACAAAGCTGCCAAATCCTACGCATATCATTGACTAAGAAAATAAAATTAAAACAAAGTAAGTACAGAACAATGGGCATATGCTGGTGAAAACGGGGATTGATCGGCAAGATGGCATTTTGAAAATATGCAATTAAAGATTGCTTTAATCCAAAAAAAAAAAACAAAACAAACTTTGAGAGGGTAAAAGAGAAGAGGAAACAACTACAATATGACAATTTGGTCAATGCACCTTTATGCCGCAATAACATTTAATGGCATATAGAGGTTTGAACTGGTCAAATGTGCTCAGCTTATTCAAGACCCTACATACTCATATTAGACAATACTTTCCATTTTGCTGGTGTCCTACTCTATTTTAGTGCACCTCATTTGCATTTTCAATTATAGTCGTTTCGGCCAGCTACCAATTACACTGTCACATTATTTATGTCATTTTGAGAGACAACAGGGCCGTTTCAAATTAGTCTTGTTTAAGATAATCACATTGAATATTACTGTAAAGTCAAGGAATATTAAATGAAAAACTAAATAAGATATTTTGTCAATGCATGTTTAATTTCTAGGCTTGTTGCTATTGTATTAAAGCAATTAAGTGTGTCTAATAAAGGTATAAGTTATACGCCTTCACTGCAAATAATGATGTATTTAAAAGAGTAAAAATCTAATTAGTGAGATAACTAATGCTCTATTTAAGAGAGGAAATGTTATGTAAAACTGACTTTTTGGAGCTTTCAAAAACATGCCTGAAGAGGTTTTATATCTCATCCATGCATGTTTGAGTAAATTAGCCATCTCTCCTGGGCCCTATTTGACCCTCCTTTTGGTTAGCTGTAAGATTGTGTCCAGTGTTCAGCCTACAAGCCATCTGGGCATTAAGGGTACAACACTCGACAGGAGGTTTTCTGTGAACGTAGGACAGTCGTCCTCCTCGGTGTGTCCCTTAGAGTATGCTGTGCCCCAGGGTTCTACATTAGTGCCAGCCCTCTTTGCTCTGTGTGTGCTTCCCTCGGGTGATGTGCATTTAAAATGCACAATGTGGCATTTCGGGTTTCGCAGATGACATTCAAATATAACTGCCAGTGACCGCCAATGACAGCCAGACCACAATCAAAGGTCTGCAGGACTGTCTCAGGGATGTGCAGAGCTGAGCACAAACTTCCTGAACTTAAATGAAAATAAAATCAGTGAAAACAGTGTGATTTGTCATCTGTCTTCTTATTATAGCCCCGCAGTGAGGAATCTTTGGGTAATTGTGGACTCTGTGTTCAAACCTGACAAGCACATTAGCTCTGTCATAAAGTCCAGCTTCTTTCAGTTGACGCTCCTTGCTGAAGTAAAATACTACCTTCCACAAGCGGATTTTGAAAAATCAATCGACACATTTGTAACTTGCATCTGGATTATTGTTATTCTTTCTATGTGGGGCTGAACTAGGGCTCCCTGCTGTGCTTACAGTATGTACAAAAATGTGAATTAAATGAAATTAAAAACATGATACAAAACAATATACTGCAACTTCACAAACCTGACGTGATGTGCAATCTTTTCATTTGTGGGATGCACACTGATATGTTGTGATAGCGCTCTGAAGCAAGGGGAGGGGTACTCAGATCCTCAAAAACAAAAATGAAACTTATTAAATATGTTAATACAATGTGTTCAGTAAATATAGCATTTTCAGAATGGTAACATGGTTATCTAAATATGTTATGTGTTAGAAGATAATACCCAATAGACATTAAATGCCCCCTATTTAACCAAAAAAACAATTAAAAAAATTAAAGCCTGTTTTTTATTGCACTTAATAAATAAAGCAAGCTTGCATCTCCACAAACCTGATTCTTATATCCTGGAAAAGGGCTTCCTTTTGTTGTTTCCATGGAAATATTTTTCCTCTGGCTCTAATCTTCCACTGTATGGTATAAAACTAATCTAGCCCCCTGGAGAATGTTCCAAAGTATGGTTTTAATTTTCTATTTCCACTTGAATAAGATCTGTACATATAACTCCCATGTACTGTATAAAACAATAATGCCTTCTTCAGAGAGATAATGCGAATTTAAGATGGCTGCCGTGCCCTCCGTTGGGGCATGCTTGGTTAGTCCCTGCACCCGCTGATGGAGCCTTTGCCCTTGGCCGGTCCCTACGCTCAGCCCCTTCCTCGCTAACCGCTCCCTAATCGCCCATTAATTGCTTCACTTTCTATTATAGGCTCCAACAATGCACACACACATGCACTCTCTCTGCGCTGTAATTAAAAGAAGAAAAAGTATAACATCAGCAGCCACCAGGGTGCGCTGGCTCTGCGCCGCCGCTCACATGAACTCTCTAAAAGCCTTGAAGTTGATGATGCGCTGGGGCCGGGTGCACGTCCATCTCAGGCTAGATTTCCCTCGGGCTCTGGACAGCTGCATGGATTATTCTCTTGCCTTCATTTAGTGTCTCTTTGATTTATTTATTTTGAATGGAGCAACACTCGGTGACAAAGAAGAGCACTGATGGGCGATGTGGATCTGTTCCTGCCACTGGCCCAAAGCGCAGTCTGTGTACAGGGAACTGTGTGGGTCTATAGTTGTAAAGGGCGACACTACCAGTGATTTTTGTTTCGATCCAATACCAGGTAATACAGCAAATATTGCACAACTAATCTGACGCCAGTATCAATGCGTTTTGTATTTAAAAGCTTTAAATATAGCTTAACTATAAAATATACCTTGGCATCATTATCTTTGCGTCACTCCAGCTTGAACTGACCTAAAAATTAAGTATATATGCAGATAAACCAAAAATATAAACAATATAAAAACATTTATTTAAAATTTGTGTAAATAAAAGCAGTTTCTGGAGCAATTTTAAGATTGATATATTTCCATGAAAATCAATACTTTTTGATACTTTGGTAAGTATTTAGATATCAACATTGTATCGATCTGTGCTTCACTATAGTCCATAGGATGGCCTGCGTACTAGGCAGGGTTCGGGTTAGTGGTTATAGCCTCACTCTGTGCTGGCGGAGTTAGGCTTAGGGTACTGGTTAGTGTATTGGATTGGGTTAGGAGTTAGGGAACTGAGAAGTGTACTGAGAAAGGTTAGAGGTTAAGGGTCAGGACACTGGGCAGAGTTAGGTATTAGGGTACTGGGTAGTGTACTAAGCAGGGTTAGAGTTTAGGGCACTTCACAGTGTACTGGGCAAGGTTAGGCATTAAAGTACTCAACAATGTGCTGGCCAAGGACAGTGTGCTATCTGGGTTAGGACTTAAGGGTATTTGAAATGTAATTTAAACAGGGTGCTCATGAAAGAGCGAGCCCAAGTACTCTCATTGGGTTGCCTTGTATAAATAAAGTGAAAGAAAGAAAGTACACTTATGAACAACAAAACAGTATATAAGTCCATATAAAACATAAAAAAAAAAAAAAAAATAAACATGTGTACATATGTGTATAAAAGTTTGTTACCAGATTATGAAATTATGATTGTGTAACCAACACATTCAGTTTTGCTTTACCTTGATGTGTACTCCATTTTTGTGAAGCAAAACAGCTAAAAGCCCTCTTTCCTGTCTCAGTTCTGGAACAGCTAGTCCTTATCCTTATGCCGTCATGTGATCTGGTATTAAATGTTCCGATACCTATGAGTATTCTGGCAGTTTTTTATGTAATCCCTTATAGATAAATTTCATACAGCACTGTTCTCTTCAAATAGACAGTGATGGTCGACCAACTTTTTCATAGAGAATACAGTGATGGGTTTCAAATCCATCACCTGTAATAAAACAAAGGGCAGAGTAAAATAGTGGATCCAACGATTTCAAAGTAGAGGCTGAAGTCTGCATGTACACCACATGCTCATAATCCTGTACGGAAAGAAAGCTTACTTGCAGTATTTCTTTCCTGTAATATATTGGGATACAATATTTGTTTTAATTATATTTGTAATCAAATGATAATTTTGATTTTAGACTGTTACATAATTCTAAGATATGTTTTTTAAAAGGATATGTTTTCATCAAGCCAAAACCCAAGATATGTACAAGTGTTGACTCTTTCCATCAATGTACCATTTTAGTGTGTATATATATATATATATATATATATATATATATATATATATATATATATATAATATATAGATGCAAACATATATATATTATATTACAACTTCAAAAACCTGATGCAATGTGCAGTAGTACATTAGCAGGATGCACGCTGATTGTGTTGTGAGAGCGCAATGTATATATAGCCACCCCAAAATTGAGCCTTGGGGCATGAACATTTGATCTAAACCCATCAATTACTACTGCCTGGGTTCCGGTTGAAAGATAATTTTGAAATTATGGGTTACTGAGTTACTGGGCAGGGTTATAGATTAGGGCACTGGTCAATGTATTGGTTGGAGTTATCAGTCAGTGTACTGGTCAGGGCTATGGGTCAGTGTACTGGTCAAAGTACTGGCTCGAGTTATGAGTTAGGGTACTGCCCAGTGCTCAGATCAGTGTGGCAGTAGCAGATTTGGAGCTCATATTGACACATAAACAGTGCATTCCCTCACATCGGCTGGTTCTGGAGGAGACCAAACACTCATTACGCAACATTACTAATTCATGTTTGGGGTGATTAATAATGTACAAGTCACTTTTACATAACCCAAGAGTCCCATGAATGCCGTGAATTATGGTGGAAATCAAAGCAGCGTTTTGTAAGAATTTATGGGGACTAGCAGGGCGCTCATTTGGATGTTGTACTAACTGAAAATGAATTGTTTTAATTAAGCAGCTAAAACTCTGGTGTAAATAAGCTAAACCAGATAGCTATGATAACACACATATTTAGGACCATCGTCATAGTATTTAAAGGAGCGCTGTGCAAATTTTCCAGCAGAGGAGCTGTCACCTGCTTGTCTCCATGAAGATGATACTACTTTGCGAATGTTCCACGGCATTAAACTTTGTCTCACATTTCTTCATCTTAAGGAAAACCCCTGTTTCAGCTAAACAGGGGTTTCCCTTGCTCAAAAATACTTGCAAAAATGCATACCATGAGCAGGGTTGCCTCTCCACAGATCTGAACTGTAAAATGGCATAGTCGGACTGCCTGCTGATCTCCATGAAAGTATGATTAATGCCATACATCCCATGCACACCAATAACATCTTAATGGAGAAAAGCAAGTGAGAGACCCTCAAACAGAAATGTAGTGCATAATGCATAGTGCATAGTAAGGCTGCAACTAACAGTATTTTGGTGGTGATCTAGTCAGATAGATATTGAGATCGATGCGTTTTATGCCATACTGTGGAACATTATAAGCCAAAGGAACACCATTTCCATGGAAATAAGCAGTCCTCCAGGCCAAGTTAAAGTCAAGTTTTTGAAGATGCAAGCCTGCTCACAGAGAGGTGATATAGTTTTTATGTTTTTCAGTTCAATAAACACCACCAAAATGGAGGGGGGAAAAAAAAAACAAAAAAAAACAAAACTGTCTTTACATTGGGTTACATTTTACATCAAGGTACCACTCACCCATCCACACACCAGTGTACACAGAGACTGGGAGCAAGGTGGGTTCAGTGTCTTACCCAAGGACACAACAACATTATTAATTTGTGGGAGCTGTAATCACACAACCAGCCTGTGAAAACTTTGATAGAGAATACAACTATTGTCTTAATGAAAGTCGTACATATTTTTAAGTCTGCCATTTTGATTTAGTAATGATGAGCTTTGTAATGTAAACATGTATTTTCACATGTGTTTTACTCATGATTGTTCCTTTAATTGTTGCGGCTCTATAAAAGTAGTAGTTATAGTAGAAATGATGGCATTATATGGCAAACTTACTTTTTTTTTTTTTTTTTTTTTTTTTTTGTGACAAAGGAAATGTTATGTGCAATCTGTGTACCAACATCTGCACCAGGACATTCAAGTACATCATAATTAGTATATCAACTAACTTCCACAGCTCCATTCTGACTGTATCGCTGAAACTATAGTACACAGACAGCTTTACGTGGTCTGCAGAGTACCAGCAAAGCCAGTCCCTCTCTCCCACGGCCCCCAGTGGAAACCCTCTGAGCTGGGCTGTGGCTGTCTGCCTGATGCCTGGAGCTTCTATCCCTCTCTCTTGCTCCTCCTATGGGGCATATGCCGCTGTGTTTATGTTTGTGTGTGTGTGTGTGTGTGTGTGTGTGCACGCAGGGGCCCTTGTTTCCGCGGCCCCCCGGCTCCGAGCTTGCTGTGCCAAATGTGCAGTAATTAAGAGAGAAAGAGTTTGACAGTGAAGCGCGGGGAGAGGCGCGGAGAGCTGTCAGCGCCTAATTTAGACCCCTGTGATGTGTACTGACTGTGTGCCAACTGTACTCTGTGGGCAGATGCAGTACTATGCTGTAGTATGCAGTAGTACTCTGTGCAGTACACAAGCGCATAGGCACAGCATGGACAAGGAGGGTAGAGTTTGCTGGTATCTGATTTCAGCCCATGGGAAATAATCCAAATGTTGTTGTTTTTTTGGTAGAATATACAAAACTGGAGTGTTATGGTGTATTCTTTCTTCTGATATTAAAGGTCCTATATTAAACAGAATGGATACTTGTAAGCTTTAAGCCATGCTATATTGCTGTTACCTCATCAAAAACATCCCCAGAGTTGTGCTTTGTTTCATTCACACATGTTTAAACAATCCTGTATTATTAGTAGGTCTACATCTCTCAAAGCTCAATGTGCTCAGTTCCACCTTGTGATGTCAAAAGCGGTAGTTTTCAAGTTAACAGCTCCTTTTGCCTTTTATTCAGTAGAGACTAGCAACTCCAGGGTTGAAATAATGTAAAGGATTCTAGTGAAGGTGTATGGAGTACACTATATAAATTAGACTTATGTATTATATGAATACAGTTCACAAGCATATCAAGGTTTTTAAACATCTGCAACACCTGTAAATTAAATTAATGCATTATTACAAATTTAAAAAAAGGAGGTATTTTACTTCTATAGGGAATTAATGGGGTATGCTAAGATAACACATTTAGATCACAGTGTTACCTTTTATTGATTTGATATACTATGCAAATTTGTATTTATTTTTCTACTAAATTATAACATTGTTCCCTCATCAAAAACATGCCTAAAGATATTTTAAATATCATCCAAACATGTTTGAGTATTTTATCGATCTCTCCTGCGCCCTATTCGAATCCTCATTATGGTTAGCTGTAAGATTCTGTGCAATACTCAGCTCACACATGACAATTCTCAATAAATATACAAAAACATGATACAAAACTGTACACAACTTCACAAACCTGATGTAATGCGCACTTGTTTCATGAGCAGGTTGCACGCTACATGTGTTGTGATATTGCTCTGAGGGTGAGTGACTTAGCATAGGGAGTAAAGGGAAGGGGGACTCAGAGCTTCAAAAACGTAAGTGAATACCCCCTCTTTAAACAATGATAACATAAGACCTGCTCTTAGACTATATTGGCACAAACCTTAAGCCGGGGAGTTGTCTGAATTCCAAATCAGGCCCAAATAGAAGACATTCATATTGAGTAGCAGACCGCGTTATTGTTTGGGAGATTGGCTTTCCTCTGTAATGATTCTGTCTCGTGGTGATAAATGAAATGTCAAAACTGTGCGATGTTGTCTGTGTTGTTTTAGAGCAAAAATATCAAAGTCGGAAACCACGGCGACTGCGGCTCAACTTTTATCAACTCCACAAAGAATCGTTACTGAAATGTCAACACCAGCGTGGTTTATTTATACAGTCGTCTGATGTGTGGAAATACTTGTAACAGAGAGCCAATCAGAGCCCAGCTAGCTCTGACTGTCGCCCAATCAAAAGCATTCATGTAAATATAGCATCTGTCCCCTCCTTCCCTCCGCAGCAGGAGAAGTATCAGCCTCCTCAGCCTTTTCCTCTCCTCTTCTCTTTCTGTCTCTCTCTCTCCTTTGTCTTTTCACTCAAACCCTTTATTTCCTCTCTGCTCTCCTTTTAACCCATGTTGTCACTCTTTCCCCTCTTTTTCTCCATTATCTTTTCCCTATACTCTCTCCTTTCTCTCTCTTAGCTTCTCTCTTTGCTCTCCCTCTCTCCATCTTGCTCTATCTTCAGCTGTTTTTCCGCATCTCACTCTCTCCTCTTTCCCCCTTTTCTTCTTCCCTCTTGTTGTCTCTCTCTCTCATCTCTCGCACCTTTTTCCTCTCCTCTCTAGCTTTTCTCTTCTCTCGCTTTACCCTATTCTCTCATCTCACCTTTCACCTCTGTCCTCCCTCTCTTTCCCTTCTCAATTTCTGTCTTTCCACTCCATTTTCACTCCCCTATCTCCTCTTTCCCCTTTCTCTCTCTTCCCCCTCTCTTTATCCTACTCTCGCGCTCATCTCTCTCTCCTCCCTCTCTCCCCCCTCTTTTCCCCCTCTCAATTTCTCTCTTTCCCCCCCTTCACTCCCTACCTATCTCGTCTGTTCCTCTTCTTCTGTCTCTCTCTCCCCCCTCTCAATTGCTGTCTGTCCCCCTCCACTTTCACTCCCCTCCTGTCTCTTCTTCCCCACTTCTGTCTCCCCCCCCTTCTTTTTTTGCCCTCTCTCTCATCTCTCTCCTCTCTCCTCCCTCTCCCCCTCTTTCACCCATTTTTTCCCCCCTCTCAATTTCTCCCCCCCCCCCCACTTTCATTCCCCTCCTATCTCTTTTCCTCTTCTCCCTCTTCCTCTCTCTCCCTCCTTCAGGAGCCATAATGTCCTCTGGGGAGCCTCCATTATTTATATGTATTGAGGGGCCGTTTCATTAGAATGGGTCCTGTCCATTACCTCACAGCTCCACACACACACACACACAGCCCGGCCTACAGCAGCAGCAGATTGAATACCTGTGGCCCTAGCGCTCATCGCTCGGGAGGACCCCTGTGAGGAGAGCAGTGGAGCAGAGCCGAACCAATCTGTGCTGCGCTCTGAGAGGACACCAGCACCTATGGGTGGGGGGTGAGGGCATCAATAGTGTGCTTATTCACCTTATTTTGAAAGTTGCTGTGGGCGCCACCATCCTCATAGGGATTGTATTATTTTGCATGGAGTTGCCGGTCTTGACAGCAAATACGTTCTATACAGACTGCAAAGCCATTATAAAGCCTCCCGGAGAGTTAACTTGTGCAATTAATAAACAGGCAAAAAAAATGTAATTAATTATATCCACTTGAAAAGTAGAATAATTAAATATGATAATTTTGACTTTTTTTTATTATATTATATTATACAAAATCAACTTTTTGGAGCTTTCTACCATGTAATTATGTTCCCTCATCAAAACCATGCCTAAAGAGGTTTTAGATGCCATCCATGCATGTTTGAGTAATCTATAGCGATCTCTCCCGGGCCATATTCAAACACTCCTCACATTTAGCTGAATGCGCCTGTACAAGGCTTTGTCCACAAGCCTACATCACCCATGCTCTCACACCATCATTTTTCAGGAATATACAAAAGCATGATACAAAACAATACACTACAACTTCTCAAACCTGATGTGAAAAGCAATACTTTCATTAGCAGGATACACACTGATTGTGACACTCTGAAGGGGGGAGTAGAGGGAAAGTCAGAGCATTGAAAACGAAACAGAAACTTATTAAACATGTTTATTTGCTGTTTTCAGTTTTACAATGGTAACATGGTGAGCTAAATATGTTATGTGCAATAAGTACGCCAAAGAACTGTAATACCCTCTCTTTAATCATTCACAACAGCTAGATTTATAGTCATAATATCTGGCAGCCATTAGCAGACGATTTGATTACTGTTTTGAGATCCAAAACACCAAATAAATAAATAATAATTTAAAAAAAAAAGAACCTGGCCATCATGTCCAATGTTTTTATAATTAAAAAGAAATCTCTGGGGACACAGTTAGGCCATGTTTATGGAATTTGGTTTATACATTCTACCCAGCTCCATTTTAAACTGTTAGCATTTTAATGTTTAAATGTTGTGGTGTCAAGTGAATTTAAACTATTTCCTAGAGAACTCCTCTCACCCCATTCACTGTTCACTGCAGCTTTAGTTTTACAATGGCATCCCACCTGAGACTGCTGTGCATGCTGGGAAATGTAGTACACAAATAAAAGCTGTGTGATACAGGTAAGGTCGCCCCAGTTCAGCGGCTAGCATCATCAGTAGCTAATTCACTGGGCGGGCGTAACGTTGTACCATCTGTGCGCAGGATGAGAGTCGGGTTTGGGCGCACCGAAAACAATTGGCTGGTGTAAATGGATAATGATTACTGATTACAACAAACATGGGGCCCATTCATCAAGGGCCCGGTGGAGCTCGAGCTTGTACAGCTGTGGAGCGCTAACCATCGGACTGTTTCATATTTCAGCCAGCACACCGGGTGAGAGGGGAGAGAGCTGTTTAACATTGGTCATACCACAACTGAATATGTTTACTCGTGTCAGACAGGCTTGTTCATTTGAATTTGATTGTTACAACTGTTGGTTATATTAAAGTCGCACATCGCATCTCCAGGGAGATAGCGATGTTTTCCCTAGAATTGGGGATGCATCGATCTGGTATGTTCAGACCTAAACTTTAAGTATCAGCTGTGGGGATGGAAAATGGCACTTATTCCCTTGAAGGTCCAATACTACACAAAACTGATTCTTGTGAGCTTTAAGCTATGCTATAAATACCGCCTCAAAAACATATCTGGAGTTTTCTTTTGTGTCATTCACACATGTCTGAGCAACCCTTTATTCTACATTCTTTAGTCTACATCTCCAAAGCTGAAAATGCTCTGTTCCACCTTGTGATTTCAACAAGTGGTAATTTTCAAGGTAACAGCTACCTTTTACCTTTAGTTCAGTAGAAATTGGCAATTCCAGGGCTGAAATCATCCAAATGACTCTAGTGAAGATGTGCAGAGTTTAAAAACATGATGAAGCACTTCCTGTATTACCACATGGCAACACAAGGTGAAATGGAGTGTTTTCAGTTTGAGAGAAGAACACACAGTCTAAATATGCAGGATTTGTGTGTTAAACATGTGTGAATGGACAAAACACAACTCCAGGTATGTTTGTGATGACGAAACATTATAATATAGATCAGAAAATAGTGTAATATGGGCACTTAAAACAAACCAACAAACAAAAAAACAGTAAAGTAATTACACATGAGATCCAATTCTGAACTACTGAACAGATTCATGAATAAAAGTTCAAACATTATGAGGTGTTTTAGGCCAATATCAGCCTGTAAATAGTCTTATTACATCCAATTACAGGCCCAATCACAATACCGCTGTAATCGATGTTCTGCACCTGATGCCAGATTCAGCTGATTTTATTATCAAGACTATTATTCCACACCAGTATCATGCATTCCTACCTGGAATGTTCCACGGTATGGCATTAAGCTTATCTATCTTGCATTTACTCAACTGCAGATGGCTGAATCCCCGAAACACATAAAAAAGCGGCAATCTTGGTCTTGTGGCGTCATCTACTTGTCTTGATGGATTAAATGTAATGCCATACTGCGGAACATTCCAGGCAAGGCAACTGCATTTCCATGGAGACAAGTCGGTTACATAGTGCGCCTTTAAAGCCCTTCTTCGTGAAATGTCTGGTACAAGTAGATACTGTGGAAAATCTCAGGCAAAGCAATGAAATCTCCATGGAGACAAGAATTTGACATACCTTCACTAGAAAAGTTACACAGTATCCCTGAATGAAATGATTTGCCATAATTGCTATATGTAGCAGATGGAGAGAGGAAGAGGAGGAAAGGAGGGAGAGTAGATGAGAAGGACAGGAGAGCGGAAGAGGGGTGGAGGAAGAAGAGGTGGAAGAGGAGGAAGAGGAAGGGGAGGAGAAGAGAAGGAAGAGGAGAAGAGGAGGGATAGAGGGAGAGGAAGATGAGGAGGAAGAGGAAGGAGAGGACGTTGAGGAGGGACAGAAGAAAGAGGAGGAAAGAAGGAGGAGAGGAAGGAGAGGTGGAAGAGGAGGACAGAGGATAGAAAGAAGGGAGAAACCATCTTCAAATATTTTGCCATGAATGCTGCATTTAACAGATTCAAATCAAATTAGATATTTACTTGCAACTACAGCAATCTACCAAAACACACATGTACCTTTGCTAATAAGCACAAAGTCAAACAAGGTTTTAATTCGCTACAAACTGCTGTGTATATCCAGTCCATTCCAATTCCTCCCATGCCCCATCCTCTCCACCGTACCCAGCCTGGAGTGCTGTGCCCGGAATGTTAAGTCCACATCCCCATTCCTCTGGTGCCCTTCATCGCTCTTAAGAAAAACCTCATCGCGCACTTTGTTTTCTCGCACAATGGGATGGGACTTATCTGCCTGGGCCAGTCCTTCCTCCCACTGAATAATAGATCAGAGATGAGTCTAGCTCTCAGCCGATGAAGAGGAGGAGCAGGAGGAGAAGAGGAGATGAGAGAGAGGAAGAGGGAGAGGAGAGGATGAGATGAGGGAGAGGAGGGTGAGAAGAAGAAAAGGGAGATGTGGAAAGGAAGAATGGAGGGAGATGGGAGGAGAGGAGGGAGAGGAAAAAGGTGTGGGGATGAGGGAAAAGAGGAGTAACAGGAAAAGAGGAGGAAGAGGTGGAGAGAGATGAGACAGAGGATTAGAGGAGAGAGGAGGAGAGAAGTGAGAAGAGGAGAGGAGAGAGATGAGCAGGAGGAAGAGAGAAGTAGAGTAAGGAAAGGAAGAGGGAGGAGAGGAGAAGAGGAGGGAGGAGGAACAGGAGGATGAGAGGAACTGAGGAAAAGATGAGGGAGAAGAGGGAGAGGAAGAGGAGGAGATGAGGGAAAAGATGGTGAAAAAAAGAGGAGCAGAGAAGAAGAGAAGGAGGTGAGCTTAAGAGGAGTGCTTAAGGTCATGACACAGACAGATAGGATATGTGTGAGGGAACGCCATCGGAAACTCCACCAAACACTGACCACGGGCTATTTAGAACAAGACCATCATTCAGTCCAGGACAGAGAGGAAACAACATTTTCTAAGCCAGATATTGATGTCTATAGTAGATCCAAATAATTGTGATTATAGGTGTCACATTTTTAAATATTTTAGTTTTGAATCAAATTAAACCTGCATTTGTTTAAATCTGTACTTAAAGAGTAAAAAGTAAGTAGTATAGTATTAGTATAGTAGTATTTGACACTGATTTTGATAAAGTGATGTTAATTTGGTTAAATATAGTGTGATTAATTAAAAAAAAAAAAAAAAAAAAACATATTTTGGTTAACAGAAGCAATATGAATCTATTTCGTACTTTTTCTTATGAATTTTGCGTACTTACTTTGGTTTGCTCAAAGCAAACAAAATTTTTTAAAAACTTGAAAACTTTAGCCAGTTACCACGTCTTTTCAATCAGCTAAAAATTTAATGGAGAAAAAAGTACAGATAACTGTTCTCAAATGCGGTGAAGTAAAAGTAAAAAGTCCCCAGTGTAAAATTTGTTTAAGTAAAGTACAGATACATAAAAAAGTACAGTACTACTTTCACTTCCTTACCTTCAACCACTAGCTAAAACCATACTTCAGAATATTCTCCACGGAGATAGATCAATTTTATGCCGTACTATGGAATATTATTATTATTATTATTATTATTATATATTATTATATTATTATTATTATTATTATTATTATTATTATTATTATTATAAGACATTTCTATGGAAACAAGCAGGAGGTCGTCATCCTTTAGGCCAAATAATAGTCATGTTTGTGGAGATGCAAGCACGCTCAGTGACTAATTCACTTGAGTACAATTGGTGGCTGTTGATCTTTTGATTATGTTGCACCTCCAACATAATAAATATATATACACATTGAAACAAAAACTAAAATTTTGACCTACAAACGGAAAATCCTTATTCGCTGAACTTAAATGAGTTTGAACAAATTTCAGTCATGTGTTTTTGCAGTGTAACAGGTAGCATTAGTGCAGTGCTGCTGGTAGCATTAGCACATGACTGCAGAGTTCCAGTGAGCTCAGTGCTTGGGCAGGTAAAGCAGGAGGAGGTTGCATGGGTAGAGTTTTGCAGTGGCTCTGTTTGAAAGTCCAGGCATTTGGAATGGCACATCACAGTCTCATCACAGCACTTCAGAGACCTGGGCATTTCACGCCGTGTTGTACCGAGTCAGGGGCATTTGACACACATAAGATGCACTTACCTTTAAATGCACGCTAGGAAAACCGGATAACTGGCCCAGTCCATTTTAAATCAATTTTTCAAAATGCATGTAAATGCGGGAACTACCATTGAGGCGTTGTGAATCACAGCTCAAAGATCTCAAAAAACACACATGGTGAAGCTAATGTAACAGACTAGGATGTATGTGTGTATGTGTGGATGAAATGCTCCTCTGTGTTTTGAAACTTCATACACCTTCACTAAAATCGTTTGGATGATTTCAGCTCTGGAATCACCTTACTGTAGCAGACAAAAGGTAAAAGGTAGCTGTTAACTTGAAAACTACCATTTATTGACATCACGAGGTGGAACAGGGCATTTGGCGCTGTGAGACCGATATAATAAAGCATTACTCAAATATATGTGAATGAAACAAAACACAAATCTGGGTATCTTTTTTAATGATGTAGCATTATAACACTGCTTAAATCTAACAAGAATCAATTTTGCATAGTAAAGAATTTTTAAATGTTCGATTAAATATTTATAAATTGACTTTTAAAATAAACTTGATGAATTTGATTGTGTTTACTTCACATCTGAGGACACAAATACTTTTTTTTTTTGGGCTACTTTAAAAATCAACCTTCTGCTATTAAAATGCAAGCACTTCCACCATGTTTTTTGCAGCCATATCCTTTTTAATGTGGAGGCGACTTAACAATGCTGGGTTGTTGTTTCTGACATCGCCTCCTTTTTAATGATCTTGTATGCTAGTATTTGTCAATGTAAATGTACTACCCTCTGTACAGCTGTGATTAGTCTAGACAAAGCCTGGAACCCTCCATCCCCTCCCCTGCTTCACTTTTAAATCTGCCCCATGGACCTGCTCAAATTGGTTTTTACGCCATCCTATTATTGTTTTTTTTTTTTTTTTTTACAAATGCAGTGTGTGTTGAGAGAGTTAGTGCTGCCTCTTCTTACTGCTAAACTTTTTTTTTTTTTTCCTTTTCATTATCATACCGCAATTTCAGCGTAATTTAACGGCGTTAATTGGCATGCTCCTCGCGTGGCTCCGGTATAGTGCGGAATCAGAGGAACGTTTGGAGCCACTGTTGCTAACATCTGCGTAACTGTGATAGCTCTAGCTTTTGGAGAGCCAGATGACAAGACGCGCATTTTTTCGTCTTTGAGAATTCAAAGACAACAAGCCCAGAGGCAGGAGGAGCAGATAAAATGACAGGGTAGTACTGCACAGAGGTACTAGTGAAATGAAGGGAGAGCTAATTTGGAGATTACAATGGAGGACAAGATATAACTAAGCACCACTCTCTGTTAGTGTGGATGAAAACTATTGAAAGCGCTGGAATAATTTGTAATAGTGATAAGCTCTGTTAGCCTGATATGTTTATCCAGCAACACCACAACATCTGCAGATTCATGCTGTGTTACAGGCAGCTGGTAACTGGGATATTTCTCACCTCTGACTTGGAAAAAAATGCACTGGAACACTGCTGGTATTTCTATTTCTAAAATCATAGATGGTCAAGAGCCTCGCACTTCACATAAAACTATGATGTATCATAAAAAAGTTGATTTTTTTTTTAAAAAACCACCACATCCGCAATCTAAACATATGATATATGTATTTGAGCAAAATGTGTCTTGCCCCAGTACAAATATTTACCTGTTCAGCCAGAACAAAACTTTACAATGATGAGTGGGTCTGGAGCCGTATTCTGTCTCTCTGATTCCAGAGGGCATGGGTGACAGACGGATTACTCAATCCTAGAGAAGCATGGTCCATTCATGTAAAAACAAACATAGTGGCTTACGAGTAAAAAAAAAAAAAGAGGACTGAGAACAGCGTAGAGTTCTGCAAAATCAACAGTGTGCATTGGCATGCTAATTATTGTTATCATTACCATGACAGCTGCTCTGGTGTCTGAAAGTAGTGAAAAGTGCTTAAAAAGTGCTTTCAAAATGTTCTAAATTAACTTTTGTTTTTGTTTTTTCGCATTTTTAGTGTTTTAAAGCTATAGAAAAATGTTGTACTTGTAGAGAAGTAATATGTTTCATAGTACATCTGTAACAGCATTGAGATTAGCACTTTGTACATGTCATAAGCACGAAGAATAGCCGAAGTTGCCCTTGTGAATTAAACAAAGAATTGGAAGATTGGGAAGGCTCTCGTTGAACAATGGAATGGTTGGAACAGAACAATTCAAACACAGCAATTACTGATGTGACTGTTTTCTAAAAGAGCTTATCTTACTAACCAGACTTTTTTTTTCTTTTTCAATTCTTCCTTCTTCTATTTGTGTCTGTTTCCTGCCATAAAACCTAGAGTTCCACTTGGAGAGAACGATTAGACACCAGTGCACAATGGACCTGATCAATAACCCTCCATTTTGGATCGGTCCCTTGCTCTCAACCTGAGTCTTCCATCTTGGATCAGCCTTTGTCCTCCATCTTGGATCCGTCCCCTGCTCTCAGCCTTGGTCCTCCATCTTGTATCAGTCACAGTAATGACTATGGTAATGACTGAAATACAAGCAGTCTTGAGTGCCTTCGTTTTGGAATTGCATGATTTAAAATTTAAAGTTTAAAATAATGATAAAAATGCTTAAAACAAGTCTTGGAATGATTTTTTTGGACTTAAAAACTGCATAGGGCTTCTATCTGTAAAGGACTTTTTATAGAGAATTACTGAAACCAGCATGAATGAAGTGAAATGTACAACTCCTGGTTTGTTTTAATGAGGGGACAAAAGCTCAAAAAGGTCTGTTTTGCATAGTATGTGTAATTTAATGTTTTAAAGCCATTACCGATGTGAAATATGCAAATAAAAATGTCATCTCATTGTGTGTCACAGCTCGTTCAGCTGTGACACACAACATTTATCTAGTTGATTCTATTTTGTGGGGCTTGGGTTGCTTGTTTTGAACATTTTTTTTTTTCTTTGTAATCAAATTCTCGGTCGCTTGTTGCTCTCTGAAAATCTGCCAACCCTGACCAGCCGCCTACTCAAGCCTTGGTTCTCCATCTTCTATCTTGGATCAGCCTCTGACCTCCATCTTGGATCCCTGCTCTCAGCCCCCCTGCCCCGCCCTCCTCAGATGAGAACCATGTGGGGGCAGACAGTGATGTAGCGCAAAAAGCTCCACAGAGTGACACTGAAAAACACTCCCAGCGTCTGCAGTGACAGGAGGCATTAACACGCGCCGCCCTCGACTGGTGTGGAGCTGTACTGCGGGCTGTTGCATCAGCTGCCACTGTCTCATCTATCGGCTCACATTGTCTCTCCACGGAGCTTTGGAAAGACTCCCATTTTAAGCATTTTTTCCCCGATATTTTCCAGCATTGCAGTCATATTTCTCACACATAAAAATGGTGTTTATGTTTGGAGAAAGCCCTGTGCTGCTGAACACTGGGATTTGTGCCTGACGCCCTCGGCTAGCGACTGCAAACATGAACTATGTTAAAAGCATGGGAGTACAGCTACTACAACTCGCTGTCTCCAGATTGTAGGACAGCAGATGTACCACACTTGCAGCCTAACTCACTGTCAATGTCCAATGTACAATCACAAGCCCTGCAACAAATAAATATATGAGCAAAATAATTAGCCATAAAAGTTACTTATTCAATCTCTCTACAGCTCAGATATCATCGTATTACAACAAAAACAACACAAATCATCTCATTATTGCAAAGAAAATGGACACACGATAAATACTGAGCCCAAAAATATATTGTTCTAGCTTTCATATATTGAATGATCAGTAAGACAGTAATTATTGCTCCAAAATGAGACAGAAGCAAGTTTATGAAGTTTGTTGAAGCTTAGACTTAATATACTTTTAGTTTGCCTGGCAAGTCCAGATCAGTCTGATCCCCACTTTCTCCGTTGCTCCTTGAACCAGAGCCAAACATGATCGTCCAATCAGATTTGTTTATTTCAGTGACACGAGTGAAATGAAGGAGCTCACTGGTCACCTGTCATTTACAAAAAAATACAACCCCAAAAAAAAACCTCAGATTAACAGTTTAGTGCTTTGCTCATTGATTCTGTAGAAATCTGTTTTTAAATTCCCTGCAATATTTTTCCTTTTTTTTTTTTTCTCGTGAGCAGCCATATTTGTTTTGATACAGACAGACCACGCATGTCCCTGATTGCACTAATCCACCCATCATTCACGACCATCTGAGCTCAATCATCTTGGGAAGTGTGTATTCTTGGCTGGTCAGGCAATCCTGGTGGACAATAAGAGTTCTCCCTTTGCTGCATTCTCAGGATTAAATGGAGCAATAGAATTCTAAACACTACACTAACACAGTCTGTTCCAAAAACTCCCTCAGATGTGAGGCTGCAATAGTTTGGACTTCTGCAAAACAAAACCCAAAAGTTAGTATTGTGTGACCAAAACCTCTGTGACAGATTTTTTTTTTTTTTTTTTTTTTTTTTGCTTTGAAGTGAAAGTGTTTGTGAGTGGAATAAACACAGACATTAGTGCTGCTGCAGTAGTCCGTGCACACTGACAGCGCCTAAACTAAAAGATAAATGAGCCCCAATGTGAGCCTCAGACTTGTATCAGAGTGGAGCAGTTCTATGATTAATGAGACTGCTACCCATAACGTTCATTAACAAACGTTTTAGTGATCAAAAATGTAAACAACAATACAATCGTTTTTAAAATAGTAATGGGAAAGTAGATTTGTACTTATGCCAGTGTATATATAGGCCAGTTGATGACACTGATTTTTTCCTCCATCCTTTGAGTTGGGAGATCCCTGCTCTAACCATTGAACAGTGGTCATCGTGCTTCGTTATTGTTGTTTCATTGTTTTGCCTGTGATGTTCCACAGTATAGTATTATTATTGACCACCATGGAAAAAACAGGTCACACAACCACTCCCAAACTACATAGAAAAGACGATAAGTCTTGTGCCATACTGTGGGACATTTCAGGCAAAGCAATTACATAGACGTGAGCAGGTGGAAGAGCTCAATCAGAATGCAAGTTATGTAATGCATCTTTATTTTGCCATTCTAAAGCAGCTAGAGTGACATGGTGATACAAGTTTTTACTAGTTAAAAAAAGCCAAAAACATATGTTAGCCTCATTCTTATTGGCTACACTTTCACTTACACTTAAAGACACAAGCAATTTCATAAGATTTTTTTATTCATCCTCTGTATTCGGGCAACCAGATCTTGACCCAAGCTTGGTCAGGATTTCTACAATTGGATTTCGAATTTTGTGTAACTGATTAAATTAAAGACGAGGTATAATGCAAAATCAACATTTTTGAGCTTTCTACCATGTTATAATATTGTTTCCATCATCAAAATATGCCTGAAAAGGTTTTAGAAGTCATCCATACATGTATTTTAGCGATCTCTGCCAGGATCTATTCGAACCTTTCTCACGGTTAGCTGTAATTCAAGTCTCCATAAATATACAAAAACGTGATACAAAACTACACAGCAACTTGACAAACCTGATGCAATGTGCAGTAGTTTCATTAGCGGGATGCACACTGAATCTTTTGTGCCAGCTATCTGAAGGGTGAATGATTTAGTGAGGGGAGCAAAGGGTAAAATAGTGATCTTAATATGTTATGTGTTAGCAGTTAATACCCCTTCTTTAAATCTTTAAATAGGTTTTTCTCCCATCACATTATGTAATATTGTTCAATACACTCAAAATGTGGGCAATCATTAAAAAAAATATATATATATACTGATATACCACATTTTCAGATTCTCAGCCCTAATTAGTTCAAGTTTTCAGCCTGCATGCACAAATTCCAAGTCCAAGCATACATCATTTAGTGCATACATTTTTAGTTCAAAAGATTTAAAAATGTGTGCACGCATTTATCATAAAATTCTGATGTACAAAAAAGAAATGAAACTATGCATCACATCATATATTTATTTGGATAACACATTTGGAAATTCTCAGCCCTAATTAGTTCAAGTTTCAGCCTGGACTTACTGTTTTCAGCCAATCAATAAGTCCAAACATACATCCTAGTGAATGTCACATTTTTATATAGTGCTTTTTCAACTTCAAGGCACTCAAAGCGCTTTATATCAATGAACCACTCACCCAGTCAAACACACTCATTCATCCACCAGTGTAGAGATTGGTTGCGACGTGTAAGTGTCTCGTCCAAGGTCACGATGACAGCATTCACCTGTCGGAGTTGGAATCGCACTGCCAACCCATGGGCAAGAGGATCTAACCGCTCTACCAATCTCTACCTAATGATGTTTATGTAGAGAGTTGGATTTGAACTGCCAACCTTTGGATCAGTGGACAAACACTCTACCAATTAAGCTACTGTTGCAGAAATCATTTAGTACCAAATCCATTTAGTACATACATTTTTAGTTCAAACTTTTTAAAAAACATGTTCATTCAGTTATCATGAAAAAATACTGATGGGAAATAAGAGATAAAACTGCATCACATTTATTTTGTTTTGTTTATTTGTTTTGTTTATTGGTCCTTCATATATTCATTCATTTTAAGTGGCTAACACATCTGGAGATTCTCAGTTGTTAGTTGTTTTGAGGCTGCGCTCCCAGAGGAAAAAGTCTAAAAATACATCGTGTGGGTAATTGTAGGAGATCAAAACAGAGCATAATGGCGTTCCTGTCTGTGTCACTGTTCGCTTTGAAAAGATGGACCATTTCAATTTGTAGGCACCAAAAAACATGATGTTAAAATGGAAAACCATTATCCTTAGTTATCAAATTTTCATATTTGGCAACATCGCTTTTAAGACTATAATCATGTAATACGATTTTGTATTTTTTATTTCGCCACATTGTAATTTCTCATAATACCCAAAGAAAATAAATGTATTAATATTAAAGGTCCTGTATTAGTTTTTTTCCCCCTGTATTTGAGCAAAATCTGAATTGCCCCAGCACAGATGTCTGCTGCATGCTGCCTGCATCCAGCAATCATGAGGGGACAATGTTAGAAAGCTCCAAATGATCTATTTTGCGCAACACCCCTGGTTTAATGTGCACTTTTATTTGCTAGTTCTTGCATATGACAAGCTTTTTTAAATTATCTTGTCTTTTATATAATTGGTGGTGCAATAATGGAATAATGATAAGCTCTCTCGCCCCACAGAAGGTCAGAGGTTTGATACCCGGACTCCGTGGTTCATGTTTGTGTGGAGTCATCGTGTCCTGTCCTTTAGCTAGATCACCTACACTTAAAATAATACTACGTAATTCTTTGGAGGGTCCGACTACATGCTTGTCTCCATGACAGCATTGCTTTGCCTGGAATGTTCCACAGTACAGCATTAAATTTCCATGGAGGTGAATAGATGGCTCAACCAGGCAAAGGTAAAGTCAGATCTATGGAGAGGCAAAACCGCTCATGGTAAGAATGCAGGTTTCTCAAGGTGTTTTTGACCAATAAAAACACCTTTAATTGATTGAATGCAGTTTTGGTCAGTTTTATGCCATAGTGTGGAACGTTTGAGCTGAAGCAGTTACAGCAACCATGGCAGTCACATACCTCCACTGAAAAGTTACAAAGTGCAGGTTAGGCTTGTCAAAAATATAGAAAATCAGATACTAATCGATATTAAAACTAGAGTTGAAACTAGATACTCATTTGAACAGTTATCAACACAAAAAAAAAGTCACATTCAAGGAACCTTTCCTGAATAGTTTAAGAATGATCTTGAGCTGCATCTGAACAAGTATAAGACCACATAGACGAGTATATGCCTGTGGACCACTATAGAACATACCTGGATGACTGAGGGACTGATTATAAGAAAAAAAGAAAGAAAAGAAAATAAACTACTACCATTTAGTTTTGAAGATCACATTCTATTGTCTAAATAGTGTTTTTTAATATCATCGGAATCAATATAGACTATTGAGTATATTCCTTAGTATTAAAATCAAGTTTGAAATGTTAGTACTCTGACAACACTTCTGTAGGCTTATTTATTATAAAAGTATTTATATTTTTCTGCCTTGGATCTTGGAGCTGTTTTGGAGTTGGCTGCACAGATGTGAACTTCACCTGTCCTGGCCTTCTCCGCTCCTCCCCCTGCTCTCTTGTGTCCTCCCCCCCAGGCTGCCCCGCCTCTCCCTCACCCGCTTCACCCACATTTCATAACTCCTCATATGCACCAAACGCAGCCGTAATGAGACAACCCCACCTGACCCACAAACAAACAGACGCCATCCAAGGCTGCTGTGGCTGTGGCGATCGGCGGCGGTGACTCTACTATGCGTTGGACTGAAGAGCAGTTAACCCTAACCTTAGTCTACCTCTCCATTCTGCACCTGCGCTGAAATTTGTATAATCCATTTTTGACTTTTTTTGTTCATTTTTGGGGTTTTGTTAGAAATTAATGTACATTCCAGACCATAAAGGTCCATGTTGCGGTACCTTAAAGTGTTTAAAACACTGTTTAACTAGTTAGCCTAGTGTGAGTTTAGCATGCCATTGCTCTGATAGTTTACACCCCTTTGCGCCCATGCTCACTTCCTCTGATTTTGTCTCTTATGGCTCTCATTCCAAAACATCTTGTCCAAGGTCACTTTGAAGAACCTCCTCAGGTCAGATGAGGCATTGAACACAAACATTCCTTCAAGGATTCTTGTGTCCCTCGCCTGTTCCAGCTGAGCGAGGGCACCCTAGTGAGGACTGACATAGGGAAAGCATGTGGCTTGGATACAGCCGCTTAAGGATGCTTTGTGGGCCCTCCTCCTTCTAAAGCCCTCTATGCTGAGGGCACCCTGTTGAGACCTGACGAGGGCAAACCCTAGACCGAGGCTGAGTTTTGGCTTGTACACGCTTAGTTCTTCCCTTATATACCTGGCATGGTGACCTGATAAAGTAGGCTGGTCACATAAGCAGCAGGCAGAGGTTGGTAGAGTAGCAAAATGTTTACTCAAGAAAGAGTGGTGTTCCAAGAAATGACTCAGTTACTCAATTTGCTTTTGCTTAGATCTTTATGAGTTGAACTTAATTTAATTTTAAGGACAAAATATTGAATAATGTACAAAATCTGGTATTTTCAAAGGACAGACACAAAAATAAGACAAACAAAATCATATCTGAAGAAGCGGTGCAAGAGACACAAATCATTTTTATTGTCAGCATAAAGCTTTTGTCACTTGTAGACTTGCACACAGTGGGAAGAGTAACCAATACTCAAATAAGAGTACTGTTACTTCAATAAAAATATTACTCAAGTAGGAGTAAAAGTATGCTGGTAGAAATTTACTCTGAGTACAAGTACAATTTCTTTGAAAAGTGAGTAAATGTAACTCAGTACTACTCACCTCTGACAATGAGAATACATCTTTTTGACTGATAGTGGTATTGTTGTCTGTTGTCAGGTGAATCGATTATGATTTTGTCCATTTGAAAGGACTGAAACACTTGGGCGTCTTTGGTTAAGCGCCTACCTCCTCTTCCGCCCTGCAGTCAGATGGAGCAGACCAGATGAGCGTATAGCATTGATTTGCCACTCTCCCCTGGTAAGTCTCGCCTAAAGGCACATTCTGAGATGAGCACACATTCTACCGGATGAGTCTGTCAGCAAGATCTTTGACAAACTGATGTGTGGCAGTGGCTCAATTGAGAGGGTCTTGAGCCACCAATCAAAAGTTGGTATATCGATTCCAGCTTGAACAGTGCATTTTGCCATTGTGTAGATGTGCAAGATACTCACCTACCTTTAACTGTGTATAAACGTGGTGTGAGTGAGCCATTAGTGGTGGTTGGAGGGGCTGATGGTGCAGATTGGCAGCCTCACTTATGTCAGTCTACTCCAGGGCTGCTCTGGCTACTTGTAGCTTACCAACACAGAGTGTAGAGTGAATATGATAAATGATTAGAGTGTAGTGCTTTGAGAGGCTTCAATACAAATGTAATCTGTTAGCACTGGTGTCAAATGTATTTGAACACAAAGTAGGAGAGTGCGGCTCACCAGGCAACCATAGACAGGGTAATACAAAATAATCTATAGAGCAATATCTGAGCAGTTATAGTTCTTTGAGCTGGAATACCTGATTTTCAAACAGCGGAAGGAGTAAGTAGGTATTTAAATCTGCCTTAGTCTAGCATTCCCAAACCCTTTAGCTTATTGTTATTATTAGCATGAATTAATGTGGGGGACTGTGCATGGCTTTAGAACAGGTAGAATGGCTCTAGAAAACCTAGAACCATTTAGAACAGCTTGAAGGCTTTAGAACAACTAGAAACATTTAGAACAGCTTGAAGGCTTTAGAACAGCTAGAACAGCTGTAGAACGGCTTTAACACAGCAAGAAAGCTTTAGAATGGCTTTAGAACAGCTAGACCAGCTTTAGAAGTGCTTAAGACCATCTTTAGAACAGCTAGAATGACTTCAGAACATCTGAAATGGCAAAAGTGAAACTGGGATGGGCTGCCAAAGCAGTCAGAGCGCTGCTTATAGCTCTTACAACAGCTAAGATAATTGCAAACAGCACATAGCGGTCTCATTTTGGTGCCAAGTGCTGCTTTTACAACATAATCTTTGAGGGTAAAACACAAAAATAGATGTAGATACCCCAGCTTTAAATGATAACTAGCAGTAAGACAGTATTACCTTGAATGATGATGATTGGATCACAGCTACCCTCTTTGATGAATGTATTCCTCATATAAAGTCATAAAAATAAAATGTTGTTAATTAGAGAAGGCTTAAGGAGTTTAATGCATTGGCTACAGCAGAGGGTGTTTTGCTTGGATTTGGTATAATGATGTACCTTCCCGGAAAGCGTCCTCATTTGTTTTCGCTCACGCTGGAGTTGTGACAAGTACACATAACAGCGCTGGAAATGCCAGCGCCGTGCTTTTATGCACCGGGGTGAAAACTGCGCATTCACAAATACTAATCACATTTCTCTCATTACCACAAAGTATCACAGCTTTGTACATGGTGCGGTGGAACGTTCGGACCCCCGCAGTGATGAAAACATAGCAGCTACAGACGCGCAGAGGAAACCAGGCATTTCACCCGAGCACAAAAACAAGCGTCCATCATTAGCCACCAAAACTACTCCCCCGCAGAGTCCATTGAGTCCTACACAAAACCTGAATCAAAGAACATACAGGGACAACCAGGACACGAGGGGGAATGCTTTCTTTTGGGTTCACGTGATATCACATTACACAGAGATAAGGGCAGGTCAAAACAATGGAGGAATTTGCTGTGTAACTGTCTGATTGCAGATTTGTTGGCCTGGTTTATCGTTAATATCTCTGTAATTACTGGGCCTATCCACATGAGCCAAAAACTGACACAAAATTCAGTGTTTTCTCTTTCAGCATAAATACACTAAGGCAAGGAAAGACAATTGTTGAAGGTTGAATTTCTGATAAGGTTGAATACTTGAGATGTTTATAGAGTTATAGGCCCTATGTCCTAGTACTGATTAACAGTGGTGGAGGAAGTAGTCAAATTTGTTACATGAGTTAAAGTACAGGTACCGGCGCAAAAGTAAAAGTAACGCATGAAAAAATCTACCCCAACTCGTGCATACTTTGAAGTCTTATGAAGCTTCAAAAGAACTGATTTTGAAAAAGATTTGTGCTGAATTTTGTTCAGTAGAAATGATTATCATTGTTTGAGACCTGCTGAAAAGGCTGATGGGTTTATTTTTATCTTGTTCATAATTTGAGCAAACTAAATTATACAAATACAAAAAAAAAAAAAAAGAAAGAAAAAAAAAGTTTTTATTCGTACAATTTAGTTTGCTAAAATTATGAACATGATAATAATAATAAATAAACCCCTCAGCCTTTTCAGCAGGCCTCAAACAATGATTAAAAAACATATAAATTTTCAGTCCTGTTCAGAAACATAGTGGAGTAGACAGTGCACACAACCTGCTTTCAAATGCAGTGAAACAAAAGTAACAAGTATCCACTTTCACCATAGCAAATATTGTTATATCACTAAGATCTCAATACCAATGAATTTTCTATTAAATGCAGTGCAAATCCTCTACTATAACAAAATGTCGATTGGCATCATTATCTTTGCTCCACCCCAGCTCATGCAGAAAAATGAAAATATAACCAATATATTTCAAAACCTGACCAAAAATGTTTATATAAAAAAAAAAAAAAAAAAAAAAAAAAAAGAAGCTATTTAGACAAAAAATAGTGCGAATTTTTGCATGAGATTGCCATACGTTTCAGTCACCTCGCTTCTGCCATATTTCAGTATTTGATTGATCTGTCTTTTTTTTGGCCATTTTTAGTGCAAGCTTTCCTGGTCAAAAACACCTAAATCTCAGTTCTAAGTGATGTTTTCAGTGGCTTCTCCCCTTACGTATTTCATTAAGTTTTGTTATAAAGGCTTGCCAGCAAACTTTCAGAAAATGAGAACACTGCCCACTGCACTGTTGTGTAAACTGAAGAGATGTTGCAAACAAGTCGATACAGCCAATAATCCAACTCCAGTCCATACAAGAGCTATTAATATCTGTATGTTCTTGGAATATTGATTACATCCTACCTGAGTTTCCAAGCTGTTTGGATTTCCAAACTGTATTTCCCTCTGAAGAGGCTGTGTTCATGTGACATGACAATGTTTTAAAATCCCTATGGTGTAAAACTGAGGTGGAGACAGGTCAGAATTCTATGGTTTAACTGTCAGGTTGCAGATTTGTTGACCTTGTTTAAGGTTAATATCTCTGTAATTACTGGGCCTATCAGCATGAAAAAACACTGGCACAAAGTTCAACGTCTCAATTAACTAACTTTTTTTATTTTATTTTTTTCACAAAAGCTTCAGAGACTGGTGCCATTATTGAAACCAAAAGATGTGATTGAAAGGATTTGAAGCCATAAGATTAATATGACAAGTTTGTGGAACAAATCCTGAATAAATAATGATAAAGTTCAACATTTGTGGATCACAAGTTCCCTAGGGAGGTGTTCCAGGCATCTCCCACCATGAGGAGGTCCCGGGGAAGACCCAGGACATGTTGGAGGGACTATGTCTCTCGTCCAGGGGTCCCACCCGAGAGGAGGTGAGGGAAGTCTGGGAGTCCCTGCTTAGACTGCTGCCCCTGTGACCCAGCCCCAGATAAGCGGAAGAAAATGGATGGATGTTTGGAAGTTTGGATATTTCTTTCAAAGTCTCCCACAGTTATATAAGCCCCTGCCCTCCATCTGAAACATGCTCTGTGCACAGCAGCATACTAGTTAGCTCACTGTGTCTCAAAGCTAACAGAAAAAGGCAGCTTGTTATTAAAATTCAACGTGGAAAACAGAAAACCGCAGCTTGTATGTAGAATCATTTGTCTTGTGGTGGCTCTTTACATATTTATTATGCCTCAAAATTAGCATTAGTGTTAGTACTGAGACGCAAACATTCTTCTTTCTAAACACAGACGTGTCCTCTGGTGATTTTATTTGATTTTATTGGTGTAGTGCTTACATATTGTCAGTGATATCCACACGGAGCCCCCTGTCCACTGCCTGATCTTGAAATACTGTATTTACTTTATATATTTATTTTAACATGACTTAGCAAAAACCTCATACTCATACAACTGGACAGGAAGTAGTGACGCTAGCAGTGAGGCTGCTGGGCGCTGTTGAGCACAGAGCCAATTAACATATTACCAATTTTTAGAATGTGAATGCAACCCATCAACAACAGCTGGTGAAACAACACAAGTTAGACTCCACTCTGCATTTGAAAATCTTTGCTCCTCACACATAGCATGCAGAATCCCAATGGAAGAGGAGGATTTGTAAAACATGTGGATAAAATAAACCAGCACAAGTTTTAACACATGTATCGTCTATTCTCCGCCATCCCAGCAGTACAGACCAGACTGGTGCGAAATCGCACACTGAGCTACTGATCCATGTTAGAATTCAGAAAGCATTCAAGTGTATGCTTTTGTTCCTTCACAAAGTGCATTCACACACATTAGTCAAGAGTAACATTTGGCATAATCCGCATATAAATCTCTAAATGCCCAAAAAAAAATTCCTAGTTCTAAAACCAGGAGGACTCAAACTCAGAACATTAAAGAGGATATCTCAGATTTTCATGTTTTTCTAAGTATTACTTTGGTTTTGTGGTGGATTATTACACCTGGTTGGTGGGGTATGTCGTCAAGAACAGCTGGGTCATAAGCTTGGACATCACATAACGTGAAGAAAAGTAAAATACTACGGACTAAAGCATCTGTCTACATATACATGCTACCTAGTATGTCTATCCAGTGTCATCATGTTCTGGCTAGTGGCTAGTAGGTTTTGTTGAAAGCCTTTAAGTCAATTTAGTCCAGATAAAACGGCATGGAAAGTTGATGATTAAATGCAGATGCAGAACTCACAGTTTCACAAAGTTTAAAAAAACTGTCTTTATGATAAATATATAAACAACCGTGTATTATATATATAGAAACGTGGGTTCGAGCAGGTAAATAGTTTGCTTAGTTTGATAGTTTTGCATGAAACTCCATGCCAGGTGTAGTCTTGCGGGGGCGAGTGCAGTTTTGCGGCTCAGATGGACACAGAGATGCGTAATAACTTTAGGAGACGCTTATTGCACCACGGGGAACCCACCGGCTTATTTAAATTGACTAATTAAAAAATACAGTGTACTTGAGGACGCCAAAGAAGTTTCTTCTTATAGTCCAACCTACCAGGCTAAATATTGTAAGGTAACAATAGGAATGGCAACAACTTACTAGTAACCAAGACAGCAATTTCTACTAGAATGACAGAAGATCAGATTTTTGAACAAAACAATTCATAAATAAAAAAATCAGTTTATGCAGTCCTTAAATTCAGTTAACCATTTTTTTGGCTGTCAAACTTTTTTTATTTCCTTTACCTAACTAAGAATTTTTTGTAGCTGTAAACCTGGCACGGTCACAAATGCTTTTTTGTATGAAAATCTTCAATTAAAGAAGCCAAACATCTACAATCTCTAAAAAAAATCATGTGTAAACTAAGCAAAATGAACCATTTTTGTTTTGCCGAGCACAAAATGTCAAACACATGGTGGCAATTTTTAAAAAAATAAAAAAAAAAAAAAAAAAATTCAAAATCTGCCAACAAAATCGACATAAAATAAAAAAACCTGAAAAAAAAACTCTTGTCCCAACAATACCGAACAAGCCAAAACACCAACATGCAAGATCACAACCCCCATCCTTGTAAAGGAAATAAATACCATAAACTTATGGTGCACTCTGCTGCCTAAATATATGTCCCTATAGATCTTCCAGGAAATCCTAAAAAACCAAAAAAATTGGTCAATCTATGTAAACGTCCTGCTGACTATATGATGTTAACATAGTGTTTTAGTAAATTAGAGTTAACCTGCACATGTCTTGAGCGCATGGGACTACAGTAGATCGGCACACAAAACCAGGTCCAACTAAAACACGAACAAACAGACTAAACCACAACCGAACCGAGCCAAAAACCATAACAACCAGCATAACAGCACTGGTATAGAGACAATAATGTTTTCAAGATCCACACTTTCACTCAGGAGTCATTCAATGTGTTCCATAATTAATGATCTGTATGTAACTTTTCATGGAGAGAGTACACGTACACTTTGTCCTCCTGCGGATATGTTACGTGGAGCTCTCCCCTGGCAAGTGTTCCGACAGATAGCCATTTAACATATATTATCCTAAGTTCATGGCCCACCAGCAATCACCATTCATAGTGAGAATGCATTTTTCAAGTATTTGTTATTTGTGTTAAAGTAATTGATACTAAACTAGTATCCATGTAAATCGATTCTTTTCCCTGAACTAGCTTTGTCAAACATACCTGGATAAACCACAACCAATACGTGAGTCGGTGGATTGTTCCACACGGTTATCAATATAAGGCCCCACTGGTAATGATAACAAGAATAGTCCTCATCCATTTAATGTTGACAAAATCACACACTGTTGTCATCAAGACATAGTGTTGGTTATTTATATTGTTTAATTTATTTGTTTTATCTGATTTCAGAAGCCGTCACTCTCGCTTATCCAGGAGTTTGAAATGTTAACATTCTGAATGGCTAATAGACGTTAAATGCCATACAGTGGAACAAAGACAAAGCAGAGACAAGAAGTTATGGACTTCCCACAGAAAAGTTACATTGTGCACCTTTAATAAAAAAAAAAATAAATACATAAAAATACTAAAAAATAGCAATAGTAGTAACAGTGACGTGCGGTGAGGTTCATGGCTGGTGAGGAACTGATGTCATCACAATCAGATGTATACCAGGTGTTGGCAAGTATATTTGTGCCAATGTCTCTCCCTATAAGTAACTTGGGACAAAAATAAAAAAGAATTTCAAAATAAAAAGTTCCAAAGTTTGTATGAAATAGCTCTAATAGTATGAAATAAAAAGCAAGCTGGTTTGTATTGTTTTTTTTTTGTTTTTGGTTTTTTTTTTTTTTTTTTTTATCCTTATTCTGGTTTCTCAATTTTCAATGGATCGAAATCATTACATTTCTTACCATTTCGTACCACTCGTGTGTTTGAAAAGAGTGAGCCTTTCATCCCATAGTCTGGAGTAAACCATTTAGCTCTTTTAGCGTTGGTCTTCCTTTAATTATAACCTCCTGCTTCGACCGAAAGTCCAGTTTAGAAAACTGCTTGAGCTTTAATATGTAATCTTCCTCCATTTAAAAAGCCGGACAAGAAGAAACAAGTGAACAGATTGCTTAACTTGACTTGCAAACTCTAAATTGTAGCTTGCTGTCACTATTCTGCTGCCCCAGGAGTTGCAGGAATCCCTGGGCTCACGAGTGACCCCTACCATAAGGCCAGGTAACTACATGCCTCACCCGGCGCTTTTTTACAGCCGCTTAAAGCAGCAGCTGTCACTGCTGAGCTACAGCACAGTCAGTCCGCAGTGAGGAACGTGCCTCTCCGCATGTCTCTTCTCAGTATTTCAATGATAAAAGTATAAGTAAATTCAGCTATTTTGAATAAAAAAAAGAATTAAAATGAAAACAAATAGAAAATAACTTTATAGTACAAATCATTGGATACATATAACCATTTCATTTATTTTTTCTCTGTAATGACAGAGAAAAAATGCCCTCCCCTGACTGCACGTCACTAAGTAGCAGTAGTAGTACCAAAAGAAAAAAATCAATTCTCTTAGCATACTGGCTATCATTATTGTTTTCCTTGTTTTGCATTGGGTCTGAAGATGGAGTTAGATAGATAGGAGATAAATGTTGTCTAAGAACCCATTTCTGTTCAAAGATTGAAAAATTGCCTCTAACAAACCATCTTTGAACAGGAATGGGGGGCTTAGACATCATTTATCTCCTATTCATAACTTCACCCTGAGACTTAAATCAAAACAACAACAAAAAAGAAGAAAAACAGGGATAGTCAGTATGCTAATAGGTGTGAGATTTTAAAACAATTATACCAAATATGACTCAAAATGACTAGGAAGCGACTAAACGTTTTCACTGTAAAGTCCAGTTGACAAATTATTTTTTTTTCTTTTGCCACGGATCATACCTGGACAACTGAGGGATTACACAGACAATTGTAGTGAGTGTAACATTAAAGGTTCTATATTGTGCAAAATGTACTCTTCATAATGCTGGTGCTTCTTCAAAAACATACCTGGAGTTGTATTTTATTTCATCACACATGTTTGGGTAACCCTTTAATATTAGTCTGTTTACATCTCCAAAGCTCAAAATGGTCTATTTCACCTTGTGATGTCACATACTTTTTGTTCAGTAGAAATGAACAATTCCAGGCTTGAAATCCCAATTTATTGTAGTGAGGGTGCATGGAGCACTTCCAGTGTGACATTACAAGATGGAACAGAGAGTTTTCCGTTTGAGACAAGAACTCAGCATTACTATATTTGTGTTAAACAAAATGCAACTACAAGTATGTTTTTGATGAGGAAACAATAACAACAACAACATAATAATATAATAATAATAATAATAATAATAATAATAATAATAATAATAATATAATAATAATAATAATAATAATAATAATAATAATAATAAAATGATTGTTATTATTATTACCTGGCCTCATTATCCTTAAGATAATGCAAAAACAACAACATCACGACATCACATATTTCAGTTTCAGTCTGTTCAGACTGCATGGTGTTAGACCAGGAGGCTCTCCAGTCTGAACCCTGTGGGCTCATTTGAATGACCTAATCATTTGTTATTGATTGATGTACTGATTAGATTTGCACATATATGAATAAGGCAGTGTCTTGTGTACAAGTCACAGCATTAGAAGAAGAGCAGTTACCTTTCTGATGGCTTCGACCCAGAGTGACGAAGCCTGATGAGATGAAGTTGTGAAGATCTGCTCCTCCACTGCTGCGCACGCTGTCCTTCCCATAGTGGAGACCTGTGCACAGGAACAAGCAAAAGTACACACATTAGCACAGGAATGCGCATTAGCACAGGAAAACACACTCTTAAAGGAGACATATTATCTAAAATCAACATTGAGTAACCTTGTGTATATAACATGGTTAAAAGATCTGAAAAGACAACTTTGCAGAATGGGTCTGCGTTAAAACGATTTATGTCATGGACCTGATTTTTTTCCCCCATAAGGAAAACAGGCCCTCATGATCATAACAGTTAGAGAAAAAAAAAAAAAAAAGAAAAAAATTCGTATTATTGTAGTGCAGCGTTTCATTTAGATTAACCATAACTTCAAAGGGTAAAAACACTCGAACTCTCAGTTTGAACTATTTTAAACAAGTCTGAGCCTCAGTCATTCAGTCATTTAGCTCTGGACAGGATATCTTGGTGTTTTATTGTTTTATTTTTTTTTGCCTGTGTTATATTTTCTGTATATCTGTTTCGTTGACTTCTGTGTGAAGCACTTAGGGCAGCTTAAGTTGTATTTTAAATGTGCTGCATAAATAACATTGAACTGAATTACAAATTAGTTCTCACATTGGTTTCTGTCATGTAAATCAATACAAAAAGAACCAGTGGCTCTTGGGAACAACTGAATCCAAAAGATTCAGATCCCATAAGAGAGTCAAAAGTCCCATCACTAGTACATATTCTAGTCCCCATGATCATGAAATAAATACCCACCCACTGATGATAATATGAACACCAAACACAGGACAGCAGGAACACACAGGAACAGGCATGAGCACAAACACAGAGAAGCATATGAGTGTAACATCTGACACATGATCAGTGCAGGTCAGTGGGTCACAGGTGTTGATAGAAAAGCCTTCTAAGGTCACCCCTGGCCTTCATTAGAGTTGAACAGAATAAGGTCATCATGTGTAAGGGTGATATCTATGAAGGAATGTCCATCAGTTACTGTGGTGACACAATGCAGACCTTAGCAAACACTAGCTGATAAGTTAAATAACCTGAAAACTAGAAAAAAGATATAGGTGTTTGATTTTCAACAAAAAAGCGTCACTAACTGAAAAACGATTGGTTAATGCTAGCTAGTTTGTGTACTTATTAGAGAGGGACTTAAACAGCAATAATCAGCTCATTTGTTTCAGCTACAACTAAGTGAGTTCTTTATTGTCAGATTGTGTTAAAGAAGACATATTGGGCTTGTGTCTGCTATATAGTTATAATCTATAAGACCCGTGGATCATTACGTCATAATTTGCACATTTAAACTGCAATATGCATCTAAAAGGATTTAATAAAAGAAACAAGTCTTCTGCGTTAGAAAGCTGCAATGCCCAATGGGAGCAGACATTGCCCTAAATGTCATCACAACAATGAGTCATGTAGCTGTTGGCACCCCCGATGGATAGCTGCACATCACAATAGCGAGCCGCAGAACTTTTTTTTTTCATTTGTACCAAAATGATTATGCAAAGCTGCTGAATCCTACATGTATCACAGATTTTATTTACAGCGAAAATAAAATTGGAGTAAAACAAAGTACAGAGCAGTGGGCATGTACCGGTGACAGTGAAAACGGGTGTTATTTAGATAATATGATGTCTTGAAAATAAGCAATTAAAGGTTGCTCAAACATCATGTGAGTAAGTGGTGAGGGGAGACAACTATAATATAGGTAAAAGCTCTAAAATGTGCATTTTGCTTTGCTTTGCTGCTTTAAAATAAAGCTCAGATTAATGCCTAACTTGAGTAAGAGAGCTTCAGACAGATCAGTGCCTCCAGTTAGCTTTACCCCCATAAGGGATATTGATGACCAAAGTTTCTCTCCTTTAGCAGCGTTCCAGTCCACAGTTATCTTTCTCCTTTAGCTCCTCGTGAGCTCAGACACGCCCGGGCCGTCCCTCCGCTCACACATCCACACAAGGAGAAGAAATGTTCAATATTAGATGTTCATTAGAGGCTGTGCACTGCGATCATCTGATTCAATCATGTCTTGACTAATGGGGAGAGTAAAAGCCCGTGCTGCAGTTTTACGCAGCCCCAAACACGCTCTCATTCTGGGGTGACAGATGTGCAGGGAGATTAGGGGATATCGAAGTCAAAACTATAGGTTTATGGCAATTTAAAACGACACATATTCAGGCCTTAGTAAAGTAAAGACTTACTCCATAAAGAACAAATAGATTATTATGTAATTCTCAGTCGTCCTAGTAGGTTCCATAGCAAAAGACAGTTAGATTGTGTAACGGGACACACAGTTTTGGAGGGAATTTGTTTCACCAACCACTCATCCAAGAGGCTTCTTCAGTTCTTCACAGGGTTCTGTAAATCACTGCCTGTCTGAAGAGAGGAGCTAACTACATTGAAACTAACACACCCTGCTTACATTTATATCTGTTATTACTTGGTCTTAGTTTCAGTCTAACCCCCTTAATTAAGTTATCAAGCCTTAATCCTTCTTAAAGGTCCTATATCACACAAAATTCACTCTTGTGAGCTTTAAATCATGTTATAATATTGTTACCTCCTTTGTTAGTAGTCTTCCTATATATCCAAAGCTTTCAATACTTTCTTCCACCTTGTGAGGTCATGAAACAGTAATTTTCAAGTCAATAGCTACCTTTTACCTTTAGTTCAGTAGAAATTGGCAATTCCAGGGTTGAAATCTCTCCCGCTCTCAAAAAAAAAAAAACTAAAAAAAAAAAAAAAAACTAAAAAAAAAAACACACTAAAAAAAAAAAGCTTCAATGGTATAGAGGTAAGATCCACTGACCACAGGTTGTTGGTGGGATTCTTGCTCCCACAGGTGAATGCTGTCGTCGTACTCTGGTGTATGAGTGTCCGTGAATGGCTGAGTGGTTGCTTGATGTAAAATGCTTTGAGTGCTTTGAAGGTGAAAATGTGCTATATAAAAATACAACTGTTTAACTGTTATTATAGAGTTGTATTTTGTTATATAGTTCTTTCTAGGTGATTAATCATACATAACATACCATTGTCAACATTTTTTTTCCCTTTTACTTACTGTCCCATGTGACTGTAGTAGTATTGACATTAACACAGTAGTTTAAACAAAATGTTTTCAAACTTGTGTACATGATGTTTATTGTCATTTGGTGTTTTGATTTTTAGACCTTCAGCAATGTGAATAATGATTTTGGTGTCATTAATTGCAATAATCTAGGCAATGATTATCATGGCACAAAATGTACTTCTGTTACCAGGGCTCCAGGTCCAAAATTTAATAAATAAATTGTTTAGTTAAAATTAAACTGAACTTAAATTGAAACAGCTATATCTGATTTAAGATGTAATATTTTTCCTCCTCTCGTCTCTTCCTCTCCTCTTCACATAAAACAGGTGTGACAGTCCAATCTGCTGCTAACACGAACCATCAGAGCTCCATGTGTCATGGGTGTCATCACTAACCCCCTCCTCTCTATGTGTCCCCCTCTCACTCTCTCCATCCTTTCTCCCTCCCCTCCATCATTTCCCTCCTCTTTCTCCCTCCTTTCCCTCCCCTCTGCCCTTCCTCTACCTCCTTCTCTTTCCACCCCTCCTCCTCCCCCACTCCTCTGAGGTGAAAAGTGGCGAGGAAACATGAAAAAAACTATATGTTTGCCCCCCTCCCCTCCTCTCTCTCTCCCACTTCTCTGGCCTCCTTTCTCCCTCCTCCTCTTACCCCTCCTCACCCCCCTCTGTCTTCCCACCTCTCTCCCTCAGCCCTCACCCCTCTCTATCTTCCCTCCTCTCTTCTCCCTCTCTCCTCCTCTCTCCCTCCTCCTCCCACCCCTCCTCACTCCCCTCTGTCTTTCCTCTCTCTCCCTCCCACTTTCACCCCTCCTTATTCCTCCTATTGTAGGCGAAAAGTGGCAAGGAAACACTAGAAATATGTTATGCCCCCCTCCTCTCACTCCTCCTCTCTCCCCTTCACTCTCTTCTCCTCTTCTCCGTGTCTCTCAGGCGAAAAGTGGCGAGGAAACACCGAAGCGATATGTTGTGTCTGTCCCACGCCTGCATGGCTTTGCTCTCTGAACTCAATCACTTTGGTGCTCCCACTCGCCCAGCGCTCGCGGCTCTCCTCGGGACTGCTCCATCAAACACGGCATTCGGCCATGTTGGGTCCCCTCTCTCCTCTGTCAGAGCGCCCACTACATGCACACACACACGCACACACACACGCACACACACGCACACACACGCACACACACGCACACACAATCACATGCTACATGTCACCAGGCTTGTAACCAAGATGGGATTTTTGAATCTTTTGAGGAAAATTGCAGTTTGGCTGGGGAAAAAAAATATTCTCGCGCAGATTCAAACAGCGAAGATGTTAAAGAGGGGGTATCTTCTATGTGTTATTAACTGCTAACACATATTTAGACAATGTTATCTTTTATTGTTCTGAAATTGCTATATTCGCCAAAGAAAACATATGAACATGTTTAATAAATTTAAGTTTTGTTTTTGATGCTCGGAATCTTCCCTCCTATTGCTCCTGGTACTAAGTCACTGCCCCTTCAGAGCAGTATCCCCCCCCCCCCCTCCCCCCCCCCCCCCCCCCCCCCCCCCCCTCTCCTCCCCCTCCTATCCCTCCCCCCACCCCCCTCCGGCGAGAAAACACTAAAGCGATATGTTTGGTTCTCCTTTCTTCTCTCCTGTCCCCCTCCTCTTCCCTCCCATTCTCTCTTCCTCCCTCCTCTCTCCCTTCACTCCCTCCTCCTCTCACCCCTTCTCACTACCCGCTTTTCTTCCCTCTCTTTTTCTCACTCTACTCTTGGACACTGGTTTTTGTCCAGTTCCTGCCTCTGCCGCATTCAGGGACAGGAGAGACATGTTAGCATTACAACACCGGAGCTCAAAGCTTTGTGTCGGACCAGAACAAACTGAAAATCAAAGCAGTTTTATACCCATCCTTGCGCTCATCCAAAAGTCTAAAGGCAAATGGCCATGGTTTTCATTTGGAGTTTGTCAATCAATGAACCAGAAAAGGCAGATCACAGCATTATTAGAAGCTTCACTGCACACTGATGTTGTGTCCTTGGGCAGAGCACTTGATCCAAATAGTCGTTCCTGTCACTGACTATGGCTGTTAGAAATAAGTAGAAAAGAAAATGCACAAGATCCTGAAGGATGAGTGCAGTGCCACAAAATGTCCTCCACACCAGAATTTCAATAGCTTCTTCTACAAGTGTGAAAGTGCAGTCAGAGGACCGCACTTCTGCAAGGCGTCATTGGCTCTGCCCCCAGGTCAATCAGAAAGACTTTCACAGCCAAAAAATGCGCTGCCCTATAGTCATCTTATTGACTTAAAGTGGACCCATTCTGCAAAATCAAATTTTTAGAGCTTTTAACCATGTTATAGTTCCCCTCACCATTTACTCACTTTAAGTTGTTTTTGGAGTGATTCAAATATGTTTGAGCGGAACTGTTTCTTTTATTAAATCATTTTAGATGAATATTGTGATTTAAAATCAATGTAAATTATGTACATAATGATCCATGGATGTCATAGATTATAACTATAGTAGACACAAGCACAGTATGTCTGCTTTCAAGAGTTCGTTTTTCTATTGTCCCAAAAACCTAGAATAAAATGCATGAATGATGGCAATTATACTAGGAGGCTAACAATATCTGCCTTTATTATTCATTATTGTCATGCCCTTCATTATTAAATGTGTGTTTAAACGCATTCCTATGAGTGAGGTCACTTCTCCATAGACCTGATCTGGTGGCATGGTGAAGTTTAAATCCAAACTGTGAAACATTGTAGGCAAATAAACCCACTGTGACACTGAATTGTAAATGATAAGTGTTAAATGTGGATAGTATTGCCAAATACTACACTCAAGTAAGACTGTATTCCTTGAAACTATTGCTCTAGTATAAGTACAATGTAGAATAAAAAGTATTTGGGGAAACTGCTACTCAAGTAAGAGTAACTTGATGGACAAAACATTAGATCATTGTTTATATTTTCAAAGGCTAGGCACAAAAATGAAAAAAGAAAAAAAAAGAAAAAAAAATCACATCTGAAGGGGTGGTGTCAGAAATACATGTTAAAATAATTTCATATCATCAGCATAAGCCTTTTATCACTTGTAGACTTGCTCACAGTGGGAAAAGTAACCCAAATATTTTTTACTCTTTCATCAATTAAAAATAAATAAATAAATAAAAATAAAATAAATAAATAAATAAATAAATAAAATTACTGAAATAACTGAAAACTGCTCAGGAAAGTACAATTGTATTCAAAAGTTACACAAATATGAATCCTGCACATCCCCCTACCCCCCCCATCCTGCCCCTCAGGTCAAAGGTCACTAATGAGATGCAGAGGAATCGCTGAGCCGTGGCACAGGTGCATTGTGGGAGCCAACTCTGAGAGCGGGGGAGAGGGAAGGGGAATAGTTACTGGCCGTGCTTAGGCCCAGGCGTGATGACCGGGGCCGGGGACACGAGAACAGCTCCGGGGTGTCATTAAGACTACATAAACATCCACAGGTTAGAGGTCAGCACAGGTGCATCATGGGTCGCTGGCTAATTGTCCTCCACAGACGACCTTGGAATTAACAAAGCGCAGAGATGTCCACGTTAACCAGAGGGCAAATCAGACGTGTTGCTATTTCATAACTGCATAATTAAAGAGCCTTGATACTTGTACTTGATTTTAAAAAGGGAGTAGTACACTTCTTTGTTGATGTTAACTGTTAACACATAACATATTTAGATCACCATGTTACCTTATCTTCTCCAAAAAGCAACATATTAACATGTTTGACAAGTTTAAGTTTAGTTTTTGATGCTCTGAGTCCCCCGTACTTTTGCTCTCTGTGCTAAGTCACTCCCCCTTCAGAGCGTTATCACTAGAATCGTACAACTAACCGTAAGGAGGGTTCAAATATGGCCCTGGAGAGATTGCTAAATTACTCAAACATGCATGGATAACATCTAAAACCTTGTCCGGAATGTTTTTGATGAGGAAACAATGCTATAACATGGTAAAAAGCTCCGAAAAATTATTTTTTTTTAGCAGAATATCACTTCCTTGCAGAAATGTCCAGTTTAAGCCTGAAGGCAAATCAGGCATGCCACTAGTTTGTGACAGCAGAATAATTACAGTAGTGTTTTGAATAAGTACAGACTCATGTAGTAATTATGAACAACAGAAGCAGGACGCCTTGAACATGCTTAGTATTTAACAGTTATGCTAGCTGGATATTTATTCAACCCTGCTTAGTTTCCAAGGTCAGAAGAGATTGGGTTTTCTCAAAGTCGAATGGCTATGGTACTACTAGCATCAGGAAAAAAATAGTACCCAAGGCCGTAGTTCTGTGAAATGGGGGTGAAGAGTGGAGAGAAACATTTAGAAAAATTATAAAAGACAACTCAAGAACTTTTTCTTTGCTTGCTTATTTTTACTGAAATCAAGCAGATTTATTATTATTCAAAGACCAAGAATAGCAAAAAAAAAAAAAAAGTGTAGTGTATTGCATTGAAAAAAATTTAGAAAAAACATGTTTCCTGACTGTGCAGACTTGCATCTCCACAAACCTGACTGGAGTAGGACCTCTTCCTACTTGTTTCATTGGAAATGTTGTTCATTTGGCTATCATATTCCAAAGTATAGCATAAAACAGATCTATCTCCATGAAGAACGTTCTGAAGCATGGTTTTAGACATATCCATGGTATCCATGGTTTTAGACAAGACAAACATACTTCAGACAATTTTAGTGGAAATACAGACTATTTTATTTTTGAAAAACCTGCAGAGGGAAGTGCTTTGTGCATTTGTGCTGTTGTGACACTTCGACAATTCAACATAATCTATTGTTTGAATGCTGTCATCGTTGATTCTGATCACTTTCAGCTAGAGCCATCCCAGACTGATGTGTAGAACCCTATTCAGAGGGATACAAATATCAGCCTGGTGAGAGCCAGATTAAGTCTGTGCCAGTGCCAGAAACTCGCATACTGCACCTCTAAAGTAGTACTACAAGATTAATAAGAAACAGGGCTTTATACCTACTAGCACTTTACATTTAATCAAGTATATTTTTATATCTTTAGACACCAACAATGTACACAGTATGATCATGTCTTACATGTTCACACTTCACTTGTTGTACACTCTGCCAAAACTCCTGTAATGTACACAGAAATTTGATCTGACAGATAAAGATATAAGATAATACCTTTAAATTGTTGAAATAATACATGCATTTCTTGCGTGTAAATTGTGCTTTTGTATAGAATTCTCCCTTGTGTGATGTCATCAATGTGGAACTCTCTAAAATAAAACTAACCCACCAACTTAAGTAGAAATTAATTGCCAAAACTTTAAATGTGGCATTTATGACAAACAAGTCATACATTACACCTGTACAATAGTATACTGTTGCCAATGAGCTTGGCTTGTCACTGCTGAGGTAATTTTTTATCCAATGTGCGTGTGAAACAGACCAACAGAAACCCTTTGTTCTGCTTCTTTTTTTTTTTTTTTTTTTTGTGACGACAACAATGAACAGTTAGCAGCTGTCTGAAAACCAAAGTTGCTTTATCACAAAGAGCACAACCTTGAAATGAACAGAAGAGACAAAGAAAGTCTACGAGCAAGTATGGTATTCAAAAGGTTGCAGAGGAAAGGCTCAGATGGAGCAGAGGATGCAGAGGAGAGGGTCAGATGGAACAGGGGATGCAAAAGAGTAGGTCAGATAGAACAGGCGATGGAGAGGATAGGGTAGATGGAGCTGAGGATTCAGATGGAGCTGAGGATTCAGAGGAGAGGGTCAAACAGGTATATTTTTGATGAGGTAACAACATTATAATATGGTTTATAGCTCACAATAATCTGTTTTGTGTAATATAGGACCTTTAAAGGTGCACTATGTAAATGTTCTGGTCGTTGCTGTGATGCTACAGGACATGGAGGACAAATAAGAGGGACACTTTTGTCCTGAGGGCTGTTACTCACCTCAAACACTGGATTTGATGACCCTACCTGTTAAGACTTTTGTTTGAGCGTTTTTATTATTATTGTATGCTACTGCTGAATGTGCTTAAAATGCCCCTTAGGAAACAAATTAAGTGCTTTATCACTTTATTTGCATTGTCCCTGCGCCAGAAAAGTTACGTAATGCACCTTTAAAACACAATGCAGCTTCTTCTTATGAAACAAAGAGCCTGCTCCCTCTGCTGATCATAACACTGTGACGCACTCCACCCAGATCACATTTTAACTCAGTTTCCCCTCACCGCAGGACAGACAATATACAGTTTGTGCAAAAACTCCCCAAAACTGCATTTCTGCCTTGGACAAAATCATATTTCATAATCCTGTGTACTAAGAAGACGTCAGCGGGAAGCTAAGCAACACTATCTCTCCAGATTTTTAATACTGCTTAAAGAGGGAGTATTACACTTCTATGGAGTATTAATAACACATAAAATATTTAGATGACCATGTTACCTTTTATTGTTTTGAAAATGCTATACTCACCAAAACATATTAACAGGTTTAATAAGTTTCAGTTTTGTGTTTGATGCTCTGAGTCCCCCCTCTCTTTACTCGCTCTTCAGAACGCTATCACAACATAATCAGTATGTATCCTGCAAATTAAACTACTGCACATTCCATCAGGTTTGTGAAGTTGTAGTGTATTGTTTTGTATCATACGTTTGTATATTTATGGAGAATGAGCATGACATAGGCTTATGGTACTGGCCCAGGAGAGCGCTAAAATACTCAAACATGTATGGATTGAAGTGGAAACAATGTTATAACATGGTCGAACACTCCATAATTTGCACAACACCTCCTTTTGAAAGCGTTGGCTTCAGTAGGGTTGGGCAAAAGAATCAATCACATTTTGTTCCTTGTATTTATGGATCAGAATTCCTGGCTGGCTTTATTTATGTATGTATTTATTTTGATGAAATTGTAATAAATGTGACTTTGACTATTATAGTATTTTAACTTTTGTAACTTTTCAGTAGAGAGTCTGGATATGTTTTTACTTAGTTATATGTTTTACTGCCTAGAATGCCCCACAGTGTGGCATTAAACATATGTATCTTGCATTCATTAAATTTGTATTTGATCTATTTTTTCTTTATTTATACAGGAAGAGCCCAATGAGATCACTTAGACTCTCCTTTTCATAGGTGCCCTGTTCAAATACAAAAAAAAATACAAACAAAAAACTAACAAAATAAATAAGTACATATATCCATTCAAAACATTATAAAACAGGACCAGGTGTGAGTATAAATGTTAGTTTCAAGATTATTAAATAGCATTTGTGGCCCCAACATATCCAGTTTTGCTTGTTCTTGAAATATTTTCAATTTTTGTGAAGTAAAACAGCCAAAGACCCCTTTTTTTTCCCCCATCTCAGTTGTGGTGCGGCTAGTCCTTAGTTTTAAACAATGTCATCTTGTATTAAACCTTCCCATATCAATGATTAACAATAACAGGTGAGTGAGTGAGCTCGCCTTTCCACAGATTCAACCTGTAACATTGCATAGGTTCATCACCTGGAAGGTTAATGCTATCCTATGGTTCATTCCAGAAAAGCAAAAACAAGACCAAGTTTGTTCCTTTTAAATCTGTTCATTTTAAAGATCCTGTATTACGCAAAACTGACTCTTGTGAGCTTTAAGACATGTTAGAATGTTGTTACCTCATCAATACATAACTGGACTTGTGTTTTGTTTCATGGAACAGAGCGTTTTCTATTTGAGAGACAAGAATATGCAGGATTTGTTAAACATGTATGAATGAAACATAACACAACTCCGGGCATGTTATTGATGAGAAAACAACAATATAATATAGATCAGAAAATAGCCTAATATGGTCCCTTAAACAACAAACAAACAAAAAAAGTCTCAACTCCTCTCCAAACCACATGCTTTTACTGATAGACCTCCATTAAAAAGAATCAAGCTGTTCACTGACCATTAGAAACAATTGGATCTCGATGCAATAAAACGTCAATGAACTGCACCACCCTCCATTTGTCTCAAGTCATTAACAATAAGAGCTAGCAATATAGATGCTATCAGAGCAAGTGGTGAAGGTGTATAGACTTTTAACCTAATATCAGGGGCACTATGCAATATTTCTTGAGGAGGGTGCACTACCTGCTTGTCTCCATGGAGATTTCATCGGTTTGCCTGAAATTATCCAGTATGGCATTAAATCTATCTATTTCCATGGAAACATAATGGTATTTTCACAATACGCATGTCATTATACAATATCTATTACAATATTTTGTGGAGGCTGGCAAAATTGTGAACATGCTATGTCATAACCCAAAGAATTAAGATTTAAAAGTGCTTAATAACAGTTATTTCTTCATGTTGTCAGCAGTGAAACAGAGCAAAGGATCTTTGTATAAGCAGTTCCCTAGGCAGTTCCCACCATAATAATGAATACAAGCAAAGAGACTTATAGTTCCATATATTGTGATGGCCCATAATATTATTCTGAAACTGGTGACGATACAATGTCACAATATTTTAGTTATTGTTACATCTTTACCTTTAACCAAACAAGTGCAGCTTGTGCAGTGCAATGGACAGAAATTGGGGGCTGCTGGATAGTAACCATGGAGACAGTGCATGGAGCCATTTGGACCTCTGAAATGTTACAAACTTTTTACACCAAGGATCTCATTTATCAAACACTAACAAGATAACCACAGTAAAAGTGGAGCAAAAACACTGCAGAGATTCTCACAGAGACACTCCTATGAGTGAATTAATATGCAAAATGGGTCGTTTTCGCCAACATCTCCAAAAACCCCGATGCCACAGGCGCATACATGTATTACTGTGATCCATCATCCCGCTCTGAAGTCCAGAGTTTTCACCTGTTCCCATCAGATGTCCCTTCCAAATGAAATGTGAAAATGTTCAGAAGTAGGGTCAAATTCATTTACAACAATACTTCAATAATTCATTGGTCAAATTTTTATATAGCGTTTGCCACCTTCAAGGCAATCAAAGCTCTTTACATCAAGCAACCAATCACCCATTCACACACACATTCATACACCAGTATACACAGACACTGGGGGTGAGGGGGGTTAAGTGTCTTGCTCACCAACCTGTGGGCTCTACCAATAATGTTTTAGTTTTTTGTTTTTTTTTTATGGCAAGAGTGGCATTCAAATGGCCAACCTTCGTATCAGTGGACAAACACTCTACCAGCTGAGCTACTGTTGCCCCTAAATAGCCCGTACGGTCAAATGCAGTGAGTGCAAACGTAATGCATACTGGCAAATCACACACCACACTTCCACAAATTGCACATGCTATTTTTCAGTTTATTCTGGCAGTTTAGTGCACGGATTGATGACTAAGGGTCCAGATACAGTAGTAGTGTAACTTATATGGGAGGGTTAACTGCTAACACATAATGTATTTAGGTCACCATGTTACCTTATATCGTTTTGAAAATGTTATTTGCCAAAAATAACATATCTATTTTCTTGCCCTTATACAATCAGAGTGTGTCCAGCGAATGACCACTAATACTGCACATCATATCAAGTTTGTGAAGTTGTAATGTATTATTTTGTATATTTATGGAAATGGCCATGAAGGAGCAGAGTTTGAATAGTGCCAAGGAGAGATCACTAGATTACTCAAACATGCTTGGATGACATCTAAAACCATGTCAGGCATGTTTTTTGATGAAGAAACAATGTGTTGAACTGACACAGGATCTGCTGACCCTACCTGATCTGACCTCGTGTTAGGCTGCACTGAGACCTTTTTTTTATTTGGTATATTGATTGTTTGATTGATTGATTACATAAAGCAATGAGAGACAGTTTTTTTTTTTGAGTAGGGGACGCAATCACACAGGAATATTGATGAATTACTTATTGCTATGGGATATGAATCCACCTGCATGACCCTAAGCTTATAGCATAGCCTGACCCGGAGAGTATTGTGCAAAATCAATTTTTTGGAGCTTTCTAACATGTTATAACATTTTTCCTCATCAAAAACATGCCTGAAGAAGTTTTAGAAGTCATCCCCGCATATTTCAGTATTTTAGATCTTTCTCAGGTACTATTCAGACCCTCCTTACTCTCTGAGATTCTGTCTAATGCTCAGCCCACAAGCCAACGTCATCCATGCTCCCACACGACAATTCTCCATAAATATATAAAAGCATGATACATAACTGTACATAGCAAATTGACAAACCTTATGCAATGTGCAGCACTTTCATTAGTGGGCTGTGCGCTGATTGTGTTGTGATAGTGCTATGAAGGGAGTATGAGAGCAAAGGGAGGGGAGACTTAGAGCGTCAAAAACAGACGTGAAACTTACAAAACATGTTAATGCATTATTTTCAACAAATATAGCATGTTCAAAACAATAAAATGTATGGTGATCTAAATATCTTATGTGTTGGTAGTTAATATCCGATAGAAGAAAAATGCCCTCTCTTTAAGTAAGCCCGGTTAGTTTAAATCTGACTGTGCTGTTCATTGTTCCATGAAGCCTCATTGACAGTCTAATGTATTCAGAGTCAGGCTCTCTTTAATATTCGGTGAGTCATTCCGCCACCATCCCACCATGTCTTATCATATTTCCACTGCAAGATAAGGACCCTGCTGGAGTTACCACAAAATCTACAATTAAAACTAAAAATGAGTATAGGATAAAATGCATTTTTGTAGTAGGAAAACAATCAAAAGTTGTATACAAATGTCCTTTTATGGCTTAGACAATAAACAGATGCCACCAAATCAAGATACAGGTGGAAAGGCGACCCCACCCACAGTAAGAATGTGTGTTTTTCATGGTATCGTTGACCCCTAATAATGAAATAACAGCAATGAAAGTTTAATACTATACTATACTATACCTTCAAGGCAAAGCAATGGGTACATAATAAGTTACATTTGTGTATTTCCACTTTCAAGGCACTCAAAGCACTTTACATCAAAGAAACACTCACCCATTCACACATACATTCATGACACTGGGGGTGAGGTGGGTTAAGTGTCTTGCCCAAGGACACAACAGCTACATTCATTTGTGGGAGTTGAAATCGCACCGCCAACATGACCGTTACGTTGAGAGTGAGATTTGAACTCCCAACCTTCGGCTTCGGAGAAACACTAATAACTACTGCTGCACTGCAAAAATGTCTCCATGGAAATAAGGAGATGACACACTCATTAGAAAAGTAACATAGTGCGCTATTAAAGGGTGCAGATCGTAAGAACCATGGCAAGAGAATAGTACAGGTATGTCTTTTTCATACAGATTTAATCTTTTTGTGGCGTAGTGGTTAGTCTTGCCTCGCAACAAGACAGTCCCAGGAGTAGTTCCTTCCTATAAGCAGTTAGGTCCTTCCTTTAAGCAGTTTGCCTGTTCTCCCTGTGTCTGGGAAATGGGTGCTAGGTATTCCTGAACAGGGTTTCCAATATGGAGTACCTGGACTGCTTTGGGACATGAATCAGCTGCACAACTCTTACCAAGAGGTGTGGGCATTGGTCCTCTCTGAGTTAAACTGAGCCAAGTGCCCTTAGTGGTACAAGTGATCCATAGCCTTCAGGGACCCCGAAAATGTACAATAATCCATCCCACAAATAGGTGATCCTCGCTGAGTTAAACTGAGCCAAGTGCCCTTAGTGGTACCAGAGCTTCATAGCGTACAGGAACCTCAACGTGTACAATAATGTATCCCACAAATAAGTGCTCCTCTCTGAAATAGACTGAGCCAAGTGCCCCTACAACTGTTCCATAACTTTACTACCCTGTGGGGACTGAAATCTGTCAATTTATACAACATGATTTAAAGATTGTAGTTTTACTGCTCATGGGCGGGGGAGGCTGTAACTCTCCTATTCTCAGTCAAACCAACCGTTCTGATGATCCTTAGATCAGATTGTACTCCAAGCCAAAAAAAAAAAAAAAAATAATAATAATAATAATAATATAATAAATAAAAAGTCCCAAATTCTCAAAAAAAAAAAAAAAAAAAAAAAAAGTTGGCTTTCTGAATTGATGTTTTTCACTTTGAAACAAGTTAACTCAGCTCAAACTACTGTCTATCAATCAATATCTCACAACAGCAGCTTCACATCCATATCAGACAGCAGAGGCCAAAACCACAAAGCCTAGGCATTTGTTCATACTCCAAAGGATTCAGAATAAACTTCAGTTTGAAGTGAGGGAAATTTAATCAGGTTTTTTAGGGAAAATCTGAATAATAGGGCATTAAGAAATGATTTTAAAAAGGTTATGGTTAGTGTGTAGGTTAAGGATTTGGTTATAATGAACTAGTTCAATTTGCAGTGGTCCAAAGTTATTCCTCACTTACTTATGCATTCCAAGTATCCAGAGATCAGAGTGGCTTTTTGCTGTCTTGTTACAGCTAGCATGGTAACCATGCACTTCCTGGTTATGAATATAATAAAACCCTTGCTTATATAATATACACATAACTAACAATATTAAGATCACCATGTTACCTTTTATTTTTTTGAAAATTCTGTATCACAGTGTATTAACATGTTTTCAAAGTTTCACTTTTGTTTTTAATACTTTAACACTTTTGCTCAAGTCACTGCCCTATCGGAGCGCTATCATATTACAATCGGCATGCATCCTGCTAAAATAAACTACTGCACATTGCATCAGGTTTGTTAAGTTGTTGTGTATGTTTTTGTCATGGGCTTGGTATCGTGCTTTTGTATATTTATGGAGAGTCACTGCGCAGGGACATGGATGATGTAAGCTTGTGAGTGAAGCATTGCATAGCAATGCATTTGTACTACTAACCATAAGGAGGGCCTGAAAAGTGCTTGGGAGAGATTGCAGAATTACTCAAACATGCATGGATGACATTTAAAACCTCTTCAGGCATGTTTTTGATGAGGGAACAACATTGTAAACAGCTCAAAAATTTGATTTTGCATAAGGTCAGGATCAGGCTTCAGGAGATGAATGTAAGCCAATGTAATGTCCCCAAAAAACATGTACATCTACATGTGCGTGGGTGCATGTGTGTATTAGTGAATATCATTTACGCTGCTGTGTGAGAAAACTGGCCGGACCGCTCAGCTTTATTAGGACATTGATCTGCAGTGTTTTACAACCAGCTTCGGAGTATTGATTGAATTAGCACTGGAGTCCTTTTGAACAGGAATATGCAGACAGAGAATATGACTCCACTCCGAATCGTTTGAAAAATGAAATTAAAATAATCAACAAGACACAACAATCTAAGAGCTATGGGTCTGTGGTTATTGTATTTTGATCAAGTTTCATTTTAATGCAGATTAGTTCGTAATATATTTGTATTGTTTGGTATCATGCTTTTGTACATTTATATGGTCGCGCAGGAGTATAGATTGTTGTGGGATAAGTCTTATGCAGAATCTTACAGCTAACCATAAGGAGAGTCCCAATAGAGCTCTAAGAGATCGCTAGATTACTCAAACATGCATGGATGGCATATAAATCTTCTGCAAGCATGTTTTTTGATGAGGGAACAATGTCATAACATGGTAGAAAGCTCCAAAAAGTCAATTTACAATACCCCTTTACATTTAAGTATGCTTCTTCTGCTTTGACATCATGACTGACCTGTATGTTCACATAATGCCTCACAGTTATTGCAGAAGTTTGACCCCATGACAAAGAACAGTATGTCAAATACATGGGTCTCAGTAATACCACTCTCCTGATGTAGTCAAAGAATGAAACTACAGTGATCTGATTCTGTGCAGTCATATTTGAAATTGCATTCTGACATTCTCACATCAGCAGTACATAACTCACTCCTTTTACCAGAGAGCCGTGAACGCAACGCACCTGCTCATGTGTCAGGTGCATTCAGTGAACCTTGTAAAAGTGAAAAACACATTTACATTCAGCGAGAAGCCCACTCAGACACTCGCCGATCCATCTGATGTAGACTAGGGAGACGTGAGCAGACACCACACAGCCACAGACTGCTTTTAACACGGTCTAAACAGCATGGACACAACACACCACAGACTGAAACGTGACTGGAGATACGCCCACACACATAAAGCTAACCTGTGTGGAGGATGCACTATCTACATTTTTTTTTTTTTTTTTACAGCCTTTGTATTTCTTTATGTCTTATGATTCTATACAACCTAAACTCAAGTCAGTCCATGCAACTCATCCATTATAATCAGTGCACTTAAATACACATTATTATCCTCATAGGGAAATGTCAATGTCACTGGGGCAACCTGGGGACCCATCTCCAGATCTTGTTGGAAGGCTTGGTCAGGACTAGCTTACCTGTAGGATTTGACCTATTCTGCACGTTTTGGATTGATGGGGGAAACCGGAGAGCCTGGAGGAAACCCACACAGACACAGAAAGACCCAGGAGACCCAGGAATCCAACACAAAACCTTCTTGTTGTGAGGTGAGATTTCTAGCCACTCAGCCACCATGCTGTTGTTACACCATCAGCTCATATCCTGTAATAAAGCTTAGTAGGAGTATGGGTATTCTATCTTCAAAACATTATAAGATGGAAAAAAGATGATTACATAAGAGCAAATTGTCATAATATAATAAATATTTAAAAAAATAATAATAATAATTAAAAAAACCTTATCGTAATGCTCTTTACTGTCAAAGCCCCTCAAAGAGCTACACTGTAATCATTATTCAATCAATCCACATACTGTGATAATAAACTTCTATTGTAGCCACAGCTGCCCTGGGCCAGACTGACAGAACTGAGGCTGCCAATCTGCACCATCGGCCCCTTTGACCAACACTTACACACACCACTTTCATACTAGGCAAAGGTGGCTGATTTTTCTTGCCTAAGGACACAACAACAGAACTTTTTTTTTTTTCTGCAAGAGAATTGATCTTCCGACCTTCGGGTTGGGAGACCACTGCTCTAACCACTGAGCCACTGTCAACTCTGTAATAGTTTGATTTGAAATGCAAAATTAGCTCAAAGGTTTAAACAATAACCTATAATTATATGCAATAAATACTATGGTCCCTTTAGACTAATAGTAGTAAACACATTGTGGTAAACACAGGTGGAATAAATCTAGGGCAGTAGTAGTATTTATGTCTATGTAATCCGTCAGTTGTCCAGTAGTATTGATGCTGACAGCAGTACCCTTGACCCTTTGGAGTACTCGTACTAAAAGCTTGTGAGCACCAGCCAAGGCAGTACACGATTTTACATCAGCAAGTACTGCATGCACACTAGTACATGTCACTCCACATACTCATACGCATGGCTAACTACTACTGCGCAGGGTACTCACTCATAGTTCCCAAGGGACAGAAGCAATAGACCAGCATACTCAAGAGATATACAGGTCAATAGTGCAAATACTAACTTGAGAGAGAGAGAGAGAGAGGTGATGAGAGGGCATGTGGAGTGAAATAAATCACCCAAAACACAAGGGGCAAGAGAGTTACCAGTGGATACATTAGAAGGACTAAGGATGATAGGCAAATGCTAGCAGTGTTGTCACAGTACTGAAATTGCAAGCTCGATTTTGATACAGAAGAATAGACTCGAAACTCAATATCGATTCCATGATAACAATAAAAAAAATACTCTTTATTCAGACAATAGAATGTGATTTTCAACATTGAATTGACGTACTTTCTTTTATATTACCATGTGGCCTAATATATTTGTAATCCCTCAGTCGTCCAGGTAGGATAGTGGTCCATGGGCGTATACTGGTCTCTGTGGTCTTATACTTGCTCAAGATCATTCTAAAGCTATTCAGGAAAGGTTAATTTCTGTTTTGTGAATGTGCTTTTTTTTTTAGAATAGATACCTGCTCAAACGAGTATCTAGTTTTGATACTAATGTAGTATCGATTAGTATCAGCTTGTCCATACTAAATAACCCTAGCTGCTAGTACTTTTTGCTCCCAATTATCCAATGGAAATAGACAATGTGGTCCATCTTGTACCATAATATTTAATATTGCACCAGTAGCAACTTTTTCAAAGCCTAATTATTATTCTCATATTTTTCATATCTGTTTTTCCATTCCCTTTATATTCTCTCTGTGTTTTCTGCACAACTCTCATAGATCAGCTAAACCATAATTTTCCAAGTTCATCCTTTATCCCAAAAGTCCTCAGCATGGATCTACTCAAATTGAGATGTTCCTTTGAGAAGATCAATAGGGATGCAATTGTTTAAAGTATTTCTTTATTGATCTTTGTAGGGACATTTGTAGGGACATTTGTATCTGCATTTGACGCAATGATGCTGGCACAACCTATCAGGAGCAGGGGACCTATCTTCAGTCTTGTTCAGGATTACCTTAGCTGGAAGAAGGTAATTGTGCAAGTTTTGTGTTACAACTTTAGCAATGGATGGGTTCGCAGCCTCTGTGTGGAAATGTTATGTATTACTTTGTCTGGAATCCTCCGCAGTATGGCATTTAAGTGCATATGGAGGTTTTCATGTTTTTTTTTTGTAATTATTATTAATTGGTTTGGTGGGATTGCACCTGTGGTAAATATTTGTTATAGTTTTGCATCAGTTTGCTAGCAGTTTGTGGAAAAAAAAAAGAAAATTAAGAAGAGAAATACAAAAACAATGGAAGTAGCGTTGAGTCCTAAAACAGAATCCCTCTACATATGTCTTCAAAACATCCACAATGCAGCAACAATTTACAGAAGACATTTTAAACCTTCATTTGACAAAATAAATATGTTGGCATTTATTTCTATATTCTGATCATAACTATTGTGCAATCTGTGTAAGTTCTTGTTAACATTATGGTTGCTAGGTAACACTTGGAATTACCGCTTTTGATACCTTGCATTGACATCATGCTGGGAGCTCTACATGTATGCATATGGCAGAATGTTTACCAGTTACCATGGTGATGCAATACACACATAAGCAAACACATAAAAAAAGAAAACAGGCTGAAACTCAAGAAATAATACAAAACCGATTTAAACAGCACATACAAAATAATAATAAAGAAAGAAAAAGAAAGAAAGGGGGAAAAAGTAAAAACTAGGCAAGTTTTGGGTAAAATTGTCTGTGCTTTTATTGCTTTAATGCTATGAAAACCATACATGCTTGCCTCTTCACAAATCTCACCTGTAACTTTCCTCCATGGAGATACTGTAGATACTTTTAATGCCATACTGGAGAACATTTCTAATATCAAAGCAATAACACTGTACTTCTTCTCTTCTCTTCTTCTCTTATATTGCTCTGCCCCTTGGTTCCTTTGCCCTGGCTTTGAGATGGGTGCTGGGGTGACACACCGGTCTGAGGGTGTCGAGTCTGTCAGAAGCTGAGTGCTCTATAATTATGAACACTGGCGGGCCTGGTTTTCCCTGTCGCCGTGGTGATCACGCTAGCTAGCTCAAATGGGATGATTACTGGATGTTAACATTGGAGATTACTCTGCTGAAAACCTGGGCACAGTGGATACATGCGATACACAGACAGGAGGCAGTGCAGAGATGAAGTACACAAAAATATATATCAACTTTGAGAGTGTATTGCTAAATTTGGGCGGTAATATTTCCTTACCCCCAGTGGAGGTTGCAAGTTGGATTCCCCAGGAAGGGCAATACTGTTTGACTGTCCTGGTTAGGCATTATGTCCACTACATGTATTAGATTGTAATTATTGTAACAAATACACTATGCACATTAGAACACTGCAACTTCAGCTCCATAATATTATTGGTAAACGACACATTACTATGGTGATTCTGTGAATTAGTTTTCTAGCATTAGTTTTGTTTACTAACCAAACTAATAGCTTTTTCAATCAATGTATACTTTACAGTGCAAACACGCTGGGGGTGTTCTACATGTATCTCTATAGTGCAATGTTCAGCAGTTACCATGGTGACACAATGCAAGCACTGTCAAAAATGTTTCTAAAGAAAAAAATACAAAATATATTTAAACAACACATTTTCAGGAGCCTGTGACCAATACGAGTGTTCATGATCCTGTTTAGGTGTTTGATTTTCAACCAAAAGGTGAGAATGACTAACTAAAAAACTGTTGGGTAATGCCAGCTCGCTTGTGACTGTAATGTTATATGTGAGAGACAACTATAACAGCTCAAATTCAGTCAAAAAAGTCAGTTCTTTATGATCAATTGTTTAAGCGATTAAGCTTCCATCATTCCCATTATGTTATTATTATTATTATTATTATTATTATTAGCTTCCGTCATTCCCATTATTATTGTTATTATTATTATTATAACCTTTATTTTCCCAGGCAAAATATTAAGAACAAATTCTTATTTACAATGTTGGCCTGGTGTGCAAAAGCACCCAAGGGAAAGGGAGAGGGAGTGAAAACAAAACACATAAAAAACCCCAAAAACAATTACTAGTAAAACAATCAGAAATATAAATACATAAAAATGACCTTCAGTTACTAAAATATTTACATGAGTGTTTAAAAATGTCCTTCACTTTACATTTAAAAGCAGAAAGAGAAATTCTAGAGTCCAGTTTAAGAGAATTCTGAGCCAAATTCCAATCATTAGCAGCAGCACATCGAAATGACATGAGGCCAAACGAAGAGCTGGATTTGGGAGTTTTCAGTCTGATGAGCTGTGAGGAGCGAGTGTTGTATCTAGAGGAAGTCTCCTGTTGTAACAGCTGACTAAGATAAGTGGGTGTGAGTCCTAACATGGTTTTATAAATGAACATGAGCCAGTGCATTTGACAACGGGACTACAGTGAGGGCCAGTTCCATAGACAGTGGTGTGTCCTGTAGGAGGCATTTGTGACAAAACGAATAGCAGAATGATAAATCACATCCAGCTTTGCAAGGTTACTTTTAGAGGTGTGCCGATAAATGATGTCACCGTAATCTAACATCGGAAGAATGGACATTTCAACAATAGCCCGTTTAGCTGAGATTGTGAAAGAGGAGCGGTTTCTGTATAAAAAAAAAAAAAAAAAAAAAAAAAAAAATTTAGCCTTAACCTTTGCCTGTAAAACATTGATGTGAGGGTGGAAAGATAACAAAGTGTCAAGCCAGATTCCCAGATATTTATATTGTGTGACTTGATCTAGAGTGGTTCCATCAGCTGTGCTGAGACAAAGCTTGGGAGAATTAGCAGTTCTCTTGCTAAACCAGATAGTCCCCATGGTGTCAACATTTCTAGAATTAGTTTCCTAATCAAACGTAACCTTGCTCAGAAGATTATAGCGAAAGCAACAACATTAAGCAACAACATTTCCATGGAAACATGCAGAAGGAGGTCCTCCTCCAGGCCAAAAAAAAGTCAAGTGTGTGGAGATACAAGCCCACTCACACATGTTTTTCAGTGTATATAAAATTACCAATATGAAAAGCAAACAAACATGATTTTATTTTTGTCTACTATTCGGCTAAAATGTTACTGTGGCTTTAATGTAAAATAATTAATAGCAGATATATATATATATATATATATATATATATATATATATATATATATATATATATATATATATATATATATATATATATATATATATGCTATCAATTATTTTCCGCTGTAGGCACTCCTCCAGTTTGTGGGCCCCCGAGTGCTCCGATGACCACGGGTACCACTGATGCCTTCACCTTCCAGGCTTTCTCCAGCTCTTCTTTGAGCCCCTGGTATTTCTCTAGTTTCTCATGTTCCTTTTTCCCAATGTTCCCATTGCTTGGTACTGCAATGTCCACCACAACGGCTTTGCTCTGTTGTTTATCCTCCACCACTATTTCTGGTTGGTTTGCCATCACCATTCTGTCAGTCTGTATCTGGAAGTCCCACAAGATCTTGGCTCAATCATTCTCCACTACCTTTGGAGGTGTTTCCCACCTTGACCTGGGGGTTTCCAGTCCATACGCTGTACAGATGTTTCTGTACACTATACCCATCACTTGGTTATGCCATGTATGCTTTCCCTGCCAGCATCTTACACCCTGCAGTTATGTGCTGGATTGTCTCAGGGGCCTCTTTGCACAGCCTACACCTTGGGTCTTGTCTGGTGTGGTAGATCTGGGCCTCTATCGCTCTTGTGCTCAAGGCTTGCTCCTGTGCAGCCAGGATGAGTGCCTCTGTGCTGTCCTTCAGTCCAGCTTTCTCAAGCCATTGGTAGGATTTCTTGATATCAGCCACTTCAGTTATGCTCCTGTGGTACATGCCATACAGGGGCTTGTCCTTCCATGATGTTTCTTCCTGGACTGTGGCTCTCACACTCTCCTCCTTCCTCTGCACTCCACTGTCTGAGACATTCGCTGACCACATCATCTGTTGGGGGCCTTGTCTTGTGCAAGTGGCTTGCCATTGGCCTCAAGGGTGGTTTTCCACAACCTCATCAAGTTGCAATGGAGGCTCTTAGAGTCCTGTTGATGTTGTACAGCTCCAGGCATTCAGTGATCCATGTGTGTGGTACTTAGTCGTAGGCTTTCTTGTAATCAATCTAGGCAGTGCACAGGTTAGTCTTACGGGTTCTGCAGTCTCAAGAGACTGTTCGGTCTATCAGGAGCTGGTGTTTGGCTCACCTGGTGCCGATGCCCTTCTGTGCTGTGCTCTTGATACATGTGCCCATTTATCTTAGCCGCGATGATGCCTGACATGAGTTTCCATGTTGTAGAGAGACAGGTTATTGGCCGATAGTTGGATGGAACTGTACACTTTGAGGGTAACCATTCAGAGTGAGTCCCATCCATTAGCAGTTGGTTAATTTGTGCTGCCAGGTGCTCATGGACAGCAGTGAATCTTATTTAGCCAGTAGGCATGGATCATGTCAGGGCCTGGTGCGGTCCAGTTCTTCATACCTGAGACTCTTTCCTGGATGTCTGCCACTGTGATGGTGACTGGATTCTGTTCAAGGAGGTTGCTGTGGTCTTCTCTCAGAGCCACCAGCCACTGTGTATCGCTGTTATGTGATGCTTCCTTCTCCCATATCCCTTTCCAGTACTGTTCAGTTTCAGCCTTGGTGGGTCTGCTCTGGTGTTATTACCCTGCCACTGAGCGTACACTTTCACCGGTTGTGTTGAGAACAGACGGTTTATTCTCTGGATTCATTATCTTGTGTGTACCTCTTTAGGTGGCTGGCCAAGGCTTGGAGCCTTTGTTTGTCAGTTTCCAGTGCTTCAGGTATGGGCATCTGGCTGTTCTTCTTGGGTACTTGTTTTTTCATTGCACCTCTCTGGGCCTCTGACAGTTCTCTTCACACTGCCTTTTATTTGAGCCTCTAAGCATCGTTTTTCCATGGTGGTTGTTTCTCATGGCTTCCATGGTTGCTCTTATATCCAAGCATCTCTAGGATCACTGCTGCTGAAGTGTATATCAGCTCATTGGTTTCTGTGATGGTTGAGGTAGGGATCACTGTCAAGGCTGCATTGACATCTTCTAGGAGACTTTCAGATGGTACTATATATATATATATATATATATATATATATATATATATATATATATATATATATATATATATATATATATATATATATATATATATATGTTTTCGGGACTACAGAGCGCACCTGATTAAAAGCTGCATACTTTAATTTTAGAAAAAAAAAACCTTGTACAAGGTGCATCGGATTTTAAGCCGCAGGTATCCCATGTAGTAATATGAAAAATTTGCTCAAAAATGTTCATTTGCAAGGGACCATTAGTGCAGTTTTGCATGCTTTTTTTTTTACAGTGTATGCAGGCACGAGTTCTGCGTCCTGATTGGCTAAAGGAGGTGCCGTGTCTCCTGTACAGTACAGAATGCGTTCAGCCAAATTTACCAAAATATTCGATGCTGCAGCATGACTCTGTCCTCTGTATTTGAGGACAGACGCCTCCGACATGGGTTTTGGACGCTCTGGACGCGCGTTCACGAGAGACTTTACATGTGAAACAACATAAAGAAGGAAGAAAATAACATAAGGACGACAACAGAATAAATTTTAACAAGGGCAAAAAGGGCTGTAACCATACGGATGGAGTCTGCTTTAGTTTGTGGATTAGTGACTGCAGGAAACAGAACATTACGAGACATTACAGTGGAGCGGCGCCAAGACGAAGAGGCGGGGACAGAGAAACTGAGAAATACACCTGCAGCCACAAAACATATATGTTGATGATGAGGGTTAGTACAAATAACTGATTTACAATAGTTGTGAGAGTGCGCTAGATTGATCATACAATTTCATTGGACCTATGTGAACTACTCATCAGTTTTATTGGTCTACTGTTGCTGGGCATACATACAAATATGCATACATACATATACACCAAAATATGTAAGTAAGTTGTAGCACAGTGAATATGAATATTGCCATTAGGATAGTCAAATAAATGAAAACAAATAAAAAGCTCCGTATTAGTGTATATGGTGTTCGGCTCAAGTCAAATGAAGCTCAATGAGGCAAGGAGATAAAGGGGTGAATTTAGAGCCAAGTTCCATATTTGGAATTCTGCCCGCGTGTATCATAGCAAGGAGAAGCGCACAGAGCTACAGAGCGAGGCTGTTGAAGGTAATACCCTTTACCGCCTGCACCGCTGATTTAGCAGGGGTGGGCCCTTAGCAACGCTGTCAATCAAATCTGTCGCTAACACTAGCGGGAGCAACCTCGGGGAAAGAAGCGCCTCATTTGTCTCTTATTAATGTTCATATCATGATTTATGGACAAAATAGCTAAATAAAAAAACCCAGGATCATGTAGAGTGGGTTAACACGAACATTTTAAGACCAAACTGACAAGCCTGGCAGGAGCAGTTACAGACTGAGGGGTGACGATTTGTCAGTATTAAGTGAATTGGCCCCAGTGTTGATGGTCCTGGAAGCGTGCCCATGTTCACTTCCTGTTTGGAACATGGTGGCTAGAAGCTTTGCTCTGTCCGTTTATATATACAGCCTATGGTGAGCACACAGCAGTGGATGAAGATAGGGGGAAGGTGAAAACTACAAGCACTCAAGTCTCAAATGCAGAATACAGGATCACTCAAACATGCATCAACCAATTGAAAAAAACAACAACAACAACAACAACTTTGAGTAAGATAATGATGACGGAACACTGTTATAACCTAGTTAATATTGTCATCAGGAGTCAAATAAATGAAAACAAAAACAAAGCAATTTATTTTTATCGCCCTCTGCTAGATTAAAACCAACAGACCACTGCTGCCAGAGATGTCATAAAGTCTCTCCTCCCTTTTTCATGCAGTTTGGCTCCATCTTTGTATGCATGCTTCTTACCATGGTTGGATTTGCTGTGCACAGGGGTGTAGTGGTTCTTGGATGAGGTCCGGACCGGGGTGTTGTCTTTGGGAGACCCATTCATTGCGGCAAAGTTCTCACAGTCATACTGGGAAATGGGGATGGGCCCCTGCTGCCTCAAAATGTCCGCCAGAGCCCTGTGGAGGAGAGGAGAACTGAGGTTAGACACAACGACATCTGTTATAGCCTGAGGAGTGGATGGGATGTGATCACATGGAGCAAAAACATTTTTAACTTATTGCTTAGTATATTCCAATAGCAACAGTGACATCTTTCTAAAGCAGACACATTGTGCTATATAATTAAAATCTATGACACCCATTTTAAATAGCAATATTCATCTAAAACAACTAATAAAAGAAACAAGTCCGCCCAATGGGAGCTGATGTCGCTGTAAACATCATCACAACAAAGAATTGGCACCTCCGATGGATGATAATGATAATGCCTTACACTTGTGATGTGCTTTACAGGCTTTTCAAAGCGCTACACTATAGTCATTATTCATTAACTTCCACACTTGGTGATGGTAAGCTACTATTGTAGCCACAGCTGCCCTGCGCCATCGGCCCCTCCGACCACCACCGATCACACACACACACACCACTTTCATACTGGGCAATGTGAGTGAAGAGTCTTGCCTAAGGACACAACTAGCCAGCAGTCGAATCCTATGCACATTATCGATTAAGAAAATTAAATTGGAGAACAAAGTACACATTAGCAACCGCTGCAAAAAAAATTTAAGATAATCTGGAAACTTAAGAAAAAAAACAAACATGATTATTTAAACAAAACATTTTTGAGAAGCCTCTGATCAATACGAGCGTTTATGGTCATGTTTTGGTTGTGTGATTTTCAACAAAATGGTGAGAGTTGGTAACTGAAAAACTGTTAGCTAATGCTAGCTAGCTTGTGACTGTAATGTTATGTGTGAAAGACAAATCAGCTTATCTGTTGTAGTTCCAACTAAGGCTCTTTCCGGTCAGATGATGTTAAATTAACGCTCAGATTAATGTCTAATAGTAACAGAGCTTTAAACAGAACAGTGCTTACAGTTAGAATCACACCCCCTGGGAATTTTGATGACATCACCCACAAAGTATCATTATCAGGAGTGAATAATTCTAACAAATTTACAATTGTACCATTATTGTATTATAGAAATGATGGTACTACAAATAAACAAAAAGAAAGCAATAAATAAACAACAACAACAGTAATAATAATAATGATAAAATAATAATAATAATAATAATAATAATAATAATAATAATAATAATAATAATAATATATTTTTATATGAATATAAATAAATAATAAATAATAATATTAAGCAGAATGTCTCTTCTTGCAATGAGTGAAGTAAAAGCATAACATCTCATGCATTGTTTGATACAGAGCAATCAATGGGGGCTGTCTCAAATATAGCACTTAGGGCAAACCGTTTTGCCTAAAAAATCTTTGTGTATGCTTCAAAAATATCAGACCCGAAGGAGGCAAGTTTAGGACAAGACCAGAACATATGTATGTGATCTGCTGGCTGGCCTCTACAGCAACGGCATGCATGTCTGCCAGCTTTGCATTGGTAAGGTGAACTCTTAAAACCACTTTCAGCTGTATAAAAACATGCTGTGCACAGACTAAGGATTCATGTATATGCTTAAGAGAGGCCTCCCACATCTCATCACTCAATGCAGGAACGGAGTCAGTTTCCCACCACCTTTTAATTTTCTCAAGTGGGGGTGGACAAATGTCACTTAGTAAGTTGCATGAAGTAGAAATTAACTTATTTTTAGCTGGGGAAAAAAAAAAAAGTCTAATAAAGTATAATTTGGCAGAAAGTTCCTTTTGGATAAAGTTCTCAATTTGTAGATATTTGAATAAATCTGTTTTTGGTAGTTTTAATGCCTCACTCAGAGAAGAAGAGGAATTTGCCATCAGAGAATAAGCTGCATATAAATGTGATACCATTAATGTGCCAAGTTTGAGAAGTCGCATCTAAAGAGACTGGAGTAAAATTACGATTTCTCCACATAGGGGCATAAATAGATGTATTTTTTAAACCAAAATGTGTTCTAAACTGTGTCCATATTTTGATGGTTTGACCGACAATCAAGTTTGATAGTACAATGGAAGAGGCAGAGGCACTTACAAGTGAGCGTAGATGTACATGGCTGGTGGCATATTCAAGGGATACCCATGATTCAAGTTGTTTGGGGTTGTCAAGATGGAGTCATTGAATATTTTTGTGTATGTTGCATGCCCAATAAACATAAAGAAAATTGGTTAGTGCAAGCCCAGTCTTATTCTTTTGTCTTGGACTAAGTGGACTAAGTATGAGCCAACTTTCCAAATAAAAAAAATATTTCCTAATAAAAAGGGAATATTTTGAAACAGGTATATTCATTTTGGCAGTATTACCATTTTAATTATATTGACTCTTCCTGCCACTAACAAGGGAAGATCTTTCCATCATTTTAAATCTTGTTTGCATTTTTCTGATAGGACAGAAAAGTTTTTAGTGAAAAGTGATGGCAAAATGTGTGTTACCTCCACTCCAAGGTATTTAAAAGAGGTTTTAGCTAGTTTTAAACTGAAGTGCATTTAGAGAGGGCAAAGCAGCTTCTTGTCTTAGAAAAAATAATAAACTTTTATTAAAATTTATTTTATATCTGATAGTCCGAAATTGATCCAGCAAGTCAGTGATAGGAGGGATTGAGGATTGTGGGTCAGACACTTAAAGCAACAAATTGTCTGCATAAAGAGACAATTTATGGTACACACCTTATTCTATGTGCCTTCAAAATTTACAGCTTGTCTGAGGCCAATGGCTATGGTTCAATTACTACTGCAAACAAAACAGTGGGGACCCTGGCATGAGCCTCTACTGAGAGAAAAATATCGAGATTGCTGTCCATTAGCTATGACTGCCTCAACGTTCAGAATAGAATAATTTTATCCAAGAAATTAAACTCCCAATTAATCTCCAAAGCCGAATCTCATCAATGTTGCAAATTCCCACTCCACTCGGTGAAAAGCTTTCTCTGTGTCCAGAGATAGAACAATTTCAGTGTTTTGACCGGGTGGAGTGTGCATTATGTCAAGAAGTCTTCTAACATTAGAAGTGGAATCGCTTCCTTTAATAAATCCAGTTTGGTCTAAATGGATGATTTGTGGCAAAATTCTCTTCAAGATGTGACTAATATTTCATAATCAACACTGATTAATGAGATTGGATGATATGAATTCCATTTCAGTGGATCTTTGTCTTTTTTTGCAAAGCAGTAATTGCAGCTTGTTGTAACTGTTGGTGGAAGGCAGCCGGCCGACAGAGATTCATTAAAGACTGCCTGTAAAAGAGAGACAACTCCTCCACAAATTTCTTATAAAATTCAGCACCAAACCCATCAGGACCAGGTGTTGTGTTTGTCCTTAAGAACTTAATAGCGTCCTTGATCTCAGCATCAAGCCACACAATGGGAAAAGCCAGTTCATCCAAAAAAGTAATACATTTCAGGAAGATGTCAAATTGTTTAAAAGCATAATTTATTTTGATATGGTTAATAATTGTTTTCCTGCTATAATCTTGTATTTTAGTAATGAGACGAGAAGCACTGTTTTGATGAATTTGATGGGCTCGCTTTAGCCCCATATTCATAGCTGTTATGACTGTAGACAATAAGTCATACTTATAGCTTCAGTCTTTCCTTATAAAGGGATGGCAACAGGGAGATTGAGTACTGATCATCTATAACCACAATCATGTGTGTTAAATCAGCGAGTTTTGAACTTCTTGCTTTATTTGTTCTTGAGCAGTAGACTATTATCTGCCCTCTTGCCTTTAGAGTCTCCCACAGGAGTGACTGAGTTATTTCTGGGGATTTATTGGTATCAAGAAAGGACTTAAATGTGGTGGTTAAAAGCTTTAGTGAAGTCCTCATCTGCCAAAATAAGTATATTGAATCTCCATTTATGCCTTGGCCTGGGGTAGTAAGGCAACTCTAAAATACAGGACAGAGTGGCATGATCCGACACAGTTATACAATAATATGTGCATGAGTGGGTCTTTTTTCAGTAGTTTATTCTCAATTAAAAAATAATATATACAAGTGTAAGTGTGGTGGACATTGGAGTAAAAGATATAGACAGCTACATAACAGGAGTAAAGACAAAATGTGACCCCTAACTATTACGTAGTGTCCTGCTGAGTCCGAGATGATTTCTTCTAATTGGAACAATATGTATTTATGCACTAAAATGTCATTTCAATTTCAAAATTCCTAGCTCTAGCACTGAAATTTAAATGAAAAACATAGCCAGCCCATGTTGTTTGTAAGTAATTTTTGGTCCAGCCCTGCCTCAAGTGTGTTTCCTGAAGGAAGGCCACACCACCCCCAATTGTCTATGATAAGTATTTATTTCTGTCTTTTAACCATATTATTAACACCCTTCACATTTAAAGAGACAAATGTAATGCTATGCTTTGTTTTGCTTTTCTTTTTTTTTTTTCATGTTTGGCTATACTTGCTATAATAAGAAGAGTACTGCTATAATCTCAAAATGGCCTTGGAAACTTTGTAAATTGAAGGAAAAAATAAAAATAAAAAATTGAAATATTATAAAAAAAATTAAAATTGCAATTCTGCCATAATACAGTAAATATGCAAACTCAATCCTTTAGTGAGTGACAAAGAAAAAACTCACTACACACTAAACTTCTCCTTGAACTTTGTTAACCGTTTCCTGCATGTACGGTTTTCCTTCTGTTCTCTATGTGTGCGGTGCAGTGCTGGAATTTCCCCACTGTGGGACTAATAAAGGCATATCTTATCTTATCTTAACATAAATGAAAGTTAGATTACAACTACTGATTAATGTGAAACACTCATAGCCCATTTCCCTACATATTACAGAAACAATGATATACTATATGATTTAGAGTAAAGAAAAAGGAGAAGGGTAACTGTAGGGGAAGATAATAAAATACATCGCTTACTAAAGCTAAAATAACTGGAACAGATTTGTCCATTACAGAAAATACAGCCTACATAACGATCTTATTTGTAGAAAAACTCACTTGTTTCTGTAAAATAAAAGTTTTACAATCCTAAAATAAAATAAAAATAATAATTCAAGGGCATAACCAACAGTCTGTATACAGTATGCATACAAGGTGGTGGTGATACACTGAACCCAGAGCCAGGGGAGGTGGGGACATGTGCAGATGTGTACCTAGAAGTGGCCCGGCCAGTCCTTAAACGTGCCAATGAGGAACAAGCGCACGTGAAGAGTGGAGAAAGTTATACTGTGCCTGTTCTTCTCTGTGACCTGAAGCTTGTCTAGAAAAAAAAAAAAAAAAAAAACAAAAAAAACATCCTGTACGGGAATCCTGTGGCCCTGAGCTGGGACTTGACCTTGGAGAAAACTGCTCTATTTTGCGCTGTAAACTGGAAAAATGTAGATTTCTGTCCTGCGATAGATGAGTCGTCCCTTTTCCCGAGCGAGCTTCAAATGAGTTCCTTATTCTGGTAATGGTGGGTCCAATAAGAAGATGAGGAGTATCTCGGTTCCATTTGCGGACACTAACATGGTGCGCTCTGTCAACTTCCAGCGGGAGGGGACTTCGGACAGTCGGCAAAGAAAGGAGACGGACGTGGACCTTCAGCTCTTTCAGGTAAGCTGGTTACACAGATGTTATTGCGCTGTGAACGATTTTCGAGGTCATCTGTTTTAAGTTTTAGAGCTTCATTTCCTTTTTTAGGGCACAGGTGGACTCCAACATCAATACTCTGCTTCCCATGGCGTTCAGTGATGTTTCAGTCTGTTATATTGTATGGTCATGACTATCAATCAGCGCACGATCTGTCAGTTTTTTTGTTGTCTTACCCATCTCCAGAGGTATTCTGGATGTGGCCACTATGCGTTTTAGCATAACTTTAAATCAGTATTTGAAGGATTTCAACAGAGCTCTCCCAGTGTTGTACCTATTCCACCAAACTGTAAGTCTGTAAAGTATCAATTCTAAAGGAGAATTTGGCTTTAATGTATCTCAAAATTCAGTATCTTCTATGACAATGGTAGTTTAGTATAGCAAATTTTGACCTTTATTAAGCCATGAAAATCACACTGACATTTTCTAATTTGGGAGGAAACCATAGTACATGTTTTTAGTGGATCATTGAAAATAGCATTTGCACATTTAAATCGTAATATTGATCTAAAACGACTTAATAAAAGAAGCAAGTTCACTGTCATTCGCGTTAGAAAACTGTGGTGCCCAACGGGAGCTGACTTTGCCATAAACGTCATGACAACAAAGGGCCATGCAGCTGTGGCACCTCCGATGAATAGCTGCACAGGGTGCTAGCGAGCAGTGGATTTTTTTTTCATTTGTACCAAAATGAGTATGTCACATTACCAAATCCTATGGGTATCACCGATTAAGAAAATAGCATTAGAGAACAAAGTAAGTACAGGGCAAAATAGCACCTTGAAAGTAGGCAATTAAAGATTGCTCAAACGCGCACAAATTCCTCCTAATACAACTTCAAGGGGGTAAATGAGAAGGGGAAACAGCTATAAGATGGTTAAACGCTCTGAAAAGTCCATTTTGCATAATAGGTCTGCTTAAATACCTTTGTTTTATATTGTTTGCTTGTTTTGTTTAAGCATTCACCTTTCCTCTTTTGTCACACTTCCCAAGCCTGTTGTGAAATTTAGCTTTGGTTTGGAGCACTGACTTCTCCAGATGAGTTTAGTATGTCGTAAATGTCGTAAATGTTGTAAATGTTGCACGGCGCAGTTATAATTAGAGCAGTTCTTATAAACTGCAGTCTGTTCTGTCCTGATGAGGTATTCAGCTGCCTGTTTAAGAGCACTGTTCCTCTGCACAAACTCAGTCACGCATCACACTCATTTAGATCATTCCAATTTTTAGTTTTTTTGTTTTGAGTGTACCAGGTGCATATGGAGGGATGAAAGGATGAGGGATGCATGACAGAGAGGGTGAAAAGGGGAGGTTGGGAGAGAAAAGAAGGGAGAGAGAGAGAGAAAGATAAAGAAGAGGAGGGTAGACAGAGGGGGCAGGGAGGGAGAGAGAGAAAAAGAGGTGCAAGGTGGAGCGAGGGAGAGAAGGAGAGAAGGTGAGGTGCAATGTTGAAACAGAGCGAGAGGGAGAAAGAAGGGGAAAGAAAAAGGGGAGAAAGGAAGAGAGAAAGAGGGTAGAAAAAGGTGAGAGGATGGGAGAGAGACGTAGAGAGAGGAGTTGGATAAAACAAGGGAGAGAAAAAAGGAAAGGAGGAAAAAGTAGAGGTCGGGGGGGGAGAGAGGGGTAGAGTGAGAGGTGAAGAGAGAGGAGGTGAGTAAGAGAGGGGTGAGAGAGGAGGGAAAACCAGAGAGAGATGAAGAAAGATTGGGGGAGTAAAGAGAATAAGGGAGTGGGAAAAGGAGGTGGGAGAGAGAAAATGGCAGGGAGAAGGAGAGAGAGAGAGAGAGAGAGAGAGAGAGAGAGAGAGAGAGAGAGAGAGAGAGAGGGGGCAATCACCATATCAGTCAGCTCATACATCTGTTGTTTTTTTGGTGGGTTTTTTTTTTTTTTTTTTTTTTCTGGCATTGCTTTCAAAAGGAAATCAAATCACTTCTGCTGCAACTCCCAATTCTTTGTGCATGGGACAAACGCAGAAGTGAGCAGAGTAGCCAATAATTGTATTCAAGTGAGAGTAACATTGCTGCAAAACAGCATTACTCAAGTAGAAGTACAAAGTAGTGGTCCAAGAAATTACTCTAGTTAGAGTAAAAAAGTATTTAGGAAAACTATTACTCAAGTAGAAGTAAAAAGTATGTAGGGAAACTAGTACTCAAGTAAAAGTAACTGTAAGAGCAGTGGTGGAACAAAACCAAGTAAAAATAAGTGCTGTACTTAAGTTTAAATTTAAGGTATCTGTAGTTTACTTAAGTATATTTTTCATCGTCTACATCTGGGGCTTTAGTAGATCTCAAAGTCTATGTGAAATACTTTTCTCTTTAAGTACATTTTTAAGTAACACAATTGAATACTTCTTCCGCCACTGTAACTATCAAGACGTAACATATGATTTGAAGGACACATTGCAAGGAGAAAATTAGACAAAATCTTAAATCAAAGGATAGACACAAATATTAGACAAATTAAATCAGATCTGAGGGAGCAGTGCAGAGACATACATGTCTAAATTATTTCATATTGTTAACATACAATTTTGTCTGTTGTAGAGTTACAGTGGGAAGAGTAACTACAACTTTCAGTCAAGTAAGAGTACTGTTACACTGTACAATATATTACGGTACTGTTACTTCGATAAAAATGTTACTGAAGTAAATGTAATCGAGTACGACCCACCTCTGGACAAACATGTGGGGCTGAACGTTTAAACTTTGATTTGAAAAGACTTTTCAAGAGGGAAAGAGAGAGAAATATTAGGTAGGAGGAGGGGAGAGAGAGAGATAAGGAGGAGGTGGGTAAAAAAAGGGAGAGAGGAGGGAAAGACAGGAGGGGAGGGGGAGAAAAGAGAGAAAAAGATAGATGGAGATTGGGGAGTAAGAGAGGGGGAGAGGAGGGGAAAAACAGAGAGGGGGAAATGAGAGATGAGAGAGAGGTGAGAGGGAGAGAGGGAGGGGGGGAGGAGAGGGTTAGAGAGACAAGAGGGAAGAGAAGAGGAAAGAAGAGGGAAAGAGGAGAGAAGAGAGGTGGAGGTTGGGGAGTAAGAGAGGGAGAGAGGAGGGAAAGAGGTAGACAGATAGAAGTGGAAATAGATAGTAGGAAATAGAAAAAGGAGGGGGGAGCAGGAGAAAGAAGAGGAGAGAAAGATGGAGAGAATGAAGAATGAGGGGGAGAAAGGCAGGGGGAGAGAGAAGTGAAGGTTCAGTAGAGAGAGAGAGGGGGAGAAAGAGGAGAAAGCGTCAATGGCCACATTTTTATAAAGCATTTTTCCACCTTCAAGGCACTCAAAGCGTTTTAAATCAGGGGACCATTCACACACACATTCATACACTAGTGGGTGAGGGGAGTCAGGTGTCTTGCACAGGGACACAACAACAGCATTCATCTGTGGGAGCTGGAATCTTACTGGCAACCTGTGGGTCAGTGGATCTGACTGTTCAAACTGCCAAGCTTTGGATCAGTAGAAAAATGCTCTACCAACTGAGCCACTATCGCTCACTCAGAGAAAGATTTTATTTCATTTTTTTTAGGCATTGCTTTTAAAAAGAAATGAAATGACAATGAAATCACTTTTGGATGGACTCTCCCACCTCTGAAGTCCCTCCTACTCCTCCTTTACGCCCCTCCACTCCTCCCCTCGTCCTTATTGAATGTGCAGTGGTGCATATACTACATGTCACACAGCCTTACGTTAACACTATCCATTATTCACAGACTTAAGATTGCTCCAGTGTTGAATAATGCATCCGGTAAAAAAAAAAAAAAAAAAAAAGTCCTATTCAATCTGTGGGAAATAAAACGTGTCAGCAATTGTTCGCTCATGTGGTTACAGCGTGCGGAGGAGGTAGAGGAGGGATTGAGAGCGATATCTGTGGAGAGGAGGGTTGTCAAAAGTATCAAAAATCAGATACAAATCGAAACTGAAACTAGTATCGAAACTAGATACTCATTTGAGGAGCTATCGATACTAAAACTTTCCTGCATAGCTTTCGAATGATCTTGAGCTGTGAACAAGTATAAGATCATAGAAACCAGTGTCTTGCACCACTATGGAACTTACCTGGATGACTGAGGATTACATAGATATAAGGCCACATGGTCACATAAAAGAGAGTACTACCGTTTAATGCTGAAATTCATTATATAGACTAAAGAAATAGTGTCGGGATATCGAGCCAATTATTCCTTAGTATCAAAATTGAGGTTGAAATGTTAGTATTGTGGCAATACCTGTGTAGAGGGAGATATGTGGAGAGGAGAGGAGGGAGAGGACGATCTGTAGAGAGGAGGAGAGGGAGAGCTGTGGGAACCGTGCCGTAATGGGTACTGCGTGCATAGGGTTTGGACAAAGCGAATGATGAAGTAGGATTGGGAAATATAATCCTTATATTTGTGAACTCACAAACTCCTGAGAATACGTCTGGATGAGCTCCCGCTGTTGCGATTGCCCGGTTGACCAATGGTTCAGACCAATCATGTGAAAGCTTTGTGGTTTGGCCGGTGCCCAAAACAGGGAGGGTGGCTGGGTGATGTTTTGAGAGTGAGTGTGGATGGGAGAGGGTGGGAAAGGGTAGGTTGAGAGTGGGTGTGGTTAGGCTGGATGATGGTGGGTGAGGGGGTTCAAGTGAAGTATGAAGGTGGGATTGCATGTGGTTTGGTGAGGTTGGGAGGAGGAGCAGTTGGGATGGATCATGGTGGGTGAGAGTGGGAGTATGTGATGTTCATTGAGGGAGGAAGTGGGTGTGGTTTGGTGTGGTTGGGAGGGGGTGGGTGAGAGTGGGTGTTGTTGGGTGAGGGTAAGAAGGAGGGTGAGTGAAGCTGTACCATGGTGGGTAGGGGGTTTGGGTGATGTCTGACAGCTTTCTGACTCTCTCAGGGTCTCAGCTGATGGTCAGTTCTAATGTTAGCTCCAAAGATAAAAGCAGCCGCGCTTTGAGAAAATGTGCAAACACAGACTCTCCCGCATTGTGATCCCGCCCCTCCTACATTCTCATTCTTCACTGGGGCACCCCTTCAAAAGCAATGGTTGACAACTGTGCAGCCAGTATGACCCATCTCCAGATCTGTGGGCTTTTGCATGTTCTAAATATGTATATATTGTAGGTAATTTCTAGATTCTCTATTGCAATACTGAGTCACATCTGGTACAGTATTTGTCTATCTATATTTTGGTTGTTAAAGGTGCACTATGTAACTTTATTTTGATATAAGGAGTCTATCACCATGGAGATGTTGCTGTCCCTGGAATCTCCCACAGTATAGCCTTACACTTTTATGTCATGCATGTATTAATTTAAAGGTGGTTTTATTGGGCAAAATAGCTATAAAAAATATGCATTCTTAAAGTGAACAGGCCAGGCTCGCCTCTCCACAGATATGACCTGTAATTTGACCCGGTGGTGTTACCTGCTTTTCTCTGTGAAGACAAGTTTAATGCCATATGGAAAATTGAGCAAGGCAATAACATCTCCATGGAAACTAGCAGGTTGTGGGCCTGCAGGGGTATTATGTAAAATTTACTCGTTTTTTAGAGTTTTCTCATGTTCCCTTATCAAAAACACACCTGAAGAAGTTGTATATGTCAACCATGCATGTTTGAGTATTTAAACAATTTCTTCCAAACCCTATTCGAAGCCTCCTTACAGTTAGGTGTAAGATTCTGTGCAATGCTCAGCCTACAAGCCTACGTCATCTATGCTCCCACATGACAATTCTCTATGAATATACAAAAACATGGCACAAAATAATATACTTCAACTTGATAAACCTGATGCGATGTGCAGTAGTTTTATTAGCAGGATGCGCGCTGATTGTGTTGTGATAGCGCACTGAAGGAAGAGTGACGCGCAGGGAGCAAAGCGAGGGGGGACTCAGAGCATCAAAAATCAAAGTGACACTCATAAAACATGTTAATACATTGTTTTGAGCAAAAATAACATTTTCAAAACAACAAAATATCATGGTGATCTAAATGCTGTATGCATAAGCAGTTACTACCCCATAGAAGTGTATTACCTCCCCTTTAAGGAATTGAACGCATTTAAAAAAAAAAAAAAAAAAAAAAGCAGTTCTTAACCTTATCACAAATACGTTCAATGTTGGAAAGAATATTGTGAAAATGTATAGTTTAATATACTGGCATAAACATGTATTTTTTGTAACGTTTTCTGTTACATGGACCTATCTGTACTGCACATTGAGTTCAAGTGAAAATCATGCCGTGAGCTTAAAACAGCTTTATGTTTGTCTGTAATGCTTTTGTTTATCACTAATTAGAGAAGTAAAAATATCACATGCATTCACCACTCACTGTGCAGTTACGTAACCACGATGTATTCCTTTGATTTTTAGAAAAGTTTCATGTATTTCTGCAGAGTCCAAAATGGCTGAATGACTGAAATAGGACTAAAGTAGGACTAAACCATGACTGAACCAGGACTAAACCAGGAGGGACAGGCTACAGATGTGTCCAGGACTGAGTCAGGACTGAACCAGGTCTCAACCAGGACTAAATGAGCACTTAACCAGAACTGGGCCAGGGCTAAACCAGGACTAAACCAGAACTATACCAGAACAAAACTAGCAGTGAACCTAGAATGAACCAGGGCTAAACCAGAACTGAACCTGAACTGACTCAGGACTGTAAAACCAGGCCTGAACCAGGACTAAACCAAGACTAAACCAGGACTGTACCAGGCCTGAACACTAAACCAGGAATTAACCAGGACTAAATCAAGACTAAACCAGGACTAAATGAGATCTAAACCATGACTACGCCAGGACTAAACTAGGACTGAACTAGGACTTAACAAGGACTAAATCTAGACTGAACCAGAACTAAACCTGGACTAAAACCAGGACTGAACCAGGCCTAAACCAGGACTAAACCAGTATTTAAACCAGGACTAAACCATGGCTAAATGCAGATTGAACCATGAGTGAAGCTGGATTAGACAAGGAATAAATGAGAACTAGAAAGGACTAGAAACTAGGACTGAAAAACCAGGACTAAACCGATACTCAACCAGGACAAAACCAGGACTAAACCAGGTTTAAGCCAGGAATAAACCAAGACTAAGCCAGAACTAAACAAGGACTGTACAAGACCTGAACCAGGACTAAATCCGGACTGAATTAGGACTGAACCAGGACTTACACAGGACTTACACAGGACTAAGACAGCACTGAACCAGGGCTAAACCAGGGTTAAATTACAGCTAAACCAGGGTTAAACCAGGACTGAACCAGGGCTAAACCAGGATTAAACTAGGATTAAACCAAGACTAAACCAGGGCTGAATCAGGACTAAACCTGGACTAAATCAGGGGTAAACTAGGTTTAAACCAAGAATAAACCAGGATTTAACCAGGATTTAACCAGGATTTAACCAGGATTTAACCAGGACTTAACCAGGACTTAACCAGGACTTAACCAGGACTGAACCGAGACTGAACCAGAACTGAACCAGGTCTAAACCAGAACAACATGCTGTAGATGTGTCGAGGACTGATGCATATCCATTTGCGGATAGAAAGTAACAGCATTCTTAATACCAACAATTCAATTGTGACTCTACCAGAAAAACAATTACAGTTAGTAAAAATGTATGATATTGTTTGTAGAAGTGACATCCCACAGGCCAGATCATATCTAACAATCTTCCATTTATTTATTTATTTTCTTCTGTACTTTCGGGGATCACGACTGGCTTGCACAAAACCATCTGGAACTGAGACGGGCTTCAGCAAACCTCTCAAAGCGCTACACTCTAACGATTCTTCATTCATGCCACACTTCATCTGTACTGCCACGGCTACTCTAGAATATTGTTGTCACGATGCTATGCTTCCAAACCCTATTTCAATACTACAGAATAGACTTGATATCCAATACTGGTAGATAGAGGTGAAGGTGATTTTCAACATTAAATTACATTGTACTTTCTTTTATATTACCATGTGGCTTTGTATTTGTGTAATCCCTAAATTGTCCTGGTAGGTTCCATAGTGGTCCATGGCAGGATTGTCAAAAGTATTAAAAATGAGATACTAATCAAGTTTAGACTAGCATCAAAAGTAGAAAGTAGATAATTTGATCAGATATTGATACTAAATAAAGTCACATTCACAGGACAGAAATGAACCTTTCCTGAATTGCTTTAGAAAGATCTTGCGCTGTATCAGAACAAGTATAAGACCACATAGACTAGTATGCACCCATGGACCACTATGGAACCTACCTGGACGATGAGAGATTATACAGACAAAAGGCCACATCATAATATAAAAGAAAGTACTATGATTTAATGTTGATAATCACATTCTATTGTCAAAAGAAAGAGTCTTATACTTGTTCTGATACAGCTCAAGATCATTCTAAAGCTGTTCACAAAGGGTTCATTTTGGTCCTGTGAAGGTGACCTTTTTAGTATCGATGCCTGCTCAAATGAGTATTGAGTTTCAATACTGGTTTTAGTATTGATTAGTATCCGATTTTCCATACTTTTGACAACCATACCCTAGACTGAGGCTGCCAGTCTGTGCAAATGTGTGGCGTTCCTCTGACCAATCACTCACACACACGCATTCAGGCAAGGTGGGTGAAGTGACTTGCCCAAGAACATGACAGCAGCCTATAGATTATCAAGGAAATTATGCTACTTTTTTTATGTTCTATGTCATATATTCGAAATTACTGAGTGTCTTGTTTAGCATAAAAACTGCTACAAACTGCAAAATGTGTACAAACGTTCTGAATGTCCCTATGCGTCAGATGCCCTCCCTGTCTCCATGGAGTCTTATTCTGCATAAAAACTGCTAATCAACCCTGTAGGTTAAACCTTTACAAACATGTTCTGAAATGCCCCAGTGTGTCAGATGCCCTCCCAGTGTATCCACGGGGTGTTATTCTGCATAAAAAACTGCTAACCAACCCTGTAGTTTAGATCTGTATAAACATGTTCTGAAATTTCCCTGTGTCTCAGATGCCCTCCTGGTGTGTCAGATGCGCTCCCTCTGTCTTCCTGGTGTCTCATTCGGCATAAAAACTGCGTTCTAGATGCCTTCCCAGTGTCTCCATGGGGTCTTAATTCTGCATAAAAACTGCTAACCCTGTACTTTAGATCTGTACAAACAAATTCTGAAATGCAATTCTTGTATTAGTTCGTCATTTCAGATTTCAGTCTTTTTGTCTATTCTTACGTACGTGTTTGAAATGTGACCTTTGAAGAAAATCCTAACAGAATTTAATCGCAAAGCTTGTCAAAAATCACGACACATTTTATTTTCCCAAAATCGCTCAACGTCAGTTCACAGTCATCACTATGTATATACCCAATTAACTGCATGATTTTACAGTGCTATCTAGCGCTAATTAAATGTATTAAGTTGCATGTAGTTGCACTGTGTGGGAGAGGGAGCAGAGAAAAGCAGGATTTCGGGGATTTTCTGGGTGTAGTCCATGGATACAGCCTCCCGGCAACTAAACCGCTCTGCTCTGTATATGCCCGACCTTAAATATAAGCCGATTACTGCCAATTACATAGCGCTGTATTTATCGCTCAAATGTGGGCGTTTCTTTTGCTTATTACTGATGAAGTGGTAGTGGTTTAACATGACCTCCGCCTTGAGATCTGACCTTACTGGACTCTGCATATTGTAAAATGCAGCTTTGAATGCTTTTCAGATAACTGTTTCATATTTGCTAGGGCGTTCTTAAGCTTATCGCAACTGATTTTAACTGGGAATACTTTTGGTACATTTTATACCGATATTGACCACAACATGCAGTGCACATATAAGTAAAATTGTATATGTTAATGAAATACACACATTTTTGTCACTACTGTTACTACTAGTTTAATGGCAGAACACTTTTAGTACTTACAAAATGTACACATATTGGTATGTAGTGGAGTTTATATATGCTGACTAAATACTTTGATTTGTGCATATATCAGGCTGGTTTGTCTGGTACTCTTAGATTAAGGAGAGAACACTGTTAGTACTTACAACATGTACAGATACTGGTAAGTAATGGAATCTATATATCTTGATGAAATATGTTGATTTGTGCATACATTGGGCTGGGTTGTCTGGTACTGTTAATTTAATGACGGAATACTCTTAGTAGTTGCAAATTATACAGATATTGGTAGGTAATGGAGTCTATATGTTGATGAAATATGCTAATTTGTGCGTGTATTAGATCAGACTGTTAATGCCAGTTTAAGGAGGGGACACTCAAAGTACATATATATAAATAAAATAAATAAGAAAAAAAATAAATGCTGAACGATGGGAGCCCTCTTGGGATATATACTGACATTGGTAGAAAGAGAAAGTGTTCATATATTGATGCAATACGTTGATTTGTGCATGTACTGGATTGGATTTCCTGCTACTGTTGGTTTAATGGGGGAGCACTGGCATTATCCCGTGTAGAGGAATCCTGACGTGGCTGATTGGACTGTCGGTGCGCTTACCTGTGAATGTTCATCTCTTGCGGCGGCTCCGTTGCCTTGTCGTACGCCACTTTCACGGACACCCCGAGTACGATGATGAAGGCAATGATCCCGCACGTGATGTAGACCGCCGTGTTGGTCGGGTCCATGCTGGGGTCGTACGTGTCGCCGGTGGGCACGGGCGAGGGGGCGGCCGTCTGCACCCACTTGGGGGACTGGTAGTTGTCGCAGGCTTTCTGGTTGAGCCGGTCCTTCTTGTACTCGCAGCAGAAGCGCAGGAAGCACGTGCCGCAGCAGTAACGGTGGTCCGTATTGTTGCACTCGAACATCTTGTCATATTGGCCGCTCACGTCGTAGTAGCCCAGGCAGGTGTCGTGCGTGCTGACAGGCGCGGGGGGTGTAGTCCGCGGCTGCAGCGTGGTGGGCACTAGGGTGGTTCTGGGGGGTTTCCGAGTGGACGGTTTGGGCTTTTTGGCAGGTGTAGCGGCGCTCAGTACGCCTAGCGGGTCTAAGTACATGAGCAACAACAAGACGTGTCCAATCCCCATGTTGGACGAACTTCACGCGGTGTGGCTGAGAGGCTGAGATGTGGTGGGTTCTTCAGTCTTTCGCCAGCGACTCTTCGTCTTCCCGCGCCGCCGTCATCGCTGGAAACAAGTCAAGGGCACGTCACGTCTGTTATTGATACGCGGTGGCACGAGCGCGGCATCTCCTAAAAGCGCGAGGACACCGCAGCTCTGTGACGCGCGCGCCTTCGCTGTCCGCGGTGCTGAAGTGTTGCTGCTCACTCGGGACTCTTCCGCGCCGGATCTCCCTCTTCGCTGTCTGCGGTGCTGAAATCCAAACGGACACTTGTGGTCTCCTCGCGGCTCGGTCTTCGGTGTCTTGGCGCGGTCTCTTCAGCCCGACTCAAACTTGCGCTGGAGAGACAAACAAGCCACTAGTTAAGCATCGTCTTGGCGTCACAGAGGAGTTCTAATTGATTTTGCGCTTCTCACTACTTTGTCGTTACATTTTATTATTATTATTATTATTATTAATTTTTATTTTTGTTTTAACCAGAAACAAGATCATTCCAGCCTTTTAAGTAACCGCATAACCATAACGCAGCTGAGCTTTACAAGTAAATATAAAAGTAACATTTGGATTTGATGCACTTAAGCCTATCTCCCTCCTCAGTAGTAAAAATCTCATTCGTACCAGGTTCTACAGCGGCATACCTTGGACAGGACGCCCGCTGGGACTCGCTCCGCTGCCAGATTCCTGACAGTGAGGAGGCTCTTCGCGCTCTGAAGCAAGTCCTCGGTCATCCCTTGCTCCCTCACTCTAGGCTCCACCCACCGCTTCTGACGTCACGGCGTAACTGGCGTCAGAAGTCAGCAAAGAGACGCTCAGACCCGCACCACCACCGCCACCTCACCCGTCCCCTCTCTCTCCCTCTCTCCTTCAGCAGTAAGCGAGTCTGTTGGCTGTTTATTGGTATTAACGCTTTGGATTCAATTTGCTGCTCAGTTCGCAGTCCAAACTGCACACTCGCGAGATGACTTCATGATCGAGATTTTCACGTCAAGTAAAAATATTCCCTGTTTTTGTGTAGGCAAAGGGTTCATTACTATCTGAGGTTTGGTGTCAAGCTGATAGTATTACATGTACAAAGCCTAAACAGCATTATTTGTTCATATGAGTGAGGGAGGCTATTGATAAGGGCAAGGCAGAGTGTTGGCCCTCTTTTCGTGGTAAATGCAGCAGCCATCGTGTGAGTTGAGGAAGAGTAGTACAATTCTGATTAAAAAATAATAATGATAATAATAAAAAAAAAAAAAAAAAAAAAAAAAACAGGGTCAGAAATTTCATTCATTAAACTTTTTAAACGGGGGTAGGGTACTTGTATAGGGTATTAACTGGTATCCAGGGGGACAAATTTGTAAATAGTCATGCAGAGGTTTGTGGACGGGTTCTTCAAACTCGCTGCCCCTCTCCATCACCTTGTTGCGGAGCTCGCAGGGTTTAAGGGCTGAAGAGGACGAGGCTTGTCACTGGAAGACGGATGAACTGAGGGCTGTGAACAGAGCTTCTAGGAGTTGAAGGCCCGACTTGTAAGTGCCCTCATGCTTGCATTTGCAAATTCTTCATTGCCTTTCATTTTGGAAGGGGATGCAAGCCATTCAGGAGTTGGATGGGCGATGTCACCAGAGCAATTGGGTCGGTTGAGGCCAGCTGCCCTTGCTCTCCACACTAAGTCACTCCCCCTTCATAGCTATCGCGCTCTCACAACACAATCAGCGTGCATCCTGCTAATGTACTACTGCACATTGCATCAGGTTTTTGAAGTTGAAAAAAAAAAAAAAATACATAAAAGCCAAATTGTTAAAACATTAAGAGCATGTTTTAATTTGAAAGTCCAGCTCCCTATTACTTTGCATGAGTTCTTGAAGAGAATTCCCACACAACATGGCTGCTGAAACTGGATGCTAGTTAGGTTACGATGGCAACAATTTCTCTAGCCCTTACTAATGCCCTTTTGTCATTCACCATTTGTTGATTGTCATAAATGTGTGACTTCCTAAAAGACAGCAATACAATGGACAGGACTAGAAGAATACTGGGGATGTGGGCCTATAAAGTGACAGATGCTGAACCACTAACACAGATTGAATTCAAAATCTGCCTGTAACGGTTACTGCCAACAGAGGCACTGTAAAAGAGCGGGGAACTGCCTCGGCCAGGGACAGTTCATTTGTAAGATTAGAACCATTTAAAACCACTGGAAATGGGGAGAATTAAAGGGCCTGTATCTGATTTTTTTTCCCCATGTGTTTGAGAAAAATGTGCATTGCCCCAGTACAGATATATTGTCTAAGCAGCTCTCTAGGACAAACTAAGTGCACTGTGTACTGTCAGCATCTAATTACAAAGCACGTTATTGTCTGTTAATCAGGAAGTTGGCTGTTAGCATACAAGTTTGTTGGCTTCACCATGAGGGCAAAACTCAACTCTGGCCTCTGAGAGCTGCAAAAAGTACTTATAAACCATTGTGGTGAATAATTAGGATGTTCAGTATGCATAAGGTAAGTGAGGGATAACTTTGGACCACAGCAGATTTAAAATGAACTAGTTCTGTTTTTCATGTTTTTGAGACAGTAAAAATCAGGTACAGTGCCTTTAATGCACAGGAAATCAGACTTAGACAAAGTTTATTGAGCCATAATGGGAATTCTTTGGCGACAGTAGTGCAAACATTACAGTATTATAATAAAGAGAAAAAAATGTGGCAATACAATTTCAAAATACAGGTGATTAAAGTACCAAAAATAGCAAAGCACTTCGACTCAGGCTCAAAGATAAAGCCTGGTACTATGTACAAGTATAAATATATATGCAAGAGGTGTTGATTTAAGGAGATACAGTGCAGAGATAAAATTGTGGCCATGGTTGAATTACTGGTTAAATATGGGAGCACTTTAATAGTGTAACCAATAAATATTATACTGTTAAGAGACACAATGACAATGTATTATCATAAATAGGACCATAAAAAGCATTACAGCCTGCCCATACAGTTAAAGCTATAATTTGGATAGGTCTACTATAAACCGGTGTAGACCTATCCAAATTAGAGCTTTAATTGTATGGGCAAATTATAGCTTTAATGGGCAAATATTAAAGCAGAACTAAGTAACAATTTCTCTCATTAATGTCTATGTAAGTCCCTTTGAAGTGCCTGTCATCTCTCTTTGCTCCTTCTGTGTAAAACCCAGCCTTGCAATATGGCTAACACAAACCTAAGATATTTCTACTGGGAAACTCTGGCTCTTTTTTATACTTGGACACTATATGTTTTTGAATGTGATTGTATACTATATAAAAAGTGCTTTTGAGTTTGCTCCTTGACAGTGTAGTCTCATAAGGGAGCTGCAGGGGGAGCTCTATTGCTGGGTGTTACTTAGTTTCACTTTAAAAAGTAAAACAAAACAAAAAAACAGCAAGCCAACACCATGCATCCCATCTATAGGAGGAGTGTGACATCACCCCTAGCATCCCGATCCAGCCAAATGAAGCTCACCAAGGCTAGCAGTAATAGTGTCGAATTTGGAGCTGAATAACTTTCAGTTCAGTTCTGACCACATGTATCATAGCTACCAAAGACCCAATCAGGAGTGAGGGTGTTGAACATAATGCCCCTTCCTACCCGCATTTTTTAAAATTAATGTTAATATCTTCATTTATGAACAATTTAGTGAAATAAAAACACCAGGATCATGTAGAATGGGCTAATACAAACATTTTAAGAGCAGAATGACAAGCCTGACAACAGCCATTATAAAGAGAGGGGTGACGTCTTTTGAATAGAAAAAGCACTGCTAATGGTGGGCTGCGAGATGGACTGCACTAGGGTCCTCTTCCTCCTGGGCTATCACCAGTTATTTGGTCTTATCCACACTCAGGAGCAGATGGTTTGCCTGGGAACACACGCCACAAAATGCTGATTCAGTCCTGCACTCCAGCTCCGGTCCATCTCTGGCACACCTCCCCAGTCCAGAGTCATAGAGAACTTCTGGATGTCTCTCGTGCTCTCTTTCTCTCTCTATCTCTCTATCTTCCTCATCATCATATCAGCTGCTCTCTCTCCTTCACTCCTCATGACACATCAGCTACATTCTGTCTCTTTCTGCCTTTCTCTCCATTACCACATCAGTTGCTCTCTCTCTCTTTCTCTCTACTCATTACCACCTAGCTGCTCTCTCTCTCTCTCTTTCTCTCCCCATCACACATCAGCAACATTCTGTCTCCTTCTCTCTTTCTCTCCATTACCACATGAGTTGCTCGTTGCTCTCTCTCTTTCTCTCTACTCATTACCACATAGCTGCTCTTTCTCTCTCTCCTCATTACCACCTAGCTGCTCTCTCTTTCTCTCCTCATCACATCAGCTGCCTTCGCGCTTTCTATATCTCCTCATCACCACGTCAGTCGCAGACTCTCTTTCGCCCCCCCATTTTCTCTTCCTCTCTTTCCTCATCACCACACCAAAATCCCCCCTCCCTCCTTCTTTATCTATCACTTTCTCCTCTAGCCGTGAGGAGACTGCACAGGGGAACAGGGAGACTCTCTTTTTCTTTCTTCTTTCTCTCACTCTTTCACCACATGAGCTGCATAGGTCTCTCTCTGTTCTCATCAAAGCATCAGCTATAGACTCTCTCTCCTCCTCACTATTACACCAGATGCCCTTCCCTCCTTCTTGTCTCTCCAGGGCAGTTTGTGTGGCAGAGGTAGATTACGGTGATGAGGTCGTGATTCGCAGAAGAACACCTCTGGGAGCCATTTTCATTTCGAGTGACTTATCTCTCCGCCGTTGTGTCTCTGGCCATAACAGTGCAGGACAGTGGCATTGATTTGGCCGTGAAACCTTGTCATTATAGATCCGGCGTGTCGGTTTGTCAAACAGCCCCTGAACACAGCCTGTTTTTTTTTAGATTGTGAGGTAATTACTAGTTACAAATGCATTAATAATAGGATGTATTCATGTCTTATCTTTGTCACTGAAGTGCGTTTTAGAAGTGTGTGAACCAAGCTGACCCCACTCTCCCCACACACTATCACTTTGCACAAATTCATTCAAGATATTTTCCTTTGTGCCTTTATTTGGGATTTGCTAATAGATTGTTCCCATCACATTAGAACCACTGTTGTTTCAAATTGAGCCGGAGGACAGGTCAGATTCCTATAGTGGAATTATGGTTTATGTCATACCTTGATGAGGAAACAGCATTATAACATAGATCAGAAAATAACACATAAGGAGCCTTTTAATATTCTAATTACTGGAATAACTAGTATAAAGTCCAATGTTTTCTCTGCCAGCCTAAATAAACATAAGCAAAACAAATTCCGGGCTCAATTCACTAAACAATATTTGAAACAAAATCAGAGGCACTCATTAAAAGTCTTAATGGTCCTACCATGGTTAGAATAATTGTAATGGTGATGTGCATTCTTTTTGTATACGTGCCATGTATATATGAATAATCCGCTAACCTGCTAGCCACCACATTCCAAATAAGAAGTGACTATGGGCTCTGGCTCCAATTCACTTTACACTGAAAAACTGTCGCCCCTCTCTCTGCAACTTCTGCTGTCAGGCTCATAATTTTGGTCATAAAATGTTTGTATTAACCCACTCCACATGATCCTGGTATTTTTATTTTGCTATTGTGGTCGTAAATCAAGATAAGAACATTAATAACAGACAAATCACGTGGCTTCTTTCCCCAAGGTCGCTTCCACTAGCGTTAGCAACAGGTTTGATTGATAACTCTGCTGAGCGCCCGCTCCCTGTTAAACTAGCTTTTTGGTTGCTATGATACTTGCTGTCAGAATTCCAAATATGGAACTTGGCTCCAAATTTTCCCCTTAACTGCTAGCCTTGAGCTTTATTTGACTGAAGTCAAATGCTATGGGTGACTTCATACTCACTTAGTCCATTTCTGTCTACAGTCTATGATACCTGCACAGGTAGTCCAGCAACAGTTAATCACTGTTATATATCACTACACTGAGTGCATCACAATCGCAATGGGTAAACAAATCAGCTATTGTTAGGAGGGACTTCTTCTTCAACTAAAACAGAAATAACTAACTCTTTGAACATCCACAGACAGCTGGAAGTTGTCAGTTGCCAGGGACTACAGTTGCCAGGGACTACAGATGTAAAGTAGCCTTCGAGCTAATTCTGGCATATTTACATTTATATGTTTATGACTATGCATTGTCCCATACAAATAAATAAAAAATAAAATAAATAAAAGTGAACTATATTCAGTTAGTGAAACCATGGTGTAAGTGCAATATACAACTCGTAACACCAGTCAGTTGTTTAATCCTTACTTAGAAGTCCTGTATTATAAAAACAGGACTTGCCCAGGACTGGCCACGTGGAGCCTTCTTCAAATCATGAATGAAAAGATACCAGATGCTCTGAAATAGATGCTCTGAAACAGTCATGTGATTGGGTCACATGATTGTGTCACGTGATATCAAGTAGGATACAAAAAAACAAACAAACAAGATTTTAATGTTGCAATGTGACATGGTATAGAATAAACTTATGCAGTAATGACAAGATACAAGAATTGTTGGTTGAGTGTCGTGTGTCCTTGGCCAAAACGCTTAACCCACCTTGCCCCCATTGTCTGCATACACTGGTGTATGAACGTGTACATGAATGGATGAGTGGTTCCTTGATGTGAAAGTGTTTTTAGTACCTTGAAGGGGAAAAAGCGCTATATAACATTTTTATCATTTACCATATTGCTGGCTTTCAGATGATATCATAACAATCCATTGGCCAATAATATTTAATACAGGTGGAGGGAGCTAAAATGTGTCTTGTTCAAATACAGATTTCTGTTTCTGTTGTGTTTTTGGGTCTTGTCACCGAAAAATTATCATGTCCAACATTTGTGGATTTACCTTTTGGATATTTCATAGCAAAGTGAAATGTAATTAATAGGAAAATCTGTGTCTTTGGATCACCTCTATGGCTTTACTTTAAGTATTGCAGTTTGCATATATATTTCAATGTTTCAAATGTACAATTGGGACAATAATTATATTTTGTTTACAGTATTTTTCAGATCAGTATTTATACTGACCGCTTGCTAGGTTCAAGTTGTATTTTGTGATTTAACTGTGTGATGATTAGATTTTATCAATAGTCATGGTAAATGGTCACATTGTTATATAGCGCTTTTCCACCTTCAAGGCACTCAATGTGCTTTACATCACCGAACCATTCATCCATTCACACACACATTCACACACCACTGTATACAGACAGTGGAAGGTGGGCTAATGTCTTGCCGAAGGACACAACACAACACAACAACAGCATTCATCTGTGGGAGCTGGAATCGTGCCACCAGCCAGTGCATCAGTGGATCTGACTCAAAGATGTTTACGTCAAGAGCGAGATTTGAACCGCCAACCTTTGGATAAAAAACTAACAAAAAAAAAACAAACAAACACTCTACCAACTGAGCTACTGTCCCCCCATGATGTAGAATTAATCTGATCAGGTATGATCATGAAAGTACAGTTGACAAAAGAATTGAAAATACAATAATACCAAAACTAGTAGCAAAACAGGACACTCATTTGAGGAGGTGTTGATGCTAAAAAAAAGTCCCATTCAAAGAACAGATTTTAATCTTTCATTTGAGAAGTGTTTTTTTTTTTTTTTTTTTTTTTTTTTTTTTTTTTATTTTTTTTTTTTTTTTTATAATAAAAAAAAATATGATTATCATGGGGGGATCGGTATTGAATATCGAGTCTGTTCTTTAGTATCAAAATAAAAAAAATTTAGACATTTTATTATCGTGACAACACTAGAGCATTCACAGCTTTGACTGGTCACTCAGATCCCATCACACACCCTGGCTCGGTCCATAGGTGGGTGAGGTCTCAGACGTGTCCCTGTTTATCCAACACAAGGAGCACCTTACACTGCCTCCACATGGCCTCATTAGACAGAGGAGTTCTGATGGCCCTGACAGGAGCAGTGACAGGAGCAGTGACAGGAGCAGTGACAGGAGCGTTATCTCTTTCCTCTATCCACTGCAGTGACTGGCAGCGCAATATAAAGATGCATTAGTCCAGAGTCACACTCCCCAGACTGTTACTTCCATCAACTTCACAAATAGTTTTGGGTTAGGAATTCAGTATTTTAATAACAGGACCAATCCCATGAAAACGACACATTTTCCCACGTTCACCGTCATTTATACAGCTAATGTCACATCACTTTACACAAATACACACAAGGGAAGACAGGAAAAAAAAAAATAAAAATAAATGAAAACTATTGCCAAAGCCCTGATGAAGACTACAGAGTGCCTCAAATCTCTACTTGACTTCTGTACACACATTACACACATACTTTTTGGCAACACTGGCAAGTCAGTCACCTAGTGTTTTTAAGGGGAGACACTACAAGCAAAACTACTGAAACTTTTTTGTTTTGTTTTTTTGTGGGTTTTTTTTTTGGTCAGTTTTGTTTCACAACATAGAAGCTATCATGTGAAAACAACTAAATTGTCCACTCTGCAAGATGTTTTATTATTTCATTTAACCAATCTGTATCTATAGATTTATATAGAAAATTGCAAATTCAAAGGCCATTTTCTTAAGGGATCAAAGATATATAGATATAGATTGATATAAGATATAAAGATCATCCCTTAAAGTAGTATCTACATACATCAAACCTTCCGGTATTGTACTTAACACGTACAGGAGGATTTTTATACAAGTCAGCTGACTTCGATGTTAGAAAACTGCAGTGCCTGATGGGAGCTGACATCGGCATAAATGGCATCACAACGAAGAACCATGTAGCTGTCAGCACCTCCATTTTTTTTTTGACTACGCAACATTGACGAATCCTATGCATATCACAGATTAAGAAAATAAAATTGAAGAACAAAGTAATTACGGATCAGTAGGCGTGTACCAGTGGATGTGAAAACGGGGGTTGATCAGCATTATGGTGTCTTGAAAATAAGATGCATTTAACATGCACAAATCACTCCAAATACAAGTAAGTAAATGGTGAGGGGAAACAACTATTACATGGTTAAAAGTTCTAAAAAGTCGATTTTGCATAATAGGTCTGTTTTAAAACCTGTGTCAAATATAGAAAACATCACTACTACAACACCACTACCATCCCTCCCATTTTCCTCCTTTACAAAGTGGATTTCACAGCGGTGAGACAGCTCCAGGTAGTGTTCCTAGAGGCTGTTTATGAAAAGCACAGTTTGCTCTTTTACGCTCTATCAGCCCGTCTTTGAGCACATCTCATTCACTGGCGGCCATGTGCTGACCAACTGGGACCCGTCATGTCTGTGTCTCTATACAGAGGCAACGGCGCGGCTGATTGGACGGGAGGGGGTGGTTGCCTAGTAACGGTGTTTACGATGCTCTCCGTACTTGTTGTAATGAAAAATTTACGGTGTTCTGCTGAAGTATTCTGCGGGAGTATGAGGTGGATGTGTCAGAACTACATCACAAGAATCCTTAAGCATGTATCTCTCTCAGCTGCCTATCTCAACTGTTGTTTGAGTCAGTTATGAACCTTTTTAGTTAACATAAACATACAGGACAAAGGTCAGGGATCCTTATTAGTGGCTCCACACCTGCTGAAATAAATGGGAGTGATGTAATTAAACAGTCACACAACACTTTAGGGTAGGTGGGTTGGGTGTTTTGCCCAAGGACACAATGGCAAATCTGTTTTGGTGCCCAAAACCTCCTTGTCAAAACCTGTTCGTCTTAGATCTCAGAAGCTAAGCAATGCTGGCCTGGTTAGTACTTGGATGGGAAACGGCCGGCAATGCCAGCCGCCACAGTGGGGTGCCATTGTGCCCTTAGGCATGGGATTTCACCGACATTCCCTTGTATGAATGTGGTGTGTTTGTGTGTGAGTGTGTGTGATGGTGGTGGTAGGAGGGGCCGTTGGTGCAGATTGGGAGCCTCCTGCCAGTCTGCCCCAGTCTTACCACCACCTAGTGTGGAATGAATGAATAATACGCAAAATTGTAAAACGACTTTGAGCATGTGGAAAAGTACTGTATAAAACTAATGTATTATTAGGCCCGAGCCAAGGACATCATCCCAGTGAGGAACTAATTAAAACCATGTAGGGAGCCCCGAAAATTGCAAAAATCAAGTAGCAAACATGTCAGTGACTTATAATAAAAATGGGAACTTAATGAACTCTAATAAAAAATAAAAAAAAATTAAAATAAAAAAAAAATCTCTTAGACACATTTTTTGATTGGAAAAAGCCAATAGAGCGAGTGTGCAGATTTGTGTAATTGAAAAATAAGCAGAGACAAAATGAGAGCTCTCCCATTTCCAAGTGCTGGGTGTTCAGCCCTTCCCCTTAGCCCTCATTGGGGGTGGCTTTAAGGACTACAGTTCTAAATTATATGATTGAGCTTGACTAATTCCTAAATTAACGTAAGTGAAATCTTAAGTAACTTTCTTATGCTCTGACAGCAGTTTGGATGGAATTTCTAATATACAATGCATATATTTATTTCTATACCATACTATGTTTGCATTTGATCATGACCGCATCACCCCAATTCTTTCACACCTGAACTGGCTTCATGTTCATTTTAGAATTATTTTACAGATGTATTTTTTAACACTGTATGAGTTATGTCGTCTTTCTTCTGTTATACTGTTTCTATCGTTGCTGTGTTTAGATCTTTTAAGTATTATTGGCCTTACTTTGGTAGTATGAGCCGCATTGTGGAAACTGTCTTGTTTATAAAATGTGGACTGGATTTTCACACCTAAATGCATTCCTCAGATCCTGAATGATGTCAGGTTTAGCTCACATGGATGTGACTGGTGCATGTTGGACAGCCTTTGGGATAGACATAGATGCAGTTCTGCTCTGGAGTTCTGACAGAGTGGAAGATGTTTCATAAAAGTTTCAATCAAACATACAGGCATGGATAAAACACGAGTCCCAATATATGCATCTCTGCTACTACTACCTCTACTACTTCTACTGCTTACTACTATTGCTGCTACTACTACTACTACTACTACTACTACTACTACTACTACTACTACTACTACTACTGCTACTACCGCTATTATTCAGTGAAATACAGACATTAATAAAACAGTGCCACTGCTCTATCTGCATCAAAACAATGCAACTGCTCTATCTACTATTACTATTACTACTACTGCTGATACTACTATTACTATTACTACTATTACTACTATAGCTGCTGCTGCTGTTGCTACTACTGCTGCTACTACTCAAACACTGAGACATTAATAAAAAGGAGTGTCACAATTACTAATACTGCTGCTGCTGCTGATGCTACTACTATTACTACTACTAATAATACTACTAATAGTACCGCTACTATCTCTGCTACTACTACTACTACTTCTACTGCTGCTACTACTACTACTGATTCACCCAAAGGACAAAACCCTGAGCCCTGAGCCACAATAAAAGCAATGTGGTGTTTCAGGGTGAAGTCTGCAGTGAGCGTTATATTGGACAAACTAAATAGCCACTCAATAAGAGAATTTACCAACACTGCCGTGAAAGTAGCTCGGGACTCCAATCTGCTGACATCTCCATCTCAAAGCCACTAACCACTCCTTTGAAGATAGTGAAGCGCAGATCTTAGCCAAGGAAAAAAAAATAGTTTGAGAGGGGAGTTAAAGAGGCAATTTTATTTTTGTAAAGCCCAAAATCACAACAGCAGTTGCCTCTTAAAGCTTAACAAGATTGATTTCACCAACAGAAAGTTACAAAAAAACCAACAGTGAAACAGCTATTGGTCAATAACAGACAGATTAACCAACATTCATAGAAAACAAGCCAATGGATAACTGTCCTAGAACATCCTTTGCCCTTAGACCCTCCTTCTTGGCAAGGATAAACTCAAGAAATCCAGTAGGAAAAAGAGAACCCTTGAGGAGGAACTACAGTGAAGGAGAGCTCCACTCACATGGACTAAACCAGGACTGAACTAGGACGGGCAGGCTGCAGATGTGTCTAGGACTAACACTCATCTATTTGCAGATTAAGTTTAAATCTGTAGGATTAGAGCCCATTCAAGACTAAGAGACAGAGGAGGGCTCATCCAGGATAGAGTAGGTCCTATTTACAACTCCACCCTCAGACCTAAATCAAAACAGAAAAAAAGAACCAAAAAACAATAGGGATAGCCAATATGCTAATAGGTGTGAGAGCACCCAGTAGGGGCCTGAAAGATACTGCAAAATATGACTGTACTGGAAATTATCTGTAAAATAATACTAGAACATACAAGAAGACTGTCAATGTTTACACCAGTAAACAAATGATCCCACTACTGGCAGACAGCGCTTTTGCTGGAAGTGGGCCCTAACTTACATTTAGGTCAGACTGACTGGCCATTTAGCCTTCTTAGCTCAAACAGGTAACACCTTTTACATAAGCATTTCAGTACCGGTAAGGATAATCAAACAAAAGACAAGTGAAATAAAACAGCAGAAGAAAAAAAAAAAAACAACAAAAAAAAACCAAACAAACACATACACAAAGTTACCTAGCCTTCCTGTGAGTCTAAAGGATTTGACAAAGACTAGTGTGGCTTTTAACACTTCTTGCAGTATATTTTGGACACCAGAAAAAAACAACACACAATACAAAAATCTCTACCACATGACTCCTAGTCATATACGTCCACACTTATAGACAATAGACCTAGCTAAGAAATAGAAACTATACAAATAGGTGTGTTAGCTTCAGTTTCATCTTCAGACAGATATAAGGCAGTGTCCACCAGCAATCTGATCTGCGGTGAAATGCCTTCACTCTAAAACTTTTGTCCAGTTGACAGAATTGAATTCCCTAGCTAAATAATTAGCTACTAAATTTCTTTCTGCAGACCAACTGTCAAGAACAAAAAAAAAAAAAAACTCTGAAAGTTGTATTGAGTTCTTTGTAAAAGTACAGAAGTGGTCTGTCTATTATTAGTGTCCCCTCTCAAATGAAGCAGCTCTCTGAAGCGTGACCCTCCAAAGCAGCACTCTGCACCGGGTCCCCAGGGGCCAATCTCTCACTGGGGCCATGTTCTGCTGCCATCACCACTGCGGACCACAGCCTCTGACCCTCACTCCTCTACTCTCAGTCCCATACACCCTCCCTCCCATACACCCACAGGAGAGAGGGGCTACTGATCGCTGCATGAAAACATTTACAGCTTAACTTCAGTAGATACACGACTTTGAAGAGGAGGTATTATGCATAATTGACTTTTTGGAGCTTTCCACTATGTTAAGGGCTTGGGCCAATGCAACTCTAAAGGACTAACCATTTTTTGAAGAAAATCTGCAAACAGAAAAAAACAGATGGGAAATCGTTGGGAATACAGGTACCACAGTGGAACAGCAGTGGCTCTAGAGCAAACTGTTGTTATGTTCTGGGGCAAGACACTTTGTCTAGTATGAGAGTGGGCAAGAAGTTGGAGGGGCTAATAACGCAGATTTGGCAGCCTCACTTCCATCAGTCTGTGCTGTGGCTCTGGGTACATTACTATATATAACTACATGTATGCGCATGGAAAATTCCTGTGCAGGAGCATGGGTGACGAAGGCTTGTGGATCCTAAAACCTGCATGGGTGACATCTAAAACCACTTCAGGCATATTTTTTGATGAGGCAGCAATGTTATAACACGATAGAAAACTCCAAAAAGGCAATTTTGCCTAATACCTCATCTTTAAAGTAAAGTTGAGTTTTCATCTAAAAGCTGCTGTTGAACCTTGACACTATTTGTTAGAGTTTGGCTTCACAAACTTGCCGTTTTAAAATGAATGATTCAAGATCACCTTATGTCTGCTGACAGAGAGGCATGTATTTATGATATAATTTCAATGGACTGTATGGACTTTAGTGTGGACTTTTTTAACTAATGACAAAATGGAAATACATTTCTAGAATTTTTTTTTTTTTGCTTTTTTAATTTCTATTAGTTTTTGTTTCATGGAAATAGGACCAGTAATTGTGGAGATATTAAAAGGTGCATTATGCAATATATATATATATATATATATATATATATATATATATATATATATATATATATATATATATATATATATATATATATATATATATATATATATATATATATATATATATATATATTTTTTTTTTTTTTTTTTTTTTTTTTTTTTTTTTTAGCTTTGCACCATGTTATGACATTGTTCTCTTGTCATGGACAAAGGAAGGAGGAACATGGAGTGTCACAAAAACAAAGTTTATAAATTGAATATGTTGTTTTCAGTAAATATAGCATTTCCAAAACAATAAAAAGGTAATGTGGTGTTCTAAATATATCATGTATTAGCAATACACCATGGATGACAATACCAACAAATAAAAAAGTTACAAACAAAATAATATTTGCTTTGGTTTAGTTATACTAATGAATAATACTGAATGGTGAGAATCCCACATCAGCTTAAAGGAACAAGCAACTTGAAACCTTTCTGGTAGAGGATCCACTACCTGTATCAGTGGAGATTATATTTTTTTTATTTCCAGTGTTCCACTTTATGGCATTAAACTTCTATGTACAAGGAAACAACCACGTGGCGCCACCAGGCCAAGTTACAGGTCTTTGGAGAGGCGATAAAGTAAGAATGCATCTATTTAAAGGTATTTCGGGTCAATAAAACAACACATGCAACTGAATAACTGTGGAATATTCTAGGCGAATCAGTAACATCTCCATGGAGAAAAACAGGTAGCGGAACCTCAACAGAAAAGTTACAAAGTACAACTTCTCCAATACTTTAAGATGTGAGTCTGATCACTGGTGAATCTCCCCGAGTTCAGAAAAAAAAAAGAAAAAGAAAGGAACTGAAAGGGTTTTGTTAATCTGATGTGAGAGAAATATTACTTTGTTTGTAAATGATAGACGTCCAATGAGCTCTTTCGGTTCATGTGTCACTGAAAAATAAAAGACAAACACAAAAAAAAAGATATTTGGTTCGGGCTTGGAGGGCGATGGAGGGTGGTGGAAGGCAGCGGATGGAGATGGGGGGCGATGAAGGGCAATGGAGGGTGGTGGTGGGTGGCGGAGCACTAGACTGATGTGCCTCTGTATGAAAAAGTACAAAGATATCAGTCTGGATTTGTCAAGCAAACAAAGTACACCTCTGCTAAAGCTACATTTAATTCTAAATAAATGAATAAAAAGGTGGAAATGTTGCATGTAACTACAATGAAGTAATACAATATATACTGTACATCTGTATACTTTTGCACAGATCCCTATACAGGCAGCGCAAATCCACACTGAACTGAAGGAGCCTGGTACTATGGCCGCTGTGAGAGCTACTGCAGAATCTTAGCCAACTCATTTACTCCAATTTGGGAGTCATTTTGAAATTACACTTCCAGACTACTCCAGAGGTGGGGGAAATGAATTGGCCACAGATCAGTTAGTGCCAGTGAAATTGATGCTGAGGCTTGTGGGTTGGACAGTCCCAGGCGTCACTGTTGGAGGAGACTAAGTGGTGATGTTACAGAGAAGGCTTCTGTCAAACATCTCAAGAGCCATAGTCCGACTGTGATCTACATTCATTTTCAACCCACTTCCAGTGCCTCTTTTTACAGCCAAAAAGCTCTAGTAACCTGGCATGTCTCTGCTTCGTTTGAATGATTTTCCACTATAGAAAATGGGGGTAGTGTATTGTTGTGCCAAACTGTATAAGAGTGATGACAATAAGTAGTGTTAGATATGTGCTAATTGGCGTGAACGGTGTAATATTTAACTTTTTTGGAGAATTGTACACCAGCTGTTCATCTTCATGGAGACGTTATTGGTTTCCCTGGAATGTTACACAGTATGACATTGAAATTTTACTTCTACAGGGTATCAAATGCTAATAATACTCATAACATATTTAGATCACCATGTTACCTTTTCTTGTTGTGAAAATACAAATATTCACCAAAAATAACATATTAACATGTTTTGTAAGTTTCACTTTCGTTTCTGACATTCTGAGTCCCCCCTTCTGCTCTCCTCCTCCCCTTCAGAGCGCTATCACAACACAATCACCGTGCTTCCATGTAATGAAACTACTGCAAATCACATCAGGTTTGTGAAGTTGTAGTTTTTATTTTGTTTTCTGATACTTATATACTAGATATTTGTGGAGAACTGTTGTGTGGGACCATGGATGATGTAAGTTTGTGGGCTGAGCATTGGACGGAACCTTACAGCTAACCATAAGGACGGTTTCCGTGGGGAAATGAGAGAAGCATGTAAAGCGTGTAATGTTGTCACTAAAGTTATAAGTTATAAGTTTTGAGTGACTTTTAAAAGAGTTGAGATTTCACATCTGCCATTTACTACTAAAAAACCCCAAATACGTTTGCAGATGGTAGCTTTGAAGAGGCCTTATTGGGCTTGTCCCTGCTACATAGTTATAATCTAAAACACAAGTGGATCATTATGTTATAATCTGGGCATTTTAAATCGCAATATTCATCTAAAATGATTTTATTAAAGGAACAAGTTTCCTGACTTCCGTGTTAGACAACTGAGGTGCCCAATTGGAGCTGACGTTGCTGTAAATGACATCACAACACAAATTTATGTAGCTGTCGGCACGGCATGGATAGCTGCAGCTCGCACTAATGATTTTATTTTTTCATTTGCACCCAAATATCTACGTGACTATGCTAAATCCTATGCATATCACAGATTAAGAAAATAAAATTGGAGAACAAAGTAAGTACAAAGAAATGGGTGTGTACTGGTGATGCTGAAAATGGCAATTGGCAATATGGTGTCTCGAAAATAAGGAATTAAAGCTTTCTCAAACAACCACAAATCACTCCAGATACAACTTCAAAGGATAAATGAGAAGAGAAAACAACTATAGCATGGTTGAAAGCTCTGAAAGATTTCACCATCGTCTCTGTTTTCTTCCCTTGCCTTATTAAAATGATGATGAGTCTGTTCACATGGCTCATTTGCATATAAAGATCTAATCACGCTGTGCAGTGAGGACATCAGGTAGAAGCCTGATATCAATTACCCACATGTGATGGTGCCGTATGGAAAAGAAATAATTAGCCTGATGGTACGCAAGCCCCTGAACGCACCATGAGAAAACTATAATCATCAACTATGTAGAGAGACACTGAACTCATCTTGAACCTGCAGCCTTACCTACAGTGTGAGATAGGAGGGCAAAGGCAGGCTGGAACAGGAGCAGAAAGGGACAGGGGCAGAGGGACAGGGGCAGAGGGGCAGAGGGACAGGTTGGGAGCGGGGTTGGCAGTACCCATTGGGATTAAAGTGGTACAGTTTTTACTTCTGCTCCCTGCCGCCCTCTGGAGAACATCAACAAGGCCAGAACCTGCAATCTCAAGATACTTTTTTTTTGTATTGATACTTTGCAGTGACATCATGCTAGGGGTGTTCTACATGTATGTCTATGGTAGAATGTCCACCAGTTCCCATGGTGACAGAATGGACACATTAGCAAACATTGCCAAAAAAAAAATAAATAAGATAGTTGGAAACTCAAGAGAGAAAGCTAAATGGATTTAAACAACACATTTTCGGGAGCCTGTGATCAATCCACACGTTCATGGTCCTGTTTAGGTGTTTGATTTTCTTGTGGAACAGTAAATGTCAAGTTTATCTAAGTTTGCTGTATGTTTCCCAAACTCAAATCAGCTCACTTGTTGCAGTTCCAACTAACTCTCTCAACTCTTTCAGGACAGATTGTAAAAGCAGTGCTCTGCTATATCTTATAATTTATGACACCTGTGGATCATTATGCTACTAAGAAAAGAAACAAGTCCGCTCACTTCCGCACTAGAAAACTACGATGCCCAGTGGGAGCGGAGGTTGCTGTAAACGTCATCACAGCAAAGAGCTATGTAACTGCCGGCCTCTCCTACTGATAGCTGCAGATCACATTTGCAAGTACCAAAAACATTTATACAACCATAACCATGCTATTGAATCCTACACATATCATTGATTAAAAAAATTAAACTGAAGAATTAAGTAAGTACAGAGCAGTGGCTGTTTTCTAAATAAGCGATTAAAGATTGCTCAAATATGCACAAACTACTCCATAGCATCTTCAAGAGGGTAAAAGTGAAGGGAAAGCAACTATGACATGGTTAAAAGCTTTGAAAAGTTGATTTTGCATAATAGATCTGCTTTAAAATACAGCTCAGACAGTTAGCATTACAGGGATGTTGATGAGATCAGCTTCAACATATCAATTGTGACTCTTGAATCCTATTTCACTAAGCTTTTGTGCAGATTTTAGGTTTTATTATAATTGTGAATGAACTGATAAGAGACTCGGGGATGAGTGTGGCCTTCCTAAAATCTGCCATGTCTTCTAGAAGTTGACCTCTTGACATGAAAGGTGTTTTGAAGAAATTGTTTGGAGGAAGCTTGAAACTGTTCATTTTGACTTAAAAAGGCAGGAAATGATTGACTTCCGCAGTCTTTTGGCAGTATGGCCACTGTTTGTTTACTGTTAGGGAACTGTTGGAGATGAGTCACATCCTCCTGGTGGAGCATGTGGGGGTAGGGTCCTCTGGGTGAACATAATTTAAATAACTGTATAGAACTAAAGAATCATAATATAGAGAGTTCTTCTCCCAAACATGTGATGTCATGTGGTAATACAGGAAGTGCTCATCTGTGCTTTTAACCTCCATACACCATCACTAAAATTACTTGGATAATTTCAGCCCTGGAATTGCTAATCTCTGCTGAACAAAAGGTGAAAGGTAGTTGTTAATTTGAAAACCACCACTACATGACATCGCAAAGTGGAGGAGAGCATTTTGAGCTTTGGAGATGTAAGCAGTTTTGCGTAATATAAAACCTTGCATAGGGAAATTTGCCCATTAAATTCGGTTGTCAAATTTTAATGTGCATATTAATGTACTGTAATATCATGTAACAGGACTATTAAAATTTGATAGAGAAAATTGTCAACCAAATTAGGCTCAGCATTTTTCTCACCAATATTGCACAGTACTGTAGTTGATGGAAAATATGCCTGATGAATTAGCATTATTACAAAATGTGTTCAGTGTATACAGCGCTATAATGTAATGACAATATGAGAATGAACTACTACTGATATAGTGCATCCTTATATAATGCAACTGTTTGAGGAGAGGGAGCAAGGGAGTTAGTGAAAGACAGTAACAAAGGCAGAGGAGAGGGAGAGAAGGGTAATGGAAAAGAGAAGGAAAGAAAGGGCAGGGGATGAGGTAGAGAAAGAAAAAAAGAAAGAAAGAAGGAAAGGAGCAGAGGAGTGGAGGAGGTGCAGACTGAGAGGAAGGGTGAAGAGGAGAAGGAAGAGCAGGGGAAGTGAAGAGGAGGAGGGAAAGAGAGCGGAAAACATTAAAAAGAGAGGAAAAGGAGGAAAAAGGAAGAGAAGAGAAGAACATGAGGGTAAAAGAGCACAGAAGGAGAGAGGGAGAAAAAGAGGTAGTGAGATGAAGAATGAACAGAGGAGGAGGCAGAGGAAGAAAGAAGAAGCAGAGAAGGAGAGGAGGTGGAGAGTGACAGGAGAGAGGGGGGAAATGGAAGCAGTGAAAGAGAGAGGAAGGTAGAGCTGAGGAGGCAGATGAGTGAAGAAAGAGCAGCGAGAGGGAAAACAAGAGATAGAAGAAGAGGGGAAGAAAGAAAGAGCACAGGAGTGGAGGAAGTGGAGAGTGAGGGGAGTGGCAAAAATGAGAAAGAAGAGTAGAGGAGGTGGAGAGGAGAAGGAGAGAACTGAAAGTTATGGTAGTGAAAGGAGGGGGAAAGAGTAGAGGAGGAAAATAGAGCAGATGAGGAGAGATGGAGGGGGAAGGGAGGTGGTGAAAAAGATGAAGAAAGATAGCATGAAGTAGTGAAGGAAGGTAGAGCATGGGAGTGGAGGAGGTAGAGAATGAGAGGAGGAAGAGGAGGGGGAGGAAGAAGAGAAAGAGGAGCTGTCCGCGCCTGACATGAGCCCAGTGTCTCCTGATGTGTGATTGATCGGTTTGTGTTGTTGTTGCTGCCTGGCTGATCGCAGACACAGAGGGCAAGGCCTTAGCGCTCCACTGCTCCTGCACAACACCTCCCACGTCCTCCAAGACACTGGCTGAGACAAGAGAAGAAGAGTCACCAGCCCACGTCCTCATAACAGAAGGGACACTGGTACAATAAGGAAGAAGAGTCCACCAGCCCATGTCCTTCGCACAGAGAACTCTAAGTACACTAAACAACCAAATTTATATCCAATCATTCTTGTCTCAGTCTACAGCAGGTTAAAGAAACAATTATGAACACTTGAGAATTGTTTTTATTAAATTTAAATGTTGTGCCATCTAGGACTTAATGTCTGAGATGTAGTGGTGTAATAAATCCAGTCTATTGTGGGATGAAGGTAAGTAGATGTGAGTGTCTTCGGCATAAAAGTGGTAAGACATATTGTGCAAGTCTAATAAAGTGCCTAATGGGAGTAGATAAATTGGAAAAACTGGACCCAAAACATAGCCTTGTGGAAGTTCATATTTAAGGTGTTTAAGGTCGACACACGGCTCTTGTCTACAGGCTCACACAAAACAGTGGAGGAGAGGAACATCTGCAGACTCAGAGCCAGATAAGAGCCCAGCCTGAGCTTCACACTTTCATGCCCTTCTCTTCAGATTCAGCTGATGCTGAAGTGCGCAGATGGCCAAAATTAACATGTGATTAATTTGAGTTAAAAAAAAATGTCACCATTAAAATTACTTTGCCTATGCAATAATAGCACAAATTGCAATAGCAAATTGATTGCCCTAGTAAGACCAAAACACAAACTTCCTCAAATTTGTTCAATTCTTATTTTTCTTAACACTATTTGCTTCTCTCTCATTGCTGAAAGCCCCAATATGCAACTGGATTAGACGCTTGTTTCTTTATAAAGTTATCTTTTTATAGATCACAAACATAACGTGAAAATTCACTTACTTATTTACTTATTTACTAGTTACCTTTTTTACACATATTTGATTTAATGCCATACTGTGGAACGTTTCAGGCAAAGTCATAACCAGTGGTGCGTAAGGCCATACACAGTTTGCTATATCTATCCATTTCTCTCTCTCTATGTGACACTACAATGAATGCGTACCTGCAGAAACCTCCGAGTACTTATTTTTTGTCTGGGTTTGCTGTTGCATCTTTGTCATTAAAACGCACAAAGGCGGAAGAGAAAATGAATTGTGACCACAGGGGCTTTCAGACAGTGGTCACATGACAAATGGACATGAAAAACGTATTATGTAAGTTTGAAGAAAGCTGTGAGTGCGCTGGGGGGTCGACAGGCACAGACAGCAGCCGCACATCTCTGCCTACACTGGGTTGTCGGAGATGTGGCTCTGCGTGAACTGCGGGGAACCTAAATGCTCCACTGTGCTGCTGGGAGACACTTAACTGCTCTGAAACATTTATGCACATCATTCAGACATGGCATGGCTCCCTGGCTGCTCCAGCGAGTCACATGGGCTGCACCAATAGGCTGTGTTCATCACTACTTTCTAGAGTCCATATAGTTTACAATTAAAGTGCAGGATAGACTACTCATTCATCATTATATTTAAGCAGACCTATTCTGCCAAATCAACTTTTCAGAGCTTTTAACCATGTTATAGTTGTTTTCCCTTGCATTTGACACTACCAGTCAAAAGTTTGAACACACCCTCTCAATCACTGTATTGATTCATATATTTGATCTTGTATCTTCCTTCATATATTTGATGTCCTCTGTGTGCATGTCAAAAATATAAAGAAAAAGAAAAACATTGAGTGAGAGGGTGTGTCCAAAGTTTTTACTGGTAGACAATATAGGCATTCAATAAAAAATGTAACATCATCATATTCTAGAACATGAACGCAACCGATTACTGCCAGCCATAAGATCGGAAGGAGGCCCTGCACGTATACGGCAAATGCACAAGCCCCCGCCAATCATGTCGACGCCTCCCACGGGACCCTCACTCGCTGATGTGGAGTGGAGCGTGCGTGGGCGGGAGCGTGCATGTGGGCGCGCACGTGAGCCCAGCATCGCTCAAGTACAAGTGTGAGAAAGTGGGTCACAGCTGCCAATGGTAGAGCTTCTCCTTCGGGCCAGGCTCCGCTTAGGCAAGAAGAGGATTTGAGAGGGTTAAGTGTGAGGGACTGATCAAGCTACACACGATATGAAATCCATGTGGGTAATTTAAATATGTTTATTAACTCTGAAAAAAAAAACATATCTGAATTGTTTTTAGTATGAATTTGAGTTGAATGTTAAAGAGGGGATATTTTACTTCTGTGTGGTATTAACTGCTAACACATAACATATTAAGATCACTAAGTTACCTTTATGAAAATGCTGTATTTGCCACACACAACATGTTAAGTCACACTAAGTTTCATTTTTGTTTTTAACCCTCTGAGTCTCACCTCCCTTTTCTCCCTACGTTGTTACTCCCCCTTCAGAGCACTATCGCAACACAATCAGCATACATGCTGCTAATAAAACTACAATAATTATGTTTTGATTTGTTTGTATTGTGATCTTAATTCCTTTCTTATTCTGTAAAGCACTTTGAATTACTTTGTGTACAAATTGAGCTATATAAATAAACTTGCCTTGTCTACTGCACATCGCATCAGGTTTGACAAGTATGGAGACTTGTCATGTGGGACATGGATGACGTAGGCTTGTGGGCTGAGCATTGCACAGAACCTTGCAGCTAATTGTAAGAACAGTTTCAAGAGATCGCCAAAATATTCAAAAAGGCATGGATGACATTTAAAACTTCTTAAGGTATGTTTTTGATGAGGAAACCCCATTATAACATGGTACAAAAATCTCTAAAAATCGATTTTTGCCTAATACTCCTGTATACATTTTCATTGTTTTTAAAAAATTCAGCACATGTGTTTTCAAGCCCTCAAATTCAAAAGTCAAAACCAAAAATGCTCAGCCATAAGCAACTGATCCTAACTAAGTCAATCTAACGTAGTAAAAACCAGGAAATGCTGTAGGGAACCAATCAGATTGGTCAGAAGTAGCCTCATCAATCTCATCCCCTTGATTCCTTAACTATAAACCCACCAACAGAAGAGAAAGGCCAAATGGAAACAGTCTACCTCTATCCTCCACAGTCACACGCAATCAATTGCATATGCCTTGGCATCTTGGATCTTTGCTGCAAACTTTTTCACTGCAAATTTTACACAGAATTTTGACTTTTGAGTTTGAGGGCTTGAACATATTTTTTTAAATATAAATTTAAAAATGCGATAAAACACATAATAATAATAATAATCTTCCATGTTATTGTGTTTTAAAGCAAGAGTTGATGCTTTAATTGTTTTCATTGTGATTCACCATCTCTGGAGCGCAGTGAAAAATTTGAATATGAGCAGTCTAGTTATTGCTCTCTGCACAGAAACATGAAATGACCCAGAGGAGGCACAGTACATCTGCAGCAGGCTGAAACACTGCTCTTAAACTTAAGAATGCCCCAGGCACTGTTCCACATCGCGTACACACACAGACACGCACACACACAGACTCACACACTCATTGGGCTTTGCTTGCCTACTGATGTTTCCATTGCCCAAGTCTAGTCTGATAGATGTTCAAATGTCACTTTGGGTCACCCCTCTGGCTGTTCTTGTCATGCTGCCAATAGCGCATTCCAGTCTTAAACTCTACAAAACCAGGTGAAAACTACAACAAAATTCAAATTAAATAAGTGGTTTACAGACATGTGACGACGTGGTTGTCCCAGATGAGGGCAAGACCCAGTTTTCCCTATTGATTATCAGAATCAGAATCAGAATCACTTTTATTGATGCCCGAGGGGAAATTCTCTTAGTTAACAGAAGCCACGACCACAGAATAGAAATTTAAAAGAATAAAATGTAAAATACAACAACAGTCAGAGAGTCCAGCTCCTCCCCCACAACATGGCCAGCCTTCCTGATGATCTTATTGAGTCTATTAGTGTCCCTCATGCACAGACTGCTGCCCCAGCAGACCACAGCGTACATGATGGCACTGGCCACCATAGACTCATAGAACATCCTGAGCATTGTCCTGCAGATGTCAAAGGACCTCAGCCTCCTCAGGAAATAGAGGTGGCTCTGGCCCTTCTTGTAGACTGCGTCCACGTTTCTAATTATTATGCATTATGTGGTATTCTCATAATAAATATCCATTTATGTTCTTCTTCATCTTCCCCCATCTGGATTATATATGTGATCAGACAACTGCGTTCTTATTGGTCCACAATTGTCAGTTTTGTTACACCATTGGTCCATAATTGTCAGTGCTGTTACATCCTTGGTCTATAATTGATACTTGTCTAAAGTTCATACTTGCAAGTGCAAGATAAATGAAGACCTTTCCAAAATAAAAGCAGTAAAATGGAACATGCTTGCCTCATTCAATGAACGTGCCTTATATTTTAGTTATTTAATGGTTAAATTCTCAAATGTATGCATTACCCCACTTGCCACAGTTGTATTAGCCTACAGTATGTTGTGATGTCATCTGAAAATCAGCAAAATTGACCATTTGGAAATGCAGGAGACAACAGGAGCCCCTGTACCACCAGTTTCAAACAGGTCAGGGTGGCTAACATTGTTCTGAGCTACTCCACCATGCATCGCTTCAGTCCTCAGCGTCTGCGGTGCTTTGTGAGTCTATCCGCACAACGCTCTTATCTTTGCCATGGCGAGAAATCCATTTTTGAGACGTGCATTTTCAATTTCCCCACAGATGCTTGAGCCCTTGGATATTTCTTGTTGTATTTTTCTCCCATCAAATAAACACTATTTGCTGGAAAATGCGTTTTATGTGTGGGGGGAACCAAGCAACTGTCAACAATGGAAGCTTTAACATCATTAGACCTGTTACACAATACCACTAACAAGGCGTTCTCATATCTCCCCTTGTAAATTTTGTAGAAGTAGGAGCTTTATTAAATTTACAAGCAGAGATGGAATCCATGCATATTTTCTCCGCCCTTCTGCAGAATATGGCTTTGCATAATGAAATAGCTTGGGGGAGAAGGGTCAGCTGGAGATTGAGGCACTCCAGGCATTCTTTATGTTCAGTGACACAGGCCCGTCACTCTGAGTAGGAACACTGACATTATCAATGCACTTTTACAACTCATTACCCAGAATTCCCTCTGCCCCCCATGTCACTCTGCCATACAATATTCCGTAGTTATAATAGTGTTGAAATGTGAGTGCAATATCTTTGCAATATCTACCAGAACCAAGGTGTCGTATGTTTTATGTAGAGGGAATTACATTAGGCCATAGCTACGATTTAACTACTGAACCTTTAAAAGGAGCAAAAACTCAGCAGTACTTGGTATAACACATTCATACAGAATGTACACTCACCTAAAGGATTATTAGGAACACCTGTTCAATATCTCCTTAATGCAATTATCTAATCAACCAATCACATGGCAGTTGCTTCAATGCATTTAGGGGTGTGGTCCTGATCAAGACAATCTCCTGAACTCCAAACTGAATGTCAGAATGGGAAAGAAAGGTGATTTAAGCAATTTTGAGCGTGGTATGGTTGTTGTTTGGTGTAAACAGAATGAGAACATGGATCCATCATGGCTTGTTACCACAATGCAGGCTGGTGGTGGTGGTGGTGTAATGGTGTGGGGGATGTGTTCTTGGCACACGTTAGGTCCCTTAGTGCCAATTGGGCATCGTTTAAATGCCACGGGCTACCTGAACATTGTTTCTGACCATGTCCATCCCTTCATGACCACCATGTACCCATCTTCTGATGACTACTTCCAGCAGGATAATGCACCATGTCATAAAGCTCGAATCATTTCAAATTGGTTTCTTGAACATGACAATGAGTTCACTGTACTACAGTGGCCCCCACAGTCACCAGATCTCAACCCGATAGAGCATCTTTGGGATGTGGTGGAACGGGAGCTTCGAGCCCTGGACGTGCATCCCACAAATCTCCATCAACTACAAGATGCTTTCCTATCAATATGGGCCAATATTTCTAAAGAATGCTTTCAGCACCTTGTTGAATCAATGCCACGTAGAATTAAGGCAGTTTATGAAGGCGAAAGGGGGTCAAACACCGTATTAGTATGGTGTTCCTAATAATTCTTCAGGTGAGTGTATGGCAACAGCGTTTGGCCCAAGGACAAATTGACAGCATGCATCCTTGTATGTGGCAAGAATGTAATTTCACCCATTGATAGTGTGAAGACATATTCATTATTGTTATTGCTGTAACACCATTGGTCCATAACAATAAGATCTGTTACACAATTGGTCCAAAATTGTCAAATCTGGTATGTCATTGCTCCATAACTGTCAGAGCTGTTACACCACTGGTCCATAATTTTCAGTGTGGTAACATAATTGGTCCACAACTGTCAGTGTTGTTACACCATTGGTCAAAAATTGTCAGTGCTGTTACACAGTTGGTCTATAATCTCAGTACTGTAACACCATTGGTTTATAATTGTCAATGCTGCTACATCATTGGTATAAAACTGTCAGTGCTGGTATGTCATTGGTCCATAATACAATTGGATTATAACTGTCAGTGCTGTTACATCATGGTCCATACATCATTGTTTCATAATTGTCAATGCTGTTATGATACTGGCCCATTCCTGTCAGTGCTATCACATCAGTGGTCTATAACTGTCAGCACTGTTACTCCATTGGTCTAAAATAATCATCATTGTGACACCATAATTGTTATGTGCTGTAAACCACTGTGGTTAAGATGTCTTTATTTGTACCTTTGGGTGAATTTGGTTTGATGTGATTAAAAATAAGATTTTGTTCTGAGATCAAACATATCAGGATATGCACTCAATAAATGATTATGGACATGATGGATAAGAGTTGTCAGTTGTGCCAAATAACCTTATTTAAAAGAACAGTGTCTGCTGGGGAAAAAAAAAAATCTTTGTATCTTTGGTCTGGCATTTTGGCATGTCTTTCGCCCAATGGCAGGTACTGAGACAGACAGTTCAGGGGTGACTCTGGTCCTGCATAATACTGACGCTTTGTCTCTGAAGCTGCCTGATGAAACAGAAGACTAAAATGGATTGATCAATAAGAGCAGAATAAAACAAAGGCATTTGAGTCCAGTCCACATTAAAAGCAGTGACTTTCCATTGGCCCAAAACTGTCAGTACAGTTTCCCCATTGGTTCAAACTTATCAGAGCAGTTACACCATTGGTTCATAGCTGTCAGTGTTGTTATGTCATTGCTCCATAATTGTCAGTGCTGTTACACCATTGCTCTATAATTGTCAGTGCCAATACACCATTGGTACATTTCTGTCAGTGCTGTTACACATTGATTGGTAACACTTTATAATAACTACACTTCAATTATCATTGACAAAACATGAACAAAGATTACATTTATAATGAACAAATGGTTAAGAATGACTTAAGCTTAGTAACTACTTCATCACCTGATCATGTATTTGAGTAAAATTTGTCTTACCCCAACACAAATATGAGCAGCTTTTGATTTTCAAAATAAGTCTGTGTCCTGCCTGCATCTAATTATAAATAGTTTTACTGCCCAGTCATCAGGAAGTGTGCATCAGCATTCTAGTTGTTGCCACAGCAAAACTTCGCTTTGGTTTCTGAAAGTTGTGAAAAGCACTTATACACTGTGGACCATAAGTCCCTAATTGTCAGCGCTGTTACATCATTGTTCCATGATTGTCAGTGCTGCTACACCACTGATCCATAATTGTCAGCACTGTTACACCATCAGTCCCTAATTGTCAGCGCTGTTACACCACTGGTCTATAATTTTCAGCACTGTTACACCATTGGTCTAACACCCTCCAGTTAGAAACCTCCCTCTTTCCATCCTGTGTCTCCTCTCTGCAGCCTGGCTCGTTGCATACATTTCACAAGCCTGTGGACACTGATAATTGAAGAAGGGGAATAACAAACAGTGCGCGCGCCCGCAGCTAAGAGTCGTATGTGTTTTGAGTGCAGGGGTCCATCACTGCAGGCCTCTCCATATGTCCTGGCTGTGTTCACATGAGTAACAGAGGCATATACTGTTCTCCGGCATGCCCCTGTGCAAGTGTGTGTGGGCAGGTATTTAGCACATTATGTGGACTAAAATATGTATACACATTGTATTAATGGGAACCTGCTTCCCTTAAGAGGACAATTATCAAAGAATGTAAATGGACATAGCTAATGCTAGCCAACACATTCTAAATAAGAAGTGAGCATAGGCAGTGAGGTGGTTCATTTGAGCTCTGGTTAAAAAAAAAAAAAATTACACCCCTTTCTCTGTATCTACTCCTGTCAGGTTCATCATTTTGGTCTTCAAATGTTAATATTAACCCAGTCAACATGATCCAGTTTTTTTTTTAGTTTTTAGTTTAGTTTTTTTTTTAATTATTATTAATTTGGTATTTTGCCTCTAAATCAAGCTATTAACATTAATAACAGACCAATCAGGTGCCTGCTTTCCCCAAGGTTGCTCCCCCTTGTGCTAGCAGCAGATATATTGACAGCCACATTACTAAGCACCCACACCCTGCCAAACCCATAATGCAGGTACAGGTTTGTACCTTCAACAGCCTCACTCCTGATTGGCTCTTTGGTTTCACGTTTGGACAACTATGGTCCCCGGATTGCAGATTAGCCACTATAACTGCGAGCCTCGTTGAGCTTCATTTGGTTGCAACCGAATGTTATGGGTGACCTTACAGTCCCTTAGTCCACTTCCATTATACAGTCTATGGTCCCCATGATGTAAATCCTTTATTATTAGTTCAGCAACATTTAAAGTTCAGATAGGGGTGAAAATAGGTTAGGGTTTAGGTCATGAACTGAATACGTAAGTGGATATAGCTAACCCGCTAGCCACCGTGTTCCAAAAGGGAAGTGAGCATGGGTGCGATTTGGCACCAACTGACTTTCTATTAAAAATTGTGGCCCTTCTGCTGCTGTCAGAGTCATTTTTCTGACCTTAAAATGCTCATTCTAACCCACGCTACATGATCCTGGTGTTTTTATTCTGCTATTTTGTCTGTAAATCAACACATTACATTAATATCAGACCAATCAGATGCCTTCTGTCCGTGAGGTCAGTCTTGATTGGGTTTTTGATTGTTATGAAACATGTGCTCAAACTTTCAAATCTGGAAAAGTGCACTTTTAATGGAATTTTTTGTTTTACTGTTGTCCCCTGATTTTGCTTCAGTAACAATCGTTTCAGTAATCCTTTAAACCAAAGTCATCTTCTCTGAGCACTTAAAAATGCTCTGAATTTTGCCTGGATTGTTACTTCTCAGGTAGAGTTTATCACACATTATTCACAAACGCATGGCTCTAATAGCACACCACATTAAAAACAGAAGTGTTTTATTTTGGGTTTTTTTTACAACATAATAGAAAATGCAAAATTATTCAGGTGAATTACAGGATATTACAAATAGCCTTCTTATATATGTATATATATATATATATATATATATATATATATATATATATATATATATATATATATATATATATATATATATATATATATATATATATATATATATATATATGTGTGTGTGTGTGTGGTGTGTATATATATATATATATATATATATGTGTGTGTATATATATATATATATATATATATATATATATATATATATATATATATAGAGAGAGAGAGAGAGAGAGAGAGAGAGAGAGAGAGAGAGAGAGAGAGAGAGAGAGATTAGTAATCCCAATGTAACCCAAAGCATGTTTCCAAGGGAAGAAAAGAGCCATTCGTAATATGTGTCCTTTGTGGTTTCCAAAAAAAAATGAATGTAAGCCAATGAAATGTCCCCAAGAAGAATGGAAACCCAGTGTTTGTGTGTGTGTGTAGAGTGGGGATAGCATTAAGAGCTGCCTGCAGGCTTGTGCTAGCTCCACTGCGGCTCGTCTCAGTGCTCTCTCTGCCTGACTGCATCCCTGTTTACACTGTAATGTGTGAGCACTGATATACTGCACTGGCTCCACATCCAGAGGTCACAAGTCCACTCCAGAGCTGCTCTCTGATTGGCTGGAGTTGTGACTGATGACTGTGTATGTGCCACTTGGCTGACGCTGTAATAATGTGTAATAATAACACTGTAAGACTTCAGGGTGGTTTAATCAGCCATGTTGGATCTCATTATTACATTGTGAAAGGTAAGGTAGTGTCTATAGAAGACACTGCACCCTCTTAATTAATAATTGATTAATTATTATAGCTGCTATAATTTTGCATGATTTTAAAGACATTCATTTTAAGAAATAAAACATCCTGTAATGCAAGATTATATAATTACAATATTGGTTAATTTCAACATTCTAGGTAGGATGTATGGAGGGAAAGAAACGCAAAGAACATATGAGTTGTGGGGTGTTATGAGTGATTAACTGCTGAATTATGATAATTATGACTTTAATCCAATTGTCCTTTCGCAGAAAAGAGCTGTAAGAATTGTTAGCTGGATGTGGAAACAGACATTCAACAAACACAATATTAGTTTGACACATTGAAATTCAATTATTTGGTAGATTAAATACTCTATAAAGCAAATCAGGAATTCCTGCCCACTGCGCACTAATCTTCAAAAAAGATAAAGACAAAGTTATGATTTGAAATGAATTGAGACCTCCAAAAAAGAAAAGCAGGTTTACAATGGAAAAATGTATTCCAGTCAAAGGTGGAACAATCTAAACTTAAAAATCTATTCAGTTCTAGTTCTAAAGAAATGTTAAATATTATACAAAAATATGACAAAATGTTCTTGTTGTATCAATTATTCCTTAAAGCAGAACTAAGTAACATGTTTACCTCATTAAAATGTGTAAGTATAGTAGCAGCAGTATGCTAGATAATCCTTTTTTGCACTGTAAGTCCCTGTGAGAGTTAAACATGTCTTTTTGGGGTGTTTCAAGCATCTGTAGTCTCTCCTGCTGCCTCTGAGCTGAAAACCAGATCTGCAACATGACCGACTCAACCCAAAGAGAGTTCTCCTGGGAAACTCTGGCTCTTTTTTAAATATTTGGTATGTTTTTTTGTGTGATTATACTGTCTTATTTCAATTTAAGAAAAAGGAAAGAAAAATAGAGAAAAAGTGCTTTGTGTTCCCTGAGTATTCTCAATAAGAAGCTGCAGGGGGAGCTCTTTTGTTCTGCTTTAACAGCTTGTTTGGACTGTGGCTGTTGGTGTTGATTCCCTCTTTGAGCTCAGAGTTTGGCACACTCAGACTGTATACAGACAAATGCAAAGGTTATATAATAGATTTAAATGTGTGATCTTTGAAATTCAATTGTGCAAAGAACAGTAGCAATGGGAATATGGATATCAAAGTATAGATATAGCAATACTGACTTGTAGATATGAAATGTAGATATCAATATTGTTATGCAAATATTTATATCAAATATCTTATGCAAAATATAGAGGCATAGGCGTCAATTTTGCACGTTATGACCATTTCTTTATTGTTTTGTTTCAAAAACCTTCAATAGACCCATATGAGACTTACTCATGTGTGTCAGGTGTCCTGTTTGTCCTTAAGAGCATATTTGAAACACATACATATATTTATCAAAATACCTTCACCCATAACGTTACACCGGTATTGAGAATCGATATTGGCCTTGAAATTTGGTAGTATTGCCCCTCTCTATAGAACAGAAAAGGGGCAATAAAGAACGTGTTTTTCCACTGCAACTTTTGTACATTTGACCTTCAAGAGTGAATGACTCCTGACTGGCTCCTCTTCTGTCATGCTGCGTGATGTTCCTCCAGCTCATATAATCAATACATATAATACTTCAACAGGTTTATGGCCTTGTCTTCAGAATGAGACACATGTGCACATCCAAACCCCCAGGCATTATAACGAGCAGTGAGCAGAACTTTAGGAGACGCTCTGGTGCCCTCAAATAGAGAGATGTCATGTATGAAACCTCACACATCTGCACAATTACCTCAGTTATGGAAATGGCCCTGGCTTATCTCTGCAATAGTTCTTCTGTACTTGTTATTATATTACACAAAATGGATTCTTGTGAGTTTTAAACTGTGTTATAATGTTACATCGTCAAAAACATACCTGGAGTTGTGTTTTGTTTTATTCACACATGTTTAAGCAATCCTGGTTTATTAGTCTGTCTGCATTCCCAAACCTCAAAATGCTCTGGTTCAGCTTGTGTTGTCATGTAATGGTGGTTTTGGTGTTAACAGCTACCTTATAGCTTTAGTTCAGTAGATATTGGCAATTCCAGGGCTGAAATTATCCAGATGATTCTTGTGAATGTGTATGGAGTTTAAAAACACAGTGGAGCACTTACTGTACTACCACATGGCATCACAAGGTGGAACAGAGTGTTTCCAATTAGAGGGACCTAGATAACCTAAATATGCAGGTGTTGTGGGCTAAACATCTGAATGAAGCAAAGCACATGTCCAGTTATGCTTTTGATGAGGAAACAACATTTTGACATAGTTCCAAAAATAGCATAATATGGACGCTTTAAGACCAGAGAAGCTGTAATGAGCAGTGTTGGGCATCTTACTTCAAAATGTAATTACTTTTAGTTACCAGTTACTTCTCCCAAAAAGTAACTGAGATAGGAAGTCAGTTACTTTTTGGGAGAAGTAACTAGTTACTAGGCAAAGTAATTATGCCGTTACTTACTATATTAAAACAATAAAAACACAACAGATGTGAACCTTTAACATTTATTTCACTTTAACAGATTGTAATTATATTGCATTTGTTTACAAGTGATCCATATCTGACACTTGACACTTTCAGTCACACTTAAAACATATGTCGATATCAAATATGTCGCAGTAGTTTGTGTAAAGTTGGAGGAGGAGGCAGTCGTGCGTCAGGGCGTCATGTTTCTGATCAAAACACAACTCGGACCCAATAAGCTGTCAATGCACGTGTGGACAAGACATCATTTCCCATCATGCATTAAGCATTTGTAGTCCATGCAGGCAGCCGTCGGTGGAGCGCTGCTGCGCTCGCCTTGATCAAAAACTGCGTACACCTTGCTCTCACGAGATTCCCGTTACCGGCGCACAGGTTATGTCAGAGCAGGTCGGTGGCATCTTGAACTCAAAACTAACCGGCATGCACCGTGCACCAATCGACAGCGATCATATCTGCGCCAGCCTTGCTCACCTCTAACAAGCCTATTATCTCACCCCTAGGCTCCTCTTTCACCAAAGAAACACAACAGCGTTGCAGCTCCCTTGGCTGAGAGATGCTCTGATGAAGAGCAGACTGAACTGAATTAATAGTAATGCGCCACATTTTATTGTTAGTAACAGTAACGGCGTTGGGACGCTGGGAAAAGTAATTAGTTAGATTACGCCGTTAGTGAAAAAACAACGTAGTTAGTAACGCCATTATAGTTCAACTCTGTTATTCCCAACACTGGTAGTGGGTATATTGATGTCTGGATCTACTGAGCTCCATCTTACTGATCAGAGGACTACACCAAAACATTGCCACTCACATATGAAAATGAGTGTACAGGATGTTTTAATGTATAATTGATTTCTGGAGTTGGTAAACAGTACATGGTCACATTTTATAGCGTTTTTTTCACCTTCAACACACTCAAAGCTCTTTACATCAAGGAACTACCCATTCAAATACATGCTCTCAGACTAGTGTACGCAGACACTGGGGGCAAGGTGGGTTAAAAGTGTTGCCCAAGGACACAACAACAGTATTTATATGTGGGAGCTGGAATCATTGGTGGGTCAGTGGATCTGGCCACTCTACCAAAGATGTCTAGTGTGAATAAACAGCAACCTTCAAAGCAAGTTGCAGATGATAAAATCAAAATCAAATAATACAAATAAATAAATAGAATGATAAATAAATAATAAAATGTAAATAATATGCTACTACTACTTCTCCCCTTGAGGCCATCATATCTACCCCAAGACTTAATACATGAATAAATAGAATGATTCAGGCTTAGTAATTATTTAATAGACGCACAGCAGCACACTAGCTAGCTCACTGTGCCTCAAATTCAAATTATTTAAAATAAAGACTGCCCAATCATTTTTATATGCTGAATACATCAGTTTGTGGTGTTCTTTTTAATATGTATTATGTCTCAAAATTTGCATTAGCATTAGCATTGAGACACAAACATTTATATTTCTAAAAAAAAATGTTTAATTTTATTGTATTTATTATTATTATTATTTTTTGTGTAGTCATTAACATCCACTGCCTCCTTTAAAAAAAAAACAAAAAAAAAAAAATTCATTTTAGCATGACTTGGCAAAAAACTCATAGAGATACATTTGGATAGGAAGCTAACAGTGAGGTTGCCAGGTGCAGTTGTGCACAAAGCCAATTATGGGGTTAGGGATTAGGGTTAGGGCATTAATTAAGTAGTTACTAGGTATGTGTACATTGTATATTGAAGCTATCATCCATAAGTTAATTCACTTTTTTTGAAGGAGGGTTCAACTAGGGCCCGGGATAGAAAGCTAACTTACTGAAACATGCATGGATGACATCTCAAAACCTATTAAGGCATGTGTTTGATGAGGGAACAACATTATAACATGGTATGTTTTAAGGCTACATAATGTGTAAAGTGGTATAGATGAGTCAAATAGCAATTGTGTAGCTCCTGTCCTCAGCCCGAAATACTCCTTCTCCCAAAGTGACCCTTTAAAAGCTCCTCCACAGTAATGGCCCTATGGAGACTGAGGAGATGGGCTTGGATTTCTTGGCATCACACAGGTAAATGAACAAGAGGTACAAGAGCTAAATGTGATTTTGAAAAAGGATGTGTGTTAGACCGGGATTTTAAGGATACACAAGAGTCACCTCCAAAGAGTGGGATAGGTTTGGCTTTGCTGTTTAATTTCGGACTTGTAGATAGACATTAAAGAGGAGGTATTATGCAAAGTGGACTTTTGGGAGCTTACATTTATTCCATGTTGTAACATCGTTCATACAAAGCATGCCTGAAGTGGTTTTATATATCATCCATGCATACTAAAAGAAAAGTTCAACTCTGTCAACTGGACAAAAAGTTGTAGGAGTGAAGAAGTTTCACTGCTCATCCAAGCCGATTCTTCACTTCTAATCAGATTACTGGTGGACACCGATTTGTATCTGATTAGTGTATCTGAATGGAGGACCTTGTCACATTGAAAGTAACACACCTATTGCTTACAGTTTCTGTTTGTAGGTTAGGTCTAGTGAGCTACACTAAGTGTGAACTGTGCCTGAGTCACACTTAGCATAAACATTCAGGCCACTAATGGGTGCTCTCACACCTGTTAGTATACTGTCTAGCCTTATTGTTTTCTTTGTTTAGATATAGGTCTGAGGATGGAGTTACAAATATGAGATTGATGATGTCTAAGGCCCCCATTCCTGTTCAAAGATGGATTGTCTTTCCTAAAAAAAAAATGCTTCCTTAATTCCCCTCTCAATTTTTTTTCCCCTTTGGCTTAGATCTGTGCCTCACTATCATCAAATAAGGTGTTAGTGGCTTTGAGATGGAAATGTACGGAAGACTGGGGTCCGGAGGAGCTCTCGTAACAGTGTTGGTATATTCTCCTATGGAGTGGCTGTTTTGTTTCTACAATGTTACAATGCTCTCAGTGCAGGCTTCACTACACTTCACCTTCTGCTTGCCTTGTATCCTGCCTGGCTCATATGCTGTCTGCCTTGTATCCTGCTTGCCTTGTAAATTGCCTGCCTCGTAACCAGTCTGCTGCTTATTTTCTTACTTATCTTCAAACCTGCTCTTCTTGCAAGATATTAAAATACTCACCTTCCTGTAATACACTTTTTCTAAACTTTCCTGCCATCTGGTCCTTCTGGGACATTGTACACTGTGACAGTACGAGCTGGCCAGAAATGTACCCAGTGGAACCAGATCCCATCGTCAAAGCCATCAGTAACCAAGGGGCCGTCCTCAGGCAGCATGCTCAACTTTTATGCAGTTTAATGGAGAGCCAACAGACAACTTCTGCCCAGATTGCTCAGTTGAACATCATGGTCTGTGAGATAACGCCTGGACATTCTCAGAGTGAACCAGGCCCAACTCCTCCAGGACGAGCCCAGCTCTTCAAGGAAACACATGTGCCAGACCCTGAACACTATCAAGGTGATATTGGGAAGTGTCATGGGGTTTCTTTTACAATGTTCCTTAGTTTTCAGTCAAAAGCCAGTAACTTACGCTACAGACTGTTTGCTTATATTATGGGGCTGCTGCAAGAAAATGCTCTGGATCGGGCTTTTGCTACATGGCAAAGTGACCCTGAAATACGACAAAGCTATGATAAATGTGTGACTGAACTTAAAAGAGACTCTGATCATCCCGTTAAAGGAAAAGAAGCCGCAAAATGCCTCCTCACGATTCACCAGGGCAGATGGAGTGTGACAGAGTATTCTGTCAAGTTTAGAACATGCTGAAGCTGGATGGAATGATGCAGCTCTGTCTGGGAGGGAAAGTGTTGAGCTGGAGCTTGTTTTGTCTTTCTGTCTGTTTTCAGTCAGCACTCCCTCCAGCCAAAGCTGCACCTGTGCCATTCGAACCTTCTGATCTGCATTCCCAGTCAATACCATGACCTTCAGGAAGTATTCAGCCAAGACTGTACCTTGTCCTTAACGCCGCATCCACCATATGACTGTGCCATAGACTTGCTTTCTGGTGCCTTGTTCACATCTCTACTATCTGTCCCGTCCTGAAAGAGAACCCCTGGAGCGCTACATCAAAGACTCTCTGGCAGCAGGAATTCTTTGACCATCTTCCTCGCCTGTTGGTTCAGGCTTTTTCTGTGACTGAAACGGATAAATCCCTTCATCCCTGCACTGATTATAGAGGGTTAAATAACATCACAGTTAAGAACGAGTATCCACTCCCACTGACTGATTCAGCATTTCAGCCTTTACATAATTCAACCATCTTTTCTAAACTTGACCTTAGAAACACATATCATCTTGTCAAAATCCACAAAGGTGATGAGTGGTGTTTAATACCTCCCTTCGGCACTTCAAATATCTTGTGATGCCTTTTGGGTTGGCCAATGCTCCAGCTGTATTTCAGGCACTGGTAAATGATGTCTTACGGAATTACCTTAACATATTTGTTTTCGTCAATCTTGACAATATTTTGATCTTTCCATTTCCCCCAGAAGAACACATGCACCATGTTTGTCAAGTTCTGCAAAGCCTGCTAGAAAACAAACTTTTTGTCAAAGCAGAAAAACGTGAATTCCATATCCAGTCAGTGAATTTCCTTGGTTACATAATCGGCATCGGGCAGATGAAGCCAGATCCAGCTAAGATTCAGGCAGTAGCAGTGGGCCCCAAACAGTAAATCTTAAGCAGCTCCAAAGGTTCCTTGGTTTCACTTTTTTTTTTAACCACTGCTTTATTAAAAACTTCAGTCAAGTCTCACTTCTCCTAAAGTCCCTTTCATCTGGCCCCCAAACAATAAGCAGGCCTTTCAAGAGTTAAAGAGAATGTTCACAGTTTATTGTTGAAGTTGATGCGTCTAACTCTGGAGTTGGACCAGTTCTTTCACAGAGTTCCCCTACAGACCAGAAAGTTCACCCCTGTGCTTTTTTTCTCATCACCTATCTTCTGCTGAACACAACTATTCCATTGGAGACCATGAACTATCAACAGTGAAATTGGCCCTCGAGGAATGGCAGGGCTACTTGGAAGGGGCAGAGCAACCATTATCCCTTCTTCCTGTGTTTCCGCCATGGTGATTTGGGAGATACAATCTCTGGCTGAAGAGGCGCAAAAAGCTGAAACAGACCCAGGTAGTGGACCACTTAACTGCCTATTTGTTTCTAAAGCTGTTTGTTCACAGATCATACTTTGTTCTGCTGTACAAAACAAGAGAATTGCAGGCAAATACCGTACTCCTGGTCCGGACTATCAATCAGGTGTGAAAGTTTCGCTTTCATTCCGAGACATTCCCTTAAAAACAGATTCCAAGAAACTTGCTCCCCGATATATGGGACCATTTGAGATTGAGAAAAGTACTCAATCCAACTGTTGTACATCTGAAGTTGCCTTCATTTCTTCCATGTGTCCCAGTTGAAACCAGTCTCTCTCTCTCTCTCTCTCTCTCTCTCTCTCTCTCTCTCTCTCTCTCTCTCTCTCTCTCTCTCTCTCTCTCTATCTATATATCTATCTATATATATCTATATATATATATATATATATATATATATATATATATATATATATATATATATATATATATATATATATATGTGTGTGTGTGTGTGTGTGTGTGTGTGTGTGTGTGTGTGTGCTGTATATATAGCATAGCTAACCTGCTAGTGGCAGTGTTCCATAGGAAGTGATCATGGGCATGCTTTCGGCTCCATTGACTCAGCTCCAATTCACTTTACAGTGAATTACATTGAATACATCGTTACCCCTCTCTCCATATCTGCTGTTGTCAACATCATTTTGGTCTGAAAATTTTTGTATTGGCTAGGGCTTGGTATTTTTATTCCTCTACCGTGTCCATAACTCAAGATATGAACATTAATATGAGACAAATCAACTGAAACCTTTCCCCGAGGTCGCTTACACTAGCATCAGCAATAGGTTTGGTTGACAGCGTTGCTAAACCCCCTCTCCCTGCTAAACCTGAGGCACGGGCAGGAAGGGGCGTTACCTTAAACAGCCTTGCTCCTGATGGCTCTTTGGTTGCTGTGACTCTCTCAGTTGGAATTCCTAATATGGAACTCGGCTCCATGTTTACTGCTAGTCTCCATGAGCTTCATTTGATTGTAGCCGCTATGGCTGGCGTCACACTCCCTTAGTTTACTTCTTTATACTGTCTATGGTACAGAAATCCATGAGGTCTGAGCACAGCCAGGACTACTGCAAACTGGAGTCATGTATTTTTGGGTGTGTCTGATGTAGGAGCACATAGATAGTCTGGACCAACTGTTTTACACATGGGTCAATGGGCTAACATCAAAGCATGGTACTTTTTTTTTTTTTTTTGGTCAGTTTTGTCTCCCAGCATACAAGCTTTAATCTGGAAACATCAAAGTGGTCCACTCTGCACCAAATGATATGTTTTTCTGTTTTTTTTAAAAATATTAAATATAATGAACTTGCCACTATGGAGTTGTATGGGACAGTGTAACTTCAAAGGCTCTTTTCTTAAAATGCATTTTTTTCTCCCCACAGGGACATGAGGATCACCACTTAAAGTAGCACCAACAAACACTAAACTTTACAATCTTGTACTAAATAAGACAAAATGTACAGAAAGATTTGCTGATATTTAATTTCAAAACTGGTTTATTAAAGTTTTACTTCAAAAAAATCTGGTGAAATTCTAAAAATTTTCATTTTCAATGAGATCGAGTTTACTCAAATATTAAATAAGATATCCAGCTATATTTTTTGTTATAAATTTGACAAAAAATTGAAGCAAGAAATGTAATACTGGTTCCATCTGTTTTTTGAGATTTAAATGTCCCAAAATTGGTCAATGTTGCTTATGCTTATGTAAGTAAACTACAGAAAAACTTTCAACTTAAACATCGTTGGTAGATCCACTGATTGGCAGTGCAATTCCAGCTTTTACCGATGAATGCTGTTGTATTGTACAACATGGTTCAAAGCTCCAGACCTTTAATATAGGTCCCCAGGCTGCACACTGAGGACACATGTCGGAGGATCTGAAACCAGATCATAAAGTCTACTAGTAAACTGTCCAATTTTGGGACAGTACTATCAACTCCTTTGAACAAAATAACTGTAAGTAAAAATAAACAGAACAAAACTTTTTTAATAAAGTTTTTTTTTTTTAGTAGAGTGTAGTGCTTCGTTTCTTAAAGGTCCTATATTAGGCAAAACTGACTCATGTTAGCTTTTAGCCATGCTATACATAATCTTGTTACCTTCATGTGTTTTGTTTCATTCACACATGTTGGAGTAATCCTGGATTATTAGGCTGTTTCCATCCCCCAAGATCAAAATGCTCCATTCCACCTTGTAATGCCATCAATAAGTAGTTTTAAAGTCGACAGCTATTTTTAGCCCCAACTGAACTGTTCAATACACTGGAATAACCTTCAGTTGTTGCTTTTATTTTTGATTTTTTTTTTTAATATATTTTGTCAGTAGAAAGTCTCTAATATCTGCTGGCTCAAGTGAAGCAATTTCAATGTGAGAGAGAGAGAGAGGGGAGCAGAGAGCAGACAGAGAGAGGAGGACAGCAGGAGGAAGCAGAGAACAGATAGACAAGGAGAGAGAACAAGGGAGCAGAGAGCAGAGGGAGGAGAGAGAGAGTGAGGGAGCAGGGAGCAGACAAAGGAGAGAGAGCGAAGGAGCAGAGAGCAGACAGAAGAGGAGAGAGAGTACGGGAGCAGAGAGCAGACAGAGGAGGAGAAAGCGAGGGAGTAGAGAGTAGACAGAAGAGGAGAGAGAGCCAGGGAGCAGAGACCAGAAGGGAGGATGAGAGAGAGAGAGTGAGGCAGAAGAAACAAGGGAGCAAAGAGAGGGACAGGAGGAGAGAGAGGGATCAGAGAGGAAACAAAAAAAGGAGGAGGAGAGAGAGAGAGAGAGAGAGGGAACAGGAGAGTGAGGGAGCAAAGAGCAGACAGAAAGAGAGGAGAAGGAATGAATGAGCAGAGTGAGGGCAAGGGAGCAGATAGTGGGAGCAGAAAAAGAAAACGGAAGAGAGAGAGAGAGCAGGTCTGGGGCATTAGCTGATTACTGCAGTTAAGTGGGCCTGTACTGTGGATTTATGATCCGTTCTCAGGCCTGGGCTAAAGACAGCACGTTTGGGCCATTTCTCATTCACACTGTGTTCTTCAGGGATTCTTCGAACGCCTTTACATTTACAAGGACAGGGCAATGGGAATAGGACCGACTTTTGATTCATAGAATATGTTTAAAGAGGGGTTATTTTACTTCGATGGGGTATTAACTGCTAAGACATAATGTATTTATATGACCATGTTACCTTTCATTGTTGAAAATCCTATATTCTCTGAAAATAACTTATTAACATATTTTATAATTTTTACTTTAGCTTTTGACACTCTGGCTCTTCCTTCCCTTTGCTCACCGTGTTAAGCTATTACCCCTTCAAATTGTTATCACAACACAATCAGCAATGCTAAGCAGAGTTTGGCCAGATCAGTACACGGTTGGTCAACCACTGGAAAAGGACCTGAGCAGTACCACCCACTTCGGAGTCTAGACTTTTCAAAAAATTCAAAAATATTAAGAGTTTAAAGGCATGCTGATGGCTAACCAGCAATATGTAGTTATATCCATAATACTGCACATAGCTGACTGACCATTCAAAAAGTTGAAAGGTCAACCAGGGTCACTGTTGAGCTCCATACCAGATGCCACAGTGGGGCAGCAGTAACTCTAGTGCATACTGTCGTTGTGTCAAGACACTTTCTTAGTTTGAGGCGCAATGGAGGAAGTGGTGGGAGATCTGCCACACAGTGTACATTCCTTGTTCACCATATATACACTGTTTGCTCATTAAAATCTTTCATGTGCACTACCAGTTTATCACTTTTTACATTTTAGACACACACAGAAGATATAATATAAATTAAGAGAGATATTTTTTTCTGAGGTATTAATGACAGAAAAATAAAGTTGAATAACTCAAATCAAAGGGCAGCAGTTCTGAAAAGACTAAACTCTAAAATAAATTTAGAGTTATTTTGAGTGAATTTTTTGTTTGCTATATCCCATATGTGTTCATTCATGGTGTTGATGCCTTCAGTGAGAATCTACAGTGTAAATAATTGTGAAAATAAAGAATAAATGAAAAAAATGTGTCCAAACTTGTGTTTGGTAGTGTTTTCCATACCTGCTTGTCAATGCCCAATCTCATCTGATCTCAGACACAGGGGGCAGCAGTGGCTGTAGTGGAAAGTATCATGTCCAGATTAAGAATGAATGTGGTGTGTGCATCAGTGTTTGTGTAGTGCTTAAACTGAGTAACATAACATTGAAATAAGTATAATACAATGGTTTTGACTTTCTCCTGAGGATCTCCCTGTGATGTAGAACACCTCCAGATAGCAGATGGTGTGACAGTGTCACCTCCACATCCCGATCCATGAGTGATCAGAGCTGTGTAAGCCCCCCGCACATCTGTCAGCGGAACACATCAGCTCGTCGAGATGCTTGGACCGAGGCGGATATTTGCATAAAGACATTACACCAACAGAATATACAGGATTACACAGCATGAAGGGCCAACTTAGGGAAAGAATGACACACTTCAAAACAGTAGACAGTAAAAAGTCAAATTTGTCCAACTTAGTTTTAAAAAGTTGTATTGAGTTTATTGTTGTTTGAAGCAGACCTATTATGAAAATTGACTTTTCAGAGCTTTAAACCATGTTATAGTTGTTTCCTCTTCACAATCACACTGTCAAAGTTGTATTTGGAGTGATTTGTGCATGTTTGACCAATCTTTAAGCGCTTATTTTCGAGATGCCATTTTGCTGATAAACTTCCATTTTTACCGTCACTGTTACGCTCCCACTGTGAAGTACTCACTTTGTTCTCCAATTTAATTTTCTTAATCAGTGATACACATAGGATTTGGCAGTGCCGTGTAGTCATTTTGATAAAAAGTCTACTACAAGCTAGCGTAATCTGCAGCTATCCATCAGAGGTGCCAACAGCTCCTTGATTCTTTGTTGTGATGCCATTTGCAGTGAACTTAGATGGATATTGCTATTTTAAATTGTTGAAGTCTAAAAACTGGCTGCACTAGAACTGAAATGAGAAAAAAAAGTGTTTGCTTTCCAAAAATGAAGTCTATTTCAAGGACGTCCTTGAAATATATATGCCATAAGTTCTACTTTAGGACTTACCGCTACTTTCCGTAATTTTGTACTTTTATTCTCAACTTTTTTCCCCACATAAACTGCTACTACAACTGATGCAAAACATTAAATACTGACCACAAGTACTATCCAACCAAACAAAATCAGAATTTGAAAAACATAAAAACCTGTTAAATGCACTTTAAGCCCCCTGGCCCTTCACGGCAATATCTCCTTGAACTCTTACACATCCCCATTACCTTCTCTTCCCTCCCCACTGTGGATACGTTCATTCTGTTTTTTAATACTTTATATCTTCACTCTCACGTGCCATTTTTACCCACAGACCCATCTAAATACCACCAAACCACTGCCTCAGTTTTCAATGTGCTCTAATCACGCCCAATCACAACCCTTTGGAGCCTATCCCCTCTACAATTTGACTTTGCAATCGTCAAAGCTATAAATATGTCTACGAGGGAACTGTTTAGAAATCGTTAAAATTCCACAGAATCCCCCTCCAAAGCAGCGTGAATATGCAGCTGATGAAATAATAGTGTACTACATGCTACTGCGGTTTGAGTAATTCATGTTAGCTTGAATGGTCCTCCCTGTGTGTGCACAAGCTAGCTCTGTACCGCACAGTTCTCCGGTTGTAGTTTTCCATTTGATGCTGGGGTGGGGCTTGTCTCTGGCTCGTTAGATGCACTTGTTTTTGCCTTACAGGTTGGGTCGGTGGGTGGTTGAGTGGTAGTGAATGAGACTAGATTATGTGTGGCGGTGCAGAGCAGGGGGATGTCAGGGGAGGCCTCATCACAGCAGTAGTATCAGCCCACTCTGGCACGATCAATACAAGTAGGAGATGTTAGTAAGTGATTAGATCGGTTGTTATGGGATGTCCAGTTGTCAGAGGTGGGAGTACTCTTTTACATTTACTGGAGTAACTTTTTAAAGACATTTTATTTTTCAGAGTACATTTCTAGTAGCGTACTTTTACTTATACTTGAGTGATATTTAGTATGAAGTAACAGTAGTACTCCTACTTGAGTTTTGGCTATTCTTCCCAGTGTGAGCAAGTCAAGAAGAAGTGACAAAAGCTTTATGTTGACGATATGAAATGATTTAAACGTGTGTTTCTCGATCTACTCCTTAAGATATGATTTAGTTTGTTTCATGTTTGTCTGTCCTTTGAAAATACAAAATTCTGTGCATTATTTAAAGTTTTGTCCTTTTCCCAATTACATTAACAAATTATAAATCAGATTTCACAAAAGTTACTCTTTAAGTTTTTCTTACTTTACTAGTACTTTTCCCAAATACTTTTTTTAAAAACTCTGACTTAAGTCATTTCTTGGACCACTTTGTACTTCTACTTGTAACTTTACTCTTACTTGAGTGTCTATTGAAGAGAGGTAGAAAATGGGACTAGATTATGTGTGGTGGTGCAGAGCAGGGGGATGTCAGGGGAGGTCTAATCACAACAGTGGTATCAGTCCATTCTGGCACGATCAATGTAATTAGGAGATGTTAGCAAAGGATTAAATAAGTTGTTATGGGATGTCCAGTTGCTAATGAGGAAAAAAAACAAGGGTTTTATTGTTAAATTTAGCTTGTAGATAGCAGAATAATCAATGCTTCTCCTAATAACACTGTAAAAATATGCATGTGTGTAAAAATGCCCAGAAGTATAGATGTTGTTGGTACCAACTAGTGTTGTCACAATACTAAATAATCAAACTTGATTCGATACTGAGGAGTAAACTTAATACTCAGTACTGATTTCAGTACCACGATGATAATAACCAGTACCACGATGATAACTCTTTCTTTAGACAACAGTATGTGATTTTCAACATTAGATCATAGTACTTTCTTACCATGTGGATGTGGATATCTGTGTAATCCATCAATCGTCCAGGTAGGTTCCATAATGGTCCAAGAGTATATGCTAGTCTATGTGGTCTTATATTTGTTCTAATACAACTCAAGATCATTTTAAAGCTATTCAGAATAGGCTCATTTCTGTCCTGCGAATGTGATTTTTTTAGCACTGATACCTGCTCGAATGAGTATTTAGTTTAGATACAAGTTTTAGCATTGATTAGTATCCAATTTTCTATACTTTTGTCAACTCTAGACCTTAGTAAGTGATTAAATAAGTTGTTATGGGATGTTCAGTGCTAATGTGGAAGGGCAAAGGCTTCTTTGTTTGTGAAATTTTGCATATACATAGTAAAATCAATAACGCCTCTCTGGGACTTGGAGGCTCTTGTAATACGTGTAAAAATTTCCTGAATTGCATACAGTGTGGGTGCCTTCTGAATTGTATTAATGGTTAAACTGGACCTATTGGACCTATTATGTTTTTAGAGCTTTTACCATGTTATAGTTGTTTCCCCTCACCATTTCACCTCTCAAAGCTGTATTTAGAGTGATTCATTAATGTTTGAGTAATCTTTTTTCTCCTGTATTAAAAACTTAATTGCCCCGATCTACCCCCATTGCACCAACTGCTCTGTACTTCCTTCCTTCTTCTATTCTATTTACATGATAAACATAGGATTCAGCACCATCTTGTAGTCATTTTGGTACAAATTACATTTTTTTTTTAAATCTGCTACTCGCTAACATGACCTGCAGCTATCCAGAAGAGGTTCCAACAACTGCATGGCTCTTTGCTGTGATGACGCCAGCTCCCACTGGTCACCACAGTTTTCTAATGTGGAAGTTAGACTCGTTTCTTTTATCAAGTCGTTTTAGATGAATGTTGTGAGTTAAAATGTGCAAATTACAACAAAATGATGTGCAGGTGTCATAGATTACAACTATACAGCAGAGATAAGCACAATTTGTCTTCTTTAAAGCCAGATTGGTGTAAAATCCTTGGTTCATTTCGTTGATATATTGGTTACACAAAATGTACAAAGGGGGTTTTGGATGTCTTATTTAGCATAGATATTACAGTTTTGCTTTTGAAATTTGCTACACTCATAAGTTATTCTATCGAGTTAAGATATTAAATCAAATTAAATAAAAGAAAATAACAGAATGACACAAAGTTTACACACCAAAAACCCTGACATCCTCTGAGTCAGTTAGGGTATGAAAAAGAACATACAATATACAAGAATACACAATTTTCAAGATACACAATTGGTTTGTAGTCCTTATGGCTATGTTTGTTTTTTTGTTTTTTTTAATCTGGCTGTTTTAGATGTTTTAGACCTGTAGCGCCTCCTACAGGGCATGAGGGTGAACAGGTGATTCCAGGTGATTCCTCTGATTCTTTTGGCCCACTGTGTTTGTCTATTGTGCACTGTGTCTGTAGAAGTCTGGTGCATTTTGTGCCTGTGGTGCAAACAGTGAGATATAGCTGAACCAGCAGAGCTAACACAGTAGCTGGTGTGTTCCAAATAGTAAGTGAACATGGGCTAGTGGTTCCTTCAAGTTTTGGTTTCAATTCACTTTCAACTGAAGTAACATTGCCACTCTATCTGTAACTACTGCTGTCAGATTCATCATTTTAGTCTTAAAATGTTTGTTTTAACCCAATCTACATGATCCTGCTTTATTTAGCTAATTTGTCCCTAAATCAAGATATGAATATTACTACTAAACTAATCAAGCACCTTCTTTCCCCGAGGTCGCTCCTGCTAGTTAGCAAGATGTTTGATTGACGGCATTGCTAAGAGCCCGTCCCCTGGCAAACCAACAGTGCAAGTGGGAGGGGGCAATCAATTCACTCCTTCAATTCCTAAATATGGTCCCTGTTTGCAGATTCATGTAGTAACCAAATACTATGGGTGACAAGGACTCAAAACAGATGATTGGCTATTTTATTCCAGAGCCAAAACATGCAATGGCTTTTACATGAAATGGTGGGAGGAGATGCATGCTAGTTGTGCCAACGAAACAATATAAAATTATAAAAAAAAGGGCCTAACTGAATAACCTGGACTAAGAAAGAAAAGAAATCAAAAGCCTTAGCTAACTAATGTATAAAAGGCTTTGATATGATAAAACAACAAGGGTGGCAATAACTTATAAACCTAGTGTGTATAAACAAACAAAATGCTAAGGGAGGTAAATTATATAGGGTCTCACCTCAGCAACCTCTGAACCAAAATTACTGGGCTAGCATCCTCTAGCCATGACAGGAAAAGAGAGGCTCATTCTGAATTCGTCAAATTGGCCACAAGGCTCCTAGCTCGTTAAGCCAAAACCAGATTTGCTTCAATGTCTGCCATTATAAGGACCATTATAAGGATTGTTCGAATAGCCGTTGAGTTAGGAAGGAGTTAGGAAAAGGATTCTGTATGCTTCCTTTCATAGCTATTAGCAAAGGGATCTCAGGAGCTTCCTAACTAGAGGTAAGAAGCTATGAGGCATCCCACAATACAGTGCGTTCTACACGAAGAGTTTGTAATGCATTAAAAGTTTTGTTGTCTCAGACATTATACAATACACATATACACCACATTTAATATGCATAAACTACTGCTGATGGAGCACCATGCACCACTGCAGACAGACTAAAAGAGAGGATTTGGTGGAATATTTGTTGGGGCAGAGGGCAGAGCAGAGACTGTGCAGCTGATGGTGAGTCTAGAGAATACTTATTCTGTCTGTGCATGTGCGCATATCGAGATGTTGGAGGTGGTTCTCGTTTAAACTTTTAACAGTCACAGATCGTACAGTCTGTGAGGTTTATTGCAATGGTAGCTCTGATTTTAGCTTCCACAGGGCACACCTTTCCACCATCTACCTGCTGACTAAGATATTACACTGTGCCTTGTTCATATTCACATTTGGTAAGATTTAGGGTTAAAGAAGCAGCAGGCAATCTTTTGGAAATTTCCCTCAGCGTTGCTATGTGGCTAGCCCAATCATTTGTATTCAAACTTTATCATCCAAATATGCTCTGCAGTCTAGTACACATCCCAACACTTTATTTACCAACCTCTGAAAAGTAGCTGGGGCATTGCAGTCCTAATGGTATGACAGTCTACTGGAGAAAGTAGTCTGGAGTCACAAAGCTGAAATATCAGAGGCATAATAAATAGTTAATAAAAAGGCATAGTTAATGGAACTTGCCAATATCCCGTTAACATGTCGAGTGTAGTGTAGGACAATACTCATCAACACACACATCAATGAGTGGCAGAGAATGGGCATCTGGAACATTCACAGCATTTACTTTTCTAAAGTCTGTACAAAACCTGGGGCTCCCATCACCTGAACTAGGCACAGCAAGCCCATTTTTTATGAAGTACTCTGCTTATTTTTTAATAATTTCCCTCTTAGTTGGACTGACCCAATAATTGATTGGGGAAGGGTTAGTTAGGACAGTAGTAGGTCACTGAACAGAGTAGGAAAGTCCAATATAAGTTATGTGATGTCCTCAAGTTTGTCATTGGAAAGTTCTGGTGAATAGTTGGACAGATTTGGTTGTATTTGACTGTTGCTTACTTTGGCTCCTTGGGGTGGTTCTGTCCATGTTCAAGATCCTCATCGTTGTGCAAGACACTTCACCCACATTGCCTAGTATGAAAGTGGTGTGGATGCGTGAATGATTGTCATGGTGGTCGCCTAGGGGTGCCAGGCGCAGATTGGCAGCCTCGCTTCCGTCAGTCTGCCCCAGGGCAGCTGTGGCTGCTGTAGTAACTTACCATCACCAAGTATGGAGTGAATGAATAATGACTATAGCTTTGAGAGGCTTTGACAAGCCTGTAAAGCACATTACAAGTGTAAGGCATTTAACATATTCACAGACTCTGGAGCGCCGTCTCTGATCCTGTGTACTGTATTATGTACTTGGTATGCCTCAGTTTGTTGTCTACAGCAAGGGTCCCCAACCTTTTTTGCACTACGGACCGAAGTAATGTAGGAATGTAATGTTTTATTTTCACGGACTGGCCATCTATGCGTGGCAGATAAATATGACAAAAATAAGTTCAGTGCATAAAAAATACAACTCACCATACCGCTGATATTAGTGCGAGCCGTGTGGCTGTTTCTTCTTTCCTTCTTATCGTTTGTTTCTTTAAAAAAAAACTAAAGGCTTATCTTTTAATCCAGGGTGCTTAGTCTCCATGTGTCAAAGCAGTTTTGAAGGTTTCATTGCCTCGTTCGCTTTCCTCCACATATTACGCAGAGCGGACTCGGCGCGTGAGAGTCACCTGTAGCGACGAACCCATATTTTAAGCAGGACTCCTGGTATTGTCTGTTAAATTGATCTTTCTTTATCTTGGAGATCGTAGGCTCCCCTTCTGGCTCCTCAGTTGACCTTTTCCCCTTTGCAACAAAGCTCTCCAAAGACTTCTGTTTTTGGCTCATTTTCAATAGCTTGTGGGTCTATTTTTGGGCAACGTGTCTGATGCGTTACACGTGATACGCCATCAGGACAAGAGCAGATCAAGCACAAATATAACATACTCGCCATTATATCAAATGGATTTCTGCAGCGATTTCCTATCAGGATTTTCATTATATATCTACAGACAAGCTTATTATGTGTCATGAGGGGCGGGCAAAAGTTACATCGGAGAAGATGCAGTCGCTGATAAATTATTTACTGTTTTTGTGCGGCCCGGTCGCAAATGCTACTGGTCCCTGGCCCGGTGGTTGGGGAGCACTAGTCTAGAGCATAGGGACCAGAACATTTAGTAAGAGAAGTAGAACTTCGTCACCAGACTGGAATGTATAGGCAACTGTCTTCTTATCAAAATGGCACTTCATTTTGATCAGAGAGGAGGCCAGAGCCGAGTCAAAGAACAAGCCCTTTGTAAATGTTCCCTCAGTGTAGAACATACTCTGGAATACTTTTGATAGTCTTTGCAGGAGTATTGAGCTGAGCTGAATGAATTCTTTCAGAATTTTCAATGGGCCTCTGACATTATGTCCAGAGATTACCTAAGCTGGGCTCATGTACAGTTTCTCCGGTAGCAAAAAATGCCAGTAGCACACCATCACTCTAAAAACTCTTCTATTGGGCATCGTGGTTTACCAACACGGAAGTTAGCAGGACTTGTTTCTTTTATTAGGTCATTTCCAATATTGTGATTTGAATGTCCAAATTACAACATAAAAATCCATAGGGGTCATAGATTATAACTATATAGCAGACAATAGCCCAATATGTCTTCTTTAAGGCTTGAAAATTTATATAAAGTTGTGTCAACATGAATTGAGCACTTAATCCCCAAGCAGCAGGTTTATAATTTGAAATTTAGACTTCAGAGTTAGAGCAATTGAGATTTTTATTTTATTTATTTATCTTTTTTTTTTTTTTTTTTTTATGTAATGCCAGTTGTGTTTGTTCATTAATTTTGCATGTACCCATCCATCATCCTGACAGTGTCACAGTTCCTCATGTGGCTGTTGTCTACTTCAGCAAAACAGAGCCTATTCTTCTCTGAATAAATAAATGTGTTTGTGAACGTAAAACACACATATACATCACCACTACCTGTACAAGCCTGTCACTACTGGATGAGCTCAGCTCCAAAGATGGAACGAGTTAATTAACCCCGAGTATATATTTAGTATCTCTGTAATAACTTGCTTTATACACATGAAGCAAAAACTGGTATGAATTCCAAAGTCTTGAAATTTTAACTAAAAACACAAAAAAGTGACTTCCTCTAAGTGAGCAAACAAGATGGATGTGTAGCTGAAAGTTTAATTCAACACCAAATTTTTGATTTACCAGTTCTTACTGTAATGAGCTGGGGTGTGAAGACTAAACGCCATTCAAAGTGTAAAACATACCACAAAGATAAGGAAATGAACAGGGCAGAATAACAACATAGCAGTGCAGACAGCATTTCCTACATGAGAGGGATTCAGAGGGAACTGCAAGAAGTCCACTCTTTAAACAAGAGAGATCTTCAGAAAATGAGAGACGAGCTGAAACAAGACATGAAAGCTGAGCTAGTGACATGAAAATCTGAAATCTATCAGAGCATAACACCAAAAGAGCTAATGCACTCAAAAACAAGCTAACTAAGGCCGAGACGTGAATCACCGAGGCAGAGACATTGAACGCAGCCATGAAGGACGCTTTGACCAAAGTTGAGGAAAATCATAGGATTATGCAAAGTAAACTGACAGAGAGGGAGGGGGAATAACATTTGGCTCTATGGTGGCCCAGAAGGAAGAGAGGGTTGTTTGATGCTACAGTTCATAAATGCACAATTAAAAAAGGCACTTCTGCTACTGCAAGACATGAACCTATGGATACAATGAGCCCACCGAGCCCAAAAGTAAAACTAAGATCAAACTGTGCCACTCAGGTAGGAAAAGATTTTTAAAAAGGCCTGGGTTGGTAGAGTAATGTGAAACACACTATTCAGTTCCCCATGTCGTTCATTCTGGAATAGATTTTTTTTTCCTAATTAATGATGAAGAAGTTCATAATGTCACCAAATTGTAAAATTGCTGTGACGAATGTTTTCAGAAAGTTGATCATTGGTTGGGTCCAGATCATCAAAATACACAAACACTACATGCGGTTTGTTGGGATCCGAAAACTGTTGCAGAAGTTACAGGGAGAGAGGTTGTTATGACCACATCCTGAGACTTATATAAATTATTTTAACAAATATAGATCCCAGATATGCCCTGATGCTGCTTCCTCAGTTTGGAGTCCGGCAGATCAAAATTCTAGGACAAGTTTGTTAAAGTATGAGGGCTAGATTTTGGACATCTCAAGTTTGATCCAATATGGCAATATGGCAGACATCCTGTGTGGTCCAGGACATTGCCCATAATATACTTTTTTGTCTATCTTGAGATGATGCTCTATGCCTGCTAAGTTTACGTGCCCACAATAAAATAATCGGCTCTGCCCCCTTTTATCTGGTAATGTATTTTAATTTTCCAGAGGGCATCACTGAGACATCCTGCAATGTAGATTCTTGCCAATGTTATATAATTTAAATTTGAGTCAATCTCTAATTTTGAGCTTATTTTCAAGAGTGATTTACTTGGCAGAAAGGAATATTTTTTTCTTTGATTTTTTACGACAAAATAATAAAAGTTAGAATAATGTGGCTTTGTCACAATTTGTTCCCATTATGAAGACACTCTCTGTAAATTCTTTTCCAAGTCCACGACAAATAGATTGCCTTTTGTGATTATTATTATATATATTTTTTTTATATATATATTAAATAATATATATATTAAGGGCTCACTATGGAGCCCTAATTTGCATGTCACTACATCCAGCTCAAAAATGTGCATGTGCACTTCATTGGGTCCATTCTAACCTGACAATGTGGGTGAAATGTAGATTTTTATTTATTTGTTATCACCATGACAACACCCAACATATTATTTAAAATATAATTGTAATTGTGTCTTTTGCGACATGTTTGAAGTGTTTTTGATTTAAAAAAAAAAAAAAAAAAAAACTGTTTGGAGGAGATGTCAAAAGATTACGATGAGTGATTTTGTCAGTTCCAGGTAGCATTACGGAGCTCTCTTTCAATATTTTATCTTGGAGTCTTCGCTCAAAATTAGAGCTTACTAAACTCTAATTTTGATGCCATTTACTTGTCTATACATTATTGCTTACTGCATGATTTTTGTGATTTTCTTCAAATTGTACAAATAGAATAGAACTCTTGCTCAAGTGCAAGGTGGACTAGTTGCTGACTCCTTGCACATTCATGCTCAGGCCTTAATAAAGAGGATCTTCCACATCATTGATGATGCTTAAAAGTCAGGCACTAGTACTGTGCTAATTAGTTTAGATCAAGAAAATGCATTTTATAGCATTCGTTGACAGTTTTTTTTTTTTTTTTTTATTTATTTTTATTTTTTTTTTTATGAAGTCTTGGGAAAGTTTTAATCACAACTTGGTCCAGTGTATTAAGACTCTCTATCACAAATGCAATGCCAGAATCAAGATGAACAGTAGCCTAACAAACAGAATTGAACTACAAAGAGGGAATAGACAGCTTTCTCTCTCATGTTCTGTTCGCCCTGTATGCTGAGCCCCGAGCACATGCAGCAAGACCCTGAATATTGCCTTCCAAATTGAATGCATTTATTCCAAACAATCAAATACTGTTTGGGTTACCACATAAATATATCTAAGACACAAATTATATCATTATTCCCAAATGTTTAGGGACCACTATACATTAAAGTGAAATTCAGAAACTTACACTCTGACATGTCTGAGACTAACAACAGCAAAATAGAAATATATACTATAATGACTTAGATTGATGGTCTACTCTTCCTTCAAATTTTTACTCTAGAATACAAATTTAAAAAATGTATGTCCTCCCTAGACTGTTATATATGTTTCAATCTCTCTCACTTCCTTTACCTCAAAACACATTGAAAATATAGATAAAATGATTTCAAAGTTTATATGGAATGGAAAAAAGCCGAGAATAAAGTTCACAACTTTGTAGCTCCCGAAACAGAAAGGGGAAATGGCTCTGCATAATCTAAGAGAGTATTTTTTTGCAGCCCAATTCAGACCCTTAGCTTGCTGGTGCAGATCGGATTATGAAGCAGGACGGAAAGACATTGAACGCTGAGGGTTATAAAATACAACTATTTATATTTGATAAACAACTATTATCATCCTTTAAGGCAGGGGTCCCCAAACTTTTTCCCGTGAGGGCCACATAACTTTTCGCTTCTCTGTTGGGGGGCCGGGGTCAGTTTGTAACAGAAAAAGTGACGACTGGATTCTTCAAAGAACAAAAGTCAGGAAATAAATAACACTATTAATGAAATAAATAATAACCAAATTACCCTCCCTGGGTTCTAATCATCAATCAATAATCGTTTGTCCACTTCAGGTTAAATGCCCTGCATTCTGAATCCATTTTTCTCTTACCAAACCCTTATCAAGATGAGCCAGGTTCCACTTAATTTACATAATGTTTATTGTACATATTAAAAAGAAACAGTGATTGAACTTCATTAACAATGCCACAATAGATAAAATCTGAGTTTGCCCATACACTCATTCAGCTCAAACCCACTGCCTGTCAGACCATGTACTGGGAAAAATCCAGCTTGACGCACAGAGCTGTGGAGGTCAGGCCCACGGAGGTCAGGTGCGTGGAGCACCAGTCCAAGCCCAGCACAGCACAGCGCCACTAAATGCGATCTCACAGTGAACCAACGTAACTTGTAAATTGAGCTGGCGAAATAAAACAAGACAAAACAAAACAAAGCAAAAAGGCAAAGCAAAAAGGCAAAGCAGAAAAACAAAGCAGCAGAGGCGGTGCCCGGTGCCGCTGCTGACACTGATGACACCTAAAATGAATGAGGAGTTACCATTAGTCCTACAGCGCAATGGAATGTAACACAATTAAGGAGGCACAGGTACCACTGATGAAGGTGAGCACACAACCCCAGGTTTGATGGCTGGGAGTCCGCTTTATGCAGCTCACTTTCTGGATTTGCGTAATGGACCTGGTACAGCGAGGACAGCCGAGCAGTGGGACTACAAGGGACAGATGCGTAAGAATTTGGGAATTTTATGAATGAAGAGGCCGCACGGGGCATTACCTGTCACTGCAGATGAGGCCACACAGAGATGAGCACTTGGCACAAGGTGCAAAGTTACGGCCAGGCAGAGAAGCTGCATGAAACATGGACTTTAGTTTGGACAATTTTATGAATGGGCAGGAGTATTGAATATTTAATTACCTGCTGCCACAGACGAGGGCACATGAGAACGCGCTGTAAGTTCAGTGACTTGCGCAAGTAAAGCGGTGCCGAGCTGCAGTCAAACGGCAGCACTAAAAGAGCAATGATTTAGGAATTTGGATATTTTCATGAATGAAAGAGTAACGAATTAGGACTTTACCTGGGCATGGAGGACAGAGCTGCCTACACAGGGACCCGGAAATGTGTGTGGGCAAAAGGGGAGAGCAACGAGTAAGGGAGCGCTTATATAGTCCACCAGAACGCACCTTGGGAAACCAGGTGAGCGCACCTGCAGCACAGGCCTCAACAGCCGTCTCACCACATATGAGTTTATGAAATAGTTACTAACTAATAGTTAATAATGAAAATAGTTCATAACTAAGGAACATTTTATTGCAAAAATCCAACTTTATTATCAAATACAAATACACATATATGAAAAAAATAAAAATCAAAATGCTCTCTGGAATTGTTCAGGGGGCCAGACCAAATGTGGAGGCGGGCCGTATCCGGCCCGCGGGCCGCAGTTTGGGGACCCCTGCTTTAAGGGCAAGATAAATTGAATTATTAAGTTTACACTGGAAACATGGCACACAGTGGTAGAAAAAATGCCTGGGATCCAGAATACACACTTTTTCAATACTATGAAGATGTGAGTCTGGTCACCAGTGACCCGTTTTCAAATGGGCATGATTGGCAAGTGGATTAGCCAATCAAGGACATGGTCCACCCGTATCGGAAAAAAAAATATCATGGGGCTTTCTGTAGAGTCCATGAGCAAAGCACCAAACTCTGCTAATCTGAGGTGAGATTTATTTGTAAATCATAGGTGACCAGTGAGCTCCTTTGTTTCACATGTGTCATTGAAAAATACAAAAAAAAATAAATCTGATTGCACAATCACGTTTGACCAGGCTTGAGACGCAACGGGGCACGTGGAAACCAGACTGATATCAGTCTGTATACAAATTACACCAACATATCATTTTGGATTTGCCAGAAAAATATAATATATAAGTGAGGGGAAAATCCTTTTTACTGAAATGGTTTAGGTATGACCAAACATGTGAAACAATAAAGGGGATAAATGTATTTGTACTATTTGAATATATATGAACTATATGAAAAATGGAAAGCTAATGAGTTTTCAACAACTAAAGGAGAAATATCATTTTGAAAATAAATATGTTTTTTTTAAGATATTTACAAGTAAGGGATTACTATACAAACCAAAGTAGACCTGATTTATATGATGACTCACTAGGTGTCATTGAGATTGTGACTGATTCATATAAACAAAAAAAGAAATATAAAAGCAATTTTGCCTTCTTTACAACTCTCTGGGGGAATATGGGAAAGAAACAACTCTTTACCTAAAAAGGAAATGGGAAACAGAGTTGGCAATAAATAAAACAGATGATGAATGGTTTTGGATGTGTGAAATAATACACCATAGTACAACAAATTCATTGCTGTGGAGGGAATATTGCTGGAAGACTTTGACATGTTTTTTCATTACACCTAAAATCAAGAGTAGACAGAACTTCCCTCTGTAGGAGTGCTGGAGGTTGTGTGGAGAAATCGATGCTGATCACACATGTGTTTTGGAGTTGCCTTAACTAGTATTCTTGGCTATTAAATTCTAAACACTTGTCTGGTGATGTATCTGGGAAATACAGTATATCAGATATATAAAATGGCATGTATTTGACAAAAAATATTCTAGCTGTGTCCAAGAAGTGAATTACAAAGAGTTGGATACAACCAAATTCACTGCCACAACAAGACTGGATCAGGACTGTGGAGATTTCAGTGATGGAATGAATAACATATCATCTTAAACTGAAACGGTACACATATAGTGGATGAAGAGTGGAATACATTCTTAAAGTATTGCATTCCTAATTCTTATTATGCAAATTTGACTCTTGTGAGCTTTAAGCCATGTTATAATGTTGTAACCTCTTGTTACTACCTGTTTGTTTCATTCATATATGTTTGATAATCCTGGTTTATTATTGTGCCTACATCCCCATAGCTCAAAATACTGTATTCCACCTTGTGATGTCATGTAGCTGTCGCTTTCAAATTAAGGTACCTTTTACCTTTTGTTCATTGGAGATTGGGAATTCCATGGCTGAAATCATCCAGATTATTTTAGTCATCTGTGATACATGTTTTGTAGTCACTATGAGATGCTGCACTTTATAGTTGTGACGTTTATGCAATGTACCGAAAAGGAACAGGCGGCAATCAGCTCCCAGTGGGTTCTGTCATTTTCTAACCTGAAAGTCAGCTGACTGATTTTCTTTTATTAAACACCTTCAGTAGAATCATTTGGATAATTTCAGTCTTGGAACTGATGATCTCTTCTGAACAAAAGGTAAAAGGTCGCTGTTAACTTGAAAACTACCTCTTCATGGCATCACAAGCCGGAACAGAGCATTTTAAACTTTGGAGATGTGGACAAACTAATAATAAAGAGTTACTAAAACATGTGTGAATGAAACATAACAGAACTCCACAAATAGTGTGATTCGTCTAACGGGTATCTACACTTCTAACTCCACCCTTGCACCCTGGTGATTTTAATTAGAAACACCTGACTGCAATGAGGGCAGCCTTGCGTGATGTCAGTAACTACTTGAAATTGCAGTATAAACTTAGATACAGGCATTTTTGACCAGCAAGCTGCAAATTACCTAGTTTGCACTAAAGTTGCCTTAAATGACAAGGAATAGTATAATGCTATTAAAATACCATATGCACAGTTTAGTAGTGAAACAAGTGAATGTACTGTTTAGTCCTACTTTAAGTTTGTCAAAATAGAAGGCCAAATGCAGATCTTTTTTTTTTTTTTTTTAGATTATGTAGATGTTGTGATAACTGTGGACATGTATCATTTATATACAAACCTTCTCTCTGAGTCTGCTCCATCAGTCTGCCTGCTTCTTTGGCATAAACATGTCAGCACTAAACCCTCTCCCCCTTCTCCTTTTATCACTGCTGTGTGCTATGGATCCTACACTCACATTCATCTGCACGCCTTCATTTGTTTTCATTTTGGTTCCTCCGCACAGCCTGACTTTACCGAGCATGGCACAGAGGTTGGATCAGTGCACCGCTGCAAATTTATCCTACTTATCAGGAGGACTGGGAGCAGGGGCCAGAAATACTTTAGCTTCTGTTTGGGCACTTTCAAGGTCCTATATTATGCAAAGTTAACTACTTTGTAAGCCATGTTATAATGTTGTTGTTAAACTTCATTAAAAACATACCCAGAGTTGTTTCATTCATACATGTTTGACTAACCCTGTCGACATCTCCAAGGCCCAAAATGCTGTGTTCCACCTCGTGATGTCATGAAGCGGTAGTTTTCAAATTAGCAGCTACTTTTTACCTTTAGTTCAGTACAGACAGGCAATTCCAGGGCTGAAATTAAACACATGATTTTAGTGAAGGTGCATGGAGTTTAAAAACACAGTGGAGCACTTGACATGACATGACACCAGCCTAAATATAGAGGGTTGTGGGTTAAACATGTGTGAATGAAACAAAACACAATTCCAGGTAGGTTTGTGATGAAGGCAAAAAAAAACAAAAACATTACATAGATTTAAAAAAATAAAAAATAAAAAATCTCCATAATATGGGCCCTTTAAAGGCAGATAAACAAAGAAGGTTTTGGTTATCTGGTTACGGGAGCGGTTGTCTTATATGTCATGACACTGCAAATCCTACAAAGGGCGCATCCTGCACAATCCCATTGATTTGGCTTTGATTGAGATACACTTTCTCTGTCATTTAGCCATTTGTTGCATGCTTTTGTGTCCCATGCAAAAGTTAGCAGGTTCATTAGACTGTACTAATGTTATAGACATGATTTACCATCAAGCTAAAGGCTGATGAAAAAAGAGATGATGACTGCTGAAGTTTTCAAGTCTTTTATCCGCAGCGCTAGACAGCCTTAAGATTTCCCTGAGTTTCTCTATTACTGAAGATTATACAGCATGTATGCGTCTCTAGGCACGTTATTAGTTGGCCAATATTTCTTTTTAGGTCAAACTTCAAGCATTGTGCTAGTGCTGCTCAGTAATGTGTGTTTGGCTGTGCTTCTCAAGAGGATTTTGGGCTAACAACAACCAACATGACTGGATTATTTTGGCTCTATTTATCACCATAGGGGTAACAGTAGCTCAGTTGGTAGAGCATTCACTCACTGATCCAAAGGTTAGCTCTCGACATAAACATCATTGGTTGAGCAGTCAGATGCACTGACTCACAGTTTGTAGTGGGATTCCAGCTACCACAGATGAATGCTGTTGTTGTGTCCTTTACCCATTTACCTCTGTCCACTCTGGTCCAGGTCTAGGTGCAGGTATATAGTCCAACAGTCATGCAGGTTTTATATTTGCTTCTTGAGTTTATGCCTTTCCACCTGCCAAAATATACTTTAACTGTTATGCGCATAAATCAATGTTTGGAGCTTCCACCTATACTACTTATGCAAATCTTCAAAGTGCACTTTAAAGATGGGACTGTTGGTTAAATTCTTCAGCGTCTCTATGGAGTTGGTATGTTTGCCCTCACTGTTGATATTGTGGCAAAGCGAGTGGTGTGTCTAATTTAGAAAAATGAATCAATTAAAAGAAAATTAAAAAAAATCCCACCGTGCCACCTGGGATAGGCCCAGGTCCATAATTAAGGCAGAATATATGTGATCCATGTATTGGAGACAGAGTAAGTAAAAGTAAGTAAAACTAAATTTCATTAAAAAGGGAGTATTTTACTTCTATGGGGTATTAACTCCTAACACATAACGTATTTAATTCACCATGCTACCCTTAATGATTAGAAAATACTATATTCTCCAAAAAACAATGTATTAACATGCTCTGAGTTCCCTTTGCTCTCCATGTCAAGTCACACCCCCTTCAGAACAATATCACAATACAATCAGTGTGATTGCCACTAATGAAACTACTGCACATCACATCAGTTTTGTCAAGTTGCTGTGTACAGTTTTGTATCATGTTTTTGTATATTTATGGAGAATTGTTGTATGGGAGCATCTGTAATTGTGGGCTTGTGGGCTGAGGTTTGGACAGGATTGTACTTCTAATTGTAAGGAGGGTTCCACTAGGGCCCGGGAGAGATTGTTAAAACATGCATGGATGACATCTAAAACCTCTCCCGGCATCTTTCTGATGAGGGAACATTTTGCATAATACCCTCTTTTTAAGCCAAGTTATTTATTTGATGTTTGACAAATTGTGTCACTGGATCTGGCAACATTTAAATCATGCTTGATTCATATCGTTCAGTGTGTATTAAAGAAGCACTTTCAAATTCAGTGTTTATTTACTTCATTGTATACTACTTTATAGATTTATATACATACAGGATAAATCATACATATGAGGCAAGATATAGAATTATTTAGTTTTCAGTGAGAATCTACACTGTAAATAATCATGAAAATAAAGAGGAAACATCAATGAAAAAGTGTGTCCAAACTTTTGACGGGCATTGTAAATGGCATATCAGAATAACAGTGGGAATGGTCACAACTAGGAAACATTGAAGGCTTTTTAGACAATATAAGGTTCAGTCTTCAAATATAATAAAAAGTAAAAAGTTTGAGCACACGTCCCATCAGCATATTGACCTGCTACATTCTCATTGGTAAAATGTAAAACAGGTCATTAAAATTACTCAGAGTGAGGAAACAATGTCTTAAGCACACTGCAGTTAGAATCCTAATTATTTTACCTTAAGTGAACCTGAAGCTTTCATTCAGTCTCTCAGGATGGAATAATATTAATATATAGAGTGACTCTGGTCTAAAATGCAGACACAACGCCCAGAGAATACAAATATATATTGCAGACATACAGGTTTGAGCAGTTACACCATTAAGAGAACTTTTCAGGTTCATTAAAGCGTACCTATTATGCAAAATGGGCATTTCAGAGCTTTTAACCATGTTATAGTTGTTTCCTTCCCATTTACCCTTTCAAAGTTGTATATAGAGTCATTCATGCATGCTTAAGTAATCTTTATACTTCTGCATTCAAGTCGTCATTGTTCCAATCTACCGTTTTCCCCACCACCAGCATGTGCACAGCCCTGTACTTACTTCCTTTTCCAATTTTATTTTCTTAATCTGTGCTACATAGGCCAGTCATGATACTTACTATATTAACTTATTGCTCAATATATGAAAGCTGGAACAATACATTAAACAATGTACGTTGGGGCTCAGTATTTATTGTGGGTATATATTTTTGCAATACTGGGGAAATTTTTGTTATTTTGTCATAATACAATAAGATTTGAGCTGTAGAGGGTTCAATAAGTCACTTCTATGTGTAACTGTTGCTTAATTCTGCTATTCATTTGTTGTAGCTCAGGCCTTTTAATGATACTGTGTATTTAAAAATGGTTCAGTGGGATTATCCTGTTTTGTTTTTTGTGTCTTTTGTGTTAGTTTAAGTACTCAATATTATTGTATATTGCAATATTATAGCAACATATTGTGTTTCAAAATGTGATATTGTGATAAGTATATATACTAAATTATAATAAAATAATCAGTTTAGAGGTGAGCTTTCACAGACACATTGTTTGTACTGAGAGATCTAAGTCTTATATTCTTTCGCTGCGCCTCGAGCCAGAACCAAACATCACTGTCAAATCAGATTTGTTTATTTCAGTCACACATGTGCAGAAATCTGCCATGACTGACAATCCCCTTTGATATATTTTTTTCTTTTTCTTTTTTCCTCATAAACAGCCATATTTGTTTTGATATGGATAGACCATGCGTGTCCCTGATAGGGCTAATCCACCTGTCAGTCACGCCCATCTGAACTTGGGCAAATTCACCGGTGATTAGACTCATATCTTCGTATTTACTAAATACTAAATCGTATCTTATTTAGTATTTGAGAAGCGTGTATTCTGGATAATGGGAAAGAAAAAACTGTGAAGAAAAAATGTGCTGTGCACAGAAGTTCAGGAGAAGAAGTTCCATTAACCAGGTAAAATAAATATTTATGCAGATATTTTGCAAATATTTATTTTTCATTGTTTAGTGAAATAATGTTTTGTTTTTTTCAATGTATTTTTTAAATATTCAAAATGTGTTCATTATATAAATACAATTGTATTTTTTCTGTAGCACTTCATGGATTTTATAAGCAACACAATGTAGTTGTTTAAAGAAAGAGTAAAGGTTAACAAAACAAAAACAAACAAAAAAACAATATATACTGTGTTATCTTCATTTTAGATGCCAAAAAGTATCTGCATCTCCTAGTGTTTTCTTTTCTATGGAAACCAGGTCCAAATGGATTTTTGGGTGTTAAAGATTGCTGACCTCTGTCAGCGTGTTTGAGCAATCTAGTGATCTCTCCTGGGCCATATTTGAACACTTCTTACAGTTAGCAGTACAAGCCTATCCAAAACTCAGCCCACAAGCCGACATCGTCCATGCTCCAATACAGCAATTTCCCATAAATATGCAAATGCATGATACAAAACTGTTTACAATAACTTGACAAACCTGATGCAATGTGCAGTAGTTTAATTAGCAGTATGCACACTGACTGCAATGTGGAGTGGGTGAAGGAACTCTTTGCAGACATATTAATATGTTCTTTTTGACAAATATGGCAATATGGTGTTACCTGGTAATACCCCATTGAAATGTAATGCCCCACTTTAATAAAAGAAACAGGTGCATTGACTTCATGTTCAAAACTGCAAAATAGATCAGCCCCTACTCTTCACTGTGAGGTTGTCAATTTTAACCCTACATGTATGACGCTGAGTCTGAATTTTTTGAATAATAGGAAGTAATTGCAGAGAAGTGGGTGAAGATAGTTGTCATTTTCTAAGCACTCAAGCCTTGAGGAACTACAGGACAATACAGGATTACTCAAACATGCATGAATCAGTTAATCTATAACTGTGTATAAACCAATGATGTGAGAAGACCATTGCAAGATGGTTAAAGTCACATACAAGTAGATTTTACATAATAGGTCAACAGAGTTCAATCAATCAACCAATCAATCAAACTTTATTTCTATAGCATCTCCCACAACCAAAGCTGACCAAAGTGCTGTACAACATTAAAAACAAGATAAAAAACAATAAATACAAGATAAAAAAAAAAAATAAATATTAACGAAGTACATTACAGCATTAAAAGAAAGGAAGTGTCACAGGGCTAAGTGTTAAAAGCCATTCTAAATAGGTGGGTTTTAAGTTTGGCTTTAAACAGAGGCAGTGATGGAACGTAACTTGATGGGCGAAGAGTTCCAGACTTTTGGACTTGCCACTGCAAAAGAGCGGTCACACCACTGTTTGCCCCGGGACCGGGGGACCTCCAGAAGATGTTGCCCAGCAGACTGTAGAGTTCTGCTGGGTTGGTGAGGGGTCAGAATCTCACACAGGTAGGAGGGTGCAAGGCCATTGACTGCATTAAAAGCAAAATTTTTAAATGAATTCGGAAGTGAACAGGCAGTCGGTGCAAGGTGTACAGGACAGGGGTGATGTGGTCATGTTTTCGACTGTTTGTGAGTAGGCGAGCTGCAGCATTCTGCATGAGCTGCAAACGGTGAAGACCAGCTTGATTGATCCCTATGTATAGAGTATTACAATAGTCTATGCGGGAACTAATAAAGGCATAGCTTTCTCCTGGTCACCACGGCTCAAAAAGGGTTTAACCTTTGCCAGGAGGCGGAGCTGAAAGAAGCTTGCTCTGACCACAGAATCTATTTGTTTGTCAAATTTGAGACTGCTATCTAATATCACACCCAAATGTTTGACAACATGGTTAATGTGAGGGACCAAAGCAACAAGACCAGGAGCTGAGATACTGGGCAGGTTGGATGTCCCAAACATAATGCATTCTGTTTTGTCCTCATTCAAACAGAGAACACAGTTTAATACCGTCTAAACATCTGTTGATGGATTCCAGACTGTCAGAGGAATTAGGGACAATTGGCAGGTAGATTTGTAAATCATCTGCATACAGACGGAAGGACACATTATGATTTGAGATAATTGCACCTAAAAGCAACATGTACAGAGAGAAAAGAACAGGGCCCAAAATGGATCCCTGTGGCACACCAGAGATCAAAGGGGCTGAGGAGGAGGAGAGGTCACCAATCATAACAGAGAAAATCCTATCTGTTAAATATGACCTAAACCACTGCAGCACAGGTCCCTGAAGGCCGACCTCTTGGGCCAGACGTGTTAGGAGGACTGAATGGTCCACGGTGTCAAACACTGTAGTAAGGTCTAACATAACTAACAGCCCAGGCTTTTTTGCATCAATAGATAAAAGAATGTCATTCTGCACTTTGAGCAGTGCAGATTCGGTGCTGTGTCGTATCCTGAAGCCAGACTGGATTTTTTCAAAAATGTGATTGTTTTCCAGAAAAGAATGTAACTGTAGGAAAACATGTCTTTCCAAAACCTTGGACAGGAACGGCAAATGGGACAGGGGTCTAAAATTTGACAGAATAGCAGGATCAAGGTTGTTTTTTTTGGAAGAGGTCTGACCACAGCATGCTTGAAACCAGTTGGTACAGAACCTGATCTGAGGCAGCTGTTCATGAATGAGAGGAGACAAGGTCCCACTGTGTTAAAAACCTGTTTAAGTACCTTGAATGGAATAATGTCCATAGGACAGTTAGTCGGTCTCAACCCCTGGACCACCTTAGAGAGGAGAGACAGTGACACTGGCTCAAACACATTAAACACAGAGAGTACAGGAGAAGAGTACAAGTCAGAACTGTAACACATGTTATTAATGCTCTGTCTAGCAGAGGCTACTTTGTCCACAAAACGATGAAGAAAATCATCACAGGTTGACTTTGTTGCATGCTGAAGAACATCACTAGATTGATTTGTAACAGACTGAATAGTACTGAATAGCACTCTGGGGCAATTACAGCTGGTGGAAATAACATTTGACAAATACTGACATGTAGCAGCTTTGACTGCATTTTGATACTCAGTGAGACTGTCAGAAGTATTGAAAATCAGATACTAATTAATACTAAAACTAGTATCGAAATGTGAGCAGGTATTGATACTAAAAAAGTCCCATTCACGGGACAGAAAGGAACCTTTCCTGAATAGCTTTAGAATGATCTTGAACTGTATCAGAAGAACAAGTATAAGACTAGTACACGTATATGGACCACCATGGAACAGATACAAGGCCTCATGGTAATATAAAAGAAAGTACCAACATTTAATGTTGAAATTCACATTAAGAAAGGGTGTTTTTTCCATCATGGTATCAAAGAAGAGGAGGAGGAACTTGAAGAGGAGGAGAAAGACAAAGAAGAGAGTGAGGAGGTTAAAGGAAGAAGAGGAGAAGGGAGAAGAGGAAGAAGACGAGGGAGAGAAAAACATCTACATTACCAGGTACAAGGTACTGTGTGCGTCTGGCATACACTGATTACTGATCCATCTTCCACTGAGTTGTCCTCGGTCAGAAGGAACAGGCGAACTCCACTTGCACGATTCAGGGATGTTTATTCAGGAAGAGGGAGCAGGTGACATGGTGGGATTGATTATTACACAGGTAGTTTTGTGGCAGTGTATCTGTGCGTATGTGTGTGTACGTGTATGTGTGTGTGTGTGTGTGTGTGTGTGTGTGTGTGTGTGTGTGTGTGTGTGTGTGTGTGTGTGTGTGTGTGTGTGTGTGTGTGTGGTTGTCGGAAAGAAAGACATAGTATATATGCTTTAGCAACACCAGAAACGTCAATAAACTATACCATGAAATGAATAGAGAAAGAAATTGCATGTTATTACACAAAAGAACCACTTCTACGTAAACTTTAAGTCTTCTTATAAATGCAATAATGAGTAAATGGGCAAAACTGTAAAAAAAAAAAAAAATAAAAAATGGGTTAAATACACTATTTACAGGAGGATGCAGGGAAGAATATTAGCTTCCCTAATTGGATGGACAATGGATGGACACAACTGAAGCGTTGTCATGTGGTAATTGCACGTAGGGCACATTGAAAAATACACATTTGTATATAAACTGGCTAAATACAGCATTCATACCCAATTACAACAATTACAGACAATATTTGTATTGTATGAATGCACACAGTACTCATACACACAAGATTAGGCAGGATGACCTGTGAACAGCACGAGGCTCCACTCTTAACATCGTTAGCAATAACAGGTGCATCATGGGTAATGCAGTCCAGCGGACTTTTAACACCAGGACTTTAATATCCTTACACATTTGTGATAGAAGTGAATCAAGACTAAGATGAGTCTTAGGATCACATCATAACTGTCACATTTACCTGTCACCTGCCGACCCTGCCCTGGCTCTGTGCACCTGTCATTTCTATTGTGATAATAAACTCATCACTCAAAATGACCAAACGCATCTCAGTATTTTGCTCTTCGATTCTTTTCTATTTACATTCTGAGCTCAGCTGTGTGTCCGTTTGGGTTGGTGATATGAGTTACCGCTGTCCATGGTGCTGAAATCCCCCTATCATCAAGACAAGGCTGCTCTTTTGACAGCAGGTTTCAATAAATGCCATTTTTGTTGTTATTAAAAGACATTGCCGAACCCCTAATGTACAACCTTGAGTCAGAATTTCCCTAAGAGCTGCGAAAAGTAGTCTGTGGGCAAAGACAATGCCCTATGATTATGTACACTGTAGATTCTCACTGAAAGCAAAACTTTGAAAAAAAAATAAATAAATAAACAAAAATAAACTCAAAATAACTCAAAACTTGTCTGAAAACTAATTAAAAGTACCACCCTTTGGTTTGAGCCTTGGTTTGCGCTTTTGACATTCCTTGACCCTGACAAAGCATAGCTGTGAAGTGAAAACCATTTCAGGAGACTTCATCAAGAAGCTCATTGAGATAAGTCCAAAAAACATTGAATGAAAGGGTGTGTCCAGACTTTTGACTGGTAGTGTATATGAATCACTCCCTATGCAACTTACAAGGCCAGTTTAGCCATCGGGTTGGCTTTGTTTCTTGTTTAGTACATGTTTTTTTCAAGGCATAAGCAGCAACAAAAAAAACACATAAAAAGAATACATGCAAGATAGATCAGATTACATTGTTTAAACGTACAGTATGTAACTTTGTGGGATTTAGCATCATTATATAGTCTTAGTATGGAAGCCTCCATTGCTGACATTTCTCTATGGTTAGCTTTAGCATCATCCTATTACAGAGTTTGCACTTCTTTAACATTGTCAGTTTAGTTGGTCAACTCATTTCACATAAGGAGTATACTGTAAACTTCTTATTTCATCTTGAATTATTTTAACTAGCTTGTCTCCTTCTTAGCTCCTATTTAAACATCCTTGTGTGGAAGCATAGTCAGGCTTGAATAGTCAATACTAATGTGCAGTGTTGTGTATTCAAGTCACCGGGTCCCAGACTGATGGTAAATACACTTCTCCTGCCTCAGACATCCAAAGTCTACAGCCTTTCTTTACAACTCCACGACTCATCAGGACCACACTTATTTTCCTGAACAGCATGTCACCTTCTTGAGTCCATGGAAACAAAAAGGTAAAATCATATTTCTGAATATTCTCTATTGAGATCGATATGTTTTATGCCATACTGTGGAATAATACAGCCAAAGAAATAACATTTCCATGGAAACAAGCAGGAGGAGCGCCTCCCGCAGGCGAAGTGAGAAGTAAGAACTCACATCTCTATGTTTTAAAGTGCAATAAACACAATCAAATTGGGAAAAAAAGCTTTTATTTTAGGCAAAAAAAAAGTGACATACTCTGGCTTTAAAGTGAAACCAAACATTACATTTACCCTATTTTGCTACTAAACTGTGTATAAGGTGTTTTAACAGCATTCTCTGCTGTTACTGTTATCACCCTGTTCATTTTACCTTGTAGTTTAGCAGCTTTGAAATATGATTGTAGGTGGAGTTTTAGTGTGTTTACTCCCTCTTAGTGAAAGATTCCAGGCAGAGTAATATCTCTACGAGACAGGTGGTATACCCTTCACCAGAAAAGTTACAAAGTGCACCTCTAAGTAATACACTGTAGCATTCTTTGCCACACATTGGAGAAAGTGAAGTTTAAGTGTAAAGTGTAAAGAGTGTGAATGACTCCAACTCCTCCCTGAAAACTCGCCTCGCTCTCTTCTGTCACTCCTCTCTAACTCTTCCCTCACGCCTTTCTTTCTCTTGCTCCTCTCTCTCTTCTTTTGCTCCTCTCTTTCTCTATCTCTTTCATCTCTTGATTCTCTCTCTCCTCTCACTCCTTTCTCTCATTCCTCTCTTGCTCCCCTCCCTCTATCCTCTCTTGCCTTTCTTTTACTCCTCTCTCGCTCCTCACTTCCTCCTCTCAAAGCAGATTCTTGGCGCAGAGAGCAGAGGCAGCCCTGGAGATTTGGGCCAGAATTTGCTGCACGCATCGTTTACTTCTTTAATTTAAGGATCCTAACAGGGAAGAGTGTTCGCCTGAGCAGCCCCATCCCTCATTATAAAAGCCAGGCTGGTCTCAGTCCATAGGCTCAGCCCTATTACTCCCACTGTTCCACACGCACACTTATAATGAAGCTCGGGAAGTTCTGGGCAGGAAGGGGGGGAGTGGGGGAGAAGTGGGGGTGTAGGGGTGGGGATTTGGGGGGGATGTTACTGGAGTGGGGTCGAAACATAAGTTCCCGACCTGGTGCATTGGCTCACAAAGAAGAAAAATACAATAAAAATCCATTAAAAGCATATTTGACCCTTACTAATCTGTAATGTATCCAAACAGGAAAAACTTCAAAAACCAAGGACCAATGTTGTAACACCTAGGCCACCGTCAGCTATATGTTCATAAAAATACAATAATTACAGAGGAGAGAAAAGGGTTCAAAGTAATTCAAAGTGCTTTACAGAATAAGAAACATATTAAAATGACAATATAAACAAATCAAAACATAAATAATCATCATAACATTAATATTAAAAGGGAAGAGTGCAGAATAAAAACCTTTCAGTCATATGCACAGCTAAACAGAACTGTTTTGAGCCTGGATTTAAACATTGTCAATGTAGAGGCCTCTCTCACATCTTCAGGAAGACTGTTCCAGGTTTTAAATAAAACTGAAACGCCATGTTTAGTCCTGACTGTGGGCACCAGTGGGAGGCCAGTCCCTGAAGTCCTCAGAGTGTGAGATGGTTCATATGGCACTGACATGTTGAAGATGTATTTTGGTGCTACGTCATGGAGAGACTTGTACACAAGCATAGCTGCTTTAAAGTCTATTATCTGAGCCACAGGAAGTCAGTGCACTTGTGTGCTTATACTTCCTGGTTCTAGTCAGTGTTCTGGATGTACGGTAGTTGTCTTAACACTCTTTTGGAGAGGTCAGTGAGCAGGTTGTTACAGTAGTCTAACAGCAATTTAAAGAAAAGACAGGTTGTGTGGCAGAGGGTCTTTCCACTTAAAGAGAATTTGGCAACGTGATGAAAGTGTGGCAATAGCAATAGATTCAAATACTGTTCTGTGTAATGTCAAAAAAGGGGAGGTATCAAAAATGACCAGGTGGGTGCAGGCTGATTTATCTAAAGCTAATAAGCGTGAAGATAGAAAAAGACGAAGTTAAAATCTGTCAACTGGACAAATCGTTGCAGGAGTGAAGACGTTTCGCTGCTCATTCAAGCTGCTTCTTCAGTTCTGATCAGATTGCTGATGACCACTGCCTTATATCTATCTGCAGGGAGGGGCTAACTCCACTAAAACTATAAACATCTATTGCCAGTTTCAGCTGGACCTACCCTATTCAGCCCTTAATGACCCTGCTATTGTTCTCATTGTTCTGGGTCTGAGGATGGAGTTGTAGATGGGGGAGAGATTATGTCTCAGGCCCCCATTCCTGTTTAAGGAAGGATTCTCTTTCCTAACAAAAATAGCTTCTTTAACTCCCCTCTCAAACCATGTCTTTTCTCTGGCTAAGATCTGAACTTCAATATCTTCAAAGGAGTGGTTAGTGGCTTTGAGATGGAGATGTACAGCAGACTGTGGTCCGGAGGAACTCTCATGCCGGTGTTGGTACATTCTCTTATGGAGTAGCTGTTTAGTTTGTCCAATGTAACACTCACTGCACTCTTCACTACACTGAAGTGTGAAGTTGTTGTTCCAAAAAGGTTTAATTTTCAAACAGGACCAAAACATTTGGACATGACAATGCCACAATTTGGATTTAAATCAGGAAATATCTTGGTGATCTTCTGAGGAGTCCAAAAACAACGGTGTACAATTTCACATTGCATAAAAGATTACTTAACACAGAGCAGGTATGAAATCTATTTAAGATGGAAAGCCAGAGATAGTAAATGGTCAAATTTTGTATAGCACTTTTCACCTTCAAGGCACTCAAAGAGCTTTACATAGAGAAACCACTCACTCAGTCACACACACATTCATACACTAGTGTACGCATACACTGAGGGCAAGGACACTACAGTAGTAATCATCTGTGGGAGCTGGAACTGTCAGGGCAGATGTTTTTTGTTTGTTTTTATGTTTTGTTTTTTAGGTCAAGAGTCGGATTTGAATCGCCAGTATGTGGTATTTATTTCAGTTTTCCATTTGTCCTTGAATTTAAATGCTTTTATCATTCTCATCAGAGAAAGCTTTATCTAACAAAGATCGCTTGAACAGATGATTTGATTGGATGGGGGCAAAGATATGGATGATCAGTTAAAATTATGTTTAAATTGGTTCCAGTCTTTTAGTGTACATTTTACAATGATATTTTTGGAGTATTCAGTTGGAGAAAGTGCATGGGAGAAGACTAAGGCAGGCACGGATGAGGGCCTACAGGATGATGCTTCAAGTTGTGACCAAGAGGGTGTATCAGCTCCTAGATGTTCATACAGTTCAAAAAAACATCTCACCACCATTTCACCATTAAAAATCCAAAACACAAATATATATATATATATATATATATATATATATACAATACAAATATATATATATTATATATATAAGGACATAATAGTTATATATATATATATATATATATATATATATATGGTACATAACTTACAAAAGTTACAGAGGGGGTCATTAACTGTTAACACATAACATTTAGATCAACATGTTAACTTATGTTTCTTGAAAATGCTACATTCGCAAGTTTCATTTTCAGTCCCCCCTCCCTTTTCTCCCCACATTAAGTCACTACACAATCAGGTTTGTCATGTTGGTGTGTGCAGTTTTGTATCATGTTTTTGTATATTTGTCTAAAATTGTCGTGTGAGAGCATGGATGATGTAGGCTCATGATGTGAGTTTTGAATAAAATCATACTGCTAACTTTAAGGACAGTTAGCCAGTACGTCACATAGTCATGTGACCAACTGTTTTTTCAACCCAACAGCTAGTAATCACTAGTCATTGTCCTGATGAAGACACATCGATTCAATTCAACTGTGTTTATATAGCACATTTAAAAGCAACTTCAGCTGCCCAAAGTGCTTCACATAAACTCAACAAAAAAACAAATAGATAGGTAGACAGTACAATACATAAGAAAGTGTCGAAATGCATTGGGTGTACATGCTTTAATAAAGGAGTTTTCATTTTTGTATAGTGCAGATCTTTCTTTAACTACAACTCACATCTTTATCTGTTTTGAAGTACTTTTGGCCATATCTTGGTAGAGCATCTGTAGATCATTGTTTCGACCCACTGATGCACTCATTTCTTCAAAACTATATATATATCTTTGGAGTGGTGAAATGTATATGGTGTGGGAAGCTGCTGATGCCTGTTTCTCACTTACTCCTGTCCAGACCTGATCCAAGCTCCAACCCTGAGACCTCGAGCAGATAATGGACCTGGACAGTCTATTAGCAGAATGGTCCAAACAATAAAGCCGCTGAGATTTCAAACCAATCTCAGCCTTCTACAGTGTGGGTTAGATATAATGTCTAGGTGCAGCAGGAAGACACAAGATCAGGAGAACCAAAATATCCAGCCATCTTTTTAATATTCTATTTCTTTGTTGTTACTATGTAACTTTGCTGGTGCAGAATCTGCCACCTGCATGTCTTCATGGACACGTTATTGCTTAGGGCGAAAGTGTCACAGGTACAGTCTTTATATTTTAGTACTGCTACTTTGAAAACATGTTATTATCTTATCTGTCCTTAGGGGTCATTTTTAAAGCATTTCAAATCACAAAGTGCAGCAGCAAAACATTTGCACCTGTCTCTCTAACGTACTATATCGCTACACAGTTTTTGCTCTCATAGTTGTGATAAATCTGTCAGCACCCGCGAAGCAACTTAATTTTCAGTTCCTCTGCCTCGAAACGCCCGTTTTGCATATTCATTCACTCATAGGAGCAAAACTGCGCAGCATCGTCTTTAGCATGTCTGAGAGAAACTGTATGGGGTTTTTGCTCCACTTTTAATGTGTTTCTCTGTTTAGCACATGCACAAATGCTTGAGAATCCAAATTTTAAAGGCATTTGTTACAATAGAAACACCTGTAATTAAATAAATGCAAGTAGAAGTTCAATGCTATACTGAGGATCATTCCAGGAAAAGTAAAGTCTCCAAAGAAACAAGCTCGTACACACCAGAAAAATTACACAGTGCATCTTTAATGTAAATTTTATTATCAGCTTATCAGGGAAATCTGTTAACCTAATGAGCCTGTTTTAGGTCCAAAAGCTTTCATTGACACTGTTGATGTTTGTGGACAGCTGTGTTACCGTTTGTTTTCATCAGAATCACACACACATGATGCAATGGTCTCCAGCTGAGACGAGGTCTGGTCCTTCCACTCTCAAACTCTTCTGGAGGCAAGAGCAAACAGGCAGGACTTTAGTCTTCTGTTTGGAATGAGCAAGAGATTCAAAAGTTAAAGCTTGCAGTATGTGTGCATGAGGGTGTGCGTGTGTATGCATTTGTGTTAAAGAATGTGGTGGAAGCAGTATTCAGTTCTATTACTGAAGTGAAAGTACAGATACAGGAGCCAAAACAATGCATCTATATTTAATTTGCACCTATGTCGACTTTTCAGAGGTTTTAAGTTGTATTTGGAGTGATTTGCGTATGTTTGAGCAATCTTTATTTTCAAGACACTATTTTGCCAATCAACCCTGTTTTCACTGCCACTGGCATATGCCCACTCTTCTGTATTTATGTATTGTTATTTTTTTTTTTTTTTTTTTAACGACAGCACACCGCACTGATCTCTGGGAGTTGTGACAAGCACTTATAAACTCATAGCAGTCAATAATTAGGATGGCCTGAATGTAGAAGGTAAGTGAGGAATAACTTTGGACCAGTGCAAAACTAGTTCTGTTTTTCACGTTTTTTTAAAACAGTAAAAAACAAGTACAGCAACCTTAAATTTAAGTTTTCAATAGACCTACCTACACTTTCAATGTTATTATCATACTCCCTTCAGTAACTTTGAGCTCTTATCTAAAAATAATGAACCAATTTGACCCATTTTGTGAAGAAATCTCTAGACAAATCCCACATTCACTTCGCTAGCTACTTTTATGCCGACTTTTAAAAACAGCCATCATTTGCACTAATTGGCTGTGCGTGTGTTACTGGACTGAACTGTAAATGAGGACCTCCTGACCCCTACCGGGGCCCTGCGTGGTGGGTGTCTCCTCAGAGTGGGTGCCTTCGTCAGCACTCGCACCTTTGGACTAATTGATATGTGCTGGAAAGGAGGGGGGGGAAAGGGGGGGTTAAGGGGCAGAGCCAGAGAGGCCAGCTGAATTCTACTTTTTAACAGTTAGTGTATGTGAATAGAAGTGATCAGGTGCATACCTGAGTGACTTTGTGGAAAAAAAATTGAAAGAGGAGTATTATGCCAAATGGACTTTTTGGAGCTGTCTACCATGTTGTAAAGTTATTCCGTCATCAAAAACATGCCTGAAGAGATTTTAGATGTCATCCATGCATGTCTGAGTATTTTAGAGATCTCTCTGGCACTACTGGAACTCTCCTTACAAATAGCAGTTCTGTCCAATGTTCAGCCCACAAGCATACGTCACCCATGCTTCCACACAACAATTTTCCATAAATATAACAAAGAAGGATACAAAGCAGCACACTACAACTTCACAAACCTGATGTGATGTGCAGTAGTTTTTACCTTTAAAACAGGTTCAGAAGATTTACAAGAAGATTTACAAGAATTCCATGTATTTCAGAACAAGTTTGTACACATCTAAACTATGGGGTTAGCAATTTTTGTGCAGAAGGAAATATGAAGGAAAATATGGTACTTAAAGGAAAATAGGTACTATTAGCTAATTGTGTCCATTCAAATTGCTATTTCGGTTTGATTACGATTCATCTTGCAGCCCAGTAGTAGCCAAAATTTCAATACTGGAGAGATATCACAAACTGAACTCTCATGCAAAAAAAAAAAAAAAACCAAAAGATCACATTTTTAAAGGTCCGCTGTTAGCTTAACTTTCATTTTATCCAGTTTGACATAGCATTCATTGCGATAAGTCAAAAGCAAGCCTTTTAGTGAAAAGTTCAAGTGTAATTGCATTGGGAAATCCAGCTGGACATGCATGGAGAACTCTTTCCCTTCCCTGTGTCTCTCCCTTTCCCTCCCTCCTTCTCTCTCCCCTTTCTCTCATTCTTTCCCCCTCTCTCTCACTCTCTCCAACTCTTCTCTCTCTCTTTCTCCTCTGTCTCGCCTCTCCTTCTGTCTCTCTTTGTCCCTCCTTCTCCTCATCTCTGTCTCAATCCATCTCTCTATGTCGCCCCATCTTCTTTCTCTCTTCTTCCTGTCCTCTCCTCCTTTTTCTCCCTTGTTCTATCTCCTCCATCCCTCCCTCTACCTTCCCTCTCTCTATCTCTTCTGTCTCTTCTTCCCTCCCCTCCCTCTCCTAGTGCACATTGCATCAGGTTTCTGAAGTTGTAGTGTATTGTTTTGTATTCTACTTTTGTATATTTATGAAAAATGACTGTGCAGAAGCCTGGGTGACGTAGGCTTGTGGGCCGAGCATTGGACAGAGTCGTATTGCTAACTGTAACACCTCGCTCAAACTGCCCCCGGTCCAGCTGTGACTCCAGTGTTGGAGCGGTTTGTTGTGATGTGTCACGGCCTGAAGCTGCACACGCCAGACCACACGTTCACAGCATAACTATTAATTTATTACGGGAGAAGGCTGTGCATGGCTCCATCATCCGGCAAAAAATAGACTCCCAACGGAAAAAAAACAGAGTAAGAAAGGTTCGAATACGTTGTACTTGGACATAATCAAGACAAAGACAAATCTCTTCAGGCATGTTTTCGATTAGGGAACAATGCTATAACATGGTAGAAAGCTCAAACAAGTAGATTTTGATGCTGAAAATACCTTTGTGAAAAACTTTTTTTAATCAATTTATCAGTTTCACAACTTCACCAGTATTCATCCAGATAATATTACACAGTTATCCTCCCATAGAGTTGTATATGTCCCTGCCCTCCCTCTGTAACGATGATTTGATCTAAACGTGCATGTCCCTATGTGGTCCACGAGCAGCCCCGGTGTAGAGACAGAGTGCAGATTTAATAATGCAGAGTCTGTGCCGTGTGTGCCCGTGTTTATCTGGATGGAGCATGATCGCCGGATTAAAAATGTATCACGGACACAGGGAGGCACTTTGTTCACTGCAACAGCAATTGAAAAAAAAATACCTCTGTGAATGGAAGCTCTCTTTATTTAACAGCAGTAAAAATGCAAACTTAGTAAGTATGCAGAGGACTAAAACATCACAATGTATCCACAAAGTAAAATAAGACAAGTTAGAGTACTTTTTCAATAAAATATAGTTAACATCATTATTTTTAAGATTCTACTAAAAATGTTACATAGTTTTCAAAGTAATTGCCCTTTTCTGCAACCAAGTGTTAAAAGTTTGTTTAGCTCATATTAGCCATAGCAATGAATTTACCAGGTCTTTATTAATAGTTGCTAGATTGCCATGGTCATCGCTGGCTGCTTTTGTGGTTGACTGGCTGTCATCTTGAGTAGTTTAAACTTTTTTTAAAAATTTTTAGCTTACACTTTAACTTAATATTTTAGTATAGTAATATTTAGTAATATTGACCAACTAAGAAGTACAGCTTGTGCAGTTTAAAGAACAGAAATTAGTTTAAACAAACTTGTGTTGTGTGGTTGTTTTTCCTGTATCCATGGTCACCATAATTGTTGATAGCTATGCTAGCTAGCTAGCTCTGAAATGCTACAGACTTTTTACACAAATGCAATGGGCTTTCTACACCAAATCTGGCAGAAGTTCCATAGAGAATGTCCCATCTCATCACTGACTAAAACAATAAAGCATAGTGAGAGGCTTAGGGGAAGCTTTCCTGCTGTGTGTTGAGATTTCACCGGACTCCTTCTGGAGGCTCCTGTGATGCTGCAGGAGACAGCGGACACAGATGAAGGAAACTTTTGTCCTGAGGGCTGTTACCCACATCAAGCAGCCCTACACACAAGATCTGATGACTCAGCTAAAGACTTTTGTAAGAGCTTTCTATTATTATTGTATTTTCTTGCTCAATGTGGGGGATAAATAAAGTGATATTGATTTACTGATTGAGCCAGCAAAAAATTCCTTGTGTATCAAGTGTTCTGCATATATATTCATATTTTTATCATATCACTTCAGACAGTGGAAGGAATACTTTCAATATCTTCTCAACCTCACCATCATTTCTTCCGGGGAGGAAGTACAGACTGGGGGCCCAGAGGTCACCCTCCCTGAATTACTAAGGTGGTTTGCTAGCTCCTCGGTGGCAAGGCTCCAGGGGTGGACGAGATCCATGCCGAGTCTCTGGATGTTTTGGATGTTATGGATGTTATGTCTTGGCTCACAGTCAGGGACAGTACCTGTTGAGAGGCACACTAGGATGGTCGTTCTGTTTAAGAGGGGGACCAAGCCTTCCCGGTAAGGTCTATTCCAGGGTATCGGAGAGGAGAATCTGACCGATAGTCTACCCTCGAATTCAGGAGCAGTGTGGTTTTTGTCCTGGTCACAGAACACTGGACCAGCTCTATACTCTTCATCGGGTCCTCAAGGGTTCATGGGAGTTTGCTCAACCAGTCCACCTGTGTTTTGTGCATCTGGAGAATAAATACAATTGTGTCTCTCATGGTGTCCTGTGGGGGTTGCTCCGGGAGTACGGGGCCCAGGGCCTTTTGCTAGGGGTTGTTCAGTCCCTGTATGACCGGAGCATGAGCTGTGTTTGCATTCCCAGCAGGAAGTCAGACCTGTTTCCGGGGCATGTTGGACACTGCCAGGGCCACCCTTTGTTACTGGTTCTGTTCATTGTATTTATGGACAGAATTTCTATGCTGTCCAGAGGGAGTCCAGTTCGGATCTTATCTCTGTTGTTTGCAGATGATGTTGTCCTGATGGCTTCATCGAGCCAGGACCTGCAACATTCACTGGGACAGTTTGGAGTGTGAAGCAGCTGGGATGAGAGTCAGCTCCTCCAAATCCGAGGCCATGGTACTCGACCAGAAAAGGGTAGCTTGTCCTCTAGGGATAGGTAGTGAGTCCTTGCCTCAAGTGGAGCAGTTCAAGTATCTTGGGGTCTTCCTCAACAGTGAAGGAAGGATGGAGCTTGAGATTGACAGGTGGATCAGCGCAGTGTCTGCAGTGATGCAGTCGCTATATCAGACTGTTGTGGTAAAGAAGGAGCTGAGTCAAAAGACAAAGCTCTCGATTTACCGGTCAGTGTACGTTCCTACCCTCACCTATGGTCATGAGCTTTGGGTAATGACCGAAACAACTAGTGGCCAAAACGAGTTTCCTCTGCAGGGTGGCTGGGCACTCCCTTAGAGATAGGGTGAGGAGCTCGGTCACACGGGAAGAGTTCGGAGTAGAGCCTCAGCTCCTCCACGTCAAGAGGAGTCAGCTGAGGTGGCTCGGCAGCTGAGGTGGCCCGGAATACCTCCCTAGGGAGGCATTCCAGGCATGTAAAACCAGGAGGACAGGCCACGCAAAAGACCCAGGACACACTGGAGGTCTCTCGGCTGGCCTGGAAACGCCTTGGAGTCCCATTGGAGGAGCTGGAAGATGTGTCTGGGAGTCCTTGCTTAGACTGCTGCCCACGTGACCCGGCCCTGGATAAGTGGAAGAAAATGGATAGATGAATATTTTTATCATTGAATTATAACCGATGCATTTAAAAAAACAAAGTATTGGTATATTGGATCACTATTGCTATTGCCATAGTATTACTTTGTATCATGCAGACAGAAAATCAATGGTATCGTCCTTCACTACTGCTTAGATTGGCTGTTCTTGGGATTGGTTGGTGCCATTCCAGGCCACTCCTCTGGCACTGTCTGATAGACGTCCTTTCATAATATGAAAGCTGTTGAAGTCAAATGGAGTCTAAATCTTTAGGCAATAATCCAGTGCGCCCTCTAACGACTGAAGGGGGTATGTATACGTGCCAAGGCTGTATCTGAGCAGGCTTGGCTGGGGTTGGGGCTGGGCTGCCTGTGTGTGAGTGCTGTGCAGCGCAGTGGGGGGGTCCGGAGGGAGCCCTGGGCCACAATGCTCCTAATGGATCCCACACAAAAGCTTTGAGAGCGGCCCTCGGAACAATGCAGTCTGCAGAGAGACAGCAGCCAGGGGCCTTTCACCACCAGCACCGCTAACACAAAAACTCCTCAATGTCTGTCTGCAAAATGTACAAAGGTCACTCAAAATATTGAATCTATGAATTATTCAAGCAATCCATGCGGAGAGGGTTGCAATGCCACCTTTTCTGTTTTTTAAGGGCTCGGGTTTTAAAGTATTCAATATTCTCTGGTTTCAGTGCTATTAAGGCACGACAACTATAGTTTTCTCAAAATGCATTTTTCTGACACTCATACCCAAAGATTACAGATAATAGACATGTTAATTTATCTGTCATATAAAAGTTAAGACACAATCAACAACAAAATGGAATGTGCTTGTGTGAGAATAGCCCTTTAATTGACTTGAGTGCTTGTGAAACACATCATAAAAGGCTGCAAGTACTTGAAGAGGGGGTAATCAACTTTTTGGAGCTTTATGCCATGTTGTAACATTGTCCCTCATCAAAAGCATGCCTGACATTTAAAAAATATATATAATCTATGCTTGTTTGAAAAATTTAGCGATCTCTCCCTCCTATTCAAACTCTCCTTAAGGTTAGCAGTAAGATTTGCCCAGTGCTTCACCCATATGGTAGAAAACAATACACTACAGTAAACCTGATTTAATTTTTGAATTTAGCATTTTATCAACAATTAAAGGTAGCATGGTGATCTAAATATGTTATGTGTTAGCTTAATAGCCCATAGAAGTAATATCGCCTCTTTAAGTTAAAGGATAAATATTATGTAAGATTTGTGTTGTTATTGGCCTTTAAACATGATCTTGAGTGCCTTGGCATTTCATGTTTTTTTAACTTAAAATTATGTCTATCTTCTGACAATAGACACCTTGTCTGTACAGATGTGCTCCAATACTGGGAAATGGGGTTAGGATGTTAGGAATCCACTGTCAGTAGTGGGAGATACTATTCGATAAACCAACCATAATTATGGTTTGCAACAATTGCCAACAGAATTCGCAGTGGAAATGGACACAGTTTGACAGCAGAAATGCTTGGATTTTGATTAATGGCTTAAAAAGAGGCAACCTCCAGACTTTTACCTATGACCACACAGCACTGGGAATATTAACTGTGCATGTTTTTAAAGGGCTTAGTAACAGTTGAAAAAAAGTGTTTGCTGGGTGGGTGTGGTCCTAAATCATTTAGTGGGAATTAATTAGACATCAGCCTATGGGAAATACTTTTTGCTCTTTAAGTACATTTTTAAATGGGCACTTTAATGCTTTTACTCAAGTAAAATAATGTATTTATTGATTTAATACAAGACAGACCAACATAATGACCGTACTTATATAGTAGTGACACGTGGTGATAAGACATACCAATATATACCAAGACATAAAATGGTTTGTAGACAGCTATGTACAATTGTATGTGACAAGTCTGTGTTGTGTGTGTGTGTGTGTGTGTGTGTGTGTGCGTGCGTGCGTGCGTGCATGTGTGTGTGTGCGAGTGCTGGTATTAGTAATGTGTAAATGAGAAAAGATGGTATAGAGCAGTGGTGTCAAACTCAAATTCATGGAGGGCCAAAACTGAAAATTGGGACTAAGCCACGGGCCAAACTGAATATTTACTGAAACATTTTAACAGCATCTGCACTTTTTCATAACAATATACATATATATATATATATATATATATATATATATATATATATATATATATATATATATATATATAATATATATATATATATATATATATATATATATATAATATATATATATATATATATATATATTATATTATATATATATATATATATATATATATATATATATATATATATATATTATATTATTATTATTATGTATATATAAATACATATAATAATAATAATAATAATAATAATAATAATAATAATAATAATAATAATAATAATAATAATGATAGGTTAGAAAAAAAAAAAAGTTTTTCTCAATGAATCTCCCATAGAATTATTTTTAGAATTAACTTTATCTGAAATTATCACATGATCATATTCTCAAATGTGAACACAACCTTTTGTAAGAACCTGTGGAGAGCTGTTTCTTTCGGTCAGATTGGCTTATAGCCCATAGAAGACCATACAGTGATGTAGACCCCGAAGAGTGATGGTGAACGCAGAGTGGACAGTCTTGTTCTTGTGCTCTGGTGATTGCTGAAGGACACATGAGAAGGACAGGAGATAGAGATGACTGGACACATTTACAATTCTCTTTTCACAGAGCATCAGCGCTTTGGTGATTATAGCTCAAATTTATTCAGTCAAGTCTGATTTAATCTTTAGGCTCAAAGTGACTGTGTCCCGGTCAAAGCTTCCATCCGCAAAAATGTACATGGCTGTTAAAATTGTGAATGTTTTTCCTCCTGCTTCTAATGTGAATGTTCAAATCTACCAAACATTCACATCAGACCCATTATAAATATTGGTGGTGTGATGATGTCATATTCCCAGATGGAAGTAAGAAAATAATACATATCTTCCAAATAACACAATACCATTTTTATCACAAAACTATATATTTATATTTTTCATTTACACACAATTTTAAACAAGCTCAGTAATGCACTACTGGAAGCTTAGTCTCAATCTAGAAAGGGAGTGGTTTTGGGTGTGGCTGTTTTGGGGGCAAAAAGCTCCACATTCTCTACCACATGCTTGCTTTTCACTTGTGTATGTATTTAGTCAAGGTTCAAATCAATTCAATTTATTTTTGTAAAGCCCAGAATCACAACAGCAGTTGCTTCTTAGGGCTGCAAATGATAACTGATTTAACCAACAGAAAGTTAGAAAATCAACAATGAAAGCAAATTAAGGCAAGCAAATTTATAAGCAAAATGATGACTGTCCCAGAACATCCCTTGTCATTAGACCCTCCTTCTCGGCAAGGAAAAAAAAGACAGTGGGAAAAAGAGAAACCTTGAGGAGAACCACAGTGAAGGAGAGATCCTCTCCCATGGACGGGCAGGCTGCAGATTTGTCCAGAACTAATGCGCATTCATTTGCAGATAGAGTTCAAGTCTGAAGGGCCAGAGCTCACTCAACAAAGGGACAGAGGGAGGCCCACCCACAGCAGGGCGGGAGCCACCCCTGCCAGACAGGGGAAGGAATGGTCCAGGTCCACAAAACAGGATCAGGGGATAGTGGGGGATCCAAGGTCCAGCCATCACCAGGCAGGCAGCGGCCAGGCATCTAAAAAAGTTGCAGTCCCCAGAGGAGAGTGGGACAAGGAACCACATGTGAATGGCAATGAACTCCAGGTGAACTGAGTAGTGAATGCTGTTGACAGGGAAAAAAGGAGGAACCAGAGGATAGTGCTCAGGTTACCATACTTCCTCCAGCATAGCTACTCCTAGGTAGCTTAACTAAAACCGCAAGTTTTATTTCTGCTCTTAACTGACCTGGCCATAAGCTAATTCAAAGAGGAACATTTTAAGCCTTCTTAAATGTAGAGACTTTTGGGGCCCCGTTAATATGCTCACTGGCCTCTCCAAACAGGCCTTAAGACAGCTGCAGTACATCCAGAACGCTGCTGCTCGGGTCCTGACCAGAACCAGGAAGTACGAGCACATAAGTTCTGTGCTCAGGTCTCTGCACTGGCTTCCTGTAGCTCAAAGAATAGACTTTAAAGCAGCTCTGCTTGTGTACAAGTCTATTCATGGCTTAGGTCCAAAGTACATCTCTGACATGTTAGTGCCACATGAACCATCTCGCACTCTGAGGACTTCAGGGACCAACCTCCTGCTGGTGCCCAGAGTCAGGACTAAACATGGAGAATCAGCGTTTCAGTTTTATGCAGCTAAAACCTGGAACAGTCTTCCTGAAGATGTGAGACAGGCCTTTACTTTGACAATGTTTAAATCGAGGCTCAAAACGGTTCTGTTTATCTGTGCATATGACTGAAAGGTTTTTATTTTTATTCTGCACTCTTTTGTTTTAATGTTTTAATGTCAATTTTATGATGATTATTTATGATTATTCATGTTTGATTTGTGTGATTTTAATGTCTTTCTTATTCTGTAAAGCACTTTGAATTACCGTGTGTACGAATTGTGCTATACAAATTTGCCTTGCCTTGCCTAATATAGGCTGGGAGCTGATTCCATAACAGTGGAGCTTGGTAAGTGAGAGCTCTCCCTCCTACTATGCTTTTAGACACTCTAGGAACCACCAGTAGTCCGGCAGTCCAGTCCAGGTGTGTGTTCAATTGTTGACGCTGCTGTGCTGAAATGATGTGACCCTTGTCCCCTCCTCACACACCCCTGCTACACCTGTGGAAATTCACAAGTACCACACAGAGAGTTTATTGACATTTTTGTGTTGTACAGGACAGGAGACAGTTTGTCTAACACCAAGTTGTGTGTGTGTAGTGCATGTGTGTGTGTGCAGAAGTCTGTTCAGTTCATATCTGTCTACATAGTTTCTTGTGAACTGCTTGAATGTTGACTGGGCATATTTCACAGACAGTTAATGTGCAGTGATAGTGGTAGTGGTTTTATTCTCAAAGATGCTTTACATTGCATTATTCATTCACTCCATACTCAGTGGATTACTACTGTGGCCACAGCTGCTCTCTAGAGAAGATGAGATTTTGAGATTTTTTATTGTATAAAAAATATTGCATTATAGTGTAAAAATGCCCAGATGTTTTGCTTTCTACCATGTATAATATTGATCCCGAATCAAAAACATACTTTGAGGTTTGAGACATCATCCATGCATTTTTGAGTAATTTAGCAATTTCAGAGTGCCAAAAATGAAAGTTAAACTCATGAAACATGTTAATATGTTGTTTTCAGCGATTATATATATATATATATATATATATATATATATATATATATATATATATATATATATATATATATATATATATATATATATATATATATATATATATATATATATATATATATATATATATATATATATATATATATATATGTGTGTGTGTGTGTGTGTGTGTGTGTGTGTGTATATATATATATACGCACACACACACGTATGTATACATACATATGGGAGATTTCAAATTGATCTCTAAATTTAAGAATATTTTTCTAATGACCTGCAGTGTCTGGCTTTACAACGTTTTTGAGGGTTGAGTAGTTGCCAGTTTCTCATATGCTCTGGCAGCATATTCCATAATTTTCCATAGCATTGTGCCCAAATAGGTCACGAATGTTGTCTGCTCATCCTTCTCTTGTCAGCCAGCCCCGTGTGCCTCCTCAGGTCCCTCCCATTTGCCGGCTGCTTCCACCAGGCCATATGGAGCAGACATGGCCATGACACCCACCTGGAGAGGGCATCGGCGGGTAAGTGAGTCAGGGTGCCTCACTGTCACATGGACTACACTAGTATCAATGACAATGGATTCAGGAAGAGGTGGGTCAGGAGAGTGGTCAGGAGGAAAAGACACATTTAAAGGTCCTATATTACACAAAATTGGCTCAATCAGACATTATTTAGAATGTTGTTACCTCATAAAAAAAACATACCTGGAGCTATGTTTTGTTTCATTCACACATATTCGAGTCATCCTTTATTATTAGTCTGTCTGCATCTTCAAAGCTCAAAATACTCTGTTCCACCTTGTGATGTCATGATTTGGTAGTTTTCAAGTTAACAACTATCTTTTACCTTTTGTTCAGTGGAGATTGTCAATTCCAGGAAGTTCTCCAAATGATTCTAGTGAAGGTGAATTGACATTAAAACACAGTGGAGCATTTCTTGTATTGCCACATGACATCACAAGGTGGAACAGAGTGTTGGGCCCTTAAACTTGAACTATATGACAATATAACCAAAAAACATGTTGTAATGTCAATTACATCACATTTTGTGTGTGTGTGTGTGTGTGTGTGTGTGTGTGTGTGTGTGTGTGTGTGTGTGTGTGTGTGTGCGTGCGTGCGTGCGTGCGTGCGTGTGTGTGTGTATCCATGGAGCCTGGAATGTTCTATGCTGTAGCATTAAACCTATATCTATATCTATCTATATTGCATTTGTCCAACAACATGAGATTTGTTAATGTGAGTTGAGTTCTCTGTCGATATATGTGATCTGTAACTTGGCCTTAAGGCACAACCTACTTCCATGGAGATAAGTTTAATGCCATACTGTGCAACATCCAGGCAAAGCAATAACATCTCCATGGAGGCAAGCTAGCTGTCAGTTCAAATAATAATTTTTCACCAAATGCTGAATTGATCTAGTTTTTCTGTTTACTCTAGCTCAAGCCGTGTCTCACAGCGCCACTAAATTGGAAATTCCTAAATGTGATTTGCAGAGATCGGCCTTGTGATTACAAAGTTTAGTTAGGTACAATTTAGATTTTATATTAAAGAGGAGGTACTCTGCGGAATCTTTATTTTTTTATTTTTTTCAGCTTTTTGCCATGTTATAACATGGCAGAAAAAATAAAATAAAATAAGAAAAAAAAACAACAGCAACAACATTCCCTCATCAAAAACATGTCTGTTTTAGATGTCATCCAAGCATGTTTGAGTATTTAAGTGATGTCTACCGGGCACTATTCGAACCCTCCTTACAGTTAGCTGTAAGATTCTGTGCAATGCTGAACACATATGCCTATATCACCCATGATCCCAAACAACAATTCTCCATGAATATGCAAAAGCTGAACAGAAAACTGTACAAAACAACTTGACAAACCTGATGTGATATGCAGTAGTGTTGTCTGAAGGGGGAGTGACTTAACACAGAGAGGAAAGGGAGAGGACACTCAGAGGGTCAAAAACAAAAGTGAAACTCATAAAACATGTTAATACATTGTTTTTGGTGAATGTAACATTTTCAAAATAATAAAAGATAACAATGGAGATCAAAATAAGTCATGTGTTAATACCCTATAGAAATAAAATACCCCCAAACCTGTTTTTTGAAAAGCTGCGCAGTCTGCAGTTTTGAGGTTGATGGCCAGAAACTGATATGAGCGTTATTCATGGGAGAAATTTAAAAGTGCAATCTTCAATTTAAAAATAAGTCAGAGTTGTAGAGAGTACACTTAAGTAGTGAAACTTGACAGAGGAGATGTAACTGTCTTGTCATTATTAGCAGCCTTGTTTAACCACATGTAGCAGCTCTCTTAAAAACATGAGCATGCAGAGTTCCATCGAGCAGAAACACAAAGCTCACAGCTCAGCTCTGGCAGGAACACTGGAGACATGTCATCAGCCTCAGTATGAGCAGAGGAGCTAACAAGGCTGACATCTCAAAGAACACATATTATTCATTAATTGTATTGTTACTGGCCTTTAAACAGGCTGGTGAGTGTCTTTGCTGTGGCATTTCCTGTTATAGAACTTAAAATAATGGCTATCTTCCAAGGGTGGGATGAGCCAGAATTTTCACGAGATGAGACAAGAGATAGAGTCCACAAGAACAAGACGAGATGATATTTTGACAGTAATTGGATCTATTTGGAATTTTGGCCATGTGATTTTCTTTTCTTTATTTATTTTTTTTTACATATTGTATTGTGAATGGGTTTGATGTGCTGATAGAGCCATAAAAATGACTAAATTAAGTCATTTGCATCATATGCTTTTAATAGTCTAAACACAATAAACAACCTTCATGCTTTAAACACCAATTCTGCAGTGTAAATCCCTACATGCATGGCTATTACTATGTTTATTGCAGTGTACTCAATATAAACTATGCCTGTTACACTTCATTTTTATAATTTAAATGATTAAACTAAATCTGAATCTCCTCTTTCTGTTGCTCCAGCTCCTCCCCCCTCTTCCCGACTGCTGCTGCTCTATACACACATGGTGCTGAGGTACACTTCTTCATTCTTGCTTTAAACTAAGTTCTAGATGAAGAGGCCTAAGTATATCTTAGTAGATCTTTTTTCAAACAGTTTTTAAGTATGGAAAAGCATATATTTGATTCTGTTATTTTGCGATATAGCAGTGATTATCTGCATCTATACTGGTACTATCACTACAAAATAAAAATAAAAAATAAATAAAAACTGGTGCAGAGGTTAAAGCGTTCCCTGTTTTAATATGTGAGCTACATATATGAGCTGTGTGAAGGAGTCTTATAGCTACAGCTGCTGAAACATACACAACTTTACAGAGCTGGTGCTAGACTTAACCGTTGCCAAATGTAAAGACAGGGGAGATTTGTTGTGTTTTTGATCTCGTAGCATAAGTTCTCATCCCATGCCTAATATCTTCTGACAATAGACATCTTCTGACAATAGACACCTTGTTTATAGAGGTGTCCTCCTATACTGGGAATGGGTTTGGGATGTTGTCTACTAGTAGTAGGGGAAATTACTTTTCAATTACCATGCCCCAGTAAGTGTTTTCAACTTTTTCTGACATGCTAATAGAAACATGCCGTTTCAGTGAAAGCAATTTTGAGGGCAGAAATGTTGAGATTATAATTTATTGACTTAAAGGACTTTTACCTATGAAGTGTGTTTTCATGGGGCTTAGAGAAAGGAGTGTATTAAAAAGGATTCATCAAAGGGCCATGAATAAACCTAAACACTCCAGGTATGTATTTGTCAAGGGAAGAATGTTAATGTCAATATTAAACCTAATTAAAAGCTCAAAGCTCATATTATCATTTTTGCATAATATATGTTTTCAAATATATATCTGCTTATATATATATATATATATATATATATATATATATATATATATATATATATATATATATATATATATATATATATATATATATATATATAGCTGACTGGTTAGCTCAACTGGTAAGTCTTATGACTTTCACATGGGGGACCCGGGTTCGAATCCCCCCCCAAGGGGCGCAATGAGCAATTACCAACAACCAGTGTGGGTCCTTGGGCAAGACCCTTCAAGCTACCGCCTACCTCATACAATGATGAGTGCGAATGAAACTTACGAGATGCCGGCTCAGACGTCACCCGGCCAAACAAGGTCTGCGTCAGGTGTTGGGGAACCAGAGCATCTTGACGATAAGTGGGCTACTGGAACAAGGCGGAGATGGGCGAGATGCGATAACAAGGCTCTGTTGGAATGCTACTACTCCAGTGCCCCTAGTCAGAGGGGTTACATGAACAGGATGTGGGAAAAATGGATACTTCGAAACCCGCAGTCCAAGCTTACGGCTAAGCAACTAGTAGCTCAGTGTTCCAACATCCGCAAACGGCAACTGCTATCACAACTTGAGATTGACGAGGTACAACACAAAATATGCTACGGCAAGGGGGAGCCAGGACGCCAGGTCAGAGGGGAGTTAACATCAACTCCCCATCCGGAGATTGGGTACGAAGCCCCAATAAGTATTACGCTGAGCGAGGCAGCGACTGACCTGAAAGATAAGATCATGGCCCGAATGAACACAAGGCAACCCCGACACCGAAAAATGAAAAAACAAGTACCCAGGAGGTACAGCCAGATGCCCATACCTGAAGCACTGGAAACTGCCAAACAAAGGCCACAAAGGCAACAAGTACCCAGGAGGTACAGCCAGATGCCCATACCTGAAGCACTGGAAACTGCCAAACAAAGGCTCCAAGCCTTGGCCAGCCGCCTAAAGAGGTACACACGAGATAATGAATCCAGACGAATAAACCGTCTGTTCGCAACACAACCGGCAAAAGTGTACGCTCAGTGGCAGGGTAATAACACCAGAGCAGGGTAATAACACCTTGCCCACCAAGGCTGGAAACCGAACAGTACTGGAAAGGTATATGGGAGAAGGAGGCATCACATAACAACGATGCACAATGGCTGGTGGCTCTCAGAGAAGACCACAGTGGCAGACATCCAGGAAAGAGTCTCAGGTATGAAGAACTGGACCGCACCAGGCCCTGACATGATCCACGCTTACTGGCTGAAGAAGCTCACTGCTCTCCATGAGCGCCTGGCAGCACAAATGAACCAGCTGCTAATGGATGGGACTCACCCTGAATGGCTGACCGAGGGGCGCACGATCCTGATCCAGAAGGATCCCTCAAAGGGTACAGTCCCATCCAACTATCCAACTATCGCCAATAACCTGTCTCTCCACAACATGGAAGCTCATGTCAGGCATCATCGCGGCTAAGATAAGTGGGCACATGGACCAATACATGAGCACAGCACAGAAGGGCATCGGCAAAGACACCAGGGGGGAGCCAAACACCAGCTCCTGGTAGACCGAACAGTCTCCCGAGACTGCAGAACCCGTAAGACCAACCTGTGCACTGCCTGGATTGATTACAAGAAAGCCTACGACTCTATGCCACACACATGGATCACTGAATGCCTGGAGCTGTACAACATCAACAGGACTCTAAGAGCCTTCATTGCAAACTCGATGAGGTTGTGGAAAACCACCCTTGAGGCCAATGGCAAGCCACTTGCACAAGTGACCATCAAATGTGGCATATACCAAGGAGATGCACTGTCCCCACTACTGTTCTGCATAGGTCTGAACCCCCTCAGCCAAATCATCAGCAACACTGGCTATGGATACCGACTCAGGAATGGGGCCACCGTCAGTCACCTCCTGTACATGGATGACATCAAGCTGTATGCTAAGAATGAGCGAGACATCGACTCACTGATCCACACCACTAGGATCTACAGCACAGACATTGGAATGTCATTCGGGCTAGAGAAGTGTAGCCGGATGGTGACAAAGAGACAAAGACAAAGAGAGGGAAGGTAGTCCACACAGAAGGGGTCTCACTCCCAGAAGGGACAATAGCAGACATTGAGGACAGTTACAAGTACCTTGGTATCCCACAAGCAAATGGCAACCTTGAAGAGGAAACAAGGAAAGCAGCCACGGCCAAATACCTCAGACGAGTAAGGCAAGTCCTAAGGAGTCAGCTCAATGGCAATAAACAGCTACGCCCTGCCAGTAATCAGATACCCAGCAGGAATCATAAGCTGGCCAAAGGAGGAGATACAGACCACAGATGTTAAGACACGAAAAGCTCCTGACCATGCATGGCGGGTTTCCACCCCAAATCCAGCACCCTGAGATTGTACGCGAGCCGTAAGGAAGGAGGCCGAGGACTAGTGAGTGTGAGAGCCACAGTCCAGGATGAAACATCCAAGATCCACAAGTACATCCAGGACAAGGCCCCAACAGATGACGTGCTCAGCGAATGTCTCAGACAGTGGAGTGCAGAGGAAGAGGAGCTGGAGGAACCATCATGGAAGGACAAGCCCCTGCATGGGATGTACCACCGGAACATAACTGAAGTGGCTGATATCAAGAAATCCTATCAATGGCTTGAGAAAGCTGGACTGAAGGACAGCACAGAGGCACTCATCCTGGCTGCACAGGAGCAGGCCTTGAGCACAAGAGCAATAGAGGCCCAGATCTACCACACCAGACAAGACCCACGGTGTAGGCTGTGCAAAGAGGCTCCTGAGACAATCCAGCACATAACTGCAGGGTGTAAGATGCTGGCAGGGAAAGCATACATGGAGCGGCATAACCAAGTGGCGGGCATAGTGTACAGAAACATCTGTGCAGAGTACGGACTGGAAACCCCAAGGTCAAGGTGGGAAATACCTCCAAAGGTAGTGGAGAATGATCGAGCCAAGATCCTGTGGGACTTCCAGATACAGACTGACAGAATGGTGATGGCGAACCAACCGGACATAGTGGTGGTGGATAAACAACAGAGCAAAGCCGTTGTGGTGGACATTGCAGTACCAAGCGATGGGAACATCAGGAAAAAAGGAGCATGAGAAACTAGAGAAATACCAGGGGCTCAAAGAAGAGCTGGAGAAAGCCTGGAAGGTGAAGGCCTCAGTGGTGCCCGTGGTCATCGGAGCACTAGGGGCAGTGACCCCCAAACTGGAGGAGTGGCTACAGCAGATCCCAGGAAAAACATCAGACATCTCAGTCCAGAAAAGTGCAGTACTAGGAACAGCAAAGATACTGCGCAGAACCCTCAAGCTCCCAGCCTCTGGTAGAGGTCCCGAGCGTGGAAAAAGAGGGGATAAAGACCACCCGCGGAGGGTGAGGAGGAGATTTTTATATATATATATATATATATATATATATATATATATATATATATATATATATATATATATATATATATATATATGTGTGTGTAAGGGCCGAAATTTATAATTAGTTAGTTAGTTATAAAAAAAACTTAACAAAACTCACTGGTAGCAAAAAAAAAACAACAAAAAAAAAATGTCACTCCTCATCCAAGAGCCTTCTTCAGTTCTCGTATGCCAGTGGAAGTGAAACCGGAGTTGATTGGCAATATGGGATCTTGAAAATAAGATATTAAAGATTACTCAAACATGCACAAATCACTCCAAATACACCTCTGAGTGTAGAATAGGTCTGCTATAAGAGTAATTCCTTTTGTCACTAGAGTCAAACTGTCCAATATGATTTAGAGTAGACTGTACAGATGTCCCAGCTGTAGAATAAAAAGAGGAGTCCTGGTCTCAGATGTAGACAGCGTTCTGTTTGGAGCTGAGTGAGTTGCTCCATATGTGTCCCCACAGAAATGTTTTGGGCAACAATAAACATCTGTCTATTTAAAATAATGAATGTGTGTGTTCCACCTCAGCAGTTACAAACTCAGAGCTAACATTTAGATTTCAGTGTCTCTGGTGAAGAAACAAATGGATCATAGAGGACATGTTATGGAAATTAATCAGAGTAGGAGCTGAACTATCAACATCATCACCTTCAAGTGGCAATAAATCTGTTGTTGTTGTACTGCTTCTCTATAGATAGTACCTGTGACATAGAACCACCTGCTTGTCTGTGAACTGCCCGCTGACTGTAAGAATGCATGTTTTTTGAGGCACTTTTGAATAATTAAAAAACTGTGATTAAATAGTTCCATGATATATGCTGTTAATGGCTTACTGTGAAAGACTCCATGTAACACAATAACATCTCCTTTGTAATCTAAGAATAGATTACAAAGGTTAAATTACTGTTAAATCTCACATTCCATAATGCTGCATATGAGGTTCGCCTGGATAAAAACAAATTAAATAAAGTTGCATCATGTAACCTTTTTGCTGGAGCGCGCACCGTCTTATCTCTACAAAGATGTGATCGCTTTGCTTCGAATGTTCCATGGTGTGACTTTAAATGTATTTATCTCCATGGAAACAAGCAGTTGTGTCACCCCAGCAAGTATTATATGAAGGTACAGTTGTTCCAAAAAGTTTGAATGTGTCAATGTTGACTTGTACACTGAAAAAAAAAAAAAAAAAAAAAAAAAAAAAAAAAATAATTATACTGATCTCATGCCCAACTGGAAAATACTAGTTTACTGTACAATTCCGCTCGTATGATTCCAGTTATTCCAGGTCTCTGTGACAGTCTGATGACAATCACACACTCCATTCACCCCGCCCCTCATATGACAGTTGTATGATTAATGCTAAGCCACGCCTCTTTTCTCATATGATTCACACTAAGCCCCTCCGCTTTTCTCTGTAACAGTCATGTGATACACGCTAAGCACCTTTCTCTGGAACAGTTTTGTTAGACCCTGCCTGCCTTTTCTTGTATGATTCATGCTAAGCCCCCCTTTCTCTGCAATAGTCATGTGATTTATGCTTAGCCCCGCCCCTTGTCTGACGACATTCACAAACCCCATTTGCCCTGCCCCTTATAAAACAGCTGTGATTCATGCTAAGCCCCATCCCTTTTCCCGTATGATTCATGCTAAATTCCGCCCTTTTCTTGTATATTTCATGCTAAGCCCTGCCCCTTTTCTCTGTGACAGTCACATGATTCACGCTAAGCACCCCTTTCTCTGCGACAGTTGTGTTAGGCCCCACCCCTTTTCTTGTATGATTCACATTTAGCCCTGCCCCCTTTCTCTGCGACAGTCGTGATTTACGCTAAGCCCCGCCCCTTGTCTGACGACATTCACAACCCCATTCGCCCCGCCCCTCGTAAAACAGTCATGTGATTCATGGTAAACCCCACTCCTTTTCTCATATGATTCAAACTAAGCCTTTTTCTTTGTGACAGCCAGCTGATTTGTGCTTTCTCTGTGTCAGTTATGTGATTCACACTGTGCGAGCACTCTCACAGTAAGGATATATGTTTTTCAAAATGTTCAGTAACATTCAGTAACCAAAAAACTGTCTTTCATTTGATAAAAAGGTTGTGCACTGTGGCTTTAATCTATACTATTCATAATAACATTTGATCATATGAGAGGTTACATTGGTGTTTGTTAGCATTCGTGTATTTTATTTGGGCTCTGTACTTAATGCAGTTTAATGGAGAAAATGTCATATCTTTATTGTGTGTTCTGCAACTACACAGTACACCCACTAGAGAGCGCCAAAGACTGCCAAATAATTGTCGGAGTTCTAGTTGCAAATGTTCAACCTGGTCAATTCTGAGAGTGACTAGACCTTGCCTAGAACACCATATATCATGAAATAAATCTCAACAATATTAAAAAGGGGGTACTTTACTTCTGTTGGGTAGTAACTGCTAACACATAACATATTGACATCACCATGTTACCTTATATTGTTTTGAAAATGCTATAGTCCAGAAAACAACGTAGAACAGTTTTATAAGTTTACACTTTCACTTTAGAGGCTCAGAGTCCCCCCTCACTTTGCTCTCCGTGCTAAGGCACTCCCCCATCAGAGCACTATCACAACACAATCAGCGTTCATCCCGCTAATGAAAACTACTGCACAACACATTAGGTTTCTCAGCTTGCAACAAACAGCAAGCAGGATTCAAACAGGGCCCTGGAGAGATAGCTGAAACACAGATGCACATTTAAAACCTCTTCAGGCATATATAAAATAAGTGATATATAAAAAATTAAAGTCTTAAGGTTACAAAGGACATGTACCTTCACTAAACGTGTGTTCATGGTATTAAAGACAGGTGACATCTGTTCATTCATTTTTTTATTATTTTTTTTTAAATTTACAATTCAATGTTTTTGTTGTGAAAGGATTCATAAATATTTCAATTATAAGCCTATAGAATATGTCATTTAAATCCCACATGTGGAAACCCTTTTATAGTTCTTCCTTCATGTCTTTGTATGTAGTGCAGTAGAAGCATATGCAAACCTGCAGTGAGGGGCGACCCCTCGGCCTTTTCAGTAGGTCTCAAACAATAATAAAAATACTTTCTCTTTTCAGTTCTGTTCAAAAATGTAGTGAAGCAGAAAGTACAGGTACCTGCTCTCAAATGTAGAGAAGTACAAAAATCTTTGCTAAGAAACCAATTTTATATCACCACTGTTAAATTCTTGAAACATATAATTTATTGAGCTTTGAAAATTTCAAACACTTTAAGTATGTTTGTACAATATACAAAATCCTCCATGGACTCGCACCACCACCACTACAAGAATTCATTAAACAAAAACCTACCACTGGCAGGAATACCAGGGCGACTACGAGAGGTGACTGTGAGGTTCCTTATAGACGTACTACCTTCGCACAGTCAGTCCTCTCAGTCAGAGGCTGTAACATCTGGAATAACATCCCCCACACAATAAGAGAATCCTCTATGTATAACACCTTTAAAACTTACCTTAAAAAATGTCTCAAATCTAATCAACATTGCTCCCATTAGAGCTGTTCAGACCTCACGGTACATCATACATATACGTTTGAAGCATTACCATGACTGTCTGAACAGACTCATATTTAACTGTTGTTGTTGTTGTTGTGCGTATGTAGGCATGCACTGCATACATGTACCCTGCAATCTATATTGTTACTGTTTTTTACTGTTATTAATATGTAAATATGTACATATGTACATATGTATGAATGTTGTAGGACCTGAGGGTAATCTCCAGTATCTTGGTCGTCTCTGAGCGGCAGGAGATGCCTAACACATGTAGATTGAAATGGCTTTAAACTAAATTAACTTATTTATTAGAATACTACAGCACTTTAAAATTACTGGAAGCACTTTAGCCACATACACACTTTACAAATAGGCACCTTAGACCAATTGGAGGGTGAATTTTTTGTGATCTGTGGAGTTGTTGTTTGTGTTGTCCTGTCTCTTGTCCCGTTTTAGATGTTGAGGGACTGCGCATGAAAATTAGCTGTGCAGCTAATTTTGGCACATTTACACGTGTATTTTTTTACTGGTGTTTATTAATGTACGTTGTCCCTTTTAAATAAAAAAAAATAAGTAAACATACAGTACTTTACTACTTTTGCTCTGTTATGTTCCACCACTGCAGACCTCATGCATAGACTTTTGTAATAAGACGTGTGGGAGAGGGGCCATCTGCTCCATCCTAGCACACGTGTGTCATACATGTTACTGCACACACATGGGTTTAACATGTTAAACACTGCACATCTGTGGCAGACTGCAGCTCCCATTGGGACCGAGGTAATTGCTCCTCAATAACTTTAAGTGCTGCCAGTTCTTTAATGTAGGTCACTTCCATTCCAATTATACAAGACGGCTCCAATGCAGCAGCACAGAAGTAGAGGATACATCGTAGTATATAGAGTTGGCAGCGCGGCAGCTCAGTGGTTAGCTCTCTCGCCTCACAGCAAGGAGGTTTGGGGTTTGACTCCCAGGCCTTTCTGTGCCGAGTTTGCGTGTTCTTCCGGTGTCTGTGCAGGTTTCCTCTAAGCACTTCCCAGCCCAAAACACAGTAGGTCAAATCCTCCAGCTAACGTAGTCCTAAGACAAAGGCAGAATTTTGTCAAAAGCCTGATCTGATAAATACATAGAATATGAATATATGTTTTTTTTTTTGTTTTTTGGGTTTTTTTGTAATCTAAATAGGGCATTAAATGTGGCTCTCTTCCTTTGTACGGTATTGGATGTAACAATAAGATGCTTTCTACCAGTTGTCACAGTTGAAAGGGGGTAGACCTAAATTAGCTTTTGCTTGTCTATTGCTGTTTTTTGTTTGTTTGTTTGTTTGTTAATTCTGTAGAGTTTATTTTAAAAAAAGGAAAAAAAAAAGTAGATCTCAGAAGCTAACCAAGGCCTGGTTAGTACTTCAATGTGAGTCTGCTGGTGCCACAGTGGGACACCAGTGGCAGAAACTGTCATTGTGTCCTTACACAAGACACTTCACCTGCATTGCCTAGTATGAGTGTGCGTGAGTGTAGGTGGCGGTCAGAGAGGTTTATGGCACAGACTGGCAGCCACTTCCGTCAGTCTATTCCAGGTCAGATGTGGTTACAATTAGTGATGTTTGGGAATGAGTCGGCTCTTTTGAATGATTCCTTAATGTGAATGGCTGAAACTGGATCTCAATTTTGATATATTTCTATCCCGGTTAACACTAAGTCAACAGAAGAATCAGCACAAAAGCAAAGCAAGCCACACGAGTGAGAGCTTAGGGCATGCACAAGAAAACATATTTGACATCATAATAACAGTTAGTTTTGAAATTTTTCATTATTGTAGTGCAACGTTTTATTTAGATTATTCATTACTTAAAAGAGTAAACACACTCCCACTTAGAACTATTTTAAACAAATCTGAGCCTTGGTCATTTCTCTCTGTAATTAGTTTGGAGATAAAATGAGCTCTCACACTGGCTTCTGTCATATAAATAAACAGGAAGAGAGCCAGTCTTTTGAATGGCTCTTTGAAATGAACGGATCCCTTAAAAAAGAGCCAAAAATCCCCTCACTAGTTAAAATAGGCACTTACCACCACTGAATATAGGGAGAATGAATAATGCATGAAATTGTGAGCATCTGGAAAAGTACTATATAAGACTAATGCATTATTATTAAGATCTGGAGATGGGTCCCCACTGCTCCTGACAGGTTGCCTCAGTGGCATTGAAGGATGGGTCAAATGCAAAGAACAAATTACCGTACAAGGATGATAAATTGTATGTTAGTCTGAACCCCCTGAAACACAGAGGAGAGGTTCGGGGCTGGATGATATGAAAAATATGATTTACACAATTCCAAAGCCTTATTCAAACCAAATTAAACTGAATTTTAATCATCGTCATTTAACACACAAAAAATTTGAAATATCTTCCTCCAAAGTCTGAACTCTGCTCCAAATTAATCCTTTTACTGACAGAGGATTGGCTGTACATCAGAATGATCCAAGGATATCGACATTATAAAGGGTTGAATCTTGATTAAAACGTGGTCATTTAAAGTCTCTTGAGGCACTTAGTTTTACAAGCTGTACTGTGCAGAGGACACATCCACAGAAGGACAGGGCTGAGAGAAAAGTGTAGAGGTGGAGTACTCAGTCTTGTTACTTAAGTAAAAGTACAAATACTGGAGGGGGAAAAAAAATAACAATAATTTAAAAAAAAAACTCATGTAAAAGTACATGTACCACATAAAAAATCAAGTACCAGTTTATACTTATATACTTAAAGAGTAAAAAGTGAAAGTATTTTGCTCATATTTAGAGGTATTATAAGGCTTCAAATGTAGTGATTTTGATAGGGATTTGTGCTGAATTTTAGAAGAAGAAACAATTGAATCAGTCTATTTTTTTTCTTGTATACTTTTGTCTGCTTAAATTATGAATTTATGTTAAAAAATAAACCCCTCGGCCATTCCAGTAGCTCTCAAACAATGATAAAAATACTTTTACTTTTCAGTCCTGTTAAAAATGTATTGGAGTAGAAAGTACAGATGCCTGCTTTCAAATGTGGTGAAGTAAAAGTAAAAAGTACCAACTTTAAAATGTGTGCTTTACTACTTTTAATTTGTTAGATCCCACTAGTACATTACACTAAAAAAGTGCACTAATTTACCCAATATTTGCTTGTAAGAAATAATAATTAAAAAAAAAAATTAAAAAAAAAGCGTATGTGGTAGTGGAATGTAAAAAAAATAAAAGTTGTAAAATACTATACTTAAGTACAAATTTGAGGTATTATACATATTTTAAACAGGTACTTAATCCTTTTCATGTGATACTTTCAGGGTTGTTGTTTTTTGTTTTTGTTTTTTTGGTTTTTTTTTGTTTTGTTTTTTTTGCGTGAGTACCTGTACTTTTACTTAAGTAACAAAACTGAAAACTACTTCCTCCAACACTACACATATGTAAAGTAACATGCTGTCAGTGATTATCAGTCCATAACATTGGTTTTATTTTAGCAGGACTCAGATAATTCTTGTGATGTGACGTTGGTGAACAAATCGAACAGTTGGAATCGGAAATAATTTAAAAATAAAAAAAAAGAAATAATTTTTACACTGATTAACACTGAACCAACATAAGAATCAGCACAGAAGCAGAGCATGCGACACGAGTGAGAGTTTTATACACAGGGGAAAAAAAAAGGCCATTATAATAACACCTTTTAAACTGTAGTTGTAGTATTGTAGTGCAACATTTTATTTTGATTACACATCATTTCAAGCAATGATCTCCCACTCTCAATTTGTAGCCTTTTTTTTTTTTTTTTTTTTTAAATCTTAGCCTTGGCCATTTCTTTCTGTGATTAGTTTGTAGATAAAATGAGTTCTCACATTGGTTTCTGTCATATGAATAAATATGAAAAGAGCCATTTCTGTTGAATGGCTCTTTGAAATGAATGGATCTGAAAAATTCAGCTCCTATAAAGATGGCTGGTGCTCTGGTCAGATTCTCCTGCCTGTGATGGGGTATGTCCACTCGTCAAGGTGACCCCTGCCTCACTTTACTCCCTGCCTCATGCACTGATTGCTGACATACAGACATATTCCACAGAAATAAACAAACTACAGTGCCATGAAAAAGTTGAACTGTTCAAAGTGACTTTAGACATGTGTGTGCTTTACTCTTTTACAGTGAACACATTATGCAAAATACAATATAACTCCCTTTCATGATACTGTCCATAGTTCCGCCATATATGTGGGACTCCACAAATAAAACACACTTCTGTTTGATGAAACAATGTGAGCTAATAACTTTCTCCAGAGAAAGAAGAGGCACCATGTGAACTGTTCATGCTGTGAATATTGTCAGTATTGTTTGCGTATTGATTTGTAAATGTCACAGGAATATTTTTATTTGAGAAAAACTTTGTTAATGGCTCATAATGCACATGTGAGTGGATATTCACAGAACTGTTGTCCACATTTTATTTTCTAATTCAAAGTTCAAATTTCCAGTTGATTGATTTCATCAGCTCATCAGCCTGTCATTCATAAAGTTCCTGTGCATCTACAGCGGACCCCCACTTTTCCAAAAGTGCCTTGTCTAGGTTCTAATTCCCATTTGACTGACACACTCGGTCAGTTTAATAAGGCCAGGAGACAGAGTCCAATGTGAAAATAAATTACGAGTCTAGGCAAACAATGGATTTTCCCTTCAAAGATAGGCATAACGACAACACTACTCCAGACGGATTTTCTGCAACAGCCTAGCATTGGCAGCTGGGTGTCAGGACACACGAAGGGGTTGTATGGAAGAGCCATACACAGAACAAGGAGACAGTTAGGGATGTGAAGAAGGGAGGAGCAGGAGGAGATAGGTGAGGAGGAGTTCCATGGTGTGTATTACCTCTCTAAGCTTTGTTTTTGCCCTTGAATAAGAAGACTTCTTTGTAGTTGACTTTGTCAAGCCCCTCCCAAGTGCGTTGGAGCTCCTCTCACTCACACATATGTATAGTATCTAAGAGGAGAAATGTGATAAAAATGCTATATTGATAGACCAAGATGTTTGTAAATGTTCAATAACACTGCTGTATAGTCATTTGTGTTTGGTCTTATTAGAACATGAATAAACTCAATCTTAAGCTCACTTTTTGTTTGTATTGGAGGTGTGGGGCACCATGGGATGATTGGTGGCCCACAGTTTGCTATTTGAAGACAAAGTGGCCCTTGGTGTGAAAAAAATTGAGAAACACTAGCTTAGACCCGGAACAAAGAAAATTCCAAAGAAACAATGCCGGAGGAGTTAAAACTCCCTGTTCTCTCCTCCAAAATGTTGTCTTCATCTTTTGACATGTTTTTTAATCCAAATTACTATAGCTGATCTGACAAAAAGCAAAGTTTGAACATGTTTCCTAATTTGCATTTTTGTAGTCAACAGCCTTTTGATTCAATAGAACTCAAGTCTTAATCTGTGACTTGTGCTGTTGTTCAGACTTCATGAACACTAGAAAGGCGTCTTGCCCTCTTTTTTAAAGAGGATGCAGCATTTCTTCAGCATGACGCTGCCTGAGCCTGGAGCTATTGTTTAGATCATGTGGCTATGGCCCATCTCAGCTGATTCTTCAGACAACACCCTGAGGACATCAGAGCTCCAAACCATCGCACCCTTGGACCATGCAGTGACTAAGATCTCTGCTCTCCCCGGTCTTATGTGCACACTTCACAGACTGACTTAATCAGTTTAGACTCAACACATAACCTTAGATAACACTTGGGTTTATCTAAGCTTTAATCTTTAGACCCCAGTCTAAAGTTAGTCTTTAGACCACACTCATGTACATATGTCATATTCAGATGCTGTAATAAATATTGATAAGCCACAATTTGCATTGGTGAATAGCGCTGTTATTTCCAGATATTGGCCAATGACATAGTACAATAATTTACAAATCTTCAGAACATTGTTTAAGTAATTAATTATGATAATCCATTATACTGGATTGCAGTGACGTGAGGTGAGGTTCATGGCTGGTGAGGCACTGACGTCATCACAATCAGATTTACAAACATACAAACCAGATTTTGGCGAGTACATTTGGCCCTGGGCCAGTTTCTCTCCCAGTGACTTAGGGCCAGAATAAAAAAGAATTTCAAAATAAAAGTCCTGAAGTCCGTATGAAATAGCTCTAATAGTATGACATAAAAAGCAAGCTGGTTTTGTATTGTTTTTTTTGTTTTTTTTATCCTTATTCTGGTTCCCCAATTTTCAATTGATTCAAGTCATCAAATGTTTTACCATTTCGTACCACTCTGTTTGAAAAGAGCGAGTCTTTCGTCCCATAGTCTGGAGCAAACCCTTTAACTCCGACGTTGGTCTTCCTTTAATTAGAACCTCCCGCTTTGACCGAAAGTCAAGTTTAGAAAACTGCTTGAGCTTTAATATGTAATCTTCCTCCATTTAAAAAGTAGGGCCAGACATGAAGAAAAAAGTGAACGGATTGCTAAACTTGATTTGCTAACTCTAAATTGTAGCTTGCTGTCACTATTCTGCGGCCCCTTTTCTGCAGGAGTTGCAAGAATCCCTGGCCTCACGAGTGCCCCCTACCATGAGGCCAGGTAACTATGTGCCTCCCCCAGTGTCTTTTCACAGCCCCTTAAAGCAGCAGCTGTCACTGCTCAGCGTACAGCACAGTCAGTCCATGTGAGGCACGAACGGCTGGTGCCTCTCCACATGTCTCTTCTCAGTATTTCAACAGTAAACGTAAAAATTAAGCGATTTTGAATAAAAAAGCCTCACCTGCCTCCTATGACTGCACATCACTGCTGGATTGGTAATATTTTTTATTTTTATTTTTGTTGAGCAGTGTCCCAAAATTCTTTTCTTAGTCAAAGCCAAACACTCACAAAGCACCCGGGAGTCCTGCTTTAACTTAGAACTAAACTTAATCCAATTCTTTATGTCAATTATCTCCTTTACTCTCACTCTACACCATTACATTCCTATTCAGAATTAGCAAGTTGTCTATAAAGGTGGATGTTTGTGTCTTGAAGCTAATGCTAACCAAAATAAAACTGAATTGTTAGTGTTTAAAGGTCTTATATTATTCAAAATGGACTTTAAGCCGTGTTATAATGTTGCTACCTCATCAAAAACATACTCGGAATAATGTTTTGTTTTGATCACACATGTTTGAGTAATCCTTTATTATTTGTCTGTCTACATCTCCAAAGCTCAAAATGCTCTGTTCCACCTTGTGATGTCATGAAGGGGTAGTTTTCATGTTAACATCTGCCTTTACCGTTGTGGTAAAGAAGGAGCTGAGTCGAAAGGCAAAGCTCTCGATTTACCGGTCAATCTACGTTCCTACCCTCACCTATGGTCATGAGCTCTGGGTCATGACCGAAAGGACAAGATCGCGGATACAAGCGGCCGAAATGAGTTTCCTCCGCAGAGTGGCTGGGCGCACCCTTAGAGACAGGGTGAGGAGCTCAGTCACACGGGAGGAGCTCGGAGTAGAGCCGCTGCTCCTTCACGTCGAGAGGAACCAGCTGAGGTGGCTCGGGCATCTGGGACTATGTCTCTCGGCTGGCCTGGGAACGCCTTGGGGTCCCACCGGAGGAGCTGGAGGATGTGTCTGGAAGTCTGGGAGTCCCTGGTTAGACTGCTGTCCCCGCGACCCGGCCCCAGATAAGCGGAAGAAAATGGATGGATGGATCTGCCTTTTATTTTTAGTTCAGTAGAGATCAGCCATTCCATCATCCAAATGATTCAGAGAAGGTGTATGGAGTTTAAAAACACTGGACTTCCTGAATTACCACCTGACAAAAGGCAGAACAAAGTGTTTTGTGTGTTAAACATGAGTGAATGAAACAAAACACAACTTTTTTTTATTTTTTTTTTATGAGGAAACATTATAACATGGATCAAAAAATAGCGTAATATGGGTTCTTTAAATATAGTGCCACAATGTAAGCTATTCAAAACCATAGATTCCAGTGCATCTATACGTTACTGAGTAAGAGTGAGTTCTGGCGTGGCACGGTGCACAGCTTTTTGATAGAGCTATGGCGTCATCTAGTGGTCTTTGTCATATTATGCATCTTCATTCTGTTGCATTTCTTTTTAAATAGTGTCTCAATAAGAAAATGTAAAAAATAGACTAAAACGCATCACAGGAGAAACCATGAACCAAGAATAAAGTTTGAGCTTATACAAATAATTTAAATAGGTGCAGGTAAGAGCAGTTAAAGCTAATACTGTTAGTATGATGCACTGTACAGGAAGGGCCAGAGCAGGCTCTATCTCCTGAGGAGACTCAGGTCTTTTGGAGTGAGAGGGCCACTCCTGAAGACCTTCTATGACTCTGTGGTGGCATCAGCCATCCTGTACGGTGTGGTCTGCTGGAACAGCAGCATCACAGAGGGGGAGAGGAAGAAGCTGCACAAGGTCATCAAGAAGTCCAGCTCCGTCCTGGGCTGTCCTCTGGACTCAGTGCAGGAGATGGGGGACAGGAGGGTCCTGGCTAAGGTCATCTCTATGCTGGACCATGAGTCTCACCCCCTGCAGGACGCTCTGTCTGCCCTGGAGAGCAGCTTCAGTGACAGAGACTGATTCACCCTCGCTGTGTGAAGGAGAGGTTCCGCAGGTCTTTCCTTCCTGTTGCCGTCAGACTGTATAATGAACACTGTTAACACTGAGCATGTGTCATTCAACCATATTTAACCAAACCCATGTGCAATACTCAAGTCACTTTACAGAGATGTATATCTATATGTATATATGTGTGTATATTAGAGTTTTATTTTTGAGTCTTGTTCTTAAATTATTTCTAGCTATTTATCTATTATCTAGTTTTATTATTTTCTTTTTTTGCATGTACGATTTTCCTTCTGTCCTCTATGTGTGGTGCAATGCTGGAATTTCTCCACTGTGGGACTAATAAAGGCATGTCTTATCTTATCTTATGATGTGTGTATGCGACATCCAAACTTTGTAGAATCCCTATAGTTTAAATAGAGCTGGAGGACAGGTCAGGTCTATGGTGGAATTTTGTGTGTAACTGTGAGACTGCAAATTGGTTGATTTATGGTTCAGATCTCTGGAATTACTGGGCCTGTCAACATCAAACATAAACTGGCACAAATTCAGCCTATTCTCTGTCAGTATAAATATTATTTGTTTAATTGGTAATGTATAATTAGTAATGTGCTGGTGCCATTATTCAACATGAAAGAAATTAACTGCTGATAAAGTTGAACATTTGCACATCGTAATTGGGAAGGCTATTGTCTAATTGGTTAAAAGTACAGTTAGTAACTTTCTGGATGTGGTATGTCACCTGCATGTTTCCATGGGAACTGAGACAAGCAGAAGTAGCCCCTCCTCTAGGCAAAATAAGAGTCAGGGTTGTGGAGATGCAAGCCCTCTCGTAGTAAGGACGCATGTTTTTCAGTTCAATCAAACAAACAAAAAAAAAACAAAAAAGCTTTTATTTTAGTCAATTATTGGCTAAGTTGCGCCATAAAGGCAAGGCAAGTTTATTGTATTGCACAATTAGTACATAGTGTAATTCAAAGTGCTCTACAGAATAAGAAAGATATTAAAATCACACAAATGAAAACATTAATAATCACAAATAATCATCATAAAAGTAACATTAAAACAGAAGAGTGCAGAATAAAAACCTTTCAGTCATATGCCCAGCTAAAAAGAACTATTTTGAGCCTGGATTTAAACATTGTCAAAGTAGAGACCTGTCTCACATCCTGAGGAAGACTGTTCCAGGTTTTAGCTGCAGAAAACTGAAAAGCTGATTCCCCATGTTAGACCTGCCTCTGGGCACCAGCTGAGTGCTTCTCTACTCCTTTTAAGTGAGATTTCCTGTGGCCTTGAACACCCCTCTCCCCCCTCGGGACTTCCCTTTGCAACACTGACGTGCTGTGTCGGGGCGTGGCCTGCGCAGGTAGCCCAGACAGGTGCACTACCCACGCTTCACTTGGCCGGTGGCGTTACGTGGAGCGGTGCGTAGAGAGGTGCGTGGAGCGAGGCATGGCCCGCAGCTGCGTGGGCAAATGTGCGCTCATCTTCTACCTGGCTTTGCTGTTCGACGTGGCGGGGCTCGTGGTGCTGCTTGTGGGGATCTTTGGGAATTTAAGACTCGACGGGCGCTTTTACGGGGATTTCCTCATCTACACGGGCGCTCTCCTCATTTTCCTCAGCCTCGTGTGGTGGGTGCTCTGGTACACGGGGAACGTCCAGCTTTACACGGGACTGGACAGGCGCGCCACGGGGGTTTCGGACTCCAGCAATGTCAGTTTCACACACTGGGCTCGCAAGTTATCCAAGACACTGTCCGGGAGCAGCGTCAAAGGTGTGGACGACTTGGAAGCGGAGAAGAAGCGCGCCATGGCCAACGAGAAGGAGGCGAAGGGGGTCCCGTGGGAGAAGCGCGGGTCCGGGCACGAAAACAAGGGCTTTGACGCGGGGCCAGAGGCGGTGGACAATAAGAACGTGGAGCTGGGAGTGCTCGGGAGCGCAGAGGGAGCTCCGCGGGAGGACAAGGCGGAGAGGCTGCTCTAGACACGGTCAGTTTGTTCACAGGTTAAGAGCTGACTTTTTTTCAGTAGAAACCAAAGAGCCAGTGCACACAGGGATCTATAACCGGAGAATAACGTTTGGGGTCTTAATATTTTGGTCCATAAAAGCATTGTGTTGGTAGAATAACTGTGCATAATGCTGTAGTGTAGTGTAGTGCAGTTTTTTTATTTATTACATTTTGTTGACATTTTATTAAATATTTAGTGACGTGACACTTTTAGCCTATGGGATCCAACTCTTTTTGATCCGCTCATGTCAAAGAGCCGCTCAAAAGACTCTTTTAAAACGGTTTATATGTTTAAAACGGTTAAAACTGAGAGTGGGAGTGTGTTTATCCTTTGAAGAGTTGCATCATCTAAGTAAAACGATGTTGCTTCAGCGTTAATCCGTGTACAAATGCATAAAAAAACTAAAAAGAATAAGATTTTGGTTCTTAAAAAAATAGATCTGGTTCTAACCATTCACGTTAAGGAAGCTGGCTCATTCGCGTAGGTCAAATCACTAGTATAAATGAGCCTGTTGTAATTACACACTCAGAATTTGGGGATCTAAAGTCAAGCTTCACAAATATATTGTTGGACATTAACTATTTTATTGTAAAATGATTATTCTTATTTTATTTCTCATTTTTTGTAAATATAATGTTAGTTACTGCATTTATTTAGCATACATTTTTCTGGTAGAGAGTCATTCTTGTTTCCATAGTCTTGCTTTGTTTGACAGGTTTGAAAGTATCCATGGGTTTCAGAACAAAATGAGAAATTACAATCGTTACTACAGCAATTAACAATAAACTAAATTTAAAAATGACTTTGAATGGAAAAAAACAACAACTTAAAGTGTTGCGTATAACAGGAAGCTGAAACCACAAGAATAAACTTAATACTCTCCAGGTAGAGTTGATGCCCAGGCCAAGGCACAGGGGAGAGGCAGCCTCGCTCACAATGAGAATTGGTATTTCTCAAGGCAATAAAAACAGATGCGATGAATAAGTGTGAGATGGATCTGTTTAATTCCATACTGTGAAACCTGAGAGATGAAGTACCTATTTAAATGTGTACTTTAAAGGGTATGTATTACGCTTATTATGCACGTTTCCTCATCAAAAAGTGAAGTTGTGTTTTGTTTCATTGACACATGTTTAACACACAAATCCTTCATATTTACGCTGAGTTCTTCTCTGAAACAGAAAACAGTTTTTCCTTGTGGTGTGAAGTGCTCCACTGTGTTTTTAAAGTCCATACACTTTTACTAGAATAATTTGGGTGATTTCAGCCCTGGAATTGCCAATCTCTACTAAACAGAAGGTAAAAGGAGCTGTTCACATGAAAACTACCGCTTTATGACATCACAAGGTGGAACAAAGCATTTTGAGCTTTGGAGATGTAGACAGACTAATCATGCATCCATTTTCTTCTGGTTATTCAGGGCTGGGTCACGGGGGTCAGCAGCACGGTCTCCCACAGTTCCCACACTATTTGTCGAAAGTAATTAAGTTCCACTTCCTCAAAATGCATTGTTAGGTTCACATCAGTTTTTCGTTCTTTTACGCTTTGGACACACACGAGGGAAGCTGGTTGACGAACCCTTTATTTTGCTAAGCTAATATTAGTTGTTGAATTATTTTGATGTAAATATGGTACAAAATTATAATTCTAATTTGGAAATTGTCTATTGTTATTTTAAGTTGATTCTGTGAATGGTAAACTACTACTTGAGGTCAATGTGAAACTTATTTGTAGTTGTTTTATGGTATTTTAAAGCAAGAATTCAGTTGACAACAAATGTCACTGCACTTTTTATTTAATTTTGCACTATTTCCTGGTGAGATGTGATTTTTATTCTGAGGCTAAATACAGATTTAGATGCTTTGTGCAAAAGCATGTAATGTAATGCTAAATCAGCTAGGGTTTACTGATTCAGTGGATAAGTTTAAAGGAATTATTGTATTATTACCTGTTTGGTAATATAAAGAAGTTAATTTTATGATTTACAAAAGGTTAAAAAAGGATTAAAAGTAACAAATTCAATTGGATACAAATATTAATCACAAATCACATGGTTAATGAGTTATAAAGATTAAAGGAGCAATTAGTTTTATTATTTTTGCAAAGATTAAAAGCTATTTTATGTACAACAATGATGTTTTGAGTTTAAAACCTGCATGTGTGTTACTGATATTGTAAATTATCCAAGGGGAATACAATATTTGATCATTTGAGAGAAAAAACAAAAAACAAAAAAAACATATAGCTACTACTACAAAGATTAGAGAATGGAAATAAACAGAAATGTGAGTGGAGAATGGCAGCTTTCGCTATTCGTGTTGATCTGATTGCGTGGTAACCACTCAAACAGCCACAACAAGGAACCCTTTTGAACAATTGACTTTGACTGAAATGACTGAAATATCACTGAGCTCACCTGGACTTGGGGTTTGTGATTTAATGTACACAGTGTATGCAACACGGATTCCCAGGTGTTTAATTGTAAACATTTTTTTTTTTTTGTTTCATTGTTCTACCTAAACTAAACCATCATTGCCCATTTCTGTTTCCTGGCATTTCATTTACACTCTATTCTTATTCCTACTGTAGCCCTTGCGAACCTATCACTTTGTCCAAACTACTAGATTAGTTTAATTTACTATTCTTGAGTCGTTGTTTACACACCTCAGCTGGCTCCTCTCAAAGTGGAGAAGCAACAGCTCTACTCCTCCCGTGTGACCAAGCTCCTCACCCTGTCTCTAAGGGAGCACCCAGCCACCCTATGGAGGAAGCTGATTTTGGCCGATTGTATCCACGATCTCATCCTTTTGGTCATTACCCAAAGCTCATGACCATAGGTGAGGGTAGGAACATAGATTGACTGACAAATACTTCTGATGTCCACCACTGGCTTCAGGGGTTGCTGCTGCCACAAGCACCACGACCTTACAACCACAGCTCTGAGAAGCCGCATCAACAATAGAGGCGGAGAACATGGCCACTTTGGGAGAAGCTTTCCACAGGTGCAATTTGAAAACCCCGCTGACAGAGGGCTCCACCACACATTCCCAACAGACCCTCACCCTTTGGGCCTGCCAGGTTCTTCCTCCGCCAGTGAATCCAACTCACCACCAGGTGGCAATCGGTTGACACCTCTGCCCCTCTCTTCACCCGAGCGTCCAAGACACGCAGCCGGAGGTCAGATGACATAACAACAAAGTCGATCATCGACCTCCTTTGTTATGGACAAACTGACTAGCACAGAAGTCTAATCACAGAACACCACTCTGGGAAGAACAGCTTTCCTGATCTGAACCTATCACCCCTCTCCAAGTGCCACTGTTGTTGCCCACGTGAGTGTTGAAGCCCCCAGTAGAACAATGAAGTCTGCGGTCGGTGCACTGTCTAGTATCCCTCCGAGGGACTCCAAGAAGACCAGTTACTCTACACTGCTGTTCGGCCCGTAAGCCGACACAACAGTGAGAGACCTGTCCCCAACCTGACGGTGCCGGGACGCGACCCTCTCGTTCACAGGGGGAGAACTCCAACAGGTGTCGGCTGAGCTGTGGGGCAATAAGCAAGCCCACACCAGCTCGCCATCTCTCCCAGTGGGCAACGCCAGAGAAATCCTAATTATAATCCAGGACTACTCAAATGTGTGAATAAAAGAAAACATTTACATTCAAAGACGGGTATGTTTTTGATGACATTATAACATGGGTTAAACCTCGCACGTATCCATTTTGTGTAATATAGGGCCTTTTAACGGTAAAAAGTATTTCATACAGATTTTGAGATATATTAAAATATTAAAATGTTAAAATGAATGATGTTCGTCAACAGTAACAATACTAATCACTTTCTTATTCAGTCAAAACTATGCTATAATGAAGGTGCTAAAAATAACCCGTGGCATGATATGAAAGTACTTGTTACTTTTCAGTCTAGCTGAGTAGAAATATAGTGAAGTAAAAGTATCCACTGCAAAAATGTACTTACTTTTTAAATTGCAGAATGACAAGCTAGACCATTCCTTCCTCTAAAACATAGTTAACATCATTATATTTAAGATTTTACAAAGAATCTTACCTAGTCTTTTCTACTTTTGTACTTCCTGGCTGGACACTGGCAGCAGTTGTGACATAGGTAGAGGTATGTAAACATGGTCAAACATTTAAATTACACAATAGTTATGCTTAGACAAATCAAAAACAACAACACCTTTATTTTGTTTAAAATATTGTTTAAACTGTCAGCAAAATATCTGCCTTGTGCGTAAATTGTCTTGATTGTAGATGGAATTTTCTGTTCTGAGTTCATTTTACTGTCAATTCCTATATTTTTGTTGTTTTCTACTTTTTTCCACAAACAGTCAGTAAAACTATGATAAATATTCACATGCACTATCCCATCAAACCAAGTTAGAATTTGAAAACATAAAAAATCTGGTGTGTATTTGTGTTGTGAGTGGACATAAGGTTGGGCAGTATCGTATTTGCTTTGGGTGTAATATGAAATATTCTTGTATTGTATTGTGGTATAATCTGCATACACGTTAGTCACCGCTAACACCCAGAGCAGCTCCAGCTGGAGGCAGAGTGTTTTGAGCAGAGCCTCCACTGATAAACTAAGGATGATGCAGCCAAGATCTAATAATTTCAAATGGTGATAAATATAGAAATCTACAGCCAATCTTCTGTCAGTAAAAGCATGCAGGTTGAAGCAGGCAGAAGAAATTTTACTATTTTCTTTCTCTGTCGTGTTAATATTGACTGAATTAGTGTGTTTATAATGCAATATTTTTTGTCATATCCTCCAGTCATGGGGCTACTACTTTGCACAAAGCACTTTTTTTTTTATGTATTTAATTTTTAATACTTAATCCTTACTATCATTGTAGTTTTTGACAACATAAAGTAACATATATTAACACAAGGACTTTACTCAGGCAAAATTAACTATGTAATTGGCATGTTATTACAGGTTACATAGTGACTTGTGCTTAGAGCCGTACAATTAGTCACATTTGAAACAAGACTCAGTCATTTCTAATCAACAATTATTTGCCCCGGTGTTTTTTTAATCGAAAGGTCTACAGCCAATCATCTGTCAGGAAAAAAAAGTGTTTGGCAAAATTCTTCCTTCAAAGTCTGAACTCTAATCCAATTACAATGATTGAACATCCTCAGTCATTATTAAAAGGGGACATACTTTGTAAAATATACCCAAAGTGACCAAGAAAAGCCAGTGACATAGTGTCTAAAGAGCCAGGATTGGCCTCCCTGTATAAACCTGTGTGGCAATAGTTACATGTTGCATTACACCTGAGACTTCTGAGGTCACATTTGACAACAGGGCGTGTGCACCAACGCTAACTGATTAGGAAACATAACCACATCAGAGCACACATGTGTACACATTGGTCAAGTGCAGCCAGCTCAAATAGTCTTTAAATACTCTGTACATGGGGCTAGTCTGCATGACACACCTGTGCGACAAAGCTCTAGTCTATTCAACAGGTGTGTAAAAAAAAAAGGGTGGGGTGGTCTTTACACATAAAACAGAATGGAGCATTTCAACAATAAAAGTTGAGGTCAACTCCATAAACAATCCAATTTGAATCAAATAGACCACAATTGATTTCACTAGCTATTGATGATTGAGCTAATTATCAAACCTGAGCATTCTTCAATATGCCATTAACTTCAGTTGAATAAATGCAAGCTGGAGAAGTATGTTTCAAATTGTGCTGCCTGTGGGCTCAAAGGGTTGCCTGAACAGCCAGTCCCTTCTACATTCTGTTTGAATCCAGAAGGATCTGGAATCGGACCATAGAGCGTGACAAAACTCCGTCCTAATTTGGGACAGTCTAACCACAGGCCGCTAAGCTTTATCAGGTGTCTCTCAAATGCAGAACACATCTCCTATCCTCTTGTATCATTCAAAACAAAACATATTATTTCTTTTACCTGAGATAAATAAGAGTTTGTTGCTTCGATTGTTGATTCTGTGGAAAGTTTCTCAGTCCTCATTGCTGTTCAAGAACCAAACTGACCCTTCATCTCTCTAATTGGTTAATCTGCCTGTCAATCACTCCCTCTGATTTCAGGGAGACAGGACATGGCTCCAGATCTACTTCTCTTGGTAAAGTTTTGTCAAAGTTTGTGGTTCAGACTGGACAGGTAACTCAAAGGGCATACTGCCACACAGCCAAAACAGACATGAAAATATATCTGTGATATGTAATGACTCTATAGCAGTTACTAGAAAGTTTGGGTGGAATTTGTTGCAGAGAATGTGGCACAAAAATCCTCCATGCAATGCAGAGAAATTTTTCTACAATGTTAACATGGCACTGTAAAGAAATGTCCAACTGGAATGGATGTAAAGTAGTATAACTGTTGTTTCTAGTTAAAACATACTTCACTGCAAAAAAATGAATTTTGATTATTTTTTAGAAAGAATACTGTCCCCAATAGCAGTGACAAACAATAGCCTCTCCCCTACTAACATCTAAAACAGACTTGTAGGAAGTAAAAATGTGTTAATGAACCATTAAGAGTAATCAGTGTTGATTACATATAAAGATATTTTGGTCTTAAAAAGAAAACAAAACAAAAAAGCAAGCAAAATGGAAAGAAGAGCCCCATACCAGACCATATATGTCCAGTATGGTCTGTGCCACTGCTTCAAGACCCTTCTTCACATGCACAATTATTAGATTTGCAACCAAAAATGTGCTTTGTCTTACTGAGGAGATGCATCATAACTAGACCAAATTTGCATAACTATTTATTGACAAGAACTACAATATACAATTTAAAAGACATATCTGAATTCAAGTGAATGACATTGACTGAAACAACAGAATGGAGTGAGTGAGGCTTAGGAGAGGCTTTCCTGTTGTGTCTCCAGAGTTCACCTTGCTTCCCCTGGAGGCTACTATGATGCTGCAAGACAAGACACAGAGAACAGACACCTATTACTGTACTCAGAGTCATCAAATCCAGTGTCAGGGCATTCTACCTGTTGAGCTGCACTGAGACTTTTGAGTTTTTCTGTTACTGTATTTTAGTGCTCAGCATGTTTACATTAAACCTCTAGGGCAAATAAAGACATTGACATTGATTTGACTGAAGCTAAAATTTATTTTAGTAAAAAACTATAACATAAACTACAGATTGGTCCAAACTAACCCTGTGTTGGTGTGTTGCAGGAGCTGATGCAGAGGTGGTCCGGGTGTGGTCCTCCAGGACATGTTTACACGGCTCTCACTACAGACACTTTGTACAGTTCATGTGGATGGACTGTTTGTTAGTCAGGGAACGCTCTGAATCCTTCAGAGCTGTGCACAGTACTCAATAACACAAAGTACTTTTTATGTTTGTATGTTCTCTATTGCCACAAATGTAAATTATTTGATTCTTGTGTAAATAAAAGTTTATATTAATTAAATACATTGACTACATCATCATCACATCAGGGTTTATACATGCAGAACATTATATTCACACGACATCACAACATTTTATATCAGTGGGTCAGGGCAGATTGCAGATTCGTTGTTCTGGTTTATGGATAATATTCCTATGACACTTTGCCACTCTGAGTCCCCCCTCCCTTTGCTCTCTGCACGACACAATCAGCGTGCATGCTGCTAATTAAACTACAGCACATCGCATCAAGGTTTGTCAAGTTGCTGTTTTATTTGAATTTTTTTATGGCGTGAGAGAGCATGGGTGACGTAGAATTGTGGGCTGAGTACTGGGCAGAATTGTACAGCTAACCATAAGGAAGTTTACAAATAGGCCTCGCTAAAATACTCAAACATGCATGGATGACATATAAAACCTCTTCAAGCATGTTTTTGATGAGGGGAAAAACATAACATGGCAGAAAGAAATGAAAAACAATTTTGCATAACACCCCTCTTTAAGAAATGTCCATGTGACATTAGTTTTAAGAATGCTACCTCTCACAAATATGCATTAGTAAGTATGAAGCTATGCCTAACTTCATTAATGGTTATTGTTTTATCAACCAAAAACATGCAAAGGTTTACCTTCCCGTCATTGGTTCTCCAGACCGGGATCCTGGTTTAAGACCTGCAAGACCTGTCCAAGGGGGTGTGTCAAGTGCATGTTTATAAATGTACTTACAGAGTGGAAAGTAGGATTATGTTGTAGGAGGCATTAAGTAGTTTGAACAATATTGTTTACTGTTATATTTTCTTTTGCAATATTAGTATTTCAAATTTGTTATTGCGACAGGCTTAACAAATAGGTATGGAACAGTTGAACCGTCCTTCAGTTCACTAGGGCAACTTGTTTGGAGCAAAGGGGGATGCAGTGCAGCGCCCAGGGACCCATCTCCAGATCTTGAGCTAGGCTTGGTCAGGACTACCTTAGCTGGAAGATTTGACCTATAGTACATGTTTTGGGTTAAACAGAGTGCCCAAATAAAACCCAGCAAGATACAAGAAGAAACATACAAACTCCCAAAAGAAGAATCTCAACCACTGTGCAGAGTAGCAGAAAGCACTGTCACTGGAGGACCTCTGGCATGTGTGTGCAATTGTCTCAGATGCCGTGGGATGTTTTTCAATCTGTTGTGATATCTGACCCTATTCAGAACACAAACCTGTCCATCCAGGTGCTGCTGTTACTGGTATACCTCTCACCTTACACACACTAGGTTTGCATGCTTTGTGGGGACGTTACATTAACTGGCAGCCATTTCCTGGAAACGGATCATTTTCTTCACCATAGTTACTACTTTTGCAACCTAAATCAGCCTGTCAACCTTTACCCGCTGGTCTAATATTGAAAGATTTCCCTTTGAACCTGATGTTTGTTCCCCACAAACTACAAAGTCCTCAAGAATTCCCTGAAACACGTGAGTTACAATAAATGTGTTCCATAAACCCAGTATATTGTCCCATATGTTGGCTAGGATACGAAGAATGTGTAATGTGTCTTGGTACCGCTGATCTGTATCTACCTTAGCAAACAATAGCAATGCAAACATAATGCCAAAAAGAATCCATTGTGTTGTTTGACTCTAAATAGTACATTATAGTATGGTATATATAGTTATCATTATCTGAGATTTGTTCAAATAATAGAGTTAATGTATTACAATTCTACGGGGTATTAATTGCTAACACATAACATATTTAGAGCATCATGTTACTGTTTGTTCTTTTGAAAATGCTACATTCACTGAAAACAACATCGGTGTCACTTTTGTTTTTGGCGCTCTGAGGTCCCCCTCCCTTTGCTCTCCATACTCTCCAATCACTTTCGCTTCAGAACAACAGTCAGTGTGCATCCCGCTAATGAAACTACTGCATCTACCTATCGCATTAGGATTGTCAAGTTGCTGTATACAGTTTTGTATCATGCTTTTGTATATTTATGGAGAATTGTCTTGTGGGAGCATGGGTGACGTAAGCTTCATGGGAAGAGCATTGTACAGAATCTTACAGCTAGCCGTAAGGTTCAAATAGGGCCCGGGAGGGATCACAGTATTACTCAAACATGCATGGATGACATATAAAATGTCCTTTGTATGAGTAAAACAATAACACAAAAGTGTGAATGAAACAAAACACAACCCCGGGTATGTTTTTCATGAGGAAACATTATAACATAGAACAGAAAAAAATATATAATATGGGCCCTTTAATGAAGAAAAATAATTTTAATGTCCAAGAGGATAAGGCTTGAATCGTTAATCAGGGGTTGCCCAGCACACATTAGCAAGGGGCTATTGTGAGATGTATAGAAAAGTGCCCACTTTTAGAACAGTAGAGGAAGCAAACCTTGGGGAAGCAGAGTATAGGTGAAGATCACATCGACACCTCTGCACCTGTCTGCAGCTGTGAGACTCCTCCTCCTGTCTGCAGCTGTGAGACTCTTCCACCTGTCTGCAGCTGTGAGACTCCTCCACCTGTCTGCAGCTGAGCCCCAGGGAGCCCTGAGCTCTGCAGGCTTTTTCCAAGGAGGAGTCCTGTTACTCTGCAGGGAAAAATTATATGATTCAACAGTTTGTGATTGATACATAACAGCTGAGAGGTCTGTCTATTAACTTTCACAAATGGGGAGCATTTTAAAGGCCACCGTTTAAAAATGTGAGCTTTATTTTTGTTTTTTGTTTTGGTTACATTAATTGTGTAATGTTACAACTTTTTTGTCATAGTATTATGACGTTATTCCCATAAAATTGTCAATTGTCACACTATTGTCATAAAATTACTTTTTCTGGTGTTGATTTTATCCCTGTCATTCTCTACACTTCCTAAGAGGTTGTGAAACCTGGGGGGAAAAAAAAACAAAACAAAAAACAAACCAAAAAAAAAACATTGGACTGACTTAGTCATCATGTAAGAGAGAGGATTTCTCCAAAGTGTCTGTACTGCACACCTCAGTGAAACACAACACAGATGGTGGTTGTGGGTTTCGCACTGATGGGAAGTTTGACAGAAGCATCAAGATAAACAATCACACCCAGGAATCACATAACTATTCTTTTGATATTTCAGATCCCCCTTTGATAAATGGGTGATTTCCTGCCACAGTGGCTGACTTGTGCAGATACGAAAGCTGGCAAATGACAGTGTCACAAAATCAAACTGCCAGTTTGTGCCCAAAATAACTAAATTGCATCAGATACCATTAAATATGTGACAATACAATAGCTACTGTCTGTCTAATCCCTTAGTCAAAGACTCAAAGACAAAAAATCATTTAGGGAAGGACAAAAGGACTGAAACGAATTTTCTTTTTGTGTGTGTATATATATATATATATATATATATATATATATATATACACATGCATACATTCCACACTTGTAGACACACACATGCCCCACACTGGGGGTAGACTGACAGAAACAAGGCTGCCATTCAGTGCCCTTTGCCCCTCTGACCACCACCAACACTCACGCACCATTTTCATTCTAGGCAATGTGGGTCTTACTTAAGGACAATGACAGTTTAGGTTAATAATTAATGGGTTTTTATTCATTCCATTCAGTTTACTCAATTCACATTAGGCTTAAGAATCATTATTTAATTACTATATAAATAATTAAAAATGAACCTGCACCTTTTTTGCTGTGAGAGGAGAACACAAGTGTCAAAGACTGGCAGTGGCATGTTAGACCTGCCGGGTAAAGTGTGAAGAGCCATGACTTATTAAGGAGGAGGAGGTGTAGGTGTCTCTGGGGCCTCATTTCCAGCTTGACTCACACTCACAGCCGTGCTCCATTTGCTGGGTCGAGTCTTGTGTCAACCTGACACTGACTCAGCCCCAGTGAGACAAAGGGACGATCCGGTTCATGTGGCATGGAGCTGCTGCTAGTCTGGATAAAAGTAGTGAGGTGAATAAAAACAGTAGAATTATAATGAATATTTATACAATTACCAAACAATTAGCAAAATATGTCTTGCTCCACTGACCTACAAAGTAACTGTATATTTTGTTACAGTTGCATTAAGTCTAAAAAAAACACCTTATATGAGCTATTTTATTTGGTAGTTTTGTTTCCCAACTTTGTCTCGTTTTTGCGAAATCTTGATGTAACTGGAGCTCAGAATGTTCTAACTGACAAATTCAAGCACAAATATTGCACTTTTCTGGGGTTTTGCTGGAGAGTTTCACACATCTCGCAAATACAGCAAATTGGTTTTGGTCTAATTCTGAAATGATACAAAATACAAACTTGAAACTTTAACAATTTCTTATTCAACAGACAAACCGAAATACTGAATGTTTTTGGTTGTATAAGATCTGCCCAAATATGTTTTCTCAGACCACCTCATTTTGTGAACTTTAATTGTACATTCAGAGGACAAAGGTAAAATCACTAGTAATGATTGTGATTGATGAATATTAACACATAAATGTTCTGTCATTAGTGCACCTCTGACATACACAGAGGGGCAGCTTCAAATAGTAATCAAAATGTGTCTGCTGTTTGCTGTCTGCATTTAAAGAATACATATCGTGCTTGTGTTTGCTATATTGTTATAATCTATGACACCCATGAATGACTCGAGTCTCAAGTCTTGTTCGAAATACAGAGTGTGCACTGCGGAAAGACATGTCTTGACTGCGGTCAAAGTCAAACATCTTTAAATTCTGAAGATGACTTTGGATGCATTCTGGTACAGCAGACTGTTTACTGACCCTCGTCTGCACACACAGAGCCTAGCACTGTTTAGGACACAGCACAGAGGCTTTTAGGAGAGTTTGGATCATGGAAGAGCCTACCTGCCGCAGTGGACACAGACTGTAAACACTTCTGACACAACATGACGCACTCTGACACACAGGACAGCTGAGCAAATATGTTATACTGTAGGTCAATGTGTAGGTGAACATTTTGTTCATAAAAATTAGTCTGATTTGGGGGGACTTCCATGCAATGGCTGTATTGGCTTGTCTAGTCTCATGCTCTCACTCTGCTTTACGTTTCTCTGTAACTATTTTGGAGATTGACTCTATTATGGAAACACTGTAGTCATTTTTCGCTGTGGCCCTGATCAGCCTTGCATATGTTTTATACCTAAAATAAACCCAGCTCACTGTTCTATAGAGCAAACAGCAAAAGAAGGAGTGATACCACGAGTGAGCACTTAGAGAAGCAGTTGTGGGAAAAGAAAGGGTGTTGTAAAGTTTGTGCAGGTCTCTACACAGAGAGAAAGGACAAAAGCACCACAGGAGTAATAGCTGTTATGCAAGTGTATCGAGCACAAATGAAAGTGAAGAAACCACTGTTTTGGAGGATGCGTGCTTATTGTATAGCCTGGGTATAAGCGTGTGCTCTTAATCAACTGGGGATATTGAGAGACAATCAAAGAGAGAAATGGGAATGGCTCCAGAGAGGGCTCATGATCTGCTGTATGCTGGGGATAGAAATATTGTGGCTAGCCTTCTCGCCCTCACAGCAAGAAGGTTCCAGACACTTCTGCAAGCACCAAATTTACAGCAGCAAACAGAGTGAGAAGTGTGTGCATATATTAAAGAGAGAGGAGAGGATATGGGTCTGTGTCACTGGAGGAGCGCTATTTTCACAGAATGTGACCTGAACTTTAGTCTTCATGAGACAAATAGGTTTTAGTTTGACTAAAATAAAAACACATACAAAGCACATCTCTTTGCCACAAGAACAATTCTGCAGTTCCATGCATGTATTAACATGAGTGTTGTGTTGGATTAAAGATTAATGAAATTAAATTGTGATTAACATAGATTAATTAAAATTGTGTCAATATTTAATTACACACCAGGCCAATTGAATCTATAAAAAGTTATTTAAAACCAACCAGATTACAGGAAATTACTTTTATTTTTATTTTTTTTTATTTTTTTTTATTTCTTGGGGCAGGACCCCCCAAAAAACCCTGCATTTACCTAGTGGCATAATATTGATCAAATGTTGCTATAGTTTTATTTTTAATATATGGTAATTTCCCAAATGAGCCATCTTAGAAAAGCAAATCGCTTATAGATAAATAATACAGAAAAAGGTAAAAGCAAGGTTTCTGTTCTTTCCGTGCATCATTTGGGCTGGGGCCTGGGGCATGAGTGCAGGGCTGTTTTTGGTCCCAGTCCACCAGCTGAGTGTAATTCTGACTAAAAATGTCCATACAGACAAAATACAGACTCTTTCAAACTTGCTCTTAGGTGAAAATCGCTCCTATTTGAGCTTGAATCACCTTCTGGGTCATATATGAAAGAACTCGCATGTAAAGTTCAAAGTTTGTGAATCCAACCACATATTTTTAAGTTATGAGGTCTTTTTAGAAATCACTCTCTTAACACACAACTTAACGTAGAAAGTCATGTAGCCTAAATTGACTCTCTGTGCATAACAATGGACATAGAAATCTTGAACTTTTCCTGAATGCCATTGTTGGAGCCCGACATAACGGAGGAACCATTAGAACACTGTCATGCACAGTAACTGATGTCTATATTGCATTTGTTTAGAGTGCGTTAGATGTAAGAGAGTCAGAAGTCTATAGCTAAATAATGCAGCACTCCAAGCAAGAACTCTTCACAGACTTCTCCAGAGGCTGGGTACAGGTAATGCACAATGACAGAAATGTGCTCTTTCTTGCTCATGTCCTTGCTTTCATCAACAGGAAGAGCAAAGTGCTCTGCTGTGGGTATCAAACAGCAGATGTAAATGAGGCGTAAATGCCCCAAATGTTCCAGATGACAGGTAAGTAGTCACATGTGAAGGATAATGGATGGCTCTCTGCCAGCAGGAGGATGTCATGGTAAAGTAGACAACTGTAAAAAGCACTTGCGAGATAAGTAAAAAGTTGCTGTTGAAGGTCAAACTAAGGTCTGTAACCAAAAATAATCCAAATGGGTTGACCTAGGGCATGGTTATGTTCCTTTCAGGATAGAAGAATAACAGCGACAAACATGTCATTACATTTTCATATAAATAGGATTTACTCCTTTTGGAGCCACTTGAAGACGTAGATGTTTTCTCCTCTGGGGCTTGCAGGTACTGAATAAATTTCTGCACTGAGGAACTTGCTGCCTTAGTAAAGTAAAGTAAGTGGCTGGAGCAAAAAACATCAGAAGATACATTATTTTGTTTTAAATTGTTTATCAGAGAGCTTACAAGAGGACGTCTCTTGTGTCTCTGGAGCACAAATGCATCTCATCTTTTACTATATGCTGTTTCCTATCTTCCTCGTCCAGCTATATCTTAAGTACAAACCAATTGAACAGATTAAAAATGCTCTCCCAGTCTTCTCTATTTTTCTTGGGATTATATTCTACCTAACAAAAAAGCAAAAGACAAAGTTTAAATCTGTTAACTGGACAAATCGTTGTAGGAGTGAAGATGTTTCGCTGCTCATCCAAGCCACTTCAAGCATCCAGGAGGCCGTCATCTGTTTGTTGATTGTGAACACATAGACAGATAATGTATCAAACCACTTCTGTATTCTCCATACCACAATCACGTCTTCTCCATACCACAATCATGTCAGTCTAAAGTTTTGGATTACCCTTGGTACTCTGTTGTTAGTGAGAAGTAGACCCACATGCTGCCTGTATCTCCTTGTACGGTGACAGTTAGGGGTGGCACAACTGCACCACCAACAAGGCTAAGTCTCTAAGGTTTAGTGTGAACTGGACCAGGCGGACAAAAATGTGATACTATAAAATACCTATAATGAAATATTGTGAAAACATTCCTAGCGAAGCAACAGCATCTGTGTGGAGACAAGCAGGTGGTGGACACTTCACCTGAAAAGTTATAGTGCGCTTAACTGTTAAGATTTATTAAGAGGAAAATCCAGTTGAGATACGCCATGTATTTGACAAAGAAAAATAGTCTTCCTGTTTGATTTATTCATTTCAAGCTAAGACATTGAAAAAAAGTATAATTCTAGTATAATTATAGTTTGATCAGTGTAAAATATTAGTTTGCTTCTGAATGTGTCTCAATTTAACTTAAATTGAGATTAGATCCATTTGACTTTTTGTTTTGTGATTTGTCTGTCGAAATTTTCAACATTTTCAACCAGTAAAGTAAGAAAATCCAAAAGTACTTGAAAATGTGTTTATAAGTGCATTTGTCTCTAAGGAGATGTTATTGCTTTGCTTATATGTTTCACAGTATGGCTTTAAACTTGCATATATCCATGGAGACAAGCAGGGCATTGCAACCAGGCCAACTAACAGGTTAGATCTATCAAGTGATGTTCCTACTCACAGCAAGGTATTTTTTTTTACAAATAAAAACACCTATAATTGAAAAGAAAATGAGATAGATAAGTTTAATGCCGCATAGTGGAGCATTCCAGGCAAGGCGATAACATCTCTATGGAGACAAACAAGCGGCAGACAGACCAAATTACATAATACACCTTTACGCAGGTGGGTTGTACTCAAGCAGTTACATTTGCTTGAGTAACTTTAAAGAAATTGTACAGTTGAGAGTACTTTTCTAGCAGCACTCCTCCTATACTTGAGTTACATTTCTGTTGAAGTAACAGTACTCTTACTTGAGTAGGTTACTCTCCCCCAGCTTTATGTTGACAATATGAAATGATTTGAATATTTGTGTTTCTTCCACTGCTCCTTCAGATATGACGTAGTTGTCTCAGTTGTGTTTACTTCAAATTATTTAAATATAGCTTCAAATTTACTGTCCTGACAGCAAATTTGAGTAGTATTTTTCCCAAATACTTTTTACTCTTACTTGAATAATTTCTTGAGCCACTACTCTGTAATTCTACTTAATAATTTTGAAGAAACGTTACTGTTACTTGAGTACATTATTTGGCCACTCACCTCTGTCAGAAAAAAATCCTGTAAAAATATTCAAATACACCGCAGATAATATTTTAAATGAAAACGGCCACTAGATGTCAGCCTTGCTCTATACAAAAAACACTCGATCGGTAACTTTCCCTTTGCACTTTTTGAACATCTTTAGTGAATCCTCTGTATGAATGAATTATATAGATTTGTTATGTTGCAGTGTAAATGAACTGTAACTATTTTAAATGTGAAAAAAAAATGTGCACTTTAACTTTTCACCTTGGAGATGTTATAGCTGATGTTATTCCTCAGCATATATACACAAAATGTACTGTTATTTAAGCCATGTTACAATGTTGTTACCTCATCAGAAACTGGAGTTGTGTTTTCTTTTTGACACATGTTTGACATTATTAGGTTGTCTGCCCTCAAACTCAAAAGGCTCTGTTGTGCCTTGTGATGTCATCAAGGAGTAGTTTTCAAGTGAACAGCTACCTTTTACCATTTGCGGGGCTGAAATTATCCAAATGAATCTAGTGAAGGTATATGGAATTCAAAAACAGAGTTGAGCACTTCCCTTATTACCACAGGGCATCACGAAGTGGAACAGAGTGTTTTCAGTTTGAGAAAAGAATGCAGGATTTATGTGTTGAACATGTGTGAATGAAACAAAACGCAATTCTGGGTATGTTTTTCATGACCAAACAACATTATAACATAGATCAGAAAATAGAATAATATAGGCCCTTAAACCGCAATGTTGATATGAAACAACTTAATTGTGGAAACAAGTTCAGCAACTATGGTTGAAGATTTCTGCCTACCCTTTCCCTAGATGTCATCATAAACAGGGGCCCCACTGCTGGACCATGCTGACTCCATGCACAGTTGCAGTTCACGGTTGCGAGCTGTGGATTTTAAAAATTTGTTTTAGAGCATTGGCTCCTCTAATACAGGACCATAAAGATAACTCAAATATGCATGAATCTAAAGCTCTAAAGTTATCATTGCATATGTTTCCTTTAAAGGTGGTATTCAATTTTTATGGGGTATTAAATGCTAACACATAACACACATTTTCATGTTCCCTTTTATTGTTTTGAAAATGCTATATTCACTGTAAAGAAAATGTTAACATGTTTGATAAGTTTCCCTCCCCTTTCAGAATGCAATCACAATCAGCGCGCACATCGCATCAGGTTTGTCAACTAGTAGTGTATTGTTTTGTATCATGATTTTGTATATTTACGGAGAATGGCCATGCAGGAGCATGGGTAACATAGGCTTGCAGGCTGAGCCTTGCTGCTAACCGTAGGGAGGGATTTAATAGGGCCCAGGAGGGATCACTATATTCAAACATGCATGGGTGAATGTCTTCCTTCCTACCTCTTCAGGCATGTTTTTGATGAAAGAACAACATTATAACATAGTATAATGTATATATTTGTATATATTATAAGACACCTCTAAATGTTGATTTTGCATTATTTCCCCTAGTAAAATAGATTGCATGGACTGTAGACTATAATATGATAATGAGGTTAATTTTGAAAAGCCTAATGTATTTAGCCTCCAGGTAAACCCTCTTAGGTAAACCTGGGCGCAAATTATTTCTTCACCATTGGTTTTGTTGGGCCCCAATGGACCTGCACTTAGAGCTTAAATCACTGCTATTACCAAACAAAACTAAAGCAATTTACAGAAGCATAATCACTTCATAAATTATGCTTTTTTACCAAATCGTTATTGCCATTGAGTAACAGATAGAGGAGATACAGTAGAGGAGCCAAAACATGTGCTCCTGTAGACCTGTAAGTACTTCAGAATAATACTGGAGCGGTAAGTAAGTCAAAATTAAATTAGTAATCAGACAAAACACAAAATTTTTCAAAATTTTTTAAATGCTAAGCAAAAATACAAACTTCTTAAATAATTTTGCAATTTCCACATTAGGCCCAGTACCCAATTTGCCTTTCTATTTGTCTGTGTATAAGCAGCTCTTGAGGTCAAAATATGTTTGCTGTGTGTACTGTTTGCATATAATGCAAGCATACATCATGCTAGTTGTTGTTAGCTCTACTGTGACAGCAAAACTCTGTTTTTTGAAAGTTGTGAATAATTAGGATGCTCAGAATGCATAAGGTAAGTGAGGAATAACTTGCAAACCACTGCAAACTCTTTAAAATGAACTGGTTCTGTTTTTCATGTAGAAATCAGGTTCACCGCCAATGGAAGACACTGCAGGTGAATAGGAAATAATCTTAAATTTAGACGTATCAATTTGAAACTTCTGCTGTAGTTTACTCACACAGTAGCAAGAGATAGATGTATTACAAGTTTTTTCTTCATGTAATGTTTTTTACACAGAAATTATACATTTTATGTCCATTTTTGGAACATACAAATCTTAAAAATAAATAGAGCCTGGTTAAAATGTTTTGCTTCATTATACAGATGGCATTTTGGTGTACTTATGTAGTATTTGAGCAAACAATTTCACTTGAAAAACTGCCTAACAATTCAAATAGTCACTTAATTTTTGAGTTTAAATCCTTCTGTATGTTTTGTCAAAATCTTGTCAGTACAAGACTGTAAAGTTTGATGTATGTAGGTGCTACTTTAAGTGGTAATCCCACTTTTGTCCCTATGGGAGAAAAATGAATTTTTAGAAAACAACCTTTGAAGTTACCATGTCCCTTATAACTCTATGGAGGCAGGTTGATTAAATTAAATATTAAAATATCTTCCCATGCAGAGTGGAAAATTGTAATGTTTCCACATGAAAGCTTATATGCTAAGAGACCAAGATGACTGAAAAACAAACAAAGTCTCCCTTAAGTTTTGTGGGAAAGAGTATCCTAAGGTTTTACACAAGCAAACGTACTGTTACATAAAGGTGCACTGTAACTCACAGTTAGAATGTATGTTTTAAAGGGTATTTCTGAGCAATAAAAAAAACAGTACTAAAAAGAAACAAGCAGAAGAAGAAAAGTTTTATGCTACACAGTGGAACATTCAAGGCAACACTATAATATCATGGAGTCAAAGTCAACTGTGGAGTCAAAGGTAGCAGACCCCATCAGTGAGTTTACATAGAGCACCTTTAAAGAAGAACTATTGTGTTTTTGTCTGTTATATGGTTATAATCGATGACACTTCTAGATCATAATGTTATGATTAGCATATTTTAACTCACAAAAAATCTAAAATTGTTGTAATAAAAGAAACAAGTTTGTTAAATCTGCAATGTCCATTGGAACCAATGCAGTTGGGTAGCTGTACACGCTAGCAAGTTGTTTGCGATGCTGCCATATCCTACAAATATCACAGATTAAGAAAATAAAATTGGAAAATAAAGTATGTCACAGTGGGTTTGTGTCAGTAGCAGTAAAAATGGGGGTTGATCAACAATATGGCGTCTTGTAAATAATCGATTGAAGATTGGACAAACATGCACGAAATCACTCCAAGGCCAACTTCAAGAAGGTAAATGAGAAGGGGAAACATATCGTGGTTAAAAGTTCTGATAAGCCGATTTTGCATAATAGGTCTGCTTTAAATATGATACAACCCATGTAGAAATAAAAACATGGAGTGTAAATGTATCTACCCTCCTTCAGTAGCAGCAGTATGCAGTGGAGAATATTATAGCCGAGTGTTAAGTTGCCTGGTTCCTCCACAGGACTTTGAACCACAAACATGCTCTAAATCTCCGTGTGCGTCGTCTCTTACGCATTTGAACCACTGCAAACTGTTCGGAGTCCATGTTATATCAGACAACATCCACAAATCAGCGTAAAGGCCACCTAGGCTCAGCCCCACCATCAGAACCCCCCGGCCCAGTGCCGACCAGCAAACGGGGGGACAGTACCAGGAAGCATGTCTGCCAGTGTCCCTCTGAGCTCACATCCCCAAAGTAAACGGTGCCGTGTTGTATACCTAACAGGAGAGCATGTTTATTTAACATGTGTGCACACTGACTTAAGAGTGGGGACGACGACTCCGCTGGCCCGCTGTTTATTTGAATTTTCCATTTTATATTGCCATGTGTCACGAGCTTGTTTGGAGCAAGTGGAGTGATGGATCATTGCCCACACCGAAGCCTGCAGAGGAGCACTGAAGCGGGCAGGGGAAGGGGTGAAGGGGGTGCATGGAGACAGGTGGGACTTGTCATCACATCATGCAGGAACAGCAGCGTTAAGAGTTGTTTTCTATTGGTTTGATGTAGATGATGACCCATAAACTAATTGTTACTAAATCGACAATCAAGACTTTACCTTGCTAATGGAATTGATTATATGAAACTATTATTTGTGTGCTGTTAACCTGTTATAGATGTTGTAACAAATATCAGTACAATTTTATGACATGTTTTAATGCCAGTGATGAAATGTTTCATTTATTATTTGAAAGTTATATTAATTCAATTCAATAATCAATCTGCTTGAGAAACAATGAGGAGTTTGCATGTTCTCTCTTTCATTGGATCGCCCTTGAAAGTATTTGTTCAAGGATTGTGAATGAGTGGCACAGTTGATGGTCCGATCTTTGCTACCTACCTCCAGTGTGTACACTAGCGTTTAAACATGTATGTGAATGGTGAGTGGTTCCTTGATGCCAAATTAAATTAAGAGATAGCTATGCATGTTTATGGAATGGAAAGATACATGACACTAACAATGGTTTTAATCCTTTTTAATCAAGTCCTATAGAATATTGTATCATCAAAAGTGCACTATGTAAGTGTTCTGGTAGCAGTCACCTGAATGTTCCACAGTATGGCTTTAAACGTGTTTATCATTTACGCCATGGTAGGCATGATATGCTTCTCTCCATGAAGATACATTTAAACTTTTTGGAGCGTAGTACTATGTTATAATGTAATTCCCTCATGACAAACATGCCTGAAGAGGTTTTAGATGCCATCCATGCATGTTTGAGTAATCTTGCAATCTCTCCTGGTTCGATACGGTTCGCTATCCAAGACTCCACAAGCAATGTTCCATACATATACAAAAGCATTATGTAAAACAATTCACTACGACTTCACAAACCTGATTTGATGTCCAGTGGTTTCAGACGCTGACTGTAACGTGATTGCGCTCTGAGGGGGGAGTGACTTTGCACAGAGAGCAAGATGGGGTATGGGGGGGGGTAACATAAAGGTAACGTGGTGATCTAAATATGTATATTGTGTGTATATGTGTTAGCAGTTTGTACTCCATAGAAGTGTAATACCCCCTCTTCAATGTCAAACTGGGGAACAGTCCAGGCAAAGCCATAACATCTTCATGGAGACAAAGGTTGGACACCAGGTCTGAGTCACAGTGTTCAACAAAGTCAGGCTGCAGTTTCTTCAAAAATACTCTTGTCCAGTTGACAGATTTAAACTTTGCCTTTTGCTTCAAAATGTACAGCTTTAGAAGTTGTTGTCCTTCACAACATTATGCTGGTTTCACAGACTGTATAATAGAAGTGGACTAAGGCAGTGTGATGTCACCCATAGCGTTTGGTTGCAAACAAATAAAGCAGAACATCGGCAACCAGGGACCATATTTGGAAATCCGAGCACGAAACCAAAGCACCAATCAGGAGCGAGGCTGTTTGGTTTGTTTGTTTGGCTCGCACCGCAGTTTTGGCAGGGGGTGGGCACCTAGCAACGAGGCTATCAATCAACCTGTTGCTAACGCTGGCGGAAATGACCTCCAGGAAAGCAGGCACCGAATTCAGCTGTCACTAATTGATTTAGAGACAAAATAGTGGAATAAACAGGATCATGTAGAGCAGGTTAAAACGAACATTTTAAGGTCAAAATGATGAGGCTCACTGCAGCGGTTATAGAGAGAGGGCCCATGTTTTTTAAAGAAAAAGTGAATTGCAATCAGAGCTCAAAGGAACCACTTCACACCCATGTTCACTTCCCATTTGGAACGTGGCAGCTAGCACGGTAGATATGTCCTTTTATATAAACAGTCTATGGCTGGTTCTTCCATGCAGAGCGCTCCATGCCTGCAGCCTGTCCCAGAATGTCCTCCTGGTGGAACTCTCCCTTTGTTTGTGTTGGCTGGACTTGCAGATGCATCAGTGCCTGTGGCGTGCTCCATTCACACGCGCAGGTGAAACAGGCTTTTTGAAGTACGTCTGTGGAGTGTATAAAATGGGCCTTAAATCAAGATAAGAACACGCCGTGGGACTCTGCCACAGTGTGAAAAATGTCACTAAAAATAGAAGTGTCAGGAGCAAACAGAGAACAAAAGCGGATTAAATGGAGTGATTTCCCTCGGGCCGAGCACTGGCTTAGGGAGAGCAGGTTACAACACTCACAACATTCAGTCTCCATTAGCCTTTGGAAACAGCTTTGCAGAGAGCCAATAAAGATCCACAAAAGCTTCACACAATCACTGTGTTTACATGCAGGGCCAGGAAACTGAATTATGACCCTGCTCTGATTATAATAGGCTTTCTGATCGACTGAGTAGGCTATAACATGTCCTTATCTGCTTGTCTTGTGGAGATAGATAACTTTAGATAAGGCATATGAATTTGTCTGCTATATAGTCATATTCTATGACACCCGAAGATAATTTTATATTTTTGACATTTTAAATTGCAGTATTGACTAAATACACATTAATAAAATGAAGAACTTCACTGGCTTCTGGTTCAAAACTGCTATTCTGATTCCCATCTCATGACAACAATGCGCCATAAGAGAAACTATCCATAAGAGGACTGACACTGCCTATGGATAGTTATTATTGGTGTTAGATAGCCTATGTGCATATTGCAGAACAAACACATTTTTTTTGCCCAAGTGCAACCTGGATTTTCAGTGTCAGTGTTAAAAGCCCAAATCTGATTTTTTTTTTCAAATGAGACAGATGCCACTTTCACATGTGGAAATAAATCAGATTTGAATTTGATCTTTTGCAGTGTATGCACTCAAGTCACATTTATTTGTCTTCTACAGCTCTGAAATTTGTTTTTTCAGTGGAAAAGGAATGAAACACAATTAAACTTTCAATTGTATGCCAGACGACAGCAGTTAAGCCAGAAATAGAGATTTTAAAGTTAAAAGAAATGTTGGGAAAGAAAGTGAGTCAAACATAAAATAGCGACTTGAGCATCTTTTAAGGTTAAAGAAAGGCATTACTAATTTTAGGTAAATATATACCGATAAATTATCCTCAATAATATATTTAAATGGTATAGTTTGTCATAGTGAGATAACATCATGACCCTTGGTTTTGTCTTGTCATCTTCTGCACCTCAGACCACTTCAGGGCTGTTGGATTCACACATGAAAATAGATTTGAGACAAATTATATTTACAATATGAGATTAATTGAGCCTCATGTAGCAATAGTTACAATGCATCATAATCTACACTGTTGAATCCTACATGTATGACTGATATAGGAAAAAAAAAAAAAAAGCATGGCCATGTATAGGGGGTAGGGAAAAATGTGAATATTCCTACAACATCCATGATCGGGTCATATCAACCATGTATAATAAAATGTACCAACTTATTGGTCTTGATCCTCTGCTATACCTAAGGCATCAGTTCAGAGACAAGCAGGTGCATATCACACTATCAAAAAAGTCACACAGTGTCCCTTAATGAAAAGTGACACAGAATAAATCAAAATGATTATAAACATCTGTAGCCAGCTGGCACAGTACAATCATGTTTGAACTTTCAGCACAAAAACTTTGCTTTATTGGTAACTTGATCCTTTTCTTAGAGCTCCTCATTCACAATTATCAGTCCACGGTGAGTCATCTTTTGGACACTGGTGCTGCTGACAGGAGTGAGAGCCTCATGCGTTTGACCTGCTCTTCTGCACGACTCATGAGAAACATCTAGGGATCAGTAAAAGAGCTGTGCTGCCCTACAAAAATGAAAACCACAATAACTGCTTATTTTTCAAAATGAACACCAAAAACCCTTCATATCATCTGTTTTATTTGGTGACAAAGTTTTATGGCCCAATTCTTGAGATTTTTGGGGAAATCTTAATGATTTGCAGTAAATGTGTGAAACAAGGGAAAAGTGCAGTAACTGCTGCTCGGAATGTTCTAACTGATGAATCCAAACACAGATACTGTACTTTTCTGTTGTTTTGCTACAGAGTTTCACACAAAAATACTGCAAAATGTTTTTTGGTCTAATTCTGAAATGAGACAAAATACAGACTTGAATTTCTTATTTAACAGAAAACTAAAATAGTGAATGTTTTGGTGGTTTGTTCTGCTGTCTGGTCTAGTGCTGTTTGGTCTCATTTTAAGCCTGATGTCAACCTAGTTTGGCCCTGTTTGGACCAAATTTAGGCCTGATGTTGAATTGGTTTGGTCCTATTTGGTCCCACTTTAGGCCTGATGTTGGCTTGGTTTGGTCCTGTTTGGTCCCACTTTAGGCCTGATGTAAACTTGGTTTGGTCTTGTTTGGTCCTGTTTTAATCCTGGTTTAGTCAGGTTCAGTGCCTTGTTTATGTACCAATATTATTATGTGAACTGGAAATGTTTTGCTGGGCATCTGACTCTTCAAGATCATCTTTCAAGATTTTAGATTGAATATCTCTGGACCTGTAAACAGTCCTGTTTAGAGCAGTTTTGTTGTGGTGTGTGTAAGGTCTGTAAGATAAATTACAAGCAAGTCAGGACTGCAATACGAACCTAAGACAAATAAGGCCTCAGAGCATGCGACTTCAGATCAAGTAATTAGGGAGGGAGGGATGAGCCATTTTACTGCTCAACACCCACAAACAAACACTATGCAATCCACTTTATTTATTTAACACATATAACACAAACTGTGGACTACTTACTATTAATTATTAAAGTGTGAACACAGTCTTGAGTGAAACCATGCAGCCCTATGAGATGTTCCGGCCGTTTTGGACATGCAAACATGAATGCAGCAGACGAGGAGCTGCAGCCCAGGACCGTCCCTGTGTTTGGGAGACAGAACATACGTCACTGTGGAGGTTCACATTCCAAAACATGTACGCCAGCATTTACTATTATTAAAGGACACAATGCTGAATTCTTCTTTTCTTCACAGTCTGACCATAAAGAGTGGACTTAGCTGAAACTACAACAGGTGAGCTGATTTGTGCTCTTAAACAAGTTTCTCACACACAACAGTTTTTCAGTTAGTCACTCTCACCTTTCAATTCTTAAACAGGACCATGAACACTTGTACCAATCACAGGCTCCTGAAAATGAATTGTTTAAATCTATTTTGTGCTTTCTTAAAACTTTTTTTTGACAGTGTTTGCTAATGTGTGTATTGTGTCACCATGGTAACTGCTGAAAAGTCCACCATAGAGATAAATGTAGTACACCCCCAGCCTGATGTCATTACAAACTATCATTGATCAGGAAGCAAGTGTTGTTGTTAGCATTACTATGATGACAAAACTCGGTGCTGGTTAAGTACTGTCATAAAATCCTTGGTTTGGTAGATACGTTAGATAAGTTTTAGGTCATTCTGTGATTGATTTTTCAGAATCTTACAGACCTTTTTTTTTTTTTTTACATTATCTTAAATAGAGAATACGCGTAGCCCCTTCAGTGACGTTTCATCACTGCTTTATATCTTTAAACTTTATTTAATCCTTTATCTTTCAGACGTGCAATAAAGTTAGCCTATTTCATTTTGCAGGCATTATTTCATAGGAGGTCACTTTAGGAAAAGAACAAGGTAGGCATGCCAGGTCTTTTCCAATGCTTTAGGGCCAGCCTTAATACTCACACAATTCCTGTGCAGACAATTTTAAATTCCAACTTGTTTAACCCTTCAGCCACACTTCTATCACATAACAGAGCCAACCTTAGGGATCTTGGCGGTGCAGTTTGGAGACCTTCCATGCAGTGCTGCGCCCAGTCCCATAGAAGCTGGAGGATAGGGCAGGAAGATTCCCCCTGCCACACCTCACCAGCAGTTCTTGTCTTTGTTCAGTCCAATACGATATAACTTTGTTGGTTTTGTTGGTAATCTATTCTGCTCAGTACTTTACATAAATTACCTCTACTTTGGCTTCAGTAGTAATTTTCCCACAATTAAATACATGTTTTTCTCCTTATATCTGAATAAATTTCACATTTAAGTTCGTTTTAGGTTAACCTTAAGCTGTTATTTTCGGTTCTTTAAATTTTACAAAGTGTTTAATAGCATATTGAAGAATTTACTTATTCTCGATCACATTAAAGTCATTATTATGTTTGCTGACCCAAGTTTTAGTTATTATTTATTATTGTTTTATCATTATTTAGTTATTATTTATTTTTGAATACTAAATTGACTCTTTGAGCTTTTAACCATGTGTATTGTTCCTCATCAAATATATGAAGCAAGAAGCTGTATTTTACTTTATTCACGCGTTTTTTCATTAATCCTTTTAGAAGGCTGCCTTCCCTGAACTCTCCATTTGAATTTTCCCAGATTGTCAACTCATAGGTAAAAATCCAGACTTCTATTCTGTAATTTTTAAGCAAGAAGACATTTTTGTCACAATATTGGACCACTAAATTTTTGTACAAAACTGCAGAACTAATCAGAAGCTATGAGACATTTTTTAACCCTACATACGTGACCTGGAGTCCAAATACAACTCTGAGTGACCTAATGATGAGGGAACACATCATGGTTAAAAGCACATAGAAGTTTACTTTATGTAATATGTCCCTTTTAACGTAATATAGTTGATTAGGCCTCTGGCAAAAACTGACTGTTGTCCGTAATGACCATGTTGCTAATAATAGCCATAGAGTAATGCGCTCTTATCTAGTTTCACAGTAAATTAAGTGTCAACACAGTCCTTGTTTGTGTAGCCTTTCCATGTTCCAGATGAAACAGCATGTGTCTGTGCATTACTCTTGGATTACACAGGCACCATGTAATTCAGATGGGGCTAAATAACTGCTAACTGAGCCAAGCGTCACTGCAGCGTTATTTGTTATGTATTGAGTTTCTGAGGAGTTCTTCCACTGTCTGTGCAATGATGAGGGGAGAGAAGGATGAATCTGTGTTTGGAGACTAACCAGCTATGTGGTAACTGATGTCCATATGACAGAATATAATGCATGAATAACACAAGGTGTATTTTAACATTTTGCTTTATTTAGTTTCAAGTCAGAAGTAACCACATGCTGAGTCTACATCAACATCTCAATTTCTTAGTGGGAGGTATTATGCAAAATCAACTTTTTGGATCTTTTTACTATGTTATAACATTCTTCCCTCATTGAATATGCCCAAAGACAATGTATATGTCATCCATGCAAGTTTGAGCAATCTTGTGATCTCGCCCGGGCCCTATTTGAACCCTCCGTAGGTTAGCAGTACGAGCCTGTACAAGGCTCCGCCTATAACCTACATAACCCACATCCTTGTAATCCGACACCTGGGGACTCATTATGCTTTCATGTTTATTTAATTTGCATGATACATTTGCTGGGCCTTAAGTTGTGTATTTTAGTTGCACCCCCCCAGTCAGTTTAAATGGCAACTCTGAGGCACATGAGTCCCTTGCCCAATCACCTGCCTTAAGTCACCCATGAGGTGGCGGGAAAAATGGAAGGAAAAGGGACAGTGGATTTAATCTGACCGGCAGTCAGCAGACAAGTGCGTGTAAGTGCAGCTGCTTGCCATAGACCCATTGTTGTTGTGTGTGTTGTGTTATACTGGTGCCCTGCTTCTCCGTGTCCAGGTCACCGTGTTGGACCAGTATCCCGCCTGGACAAGACTCTGCTGCCTCCCTGCGAGCCATATATTATTTTAACTATTGAGGCCTATCAGTCTACCCCCACAGAGCCATTTTATAGTTGTATTTGTGGGCTTTTAATACGGCTTTAACCTTTGCAATACATTGTCAAATTTCTTTTAGCATTTCTCTTTCTGGTCACACATAACTGCATTCATCTAATTTTGACTGTTCCACAATATTTTCAACTCGCCCTGTCCAACTCCAGATTCATTTGAATAACCTCCAAAACACGCATTACACTCTCACACGGTAATTTTCCATAAATATACAAAAACAGGATAGTTTCATTTGCAGGATTCATTCTAATTGTGTCATGATAGCACTCTGATTGGGGAGTGACTTAGCAAAGGGAGCAGAGACTCAGACTGTCAAAACAAAACTGAAACTACTATATAAGCAAATGTAGCATTTTCAAAACAATAAAAGATGATGTGGTGATTTTAATATGTTATGTGGATTTTAGATCCAGAATCAGAAATGCCCTCCAACTGTTGTAAAGTAATGAATCTTGAGAGTTGATTGGTCGAAAATCAGAGACGGCAGACTGTGATTGGCTGACAGTGACAGAGGAGGCAAGGCTGGGGGTAAACACACATTGGCCCACTCCACCAGCTGGAATGGGTTAGCCCACGTGGCTCATGTTGCCTTGCACACTGGATAGGCTTGATCTCCTTCTGCCAGTTGATTTATTAGCACTTGTTAACATCATGAGGTCCAGAGCTGTTGTGCTTGGCTGTGACAGGACCAAAACACATTTTTTCACAGGATCACAGTTACAGAGGAATGACAAAGCAGAGACAGTGGAGAAGAGAGGGAGCTATACAGTCTTCAAGAATAAACTCTTAAAAGCATCAGTAAATAATTATGGACTTTCAAATTTTATGGGACAATTCCAACTAAACAGAAAATACACTGTTGTTTCTTAAAGGGCCCATATTACGCTATTTCCTGATCTGTGTTATAAAAACACCTGGAGTTGTGTTTTGTTTCATTCACACATGTTTAACACACAGACCCTGCATATTTAGGCTCTGTTCCAACTTGTGATGTCATGTGGTAAGACAGGAAGGGTTCCACTGTGTTTTTACATAAATATACACCTTCACTACAATAATTTGGATAATTTCAGCACTGGAATTGTCAATCTCTACAGAATGAAAGGTAAAAAGTAACTGTTAAGTTGAAAGCTAGGCAAAGCAAGTTTATTGTATAGCACAGTTTGTACATAAATGAATTCAAAGTGCTTTACAGAATAAGAAAGACATTAAGATTACAACACAATCAAAATGCAAATAATCATAATAAAATTTACATTAAAAGAGAAGACTGCAGAATAAAAACCAGTCATATGCACTGCTAAACAGAACCATTTTGAGCCTGGATTTAAACATTGTCAAAGTAGAGGCCTGTCTCACATCTTCAGGAAGATTTTAGCTGCATAAAAATTGAAACGCTGATTCCTCATGTTTAGTCCTGACTCTGGTTATCAATAGGAGGGCAGTCCTTGAAGTCCTCAGAGCGTGAGATGGTTCATATGGCAATAGCATGTCGGAGATGCATTTTAGTGCTAGGCCATGGAGCGACTTGCACATGAGCAGAGTTGCTAGTCTATTCTCTGAGCCACAGAAAACCACTGCTGAGACCTGAGCACAGGACTTATGTGCTCTTACTTCCCAGGTCTAGTCAGGATCAAGCAGCAGCGTTCTGGATGTACTACCATTGTCTTAACATTGTTTGGAAGGCCATTACAGGCCTGCTCACTCATTTGACATCAAAAGGTAGAGGAGAGCATTTCCAGCTTGAGCTTGAGCTAGCATGCTAGCAATGCACCTTCTGATTCTCAGACTATAAAACACTTTATAATTAGATGCAGACAAGTGGTCTCATATATTTGCGCTATGGCACAACTACAGGGAAAAAAATGTGTAGGCCTACCGTCACTTTAAGAATGCTTGGATTAGGTGTCAAATATACTTTCTGCTGGAGACTGGGCAAGCATATGGAAAAAATAAATACATAAATAACGGCCATGGCTAGAGTCAATGAGATGCCAACAGAGAATTTGGAAAAAAATGTATGGAAATTAGAGATCAGAAGAGGGAGAAATGTGCTTTCAAGAGAATCAGTTCAAATGACATGGCACTGGAGCTGTGCAGAGACAGGAAAACAACGCACCTCATCCCAGATCCCTATAGCCTACGTGATGATTGGGCCTGGCAGTTATTTATTATTAGTATTTTCAAATTATTTTTAATTTTTCATTATATTCATGAACGTTTTGACGATGAGATGCTAACTGGGGCAGCCACCAGTAGTCCGCCTCATCGTAGTTCATAGCATGGGAGAGCAAGTGAAGTGAAAGAGAGCAAACAAATGTGGCTATCAGGAAGGCATACCTTGGTCTTGGTTCACCACACTAATCAAAAGTCTGCCTCCAATCTGAAGAAGGAGAGAAAATTTAATTGGACACCTGTGACTGTGGAAGACCAAAAAAAAATGTATTGGTTTGATGTTAATATGTCAGTTGTACATTGTCTGCAAATCACTGGTTATTGGTGCCAGGAGTCAATTTTCAGGGTGAACTTTGCAGCCACTGTCATGTCCCTCATCAGCAACCTGCAAATGTGTCACCCAAAGATAGACACAGAGAATAATGCAAGTAAACTTGAGTAGAATTATGATCACTGTATGTGCCTTTACCACCCTAAACAGCCATGGAAGAGTCAACGTCGCCACGTGAAGACCAAGTCAGCTAAATGGACGCTGTTTGTCCAAGCATCCTAGGAAGTCCATTACATCAAGCTGGAGAAGGGGTTTTTCTTTGATGTTGTAGCACAGCTGGTCAACAGGGAGTATTTGAGCACAGGCTATACAATCTATATGGACAACTTTTACAGCAGTCGTTTGCTCTTCCATCTTCTGATCTCCCAGGGCTTTGGTGTGTGCGGCACATACCGGGAGGGGAGAACTGGTATGCCAAAAAACAGGGAGAACAAGTGGGTCAAGAGGTCCCCCAGGGAAGCATCTGCAGGATACTTCTTATTTGTCTCTGCTCCTATATCCAGCTTGTCTGCTCCGGTCGTGTAGAGCTAGAAACAAAGTACCAGCAACAATACGTACATGGATGGTGTTGATTCCTCAGACCAACTTCTCGGCACCATCTCAGTCCACCACAAAACCAGCGTGTAGGCAACCATCATGTTTTAGCATCTACATTTCTGTGACAAACGGTTACATCATCCACAAAGACTGTCTGAGTAGCTGCTTGGTGTGCCTCTCAAAGGGTGTGGTTTGCTAACTTCAACCAATAGTCACCAACCCCAGTGCTGATGCCTCAAGTTGTGTACATTCTCCTTTGCACCTGATAATTTAGCTTTTGTCCACCAAGGGACACTGTACCTGCGGAGGAAATGTGAAATTTGTAATGCTGCATTGTGTGTACAGCTAAACCAAAATTGCTTTATAGTTCCATATTGAAATGTAGTGATACTGACATTTTGCTCCACTGGTAATGATGTTCAAGGTTGTGTAATGTTGTTACTTCTTCACATTGTGAGAATGTAAAAAATTATTAGTGTTTGTTTTGTTCTATTATGACACAGTCCTGATTCAGTCACGGTATGGTGGGCCAGTATACTTCTTCAGACCGGCTCTGAACATTAGGGCACAACAGCAGGCACAGTTTATTCAAATGTTCTATATGTTATTTTAAAATACTTTGATGTATTACATTTGCTAATGTAGTATTTTATTGATTTAATATTTGATGTGCCAAATCAGATGAGGTTGATTTCATATTTGCACTATATTAATATTAGTAATAACTTTTTTTACATGAATTACCTCTCATGAATTATTAACCATTAGGGCACTTTCTACCTGAGTAAAATGATTGGTTTTGGATTTACCACTTACTTTAAAGTTTAATGCCATATTGCAGAACATTCCTTGGAAAGCAATAACACCTATGTAGCAGGTGGCGGACCTTCCACCAAGAACATTAAACACATCAAAGAGCATATTTTAAGAAATCATTTTAATACATTTAAGAATCCTGATCATTTCTATTTTGTGACATAGTCCATTGTCCTTTTATATTTATCCAACCACGCTACAGCATCCACAGATTAACTAGAGACACTTACGTGCCCCATTTCGTGGTCTGACATAACCTTATAGCGCGCCATTGGTAACTTACAACTAACAGCTGTACTGTATCTGTATTTTAATATAGTTGCTTAGCTTCTCTCATCCAACATTACCCCAGTATCATTATATTCCCTTACTGACTGTAGAGCGTGGATGACAGAATGGGATAAAGCAGGCCAAAGCAGCTCCTGGTCTAAACCCAAAAGCATGAGCTAAATTTCGACCATGCTCACAGCCTTATCTCCCAGGGCAGCACAGATTCATGTTCTCACAGCTTTGACTGGAGGAGAACCAAAGTTCTGCCTGGACATGCACCAGATCAACCTTACAGAGGAATTATGGAATCTTGGTTTAGTCCTGGCTCCGTCTCTAGTTGTAGCAGGCTTAATTAACCCATACTCAGACAAACCCGGTGTAACAGGCTGAAGTACACCCCCCTACCTGGACTATACCTGGTGTAAAAGGGGCCTAGGCTCCATTATACTCGAGTATATTGTGGTCTAAACGAAAGAGCACAGAGCAGTTAGTGTATGCCAGTGGTGGTGAAAATGGGGATTGATCGCAATATGGTGTCTTAAAAAATAAGGGATTAAAGATTGCTCAGACATGCTGGAATCACTCCAAATACAACTTCAGGTTGGTAAATGGCGAGGGGAAGCAACTATAACATGGTTAAAAGTTCTAAAAAGTCAATTTTGCATAATAGGTCTGCTTTAAATAATTAATAATCAGAGCAAGTAATCAGAGCTCTAAGTGATATAAAACTGCAATGCTGTCAAAATTGAACCTGGGATATACAAAGAGCATCACAACATAGCTCATATGGGTTCATTGCAAACTGGTTTTAATCATCTACTGCATTAAAGTTTGTTTGTTTGTTTTTTTTTAGTTTATTTATATATGTGGCAATCGAGGGTTTAATAATTTGGGATAAGACTATAAAATAGAAGTGTTGCAACGATGCCACCCCAAATCGAGTTTGTGGACTAAGACCCAAGTATAAGGCACACAGGTAAGCGTATCGAGACAAAGGAGCCAGGTTCCACTTAATTTACATCATGTTTATTTTACATATTCAAAAGGAACAGTGTTTTAATTTAATTACCAAGGACTACAATGTATAAAATCTGAGTTCGTCTGTACACTCATCCAATTCATTAAAAAGTTACCGAGCCCAAACCCACCGCCTGTCAGACCATGTACTGGGTAAAATCTAGCTTGACGTACAGAGCTCAGGTGCGCAGAGCTCAGCCCAGAACAGCGCTACTAAATGCGATCTCACAGTGGACCAACGTAACTTGTAAAATGAGCTGGCGAAATAAAACAAGACAAAACAAAACAAAGCAAAAAGGCAAAACGCCGGGAAGAAAAAGGCAAAGCAAAAGGCGGAAACAAAAAGGCCAACCAAAAAGCAAAGCAAAAAGCAAAGCAGCAGAGGCGGCGTGCCCTGTGCCGCCGCTGACCACTGATGACACCTAAAATGAATGAGGATTTTACCATTAGTCCCACAGCGCAATGGAACGCAACTCAATTAAGGAGGCACACGTACCGCTGATGAAGTAAGGTGATCACACAATCCCAGGTTTGATGGCTGGGAGTTCGCTTTACGCAGCTCACTTTCTGGATTTTGAAATGCGTAATGGACCTGGTACAGCGAGTACAGCCGAGCACCCGGACTACAAGGGACAGATGCGTAAGAATTTGGGAATTTTATTAATGAAGAGGCCGCACGGGGCAATACCCGTCACTGCAGATGAGGGCACACGCGACGCGCACTTGGCTCAAGGTGCAAAGTTTCGGCCAAGCAGAGAAGCTACATGAAACATAGACTTTAGTTTGGACAATTTTATGAATGGGCAGAAGTAGTGAAGATTAATTATCTGTTGCCAAAGACGAGGGCGCATGAGAACGCGCTGTAAAGTTCAGTGTGTTGCGCAAGTGAAGCGGTGTCAAGCTGCAGTCAGACGGCGGCACACACACACACACACACACACACACACACACACACACACACACACACACACACACACACACACACACACACACACACACGCACGTGCACACACACACACAGACAGTCACAGAAACACACACACACACACATACACACACACACACACACACACACACAAACACACACACACACACAGACAAACACACAGACACAACACAACACAATCCGATATACATACACACATACTATACATATATACATATGAACACGCATGCAAACACAGACACACGCATCTTTAGAACACACATTAACGAGACGAAAATAATAAGATTTGATGATGTCAGACTAATAGATTTGCTTGGTTTTGTTATAAAGTCGCTACACAGATTCAGCTCATTACTTCTCTGACACCGATGGATACATATGCGCATAACAATATCTACAACTTTCACTATGAAGCCTTGGTACCTGTACACTCTGAGGACGACGTCCACCTCTACGACCAGGACTTCAGCCTGGAGGCTCTGCTCTGTCCAACATCATCAGGATGTCAAGCAAGAGCCAATCAGAGACCCACCTGAAGTCTGCCACCATCCAGGAATCCTCAACCCCCGAAGAGAGAGGTCCGGCCCAGGCACCCCTGGACGAGGTACCCCTGCATGAGGTACCCCTGAATGAGGTACACCTGAACGAGGTACCCCTGAACGAGGTACCCCTGGACGAGGTACCCCTGGACGAGGTACCCCTGGACGAGGTACCCCTGCATGAGGTACGCCTGGACGAGGTACCCCTGCACGGGGTACAAGGTACTCAGGACGAGGTACCCCTGAACGAGGTACGCCTGAACGAGGTACAAGGTACGCAGGACGAGGTACCCCTGAACGAGGTACCCTGAACGAGGCACCTCTGAAAGAGGTACCCCTGGACGAGGTACAAGGTACTCAGGATGAGGTACCCCTGGACGAGGTACTCCTGAACGAGGTACCCATGGACGAGGTACAAGGTATTCAGGACGAGGTACCCCTGAACGAGGTACGCCCTGAACGAGGTACGCCTGAACGAGGTACCATGCACGAGGTACCTCTGGAGGAGGTACACTCTGGTGAAGGCGCTGCGCCAAGAGTTGGAGCGAAACGAGGGCCGAGCTCACACAATCAGGGTCCAAATTAACCGATCCCTGGACCTCAGGCTCAAGGCTCAAGAGAGGATTAACCAACAGCAAGACCTGGAGATCCAAACTCTCACTGAGGCCGTCCAAAACAAGGACCACGAACTGAAACATGAGAAAGAGGAACATCGGCAGAGAAGAATCAAGTATCTCCAGTCACTGCAGGAGATGATGGGGGTGAAAAGGAGCTCCACAAAATAAAAAATGGCACAGTAAGAACAAACGAGGCAGACGTGGAGTTTCGAAAAGTCAAGGCTTTGCTCCAGGAGAAAGAAAAGGAGATGGTGGCCCACATCAGTGCCCACAAACAGATAGGGAACCTGTACATCAGCGCAGGACACGAAAACAAGCAGCTGAAACAGGAGCTCCACAACACCCAAAACCTGTCAGCAAAAATGGACCTGGAGCTGCATAAAGTCAAAGACATGCTCCAGGAGAAACAAGAAGAAGAGTGGAGAGTGTCACCAGTTTCCACAACAAAATCAGATTTTCTCATTTCCACAGTGCACTGAGGGACAGAACTCAGCTCACTCAAGAACTGGCCTCTGCTCAAACAAACATGGAAAGAGATGAGCAGGACACTTGAAAAACAGGACTTGGAGATCCAAAATCTCACTGAGGCCGTCCAAAAGAAGGACCTAGAACTGGAACATGAGAAAGAGGAGCATCGGCAGAGAAGAATCAAGCATTTCACATCACTGCAGGAGATGATGGAGGTGAAAAAGGAACTCCACAAAATCAAAAATGGCACAATAAAAATAAATGTGGCACACAACAACATCAGTCAGTGAGGAGCAGAGAAGGGGCCCCGGCGTTACCATCGCTAAGCTCCAAACACGACCTTTGACCCCTGTATTAACAAAAAATAAAACTCAAAAAAACTATATTAAATGTTTGTTATTCGTGTTTTATTGTTTTAAAGTCCAAACCTGACTCACCTGCAGCCACACAACTGTCACTATTATGAAGGATATTGGTGAAATCTGAAGTAAAAATACAAAAAATACACAAGTAAAAGTATTAAAGTACCTGTTTAAAAGTGACTTAAAGATGAAAAAATAAAAGTGTTTAGCTGTTTTCAGATTTTGAAATCTTATAAAGCTTCAGATTTAATGGTTTTCATCAGGATTTCAGCTGAATTTTCTTCAACAGAAACAACTGAATCAATAGTTTTTTTTGCTATATTTATCGGTATATTTTTATTTGCTCAAATTATGAACGTGTCAAAAATAAAACCTCAACAAAAAAGCACAATTTTCAAATCTGTGCTTTTTATCAATTGGACACACACATATGAACACACACACACACACACACACACACACACATATATAAACACACACACACATATAAACACACACACACACACACACACATAAAACACATACACACACACACACACACACACACACACACACACACACACACACACACACACACACACATATAAACACACATATACATATACTGTAATTATGAAATAAAAATGTGTTTGTTGTTTTGTCCCATAATACAGCTTATTCTTGTATATTTGCAGTGAAAAGATAAAGTTCAGGGCAGAGTTGAGGTCCAGTTCAAGCCATAAACTGTACATATAAGTGGACATATCTAAAGAGGTAGCCAGCGTGTTCCAATAGGATGTGCTTCCATCTCCATCGACTCTGGCTCCAATTCACTTTACATTGAAAAATTGTCACCCCTCTCTCTGTAACTGCTGCAGTGAGCCTCGTCATTTTGGTCTTACAATGTTTATATTAACCCACTCTACATGATCCTAGTATTTTTATTTCGCTATTGTGTTCATGAATCAGGATATGAACATTAATAGCTGAAAAATCAGGCACCGTCTTTCCCCGAGGTCATTTCTGCTAGAGTTAACAACAGGTTAGGTTTTAAGCTCAGGGAAAAGTCTAAAAGGTTTGAAAAGAACCTCCAGGACAAAATCGCTGAGATGGTCATGGGAAACTCCTGGGGGATCTTCAGGAAAAGCTCCAGAACAAAATCCAGACCATAGACCTGGAAAAAATGCTGGGACAAGAACAAGGCAGTCCAGAACAAGGCCGACAACAATATGGAGAGAAGAATAGTCAAGAAAATCCTGGAAATACCCAGGACACCCAGAGCATGATTCACACCCATGAAAAGTTTGAACAGAAAGCCAAGACCTTAGTCCAGCAATAGGTCCTGGTTCAAGCCCCACAAAAAGTCCAGGAAGAGATCCAAATGAATCTTCTGGACAAAGCTCAATCAAAGTACAGGACAAAGTTACAGTGCCAGGTTCAAGTTCAGGGCAAGGTCGGAATGAAATCCCACCACTAAGGTTAGAGAAGGGCTCAAGAAAAAAAAAAAGAAAAAAAAAAAGAGTCAAGATACAGGGCAAAGTCCTAGAGGAACGCACTGAGGACAAAGTCAAGCTACAGCGGCAGTTCAAAGTTCCACTCTAGGATGAAGTTGACTTTATCACACACACACGACTGGACATATCCATATCGACTGGATATATCTTATTGCATTATGTGAAAAGGATCTGTATTTGGGTGTAAATTTGTGCATATGCCAGAGTCTGTTGTACTTTATTTATGTAAGTATAGGAATATGGCAAAATAATACAGTACATAAAAAAAGAAATATGCTGTTTTGACTAAATTAATATATATTTTATGGCAATCTATTCAACTTAATGGAATAGTTAGGCCTACATGTGGATAAGCGTGAGAAATGTGCCCAGTCAGACTAGATCCAAACCCAGATTCCTAAACCAGTAGAGAGCAGCTCTGGTTGGGCTCATTTGACTTGGACCTAGGAGTGGTGTTAGGTGCCTTGGCCTGAGCAGAGCCTGAGAGACACGTACACCAAGGAGAGGAGAAAGGAGAAAGAAAGGAGGAGTGAGTCAGCAGTAGCCAAAAAGTAGCAGTATTCTGTGGTCCTGTCATTCCTCAACTCATTCATCTCCTCACGAGAGATGAACAGGAAACTGCAGAGAAGGGTGGAGGAGGTGCAGGCGGCTGGATACTGTTTTACAGCAGCAGCAGTATAGCAGTATACAACTAGACAATGCTAAATTATAACTACTGTGCAATATTTCTTCATTATTATCAAGACAGGACCAGGTAATCTGGAGAAATGCCATTAAGGGTCAGAGTCCCACCTCTAAAATCTGCCTGCTGCTGCCTGGCGCTTCAGCTGCACCCACAGGTGTGTTAAGTCGGGCTCTATGAGGTTGTTATGAATTTGAATGTGCACTTCAGTTTTCAATAGCTATTTTAGATAGAACAAATATACTTGTTTGTTTTTCAATCTATAGGCATTAAACTTTAGTTTAAATGTCATTGTCATTACTGTCTGTCTGTTTTGCAGGCCCACCAAGGAGGAGGGCCAAGAAGACATACATGGAGTCTTCAGAGCCCTCCAGCTTCAAGCGGGACTGACCTTCTCGTCCTGAGCTATTTCTTTCATCTTTGCTTCCTCTCCTGCAAAAGGTACCAACATTTTAAGGATTTTGTGAAATTTCAGACATGCTGCCATGGAGACTATCACCTCCATTGATGGGCTTTAAGTAATAATTAGGAAAACAAAATATCCAAAGCCCATAAAAGTATTTTTCTGATGTGCATCCAGTGTGTCCATAACACATGTTGGAGGTCAAGATGAATAGGCGTCCATGAGGTCATTGTAGCACACACGGTCATTGTGGCTCCTTTAACAATGTCAGGAGCCCATCCCTAACATCACTTTGGCAAATAGCCCGTAGCATCCAAGTTGTTTCAAGGACCGCGTAGAAAGTGCAGGTATAACATTTGTAAGCCTGGTTTTCAGCTATCACCTTGGTCATAGAACTGTCAGGAACTCTGTGTATGTGGTCTGCAAAGTAATAGTGAAGTGGTAGTATCTACTCCGACAAGTGTCAGAAGGCTTCAGACAGAAGTGAAACCTCTAAATTTGTTTAGAAGCCCTCGATGGCAACCCCATTCTGGAAGCCTCTACTTGAATTACATTTCCCCATTGTTGGTGGTTCCTAGTATCTAAAAGCACTGCAGAAGGGAGACCATTCAGCTACCAAGCTCCAGTGTTGGACTCTAACAGTCTCTACATTTGAGACCAGGCTTAAAAAGTGCATGTTTGAAATAGCTTAGGGCCACGCCAGTTAAAAGTCAAAACATAACCTACAGTTTTAGCTAAGCTGCCTTAGGAGCAACTATGCTGGGGGAGGTATGGTAACTTTAAAACTATCCTCTCTTTCCTTCATTGCTATTCACGTGTTGTTCCCTGTCTCACTCCCCTCTGAGAAGTAAAGCTGTTTCAGATGCCCTCCTGCTGACTGCCCAGTGATGACTGAACCCCCTGAGTCTTGAGTAGTCTCTGGCCCTACAGATTTCAACTCTGCAAATGGATGTGTGTCAGTCCTGGACATACGGTGGAAACCAGAAGTTTACATACACTATATAAAAAAACACACATGAGCTTTTTTTCTCACTATCTGACATGAAATCTGACTAAACTTTTAAGGGTTTTTTTTTTAGTTTTTTATTAGGACTACCAGAATTGGTAATTGGTACCATTACCTGACTGTATAACTTGGGTCAAATGTTTTGACACAAGTTTCTCACAATAGTTGACTTGAAATTTTCCCCTTCCTCATGACAGAACTGGTGTAACTGTGCCTAGTTTGTAGGCTGTCTTGCTCGCACATGCTTTTTCAGGTCTGTACATACATTTTCAATAGGATTGAGATCAGGCTTTGTGATGGCCACTCCAAAACACTGACTGTGTTTTCCTTAAGCCACTTCATAACCAGTTTGACAGTATGCTTCGGGTCATTGTCCATTTGGAAGACTAAGGCCCAAGCTTTAACTTCCTGGCTGAAGTCTTGAGATGTTGCTTCAGTATTTCCACATAATGTTCTCTTTTCATGATGCCATATATTTTGTGAAGTGCACCAGTCCCTCCTGCAGAAAAATGATCCCACAACATGATGCTGCCACCCCTGTAATTCACAGCTGGGATGGTATTAGGCTTGCAAGCTAACCCCCTTTTCCTGCAAAATGAAGGTCTTCATCCCTGTGTGCATTTACAAACTGTAATCTGGCTTTTTTTGGCTAGATATCCCCATGGTGTTTTTTTTTGTGTGTGTGTGTTGTATGTGCACTTTATCACCGAAGTAATTTCCTAGTCTGTGAGCTCTGCTCAATGACAATGGCAATAACATTTCTTCTGATTCTGATTCTGATTCGGATGGTGTACATGCATATAATAGTTTAAACAGATGGACGTGGCACCTTCAAGCATCTGGAAATTGCACCCAAGAATGAACCTTCCCCATTATGTTAGACAAAGAAGCAGTATTTTTCAGGTGTGCCGTCAAATATATCCACAGGGGTGTCTCTCTCAAATATTGTCAATAAACCTCTCAGCTTCCAAAGACATGGCATAAAAATCTTACTGTATGTTGATTTCTGACTTAGAAAGAGAGAAAGAAAGCAATGAAAAATGGTCTAAAAGAATATTTCCTCTCCTTATTTTACCATTTACAAAATAAAAATTCATGTTATGTCATGTTCATGTCAGACAGTGAGAAAAAACAAAAGAAGACAAAACATATGTCTCTTTATATTTTGTATGTAAACTTCTGGTTTCAACTCTATTTGAAGCTTCCATCGAGTCTCCTCGAAGTTTCTCTTTTTCCCACTGCTTTTATTGTTTTGATTTGTTTTTCCTTGGCGGGTCTAAATACAGGGGGCACTCTGGGACAGTTATCATTTGCTTGTTTTCTATGAATGTTTGTTAATCTGCTTGTCTGTTTTTGACCAATGTCTGTTTCACTGTTTGATTTTTTAACTTCCTGCTGGTTAAACCAATAATCTTGTTAAGCTCTAAGAGGAAACTGCAGTTGTGATTTTGGGCTTTACAACAATAAATTGAACTGAATTATTCTGATGGCACTGGTGGACGCTGACTACAGATTTTGTGTCATACCTATGAGGGAGTATGACACATCCAGTGATGGAGGCACTTATGCCAATTCAGCATTCAGCAGGACTCTTCATGTGCCACCAGACACCCCTCTACAGTTACCTGGGGCGATGTCCCATATGTGATTGTGATGTTGTTCTTGTTGCTTGCATTGAAATAAATAAGGCTCTAGACCAGGGGTGGGCAAACTTTTGAGGGGGGGCCACGATGGGTTCTAAACTTTGTCAGATGGGCCGTGCCAATACATATATATATATATATACAGCTATATATATATATATATATATATATATATATATATATATATATACATACGTACATACATACATATATATATATATATATATATATATATATATATATATATATATATATATATATATATATATATATATAGAGAGAGAGAGATATAGAGATATATATATATATATATATATGTAGAGAGATATAGATAGAGAGAGAGAGAGAGAGAGAGAGAGAGAGAGAGAGAGAGGGAGAGAGAGAGCCAAATGCATTAATTAAATATTTAAATTGGCTACTATCCTCTAAGCCCATAGCTGCCGTTCCTGCGTTGACTGCTTGCTAGCGTAGTAGTAGTAGTAGTAGTAGTAGTAGTAGCGCAGATTGTTCATGGCCCTTCTAGTGAGTGGGACATTCTGCTTCAGTTCCAGCTTCACATCAAACCAGCCTCAAAATGGTAACATTGTGGTTCAGCTGGCAATATTGCTGTTATCTTCAAAAACACATGCACAAAGGTTAGTATTGTCTAAGCATACAATTGTATAGATTGTACACCCTTCCCCCAGGTAGGTCTTTGAGTAGCAACTTCTGTGTTAAATGAGATGATATTCACCCACTTGCGATTGTCTCCAAGTCTGTATGTATGGACAATATTAAAATGAATAACTCTCTTAACAGACCATAGAGAGTGAAATATATGTATACATTTTAATCCGGGCTTTGGCCAATAAAAACAGACAAACCCAAAAAAACAAAAAAACTGGAAACTCTAAAAAGAAAATTAAAATATAAAGTTAGGAAATATTAAAGAGAGTACAGTAGTGATTTGGCTAAATCTAGAAGGCAATCAGAAATAACCTGTTTATCTTGTATCGCACCAGAAAATCTCTTGGTTGAGGAAAAAGTAAAATTAACTTAACTTAAAAATAAATTACTTGTATTTTTACACTGAAAGCAGAAGGTGACTTTATTCGTCCCTCCCTGGCAGAACTGGCTAGAAAAAGGAGAACAGATGACTTCCTATTTCTTCAAGTTAGATAAATCTCATGCTAAGTATTGCTATGTCTCAGTTGGAAATTGATGGTATCATTGCTGCAGATAAGGAGAGTATTTCTCGACACTGCTATGCTACTTCTTATCACTTTATATAACCAAATTCAGTGAAAATGCTATGTTCACCTTCTTTAATCATGTAGACTCCATAAATACTATTGATGAATAAGAAATGCTGTTCTGCGACACTCCTCTTGAACAAAAGTAGTCCATGCCATCTCCACCTCAATCATCCTATCACCTGGAGCCAATGGCATCGCTTTACAAACATTTTGCTGAGCTATTATCTCTGTTCCTGTTTAACGTCTTTTCTAAATGTATTAAGTCAGCATGCTGAAAGGGCTGATTAACCTAATACCAGAGACTGTAGCCCAGGGCTCTCAAACTCAAATGACCTGGGAGCAGAGTCTGGGTGAGGCCTTGCTGCATCAGGTATTCCAAAACAAATCTGTTAAAAAAAATCGAATCCTCCCATCACTGTTTTCAACACACATGAGGAAATATGGCTATTCTTGTGGATTTTACAGAGATAAGACAAAAAAGTACACATTTTGTATTTAAATACATTTCTATTTTTACTTTTTCGAATCGTTTCTGCAATAAACTTTTTGCCTGAAGGTTAAACTGTGTGTAAACTAAACCTGAACTCAAAGCCGCGTGCTCATATACTGTGCGCTAACTTGTCAGTGTCAGCAGACTATCGCTCTTTTTATTTTGTATAGGACTTTTGGCAAAACAACAGAGAAAAGCACAACCCCGAACTGTATTAAGAGAAAGAAACAACAATGTGGATACCTAAAAGTTTGGACTTTGCTGAGGTTGCAGCTTGGATTAGTTGTACAGGTCGTGTTTGTTTAAAACTAATGCATCAGGACTTGTTGTCCTTGTTTACACGGTGAGAAAATACCATCGCGGGACAAAACCACGTGTCCCGTCTCACAGCGGAGAATTTGTCTTCATCTAAGCAGGACAGCATCGTGATGAGTAAAACTGATACAGTGCGCCGCTCGCTCACACAGATGCGGTCAGCAGTGAAATGCAGACTGCAGTCAGAGTGATTTAGACGCTATGCTGTTCAACAATAATATTTAATTTAACATATGCCCCCTCATCAAATGTGTAGGGCCCCGAGGCCGCGAGCGTGAGGCCCTATTGTAGGCCTATGGCGCTTTTGTCGCTATGATACTTATGGTCAGAATTCCAAATATGGAACTTCCAGATTATTTTCTCAAAATGTTTGCTAACATATTTAAAAGTGTATTGAACTCCATTCTGGGCAAAAACCAGTGAAGATTCATGAGTGAAATACACTTATTTAATAACATCTGCCAGTCCTGGATCTCGTTGATTATTCAGATCTCACTGATGAGGACATACTTTTCTTAGATTTCTTTAAGGCCTGCGATACAGTTGAACATTGTATCTTTTCAGTTTGATTTTTTTTACATTCTTCAATTAAAAAAGAAAACAAAAAACAAACAGCTAGAGCCCTCCCAGATTGATACTATGTGGAGCTGTCATTCTGGACTTGCTGAGCAAACATATGTGCACATGGAGGGTTAAAGAACAGCAACACATTGCCTTTGATTTGTTGAATGAGATGGTTTTGGGCATTCTCTCTGTACCACTCCTGTAGCAATCGACCAGTGCAGCGTGCTCAGGATGCACATGTTCTTTTTAGTCTTGCCTGGGAGATGGTCAGTGCTGTCAGGTTGTGCCTCAGAGCTGTACAGCTGTACGGCTCAGTTTGCTCTTGTGGTAACGCTCCTTGCATTGATTGTGCCCTCAAAGCTGGTGTTTCTTGGGAGCAAGCTCTTGGCAAGGAAGAGAAGTGAAGTCCACCATGACATTTGTACCTTTATCCACATAAAGCTCCATCAGTTTTAGGACAATACTCTAACCCAGATGCTGCCTTGCCTTATCCTTTCCGAGGTAAGGGCTAAGTTTATCTCGTTTCTTGGACATGTTCTGCATAAAGCGACACTTTGGTTCAAAAAAAATAAAGGGCAATTACTGTCATGTACTTGCCCTTTAGTTTCGAATGCTGTGTCAAGGTTTTTTGGTCAAGGTGCAGTAATGTTACTGTATCTGTTCTGCACCATGGTGCTTCTGAAGAAGAAGCCCCACTACTTCAACCACAAGCTCAACATGTTTTTAAAGTGAACTTATTCTGCAAAATCTACTTTTTAGAGCCTTTAACCATGTTATAGCTGTCATTTAGGTAAAAAAAACAACAACCCTCTGCTCGCTAGTGTAATCTGCAGCTGTCCATAGCAAGTGCACATGCTCAAATTTAAATTGATTTCCCATTGAAAAACACAGCCAATGCTGCACACAAACATCCTCTTTGAGCTTACAACCAAAATGTATTTGCCATTTATATTATTTAAGTTATAAAATACAACATGGCATACATTTAAGGTGTATTTAAATAAAAGCAGATTTGTAGCGTGCCCCCTTTTAACTTTGGCCGTATTTGATTATTTTTGTTAGATTTTCTGGAGGACAGTAGGAGCCCTCTGCTTGCTTCTGAAGCCCATCTCACGAGGTTGAGGTAATATGTGGGACCCGTGCCAGAACAGCGCTCCAGAACACGGATAAGGATCACATCTCAATTTAGTGTATTGTTAAGTCGACCCAGTAAGATTTCCATCAATCACGTGGCCATCTGCTTATCCCACTCACATTGGCTATCACATTCCCCTGTCACACATTATGTCACCACCTTGGAGTTCAGCCACTTTCAAAGCATTATCGGATAGATTTGCATTATGAAGATTTACTGCTAAAGGTGCACTGTGTATTTTATGGTGAGGGATCTACTACCTGCTTGTTTCCATGAACATGTTATTGCTTTGACAGGAATGTTCCACGATATGGCACACACTTATCTGTTTTTCATTCAGTTCCACCCCAATTTTACTGTTGAAAAATACCTTGGAAAATCATGCATTGTGACTGTAAGTCGGCTTGCCTCTCCACAGATCTGACCTGTGAGGTCACCTAGTATACATGGAAACAGGCCCGGTTTGAGCCCTCTAACCCTGGGTGGGCATACCTAAAATGTACACAGACAAAATAAACACAGAAAGTACAATTCTGACCCTTTATGAAGTAAAGGGTCAGCACGCTTGAAAGAGTGGAGAAATAATTCTCCCATGATGTTGAAAACACACCAATGATAAGAGTAGTCACATACAGCCTGTGGAGCTCAAGGAAGGCTTCTTGGTATGGCTGTAGTTTACACCATAGAGTTGAAAGGTTGTTTTCATTTCGAAATTTATTCTGTAACAGGGGTTTGCAACCAGTAGTTTATTTCTGAGGATTTCAGTGTTTGTGGTGCTTTCAAGCCTGTGCAGTGGCTGCAATAGAGAGGGATCATAGAACGTGGCAGACTGTGGCTGGAGACAGGAAATGGCATTCATTAACTATGCATTTGGTCTAGTTTGTTGACGCTTAGCTAGAGGAACACCATCATCATTATGAGTAATATCTGTGTTGGAAAGGGCATTTTTGAATTATTTCAAGCTCTCAAGAGTAGCTGCAACCACAGTGCATGCAGCAGAGACATCCACAGAGTGGGACTGCAGAATAGTTTGCAGGCTTCAAAAACACCAGGGCTCTCTCCAAAAATGTGCCTGCTTCAAAGAAATTGTCATTTTTAATTTGAGTGAGTAGGCCAGATGCTTCTGTGCTGAAATACTTACCTTTCCATTTGCATGTCATTTAGCATCTTTATTACTTGCTCCTCATTGTCAAGACATTTTGTATTATTGCAAAATGTTTTGTTGACAATGAGGACGCTGGTCCACCTCATTTCCAAAACTATTTTTTTTAATTTTTTTTTTTGACACAGGACATTGAGTTGGTGAAAGAAATTATAAGAATTGGAAAGGTCAAATAGATTTTTGCACTTGGTTCACTCTGTATAGATACCTGCACATCAGCTTTTTCTCCACTCAACTGAACTGAAGCTCTATCATAGCATTGTTGCCAGATTCTCAAAACCATAATATCATACAGAGAGCCTAAAATTATCGTATTTTGGCCCAAATTACCGTACAGTACAAAAATATAGTATACATTAACGCCCACACCCTCTAGAAGCATTATTTATGCATTTGATGCCTAATATATACAGATAAATCCTATACAGCTCAAACTGCAAAGCACCACAGTACACACAGCCCCATTAACCTGACTTTTAACAACCACGAGTCACCTTTACACACTATATGCAGGAAGAGCTCACAACATGCTATAATAAAGACAGTATATCATGCCTAACAGCATTAAACATCACTTAAGTCAGTCATGCAGGACTTACACTTCAGAACTTAACCTCTAACATTAAACCGCTTTGGCACTTACTGCGTTGTTCGTGTGTCTTGAGCTCTGGAGTAGTAGTTTGACATGCCATTTGTTCCACAAATACAATCCACAGAACACAGTTGTAGCAGCTAAGGGGCTGCTAAGGTGTTAATTTGGAGCTTTTTATCAATGGAGCAATTATACACTCACCTGAAGGATTATTAGGAACACCATACTAATACGGTGTTTGACCCCCTTTCGCCTTCAGAACTGCCTTAATTCTACGTGGCATTGATTCAACAAGGTGCTTAAAGCATTCTTTAGAAATGTTAGCCCATATTGATAGGATAGCATCTTGCAGTTGATGGAGATTTGTGGGATGCACATCCAGGGCACGAAGCTCCCGTTCCAACACATCCCAAAGATGCTCTATCGGGTGGAGATCTGGTGACTGTGAGGGCCATTGTAGTACAGTGAACTCACTGTCATGTTCAAGAAACCAATTTGAAATGATTCGAGCTTTATGACATGGTGCATTATCCTGCTGGAAGTAGCCATCAGGGGATGGGTACATGGTGGTCATGAAGGGATGGACATGGTCAGAAACAATGTTCAGGTAGCTCGTGGCATTTAAACGATGCCCAATTGGCACTAAGGGACCTAAAGTGTGCCAAGAAAACATCCCCCACAACATTACACCTCCACCACCACCAGCCTGCGTAGTGGTAACAAGCCATGATGGATCCATGTTCTCATTCTGTTTATGCCAAATTCTGACTCTACCATTTGAATGTCTCAACAGAAATCGAGATTCATCAGACCAGGCAACATTTTTCCAGTCTTGCATGCAAATTGTAGCCTCTTTTTCCTATTTGTAGTAGAGATGAGTGGAAGCCGGTGGGGTCTTCTGCTGTTGTAGCCCATCCGCCTCAAGGTTGTGCGTGTTGTGGCTTCACAAATGCTTTGCTGCATTCCTCGGTTGTAATGAGTGGTTATTTCAGTCAACATTGCTCTTCTATCAGCTTGAATCACTCGGCCCACTGACCTCTCGCATCAACAAGGCATTTTCGCCCACAGGACTGCCGCATACTGGATGTTTTTCCCTTTTCACACCATTCTTTGTAAACCCTAGAAATGGTTGTGCGTGAAAATCCCAGTAACTGAGCAGATTGTGAAATACTCAGACCGGCCCGTCTGGCACCAACAACCATGCCACGCTCAAAATTTCTTAAATCACCTTTCTTTCCCATTCTGACATTCAGTTTGGATTTCAGGAGATTGTCTTGACCAGGACCACTCCCCTAAATGCCTTGAAGCAACTGCCATGTGATTGCTTGATTAGATAATTGCATTAAGGAGAAATTGAACTGGTGTTCCTAATAATCCTTTAGGTGAGTGTGTGTATACCAGTGTGTATACCAGTACACCAGTCTCTGCGTACACTGGTGTATGAATGTGTGTGTGGATGGGTGACTGGTTCCTTGTTGTAAAGCGCTTTGAGTGCCTTGAAAGGTAGAAAAGCGCTATAAAAAACATTGTAATAACTCATTTACTAACCTTTGTAATAGTGTTACTTCAGAATACGGCTCTTTGCACCAAGTGAGTAGGGGAACAGTGAGTGGAAGTTCCAATGTGAAACCAGTTTGAACTGACTCTGCCTTTGGGTATTTGTAAGCTCCTGATCCCTCCTCTGCACACTTTCCCAGACAGGCCTGGGTGCACATCAAACTGACTGAGGGTACATTTGCGTTTCAGTGGGGTGCAAACATAATACGTTTTCATTAAGTGCCATTATTTTAGGCGCCTGAAATGAGGGTGCAAACATTTTTAACTGAGGTTGCAATGCATCTCTTTGCACCCTGTAGATCCAGGACTGTTCCCAGAGAAGCCTGTCTGTCAGAGCACACACACGCTTGAGTGTATTATTATTGCTAATTTGATGGTTTTAAGGTGCACTGACTTCACTTAACACCTGAGCCCTGTTAAATATAACTTCATCCCGGTACTTAGATTTCTGACACCTCACAGGATTTCAGAGGCAGACCACTGGCATTCATCAACTCAAACACGCCAATGAGAAATTAAGTGTTCAGACCTCTGCTGTACTGGGCCCAGAAAAACATGTAGAAATGTGACATACATTAGAAGAGACATATGATGCAGAGTACCCTTTTCTTAAGACTTTATTACAATGTTCATATACAAAAAAAAAAAAAAAAAAAAGTAAGGAAAAAAGGAAGTCAAAGCATATATATATATATATATATATATATATATATATATATATATATATATATATATATATATATATATATATATATATATATATATATATATATATATAATATATTAATAAATTAATTAAAAAAAAATGGACAGACACGTTTAGAAATGTGTCCAGGACTAAACCAGAGCTGACAGGCTGGACACGTGTCCAAGACAACAATTTATTAGCAGAGTTCAGATAATTAGAAACACCATAAAAAATGTATTGTTTATTTATTATCAGAGAACAAAATTCACAAACTAGAAACTTGCTTTGGCGGTATGGTGCAACATAAAACAGGAACATAGCCCACCTTAGCTACAAACAGTGACTTATCGCTAAAAGCTAGTTATTTTTAGACACTTGAAAGTTTGGTGCTGCAGTGTTGTCTCTTACTGCACATGTGTGTTAAGCAAAATCTTCTCTGCTTTTTGCATGGGTGACAACAGTGCAGTTTGAGCCTCCTTTCTTTCTACATAAAGGAACTATAAAGTCATGCTGCTAGATCATCTCCATTCATCTCCATTCACTAGCACAGAGCGAGGTCACTCCTGCTCACAAACCACAATATATCCAGTCACTCCAGAGTCTTGAGGGTGGAGCCTGAGAAGGGGTTTTTCCTGGAGAAGTTCAAATGGTCATTGGCAGGGAGGACTAACGCAAACAAGCATAAATCTGACACATTGTGAGACAACCAACAGTCTTAAGTGAAGGTGTCACTTGTCTACACTTGTCTAAAACAGGTAGCTCTGCGAAACATAACCATTCATATATATTGTGTAACGAGAGGTAGAGGGTCAGACATGGTCAAAGCTGACATGAAGATGTTTCAGAGCAGTCCAAATATAATGATGTCTCCAGACCTTCAAAAGGACCTGTCCCCCTTCTGTGGTGAGGTCCTATCATTGAATCACGTGCAGTATATACAAGGGGTGGGAGTGCAGATGGTGCAAAGCAAATATAGATATTATAAATCTGCAGCCATAAAGCAGGTCAGTACAGTTTAGCTCTTCAAGACTGGCCTGAAATGTAATTGCAGCTTCATTAAATAGCTTTGTTTACATAATGCAAATTGTTTAAAGCTCAACTCAAGTCGACTTTGTTTCTAGAGCACTTTAAAAACAACACATTCAACCGAAGTGCTGTACACACATTAAACAAAGCCATAGACAATATAAAGAAGCCAGTGAAACTCATCGAGGCTAGCAGTTGTAGGGATGAACTAAAATACCAAATGTACCAGTATACCAGTATTATGGCAACCAAAGAGCCAATCCGGAGCAAATCTGTTGAAGGTCCTTCCTGTCCGAACCGCTGGTCTAGCAGGGAGTGGGCGCTGTCAATCAAACCTGTTGCTAAATCTAGCAGGGAAAGAAGCCGCCTGATTTGACTGTTATTAATGTGCATATCTTGATTTATGGACACAATAGCGAAATGGAGACGGAAGTGCGCCCATGTTCACTTCCTTTTTGGAACGCAGCCTCTACCATTTTAGCTATGTCCGTTTATATATGTACAGTCTATGAACAGGACACATAACAAACAGTGACAAATGGTAAATAGTCAACCATCAAACTGAATTAAAAGCCATGGAGAAAAAGTGAGCTTTTAGATGGAACTTAAAAATAAGGAGTGTCTCGTCCAGACTTATGTGCAGAGGGAGCTGATTCCACAGCTTTGGACCAGCCACTGCAAATGCGAGAACACCTTTTTGTTTTTTTTGATCTTTGGGACATGAGGAAGAGCTTGAAGTGCTGACCTGAGTGCATGAGGGAGGGTTATAAAAGGAGATTCTGACGGGCCAGACTATGAAATAAGACAATTTTAAAATCAATGTGATGGTGCACAAGGAACCAGTGAAGAGATTAAAGGATGGCGATATGTGGTCAAATTTACGTGTTCCAGCAAAAAAAAAAAAAAAAAAGAGAGGTAATAAAAGTTGGGACAAGAAATCTCTTTAGCAAGTTTCCACAGTATGTAACTTCTTTGCTGTAAAAGCATGGTTTTGTTTGTTAGTTTGTTTTTTGATTGTTTATTGCACTGAAAAAAAACAAAAAAACAAAACTACAAATTTACATGGAAATGTTTCTTTGGCTATATCTTTTTTCTGGCTATGGCATTTCCATGGAGAATGTTCCAGTGTATGGTTTTAACTATGGTTATATGTCCATGCTATCATGCAGGTGATATGCCACCTCCAGAAAGTTAAAGACGTTATGTACTGTACCTTTTAAGGTTAAATTGAGGAAATTAATTTCTGAGCTTTTAAAGGAACACTGTGTATTTTTGCATTTATTTATTTTTTTTCTGTTGGGGAGTCAGTCACCTGTTTGTTTTCACAGATATGTGATTGCATTGCCTGGAAAGTTCCACAGTATGTTTTCCACTACAATCTGTTCCCTCCTTTGCAGAGCTGGTGCAGTCTGGGTTACGAGGTGGCTGCTTCCCTCTTGGTCTACATTACCATTTGGCAGGCTTTTTTGACTCATCCAATGTAAAGTGGAATAACAGCAGCGCATCATGAATAACCTTGAGATAATATTGTTGTGTGTGATAAGGGGCTGTCCTCTACGTGACTCGCCTGGTTTCAGCTCCTATGCAGGGCTGCTGGGGCTGATCAAAGTCCACTGAGGCAGGATGAAGATACGTCACTCAAGTATGCGTGCTTCAAAGGCAGGAAAGATTCATATGTGTGAGTTTTGGATAGGTAACTGACGAGGACAATACCGAGCAGACCTGTTTGGATAAGGCATAGGGAGGCGGTGACTAGAACAATGGGCAGTTATGAATAGAGATACTGTAGTGTGAGTTATGGAATGTGTAGAAGTGCAGACAAGGGCTTTCTGGGTTAAAATTCAATTAAAGCTTAAAGAAATATTATACAGAATACACATCTGTCCGTACTGAGAAAATCGTTTGATATGTCAGTCCATAAGCAGATGATCCTTCAGAGAGTGTTGTTTTAGATGATAGAATGGTACTACATCAGGAGAGCTTACCATGCTCAACACATTTACTGTGTTTATATTCACCCCAGTAAAACCGGATAACTTGCCTAGTCTAATTTAAACCAATTCATCCAAATGCATATAAATGCAGGAACTAAGACTGAGGTGTTGTGGATCAAATCTCAGAGATCCCAATAACACATCCAGAGGAGCCGGTACGTACTCTGATACCTGCTGCATATAACAGTGCCGTCCAATTAATATTAGTAGTAGTACATATTCGTAGACTGGGACAACAGTGATCTGACAGGTTTTAGGGCAAAGATGATTTGAATTTGGTTCTTTAGAACACTTTGAGTTCTCTGTGCATGTAAACATGGTGAGTGAGAACCAAGGGAGCTGATGTGTGCATAAACAGAACATAGGGGAGACCTGTTGGCAACCTGTCTGCCTCTGCCCAGTTCCATTAATACTCAACTGACGCAATTGCCAGGGACTCGTGACCCACCCCACTTGGCTGTGGCCCAGGCTTGGCCGTGTAGTGTGGCCATTGCTTTATACTTCATGGCTTTGAACCAGCAACCTCATGCATAATACAGATATGGTGTAACTCACTTTTTTGCATGTTCTGAGGCATTGAATATATTGGTTTTATGCCATTCTGACAGTGTTGACTGTTTATGTGTTATAAAGAAAAGACATTTTTTGACGGGTGCTACAGAAAAAAAAAAAAAAAAAAGATTAAACGTGAAGTGTGAACCATGAATTTAACCGGTGTCAACCAGTGTGTAAGTGACGCAAATTTAAGAATGTTTTGGGGTTTTTTGCCTTTGTGTCCCTGCAGACCAACCGTGAGAAATGCTGCATGTCCATAAAGTGTTGTTTAATATAAACTGGATAATGTTGACATTTCATGTCTATGGTAGAGGCGCCATAGTGTTCAGTTTTATTAGACTTTATAGTCCTGTACATTCAGGCCTGAATCATGCAATTGTGATTTGAATTTGAGCTCTCTAGGCCAATGCCCGTGGTCGGGAGAAGTCATAAAAGAAACAAGAAATGAAGGTGTTTTTCGCCGCCGTATTATGGACAAACTGTAAGGAGTACACAAAAAACAGATATTTTGTGTCAGTGACTGTAGATGTGGCATGTTGAATCTGAGCTGATTTGGACTAAAAACCTCGGACCAGATACGTTTTATAAACACATATTGAAAATGGTGATTTCTGATTTTGGCCGAGTTCCTGTTCATCATAGGGCAGTGCTTCACTTCATTTGTAGGCTTCTCTCATGGAGCTCTATCATTACTCTAAATTTTGTGCGCCTATGCCATAATTTGGCTGTCTCCTCTCCTATTAGGGTCCACTTGTAGGCGGCGCTGTTGAATCATTTTGTCTGTACCATGTAAAATACTATTATAAGAGTTCAGCTTGAACTAAGTAGGTGCACTGCCAATGATGGTGTGTTTTGGTTAATGTTTAGTGGGTGTTTTCCACAACTAAACATGACTGAGTTGTAGCATCATTGGCTTTTATGATCAGGGGCACATCAGTGAATGTTCTGCGTGTCACGAATTAATGTGAAAGTATTTTTTTTTTTTTTTTCTACCCTTGGGCAATTTTGTACATTCCTATAGATAGCACTCTCACACTAATCATTGTGTTTGACATATCGGTGTAGTCAGCGTCATCCAGTGTACATGTGATTGAAATGTCAACATAGTGGGATTAAACATGTGCTTGTATGATATTTTTTTAATCTTTCTTTTAGGAGTCTTTTTGCCCCTGCTGGCCAACTGTGAGAAATGGCCCATGTCCCTAATATATATTTTTCATTGTCCATTACACTGAGGCTAAGATCAAACAAATGTGATTTGAATTTGAGCTCTCTAGGCCAATGCCAGTGAACATGAGAAGTCATAGAGGAAACAGGAAATGAAGGTGTTTTTTTTTTTGCTGGCGTGCTACGGGCAAACCATATGGAATATCCCAAAAACATGGATCATTTTTGAATGTCAAAGTGTTTAGATATGGCATGCTGAATCTGAGCTTATATGAAGCCAAAACCTAGGTCTAGCTATGTTTTGTAAATAGGCTGTCAAAATGGTGATGGATTTTTGATCCAATATTGCAGACTTCCTGTTTATCATAGGGCAGTGCTTCAATTTATATTTTTGACTTGTCTCATGGAGCTCTATCACTGCTGCGAATTTCTTGTGTCTATGCCAAAATCTGCCTGTCTCCTCTCACATTGGGGTCCACTACTAGGCAGTGATGTGAAGTTGGTGGACACTCGTAATGCCCATTTTATTGATTTTTTTGCTGGACTGGTCGATTTCATATGCCCATGTGAGATAAAAAATACATTTATGTTGCCAGGAAACCAAATCGCACAACAAAGAACGATATCCTTCACCATTTACACTATGTGACAGGCAAGGGCCAAGAAGTGTAACTGGCGAGGGCCAATAATTCTGAAATTAAAACTGTGTTGTCTTGCGTAAACCCTACACTTAAGGCTTATGTAATGTACTAGCTTTCCATAAAGTGAGATTGTTGTGATAGTAGAACTTTGAGAGTGGGGATAAAAAAATGAAAATAAAAATCAGGTACTGGATCTTTAAAGAAGCCATATTGTGTTTGAGCCTGCTATATAGTAATCTATGACGCCTGTAGATCATTATGTTATAATCTACACATTTTAAATCACAATATTCATCTGAAATGACTTAATAAAAGAAATATGTCAGCTGACTTCCGTCTTAGAAAACTGCAGTCACCACCATAAACGTCACCACAACAAAGAGCTGTCAAGACAGCTGCAGATCACGCTTGCGCATAGCAGATGTTTTTTTTTTTTTTTTCGTACGAAAATTATTACACAAGACTGCTGAATCCTACACAAATCATTGATTAAGAAAATAAAATTGGAGAATGAAATAAGTTCAGAGCTGTTGGTGTATGGCAACGGCAGTGAAAGCAGGGCTTGATCTGCAATATAGCATCTTGACAATAAGCGATTAAAGATTGCTCAAACATGTGCAAATCAGTCCAAATACAACTTTGGACTGGGAAACAACTTTAACATGTTTTAAAGCTCTGAAAAGTCAACTTTACATAATAGGTCTGCTTTAAGGTTGCAATCAGTGTACAAATGTGAGTCAATGTAATGTTCCCACAAACCCTGGAAGCCTAACGTTAGTGCGTGAGTGTAGATGGAGAGAGGTGGAGGCCCCTGAACCTGGGGAGGCTTGTTTACAGAAGCACAGACACTCGGAGAGGGCTTGTCTTGGGAGCGCCTCCTAATGAGAACCAGAGCTCCCTCACCTCAGGGAAAGAGAGGGAGGATGGAGTAACAGGTTAAGGGAGAGGAGAGAAACAAAGAAGGAAGAGAGGGGGAGGACAGAGGAACTGTTTAGCAGATACAAGAGTCAGGGAAAGGAGAGAGAGTGAGGACGGAGTGACAGGCTAGGGGAGAGGAGAGAGATGAGGAAGAGAGAAGAAAGAAGTGAAAAAGAGAGATTCTTCAACACTACTTCAGGCAAGGATTGCTTCAGATTTCATGGATGCTAAATGCACCTCCTGCCACTCAGTAACTCCTTATGTATTTTGTAGTCTTATGGTTACTCCACACAGGGTAAAAATTGCTCAACTTGGGTCAACTGGCTCGGACTCCAATCACTACCTGCATGCCTGGGCCCGACCTGAGTCTGCATACTCAGTGAACTTGTTCTGTGCAGAGTTTTAGAAGCAGAATTGCTGTGCCTGAGGTGTTCACATGTTCACATGTCTCTCTCTCTTTCTGTCTCCTGCAGTGATCTGTATTGGCTTATTTGAGGTTTTCAAGGACCTGGGATGCTGTCCTGGAGAAGTTGGACTGCAGATGCCGCTACCAATTTAGGTAGGAGAGTAGTGCCAAAATCTGTGTACGGTGGTCCCTTGTTTATCACGGGGATAACATTCTAAAAATAACTTGCAATAGGTGAATTACGCAAAGTTGTCAACTTTATTTTTTACAATTATTATATATTTTTCTAAGGATGTAAAACCCCTCACCACACACTTTATACACTTTTCTTAGATAGGCATTAACATTTTCTCACATTTCTCTCGTTTAAACACTCTCAAAGTTAAAACTTTCATAAATTATATCCCCCTTCCTCAATGATCGATTTAAATGTGTTGTTCACATATGCCTCCGCTTCAGGGGTATCCGCAACGGTGGGTATCCACAGAGGTGTCTTTTCTGTGAAGAGAAACACTTTTGAGTCCAAAGCTTTTCTGAAATGTGTCGGTGCAGAACATTTCATCAACATGTGCGTTTTCTTGGGGAGAAAACTTGCAAACACACAGCACTTCAGAGTCACACTGCTAGCGATCAAACATTTATGTAATTTATGTTTATTTGTCTGAATGCATTCTGTACTGTACAGGAGACACGGCACAGAAGAGATTGATTGATGATGGATCAGGAAGCAGAACACAATGCACGTTCATATGCTGTAAAAAAAATAAATAAACATGCAAAATTACACAAAAAAAAACCGCAAAACAGAAAGGTGAACCGTGATACAGCAAGGGAGCACTGTAAATCAGTTGGCAAGACACATCACTGTAACATAACATTCTACATATAGCACTGGCCGCTACACATCACGTTACCCTTCTGAAGAAGGATGCAGATGCCTTCAAAACATGTTCAGGTATGAAAAAAACACACACACACACACACACTCGTCACTGACATGCATCCATTTGCAGATAGAGTTAAAGTCTGTAGAGCCCACTCAAGATTAAGAGACAGAGGGGGGCTCATCCAGGATAGGGTAGGGGTTGTCCAGCTAGGTGCTGTGTCATCCGGCCAGGTGAGGGAAGGGGAGGATCTGGGTCCTCAGAACAGGGCAGTCGATAGGGAGGGGCAATTTGTGAATACCAATGAGCACACTACCAGCAAGCTGAATAATGATTGGTAAAGCTGAAGTAAACAAAGTATAGTGCTCAGGTTCCCATTTTGAGCTGCACTGGATCTGTGGAGTCCACCACGTCAGGTTAAGAATATCCATCTTGTCTTATTAGAATAATAAGGTCATACATCATCTCGGCCCTATATTGTGTGATGTAGACGAACAGCTAAACCAGTACAGGCTGCCAGGTCCATGGTTTGCATTAGACCTGAGTGGATTACAATCACACGGCAGCTGGTGATGTCAGGATACGACATGTTTGAAATGCGCCTCAGACTCTGCATTAGTCATGACATCATTGGGCTTAAACATAGGATTCCTCAAAGTTATTACACACAGCTATGCCCTGGTCTGTTCCCTCTGCACTTCTGCAGTCTTGGATCGTTTTGAATCTGGCCCATCTCAGTCCCAGACCCAGACGTGAACCGCCCCAGGGTCCAGTCTGGGGTCCAGTCCATGGTGAGGCTGTCATCACCACATCTTCTCATGCACCTGGTATCTGCGGCGCTGGCACAGGGACTGATGTGGAACAATGTCAAACTATAGCAGCTGGCAGAGATGGAATACTCAGTTATATTTATGAAGTTACACTTAATCAAGTCACTTTTTAAAGTCATTCTGAGAATGTTTTCTGGCACTATACTTGTACACTACACATGTACTTGGGTAAAATGCTTTTGAAGTAACAGTAAGTTTTTACTGTTTCTTTTCTTCTGAGTAGGTTTACCACTGATAAGAGAAAGACTGAAATGTAAAATATGTTTATGCCAACCTATGTCACACTTTTGTGAATTAAACTGCAGTTGATTGGAGCCATATTGTTTCTACAGTGAATGTTTAGTCTTTCTACTTTGCCTTAATATACAAGCAAAAAAATTTGCAAATATTGCATGAAATGTGATGTTTTTTTGCCAAATAATATCACGCAGGGCAGTCAGTGCTCTGCTTTGAACACAGACTTATAACGGTAAGCTCCAAATAACTTGAAAACATGTTTAATTTTAGTCCAGCACTATTACCTCACACAAGAAAGCGTCAGACACTTACCAGCCATGTTTCAGGTCTTAGAAGTCCATCATATTTGATCTGTATGCTAATCGCAAATGCTAATCATTCATTAGCAGTTAATGAGTATTTTGCTCCAAACTGACATTTGAAAATGCAGTTGTACTTTCTGTACAGTGTCATTTGATATTGTATAAATGTTAGAGCACAGCTGACAATAAAGATTAGAAGTGCTTGGATATTTGATCTGTTTATGCAGATTTTCTATGGCGTTAACATTTGTTTACATTAGGAGTAGAACCAATATGGCTGCTGGTGGCATATAGGTCACGTGTCTGCCATGAACTGATAGAGATGCAGAGGACACCACCAGGTCAAGTTGCAGGTCAGATCTGACGCTCACAGAAAGAAAGAAAGAAAGAAAGAAAGCATGTTTTTTCATGGTATTTTTGGGCAATAAAAAACACAGTGAATAACTGTAGGATTGACAGTTTAATGCCTTACCGTGAAACTTTTTAGGAAATTCAATATATTGGAGACAAGCACCAGGAAATTGAACTTTTAACTTCAATTTACAAATCAGATGCTACGTCCAGACAATTAATCCTATAAATTCCCCTGCTTGAATAGTAGTTCCCCCAAATACCTTTTTCCACTCTTACTTGTTTAATTCCTCACGTCACTTTTTTGTTCTACTTGAGTAATATTATTTTGAAGTAGCTCTGCTCCTGCTTAAAGCAACTGTGTGTAAAATTTAAATTTTAAATTTCACAAACATCACCTGTCAGACATGTTCACATCAAATATTAGCTCTTATTGGGAACAATTCTCAGCTGATTCTTCATTATAAAAAAACATTCCACATGATGGTCAGTGTTTATGTTCTAATTAGTGTTTTGATTCTCAAGACAATTATCCAATCAGAAAATAGAATGGACCTCACATGTGTCGCCAAAATTGGTTGCCAGTTGACTTAAACCTAAAAGGACTCTCTCTGATTTGAATGGTCACTACCTAAACCCCAGCACTTACAGGTTAGGGCACCAGCAACACAGGTTCAGTTGTGATTGTAGTGCTTTTTTTTTGCTTTTTTTTTTTCCTTTCAGTTTTCTGTTCCCCCCTTCCCCCCTTAGCCAGCTGGTAGGGTTATGACTGCAGAGTCTTCACTGTATAGACTAAATAATCAGGGCGTGACTTATCGTGCTGGTCATGTCCTAAATATGATGAAACAGTTTATGATTTCCAGACTGCAATCTCACCTGACACATTCATTTAACCAGGAGACGTCTGAAGAAATATTGAATCAGAGAATGAGAGAATTTGAGCTGTTTTTGTCATAGAGGAGACTAGTGCAGCGGGTGGACAGCACTGAACACATATACAGTGAGAGGAGGTGTGGGCATATGAGGATTATTGGACTCTAAAAGAAAATAATCTAGTCTAAGTGTAAAATAAACGGAGCACTACAGAGGACAGTGAAGGCATCATCTGAGCGCACAGGAGCCCGGCTCATTTCCGCTTCTGTCCATTTAAAAATCAATTAAAGGTTAAGATATTTGAGTTCAATGTGCAATGATTTTCAGACCCAGGGTAAAGATGCATTTTAGATATTTTAGACTAAGCGTAACCTAACCTTATCTTAAAAATGTGCAGCAACAAAATAATTGCAAATGAATTAATAATTAGGAACTTTACAAGATTCAAGTTATCTATGGTAGAATGCATTTGTTTAGTAGTGAATCAGGTCTATTCACATAAAGTAAGTAATGTGGCATTTCTGGAGGAAGGTACACCATCTGCTTGTCTCCACAAAGATGACATTGTTTTGCTCGGCATGTTCCACAACATGGCATTACTCTTAATGTATTTATTTAATCAGAGGAGTTGATTTTTTTTACTGTGAGTCGGGTCTTCTCTCCACAGACCTGACCTGTAACTTAGCCTGATCACCATGGCATATAACTTTACTGCCATACTATCTGTTTAAACCCTCAGTCGTCCAGGTCCATAGCAAAAGACGAAGGTAAAATCTGTCAATTGGACAAATCGTTGTAGGAGTGAAAATGTTTAGCTCCTCTTCCAAGCTGCTTCTTCAGTTCTGATCAGATTGCTGGTGACCACTGCCTTATATCTATCTGCAGGGAAGTGGCTTGGATGAGCAGCGAAATGTCTTCACTCCTACAACGATTTGTCCAGTTGACAGATTTTAACTTCGTCTTTTGTTACTGCCATACTGTGTAGCATTACAGGCACAATTACAATTACATCTCTATGAAGACAAGACGGTGACCTACCATAGGGCACCTTTAAGATCTAAAATCCCTACAAAATTATGGAAAAAAAAGTATATTTAAAAAGTATTAACAAATCATTTATATACTTCTCCAGCCTCTTATATACTCATCCAACCCTTACGTCCATAGCAGTAGCAGAATATTTAACCTCTCATCTCTTGGCCCGAGGAAAAATATTTTCAGTTTTCAAATTTGAAAAGGTCTCAGACATTGAGTGGGACTTAGAAGTGTGGAGAGTAAATGATACAGCATATAGACACCCACTGCCTCCACCCTTTTAGTTCTAGTCTGTCACTCATTAGTAATGCTCAGTGGGAGAAGGTATCCACCAAAGCACTTTGTATGAGTTGGTAGATGGCCTCTTGTGTTAATTAAAAGGGAAATACACCGGCTGATGTACATTTTCACAGCATTTTGAAGTCTTTAACAGAAACAGGTTCTGTTCATAGACTCTAGACATAGCAGCTGACCCACTATCCACTGCGTTCCAACTAGGAAGTGAGCATGTGTGCACTTCTGGCTCCAATTCACTTTTCCACTAAGCACACACTCCTTGCTAAACCAGCGTTGCGGAAGGGGGGTTTACCTTCAATATCCTTGCCCTGGATTGGCTCTTTCCTTGCTATGATACTTGGTTGGAATTCCAAATAAGAACCTCAGCTCCAAATTTGCCCCTATAACTGCTGCTTTTACTGTCATTTATTGTGTATTCCGATGTGCTCTTGACATCCTTGAAATTTAGGGACATCTTCAATCATGAAATACAGATTAAATGAGCACTTAAAGAATGGTAGCAAAAGATGAAGTTTAAATCTGTCATCTGGCCAAATTGTTGTAGGAGTGAAGACGCTTCGCTGCTCATCCAACCCGTTTCTTCAGTTCTGGTCTGATTGCTTGTGGACACTACCTTATATCTATCTGAAGGGAGGGCCTAACTACACTGAAACTGTAAACAGCTATTGTCTCCGATTTCAGCTGAAACTACGCTATTCGACCTTTAACAATCCTGCAATTGTTTTCTTTGTTTGGGTCTGAGGATGGAGTTATAAATGGGGGATAGATGATGTCTAAGGCCCCATTCCTATTTAAGGAAGGATTCTTTTCTAACAAAAATAGCTTCTTTAACTCCCCTCTCAAACCATTTCTTTTCTCTGGCTAAGATTTGAACCTCACTATCTTCAAAGGAGTGGTTAGTGGCTTTGAGATGGAGATGTACCAAGGTCCAGAGGTACATCTGGAGTCCAGAGTTTGTGGCTTGGGGCTTTGTACTTAGGGTGGACCAGTTTTTGTCTTAAAGTGTTTGTAGGTTTGATCAAGACAGGAATCTCATACTGTCTGAAAATTTCCTTTTTTCAGTCACACCTGCTGTGTAAGGAATATTTACACCTTTCCATCTAGGTTCAGATTCCCTGTTGTCCTGTTATTTAGATCTCTTAGATTTATTGAAAACCCATTTTGGATATCCACAAGCCGAGAGGGCTTTCTCCGTGTGTTGTTCCTCCTTCACTTTTCTCTCTGTGTTTGTGAGCACCACTTGAGCTTGAGAGGGGTATGATGCATTTTTATTTTTTTTTTATTTTTTTTTTTAGCTTTCTACCATGTTATAACACTCCCTCAAGAAAAACATGCCTGGAGAGGTTTTAGATGTCACCCATGCATGTTTCAGCAATCTCTCCCAGGCCCTATTCTGACACTATTGCGGTTTGCTGTATGATCCTTTCCAAAGCTCGGCCTAACGTCACCCATGTTTTGATACAACAATTTTCTATAAATATACAAAAACATGATACAAAACTGTACATACCAACCGACAAACCTGATGTGATGTGCAGTAGATTCATTAGTAGGAAGCACACTGATGTGGTCTGATGGCACTCTGAAAGGGGAGTGATTTAGCGCAAAGGGAAGGGAGAGTCAGAGTGTCAAAAACTAAACCAAAACTTACTGAATATTATAGTATATATAGTGTATGCAAGTAAACTATGTATCACATCTCAGTCATTTCTGGTTGAGCTCATGTTTTTTTCCTGTTCTTCCCTCCGTTCACTACACCGTGGCATCAGTCTTTCTTTTAAGCTGGAAAGTGGATGCAGATTATTTTGGTCCCTATAAAAACACGTACGCTCCTATCCAAATGTTTGTAATAGCTCCAAAATGACGCGAGGCTAGTTTGAAGTGCATGGTCCCAGTGTACGGGCAGTTCTTTGGAGCAGGGCTGTGCAGGGTAAGAACTGTGAGAGCAGTTCTAGCTGTGAGCCTTTTAAAAGCTACACAACATAAACATGAGAGACAGGACCACAGACGGAGCCAGAGGGTGAACCCGCCACAGTAAGTCACTCTGCTTTTATTAGAGGATTGGAGAATAATGCATTAGTATAAGGCTACCGATTAGCTGAAGAATGGGGCCTTAATGATCTAGACATGTTTTAAAACCGCAATGAGATATGACAGAGAGGCTCGGAGTGTATCTGTGATGACTTATACTATAAAAATAATCATAAGAATTCAGTGCAATCATTAGTAACTTTTTAGATGGAGGGCACGTTGTTACATTGCCTGTAATAGTCCACAGTATGGCATTAAATGTATCTATTGCCATGGAAACAACCAAGTGAGGCGACCAAGCCAAGTTACAGGTCAGGTCTGTTGAGAAGTGAGCCCGCTTATAGTAAGGAAGCATTTGTAAATTGAGGTGTGTATTGAAAATGTATTTGGCCAGAGCATGACATCTACTGACAACAATGGGGCTGAGCCATGGACAAATAGCCATTTAAGCAACATCCTCAGCATGTTAATATAAGCACACAGTTGTGATGAACGCAGTTTTTTCAGCAGAAATGCTTCGGAGTTTGTTAATAATTTATGACTGCTCAGGATTTCTACCAACAACCCAAGGCAAATTTAAACAAAGTGATTTCTGAGGCTCAGGGCAAGAGGGTCTCGTAAACAGGATTAATGAAACAAGTGAATGAACCAAAATACAACTCCGGGTTTTTGATGAGGGAACAGGATTATAATTCCAGACTCAGACTGCACAAGGTGCAGCTCGAGGGCTGTGTACTAAGTTAGTATGAATTTAGCTCTTTTAATCCTTAATACATTTGCTATAGCGTGAACACTTGGTCTGGCATGTGCAGCTTCAGGCAGTGACACAACAGCACAGCAGAGCACCACTACATACCACTCCAATGCAGGACTTAAACTTCAAAACTTCATTGTCTCACAAAGGGAAATGTCTTGGCATGCAGTGCATGTGATAATTGAATTAAAGCAAGACAGCATTCAGTTGTACACTGTGGAACATTATAGACAAAGTAATAACATCTCCATAAAGACAAGCATGTACCATCAATTTCGGACTATCGAGCACACCTGAATACACTGTGCCTGAAAATCAGCAATATGGTACCAACACGCCATCAACACAATATGAAATACCTGCACCAGATGGTATCAGTATAGCACCAACAGGACAGTAACACGGGATGAACATACCTGGATGTTTAGAAAGTAAAACAACACCAACACGGGCCATCTGCTTTTATTTCCTCTGAAAGTTTTTTGTCGTCTTTATACACATTCTTCCCGCTGCCGCCTCCAATGTCGCACCATCGATTCTTTAATGCCAAGCTTACATGCAGTGACTCTATTTCCTTCTTTGATGGCCAGATTCATTGCCTTTAACTTAAAAGCTGCATCATATGCATTTTTTTGGTATACGTTTTCCATGATGAGAGTGTGTGTGCATGATGTGCAAAATGACAGTTCAAAATCGAAACTAGAGTATTCTTCAGTGCATAATCTTTCTCCACGTCTGTCTCACTTTTGCATTTACTGGTAGAGAGTGCCTCCCCCCGGTAGCCATTAGCTAGTAAAAATCCATAAATTAACTGCACTGTTGCATAAGACGCAGGGATAAATCATGGGATAAAGGTTGCGGCTTGTAGTTCGAAATAGGGTAGGGTATACCCCAGACAGTTACACAGTGTCTGCCTGGCATCCAGAATACACACTTCTTCAGTACTTTACAAAGAAGTGAGTCTAGTCACCGATAAATCTGCCTGAATTCAGATGACCATGATTTTATTGATTTGTTTATTAGATCCATATCTAGCTGCTGCTGTTCTTACAGTGGTCCACATTATACACAATTTGCATCAATACTACATTATATATTTAAAATACCACTAAAATAAACAGATATGTGCCAACTCATTTTGTAAAAAAAGGTTAAAAAGTAACGATGCATACTATTCAGTACATTTCATAAAATATTGTTTTAATGACCTTTTAAACATGATTTTTGTTCCAATGTTAATACATACTGTAGGCAAGGTATTGCACAGTTGCATGGCTCAATACAAAGAACCTCTTTTCTGCATGTTAGTTCTGGCTGTCTGGTTGGATAAAAATGCTTGTTGTAGTTGACACTTTTTGAAACAAGACATCAGGTATGTTTGTGTGAATTATATAATCTAATCTTTCTCTAACTAACAAACATTCAAACAGTTGATGCATTTTTTTAAACACTTGTTTAGTAGTGGCATCTCAACATGGTACAAACAGTATTCTATTTTGAATAATCTGAAGTCGGTAATTTTTTGGTTGTCGCACTGAACCAGTCCATTGGACAATTATCTTGATGGGACCAAAGCTTGAGTTACATTCCATTACAGTTTTTGGTGCAAGTATTCCTGCATCATATTGATGATGTTGCCTGCATGTTTGGTCCATGATAATGTGTTATCTAAAGTCATGCTCAAAACGGTTTTGTCTCTTCAACCTGCTCCACAGCAGTGTCACCTACTGTCAGATTTAAGATTAGTTTTGCATTTTTTATTTATGTTTGAAGCAAATACAATACTCTTTGTTTTGGGAACATTTAAAACTATATATTTTTTATGTATCCACTTTACAACTGCATTTACTTTAGCATCTAGTTTTATACTGCAGGTGTGTACTATGAAATAATCTACATACATTGATATTTTTGTTGACTTTAGTACATATGGTAAGTCATTTATAGAAATTGTGTACAATAAAGGCCCAAGGCAACTACTATGTGGAAATCCACAGTTCACAGGTCTAACATCAGAATATGACCCATGAATCTTGTTCATCTTGTGTTAAATGACTTCTGAACCAATACAATGAAGATGATTCAAACCCATAACATTTAAGTTTAATTAAAAGCTCTTCATGATGTATAAAAGTAAAAGCAGCAGTAAAATTGAGCATCACGGCGCCCACTAACTTCTTTTTATCCATCTCCTCCATCCAGTGGTCTGTCATTTGAACTAGAGCTATAGTTGAGGGGTGTCCTTGTCTGTATACATGTTGGTGCTCACTGGAGGATTTTGAAAAAAGGCTGTTCATTATTATTGTTATTATTATTATTATTATTATTATTATTATTATTATTATTATTATTTTGATAATGGGATTATTTTCCACTTTTGTGCACTAATCCTTTAGCAAAATTTTGATAGCTCATGCAATATCATGAGCTATCAGTTTAACAAGTTTTCCTTCCAATTCATCCACTCCTGGAGGTTTTTCTTTGATTTTAATGATTGATAGGTGGATTAGCCAATTAGGGACAGGCATAGTATGCCCGTATCAAAACAAATATGGCCACTTATATGAGGAAAAATTATATATTATATTATATATATAATATCATGGGAATAGAAAACAAAAGATGTCTGCAGAATCACTGAGCTGTTCATCTCATTTGAGGTAAATGCTATTGATTGCACAGAGGGTGTGGGTGTGATATGAGTCTGGACTTTCCAGGCAAACACAGTGCACCTTTAATGTCATATATAAATGACTAGAAATATGATTAAAACTCCCTCATAACCAGACAGGATCACAGACATTTTAACCACTGGAACTCAAATTGCTTCTTCCATTGTTGAATCTAAAGCAGGGGTGTTCAAACTTTTTCATTGAATGTTGAAACACGAAGTGGAGGAGCAAGCAGGGGCCTGAGACTGGTGGTCAAAACAGGAAATAATTCAAATGGGTGCTTTTAGCATAGGTTTGACTTAGCCACAAGAATGTAGTTTAGGCATATAATAGGACACACACAGTAATTGATTTTGGTTTTATATAAAAGGTAAATATTTAAAACCTGCTGTAAAGTGGACTACTTATGACTGTTTGGGCCAATGAGGGGAACAAGAGGGCCAAGAAAAATTAGTCTGAGGGCCCCATTTGACCTCCGAGCCATAGTTTGGACATGCCTGGACTAAAGGCTCATTGTAATATTACAATAGTGATAGCGACAATTAACTGTGCTGCTGTGTCATGTTGACAAATGTTGTAATTCCTGACCTGTTTGTAATGACAGAGCTCCAGCACTGATGACGTCAAGTGCTGTTCAATGAGTCACTACTTCCCCTGGTTTAAAGTGGATATGTTTTATTTCTCTTTTCAATCATGTTCTTGGACTTTGGATTCCGACTTGTAACTGGAACACCTTAACATCCTGGAATTTTTCTTGAAAACTCTAAGAACATTTCAGAAGTCAGTTAAAAAATCAAACATGGGTGTGCCCCTCGTTATTTTGTCTGGTTTGTAATTGCTCAGAACAGTCTACCTGCTGTCTGTGAACCTGCTGCTGCTGTGTAAAAATAACAAATCTAAATTCTCTTAGTGAAACTAAGACTACAAATTTTACAAATTCACATAATTAACACTTACATACACACTCTTAACTAGTTTTTCTAACCCAATGCGTCTCAACCGTTTTCAGTCACGCTAAAGCAATTGTAGGTATTCTCAGCCTGTTCAACCACACATCAAATGTAGGCTGCTCACAATATGATACAACAGCTTTATTTCTTTTAGATCAATTCAATTGACATGGCCTGTCCAAATCAGAATGAACAAAACAAACCAGGTTCAGTTGTGATTGTAGTACCTTTTTTTTCAAAACTGTAAGAGCACCTCCTATAAACTATGTCTTTAAAGTTGCACTATGTACATAAAGGAGTGTACATCACCTGCTTGTCTCCATAGAGATGGTATGTTCCCCAGTATGGCATTGAACATTTCTATCTCCATGGAGATAAGCAGGTGACTCCATGAGGCACTGGTGGTTAGGTGAGCCCACTCTCAGAAAGAATACATGTGTAACACTGTATAACTATACCTTAATTAGCCTTAAATGCTGATTTTAGCTTAATTACATTGAAAGGCCAAACAATAGGAATCTTCATTTACCACTGCACTGGTCTCAAACCTTGTGTAAAGGTACCTGTAACTTGGAAATGGCACATCACCAGTATGTTTCCATGGAAATATGTTGAAGCCATACTTTGGAACATTCTCCTTGGAGATAGATAAATTGTTGCACTTTTTTTTTTTTACCTTCAAAGTGCATTATATCAAGGGACCACTCACTGATTCGCAGACACTGAGGGCAAGGTGGGTTAAAAGTCTTGTTCAAGGACACAACTGCAATATTCCTCTGCGAGAACTGAAATTGCTTTACCAACCTGTAGGCCAGTGCTCAACCAACAATGTTTTTATGTTGAGAGCAGGATTCAAACCTTCAGATCAAAGGATAAGCACTAAAAAGTTACATATTGCAGCATTAAGATGGTATACATTTAAAAATTGTCCTCACATCATCTGGGGACCTCCTGAAATCATGTTGAGAGCCACTGGCCTAACCTGTTGTATACACTGCAAAAGAACACTTTTAAGAGATGGAACTCCAGCTGTCTCCTAACACCTCTCTCCTAATCCCTAATCTGCTCCATTTTGGACCAGGAAAGAATGAAAAGCAAAACATTCCCGGCCTTCCTCGCTCGGCCGCTCTGACCCTGGTAAGGGAGGGCCAACAGAAACATGGGACCGAAATAGAAGAGCTATTTCAGTCTGAGCACACTGTTATTTTTAGCCAAAGCAGCGACACATTGTACACTACATTACAGCATCTATGGTTACCCCACCTCCAGCCCATGACTCACCCAGGTATGCACTGACCTCATCCCAGAGAACAAGCGCCGATCGGGGACGACATTTCCACCTCATTAGCCTGTCACTTGGATCAGTCAATGTTGTTGTGTGCTGGCTTTTTTTTAAAGTGGGTTCGGGTCCACCATGGGGTTTGCAAAAAGATTTCAGGGGGCCTTGAGACGGTAAGGGGGAAAATATTAAGTCTTAAACAAGTCTTGACACCCTTCAAATGCAGTGGTAAATTTACAAAATAAAATTTCAAACAATATTAACGGGCAGTACAATGCTTATTTTGCTTTGATGAAGAATAGAGGTGTTATTCCATTGTCTATTTATTACCACTATATGACCATGTAGACCATAAACATGAGCAGTCTGTGTCCCCAGATATGAGGTAAACATGATCGAATCCAATATAACTAACTGATAACAATTGCTATCAGTAAAAGCAACAATTTATTCTTAGCTTCAAAAACACTGAACGTGATGACTATGTTGTTTATGTTATAATCTGGTCCAATCCAAATTATCCAATTAGAAAGCAGAGTGAGTCTCACATGAGTCTCTCATTTGAGTTGTCAGTATCAAAGCTGAAATCCAGTGAGTTTAAACCTAAACTGGCCTTCGCTGATCTGGATCGTTAGTACCTAAACTCCAGCATCTGCAGCCAATCATTAATCAGCGCTAGTGCAGCCTCTGCAGCTCAGTGAGTGAATTCTGGAGGTTCTGAGATTTCAGGCATGGCCTGTCCATACACTAAGAATGAGAAAAACTTGTATGTGTCCTTTATCAGCAGGTTAAAGCACAGGCAACACAGATTCAGTTGTGTTTGTAGTATCGTCTTTAAAACAGTAAGTGCACAGGAGCCATACAGTTCCTTTAAAGGCACACTATATAACTTTTCTAATGGAGGGTATGTTGCTTATTTGTCTCCATGGAGATGTTATTGCATAACTTCGAACCTTCCACAGTATGGCATTGAACATACGCCCATTCTCAGCAAGGATGTATGGATACTACTTTAATAATAATAAAAAAAACAAAAAAAACAAAAACAAAACATCAACATTAAGCTTTTCTAAATAAAAAAGGTCTTTAAATTAGTTTAAAAAAAAGTCCAGGCTCTGTGTGGCTCTCAGCTGGACAGGGAGACAATTCCACACTCGTGGTGCAGCTGAAGAGAAGGCTCAGTCCCCCATTTACAGAGCCTAGTGGGGGGGGATCTGGAGGAGCATGCTGCCTGAAGATCTGAGGGTGTGGTTTGAGGATTGTAAAGTGATTAGGTCTTGCAAATACAGTGGCGCCTGACCAGTGATACATTTATGGGTCAGCAGAAGAATTTTGTATTCGATCCGGGATGAAACAGAGAGCCAATGCAGTGATTTAAGAATGGGAGCGATATGTTCAAATTTCTTGACTTTCATCAGGATTCTGGTGGAACTGTTTTGAATGTATTGCAGTTTTTTTATGTCCTTGGCAGGAATCCCAACAAAAAGTCCTTTGCAGTAATCCCCCAAAGCGTGTCATCAGCATAAAGGTAAGAAGGTAAAAAGGATGGGGCCTAGAACCGACCCCAGCGCAACACCGCATGTGACAGATAGAAGCCTGGACTTACTTCCACCCAACATAACGCATTCAGTTCTGTCAGACAGGTTTGTCACCCTGAGCAGAGCTGTTTCTGTGCTGTGGGCTGAACGAAAGCCTGACTGAAACCTCTCAAACAAGCCATTTCGCTTGAGATAATTCTGAATTGGGGAGGCTGCTACCTTCTCTAGGACCTTTGACAGAAAGGTGAGATTTGAAATAGGTCTGTAGTTAGCAAGCACCTCTGGATCTAGTGAGTTCTTTAGGATGGGACGGATGACAGCAGCTTTAAGGATGGGACATGTCCAGTTTGTAGTGAGAGGTTCAGTGATTGCACTCACCATGGGAATGAGTGATTTGAGCAGAGCTGTTGGAATGGGGTCCAGTATGCAGGTGGACGATCTCATTCCTCTCAGAGTCACTTTAGAATAATTACACCTTAATTAGCCTTATAGGCTAACTTTTTGGGATATTCCATGTGTTACCATGTGTGTTACATTATCCACGCATCAAAAACAAGTTTTATATGTCATGCATGGATGTTCGAGTAATCTTGCGATCTCTATATTAACCTTCCTTGCGGTTAGCAATACAAGCTAGTCAAGCTAAACAAGCAAGTGCTGTACCCCATCTTTAATAAATTATGAACTTAAGTCTTAATTTCTAATGAACCAATAGTTTAAATATAATTCATGCTTATTAACTACTGTACTTATTTAAGGGTGAGACCTTTTGAAGTGATTACTCAGCCTGAATCATTCTTACAGTTATTATAGTGTCATTAATGCATGTTTTCAAGGTATTTCTAAGCAATAAATATGCATGTAATTTATTATCTCCAAGATAGAGAAGATTAATGCCATGCTCAGAACATTCCAGGCAAAGAAATGGCATCTCTATGGAGACAAGCAGGTGGCGGACCCACATACCAGAAAAGTTGCATAGTTAAGCTTTAATGAAACATGTACCATAACCCCTCATTTGAGATCCTTTGTGAGTTCATGTTCTCAACTTGTACACACACTCCTTGGCCCGGACAGTGGATCATAACTTTGTTGAATGAAAAATGTGTAACGTGATATGGAACTTGCTGCGATGCCAGGCTAAAACATGCGCAAACACATGCTTCTAATTTAGCTAGCACGGTGAGTCCAAGCGGTGACGTAACGCACAATCCAGAAGTGGCTAATCTCTCAGACCTGGGCCATGATCACAAGCAGAGGCGTCATCAATAAACTATGGACTGTTTCACAAGTATGACGGCATCTCAGCAGCTTTATGGACACTAACATCACCACAACCGCCTTTTCAGATGTGTGAGAGGAAATCATAAAGTGCAAACATGGGATGAGAGGAGCAAAGCAGAGGATTACACACAGACTGTATAAAGAAGTGGAGTAAGGCAGTGAGACGTCACCCATAGCATTTGGCTCCAGTCAAATGAAGACTAACAGTTATAGCAGCAAATTTGGAGCTGCTATAAGTTCTAAGAGTTCCAAATTTGGAATTGCGACCATGAGTATTATAGCAACCAAAGAGCCAGTTCAGAGCAGGGGTAATGCCCCTTCCCAACTTTAGCAAGGAGTGGGCACTTAGCAACACTAAAGTGAGTAACCTTGTGAACAGACGGTACCTGACTGGTCTGTTATTAATGTTCATATCTTGATTTACAGAAATAATGAAATATAAACACCAGGATCATGTACCCAAGTTAATATGAACATTTAAAACCAAAATGCCAATTATGGACAGTTTTTCAGTGTAAAGTGAATTGGAGTCGATGGAGTCACTTCTATTTGAAATGTGTCGGGTAGCAGGTTAACTATGTCCATTATATGTACAGTCTATTGAATTACAGGAGGATTGGATCCATACAGTACATACATTCATACATGATTCATACATTCATACAGTCAGACAGTTAAAGGAGATGTTTAAACACTTTCAGACACCAACTTAATAAATGTGTGACTGAGCAGGGGTAGTATTAGAATTTGTTATGAATTTGCATAAAGTATAATTACCAGCTCTGTCATCCCAGAAAGCAGGAAAATTACATAAGTTACCATTATTACCTTAAGGCAATTTGAATTTTGTAAATTGAAATGAGACGAGACATTGGTCATATTATTTTACTTTGGTGAACTGCAAACACATATTTATATCACCATGTTACCGCTTATTGAAAATGATATTTTCCACGAAAACAACATATTAACATGTTTAATTTTGTGTTTGACGCACTGACTCTCCCTTCCCTTTGCCCTCTGTTTTAAGTCACTCCCCCTTTACAGCATTATCACAACACAACACAACACAATCACAACACAATCGAGATGTGATTGACTTTATTGTGGTGTCATCTGACCTCTGGGTGTCTTGGACACTCAGATGATGAGGGGGGTAGAGCTGTCAGCCGATCACCACCTGGTAGTGAGTCACAGCCACTGGCGGAAGAGGAAGCTGGATAGACCTGGCAGACCAAAGCATAATATGAGGGTCTGTTGGGAACGTCGGTTAAAACACTCTGTCAACTTGCACCTCCAGGATAGCCTCTCCTAAATCTCATTGGAGGCTGGGGATGTGGATTCTGAGTGGCTATGTTCTCCATCTGTAATGTCTGTGTGGCTGTAGCTGTGGTCATAAGGTCTGTGGTGGTTGTTGCAGTGTCAATCCCTAAACAATCCCTGGTGATCCCTGATGCAAGGGATGCTATCAGGCTGAAGAAGGACTCCTATGGAGCTTTGATGGCTTGTAGGATTCCCACCGTCACGTCTTCCAAGGAGGAAGCAGAGACTGAAGACTTAGAGGCGAACTCATTCATCACCCTGGTCAAAGTCACTGAGGTGGTTGGCAAACTCCATGACAAGGCTCCAGGGGTGTATGAGATCCGTCCTAAGTTTCTTATGTCTTTAAATGTTGTAGGGCTGTCTTGGCTGACATGTCTCTGCAACATTGCGTGGTGGTTGGGGACAGTACCATTGGACTGGCAGACCAGGATGGTGGTGAAGAATCTGACCGATAGTCGAACCTCGGATGCAGGAAGAGCAGTGGTTTTCGTCCCAGTCGCAGAACATTGGACCAGCTCTATACTCTCCATCGGGTGATTGAGGGTTCATGGGAGTTTGCCCAACCAGTCCACATGTGTTTTGTGGATCTGGAGAACGACTTTTGAAATTGTACCTCGTGATGTCCTTTGGAGGTGTCCCAGGAGTATGGTGTTTGGAGCCCTTTGCTAAGGACTGTCCAGTCCCTGTATGACTGGAGCAGGAGCTGTGTTTGCATTGCCGGCAGTAAGTCAGACGTGTTCCCAGTGCACATTGATGTCCACCAGGGCTGTCCTTTGTCACTGGTTCTTTTCATTGTTTTTATGGACAGAATTTCACTTTCAACCTATATCTTAGCAACAGTCCATTAAACTAATATACTGTAGCTATGTGTTTGTATGACCGTAATTTGAGTGTAGGAATGCTCAAATAGTATGTGGTAACATCTATTATGCAACAGAGTAAATTATGAACATGCAGAGAAAGACAAACCTGAAATAGACCCATTATTCAAAATTGACATTTCAGAGCTTTTAACCATGCCCTAGTTGTTTCTCCTTCTTTACCCTCTCGAAGTTGTTTTTGGAGTGATTTCTACATGTTTGACCAATCTTTAATCAATTATTTTCATGACGCCATATTGCCGGCACTGGCATCCACGTAGGATTCGCAGCGTCATGTAGTCATTTTGGTACAAATGAAAAAAAAAACAATCTGCTACTTGCTAGTGTGATCTGCAGCGATCCATAGGAAGGCCCAACAGCTACATGGCTGTTTGTTGTGATGACGTTTATAGCGATGCCATCTCTCATTGGGCACCGCAGTTTTCTCACACGGAAGGCAATAGACTTATTTCTTTTACTGAGTAATTTTACATGAATATTGGGATTTAAAATGTGTAAATTATAACATAATGATCCACAGATGTCATAGAATATAACTATACTAAATCTGGAATTTCCCCCACTGTGGGACTAATAAAGGCATATCTTATCTTATCTTATCTCTTATACAGCAGGCACAAGCACAACAGGTCTTCTTCCAGAGTACTGTAGCACACATTTGAATCTATATGACTGTACTCACACTGTATATGATTTTAAATGATGTCATTACGTAAGTAAGGTTTGTACATGTCATATTTTCATTTTCATTGTCCTTGTCCTAAGTGACTGCCAGTGCAACCCCGGACTGTATGTCACTGTGGAGCTTATTGTTTAATCTACTAACAAAAAGAAGACACATCAGTTGTCCTGTCAAAATAACATAATACATTGCATTATATTAGCAGATATTTGGCTGACCATGAAAAACTAACAAAAACGAACCGCAAGAACAAGTAGAGTCTAGGGACCCAGACTCCAGGGAACAGAACATTTGGCAATGTCCATGTGATAAAAGGTCCATAAATAATGGAAATTTTAAATGCTTTAAAAAATAATGAGGACAAAAAAAAAAAAAAAACTAAACCTACACCTTTTGAATTACATGTCTAAATCTTGCCTAAGGCTTTTTAATCCCAATTGACTTGGTTTGGTCCTGTTCTAGTCCTAGTTTAGTTCCTATTTAGTCTGTTTTTAGATGTAGTCTGTAATGGCCTAAAAATCTATCTTGTCAAAAGTCTTAAACCGCATTGTTAGCTTTTGGGTGTGTGGGGGTTATTTTGTTCATGTACATTGTAATGTGTGAAGAGTCTTGTGCCATGCTCCTCTGTTATCTCTGTCCCACAGGCCTGCTCTGTCCCTGTTCTATCCCAGCTCTGTCACTGCAGGAAGGAAGTGATCAGCCTCATGCAAACTGACCTCCAGGCTACATTTGCATCTCCTCTGACACCCACTGACACCCTCTGGCACCCTGACCTGCGGCAGAAGGCAGCCCCTCCTCTGCTCTGAGAAACCGGGGCCAGACAGGAGTTTCTAAAGGAGGACACGTGTGCATGGAGCCCACAGCAGTGAAGAGCCTGCTCAGCTGGAGAAGCAGGTGACATCAGAGGTGCAGCACAAGGTAAGAGCTGACATGAGAAGCGTTATATATATGTGCTGAGCAGACCAGTTCTGTGCATGGTGATTATGCTGTGGTTTCTTGGTTTGGACTACAAACTGTTTTGAATATGAACTGTGGCATCATCCAAGACAATATTTAAAGGCGCCATATTACGCTGCTTTGTTATAATGTTGTGTACACACCAAAAACATACCTGGAGTTGTGTTTTGTTTCATTCATTCATGTTTAACACATAAACCATGTAATCCTCTCCCAAACAGAAACCACTCCGGTGCACCATGTGATGTCATGTGCTTAAACAGGAAGTTCTATAATAATTTGTATAATTTTAGCCCTGGAATTACAAATCTCTACATAACAAATGGCTTGAACCTCACAAAAGGACATTTTGTGTTATATAGGACCTTCAGAGTGTGTACAGGTTTAGAGTGCGTACAGGTTTTGACGATTCTAATTTTTTACTCAAGTTGGTCGGATAGTACCTGTTGTAAATATAAATTATAGTTTCATACCAATCATGAAGCAATTTTCAAATAAAAGTTGAAAACCTGGTTGAAAGTTACAGAAACTGGAGAGTTTTATTTTAAAGAATTTCATATTGATGAAATCACACTAGGAAGAGGTCTTTCCCAAAGTAAGGCACCATTAAAATAAAGGTGTTTTCTTATATGTGTATTTGTTGAATTTCTGTATACACTGGAGAAGTTCTGGCCTAGTGAAGAGCACGGTTTCTTGGTAGCAGTTACGGAATTCCCTAGATGTCATGATTTCCATGATTTTGAAACTTAAAAAATGGTCAGTCTGGAAAAACAAACAAACAAACAAACAAACAACTAAAAACTTGATTAGTAATATCTTAAATATAATGATCTTAAGTGTATTTTCCTAAAATGAGTAGTCCAACCAGTCATAGGCACTTTAAAGGTTCACTGTGTAGCTTTTTTGGTGGAAGGTCTCAATGGAGATATTATTGCTTACTCCAGAATGTTCCACAGTAGCATTTAACTTGATTTTTCAGTTAGGTATTTTTATTGCTAAAAATGTATTGTTATGCATTTTTACTGTGAATAAAATGCATTATACAAAAAGGCATGAATGGGGGTGACTCTGCACATGTCTGATCTATAACTTGGTGTGGTAATGTCATTTGCGTGTCTCTATGGAGATAAATAAGTTTACAGTCATACTGTGGAACATTGCAGGCTTGTCTATAGAGACAAGCACCTGTGTGAAGGGTTCACCACCTGCTTGTGTCTGGAGCTGTTATTGCTTTGCTTGGAATGTTTTTAAGTAATGTATCAATCTCCATAGAGACACGTATAGTGGTGTATCCAGGTAACAGGTCTGTGAATTTTTTTTTTTTTTTTTTTTTAAAGGATAAAAAGAAACAAAAAAACAAAACACCTCTAAATAATTAAATGCAGAATATTTACGTGAATGTAAGTGAAGAATGTGATACTGTAAGACATTCTTGCCAAAGTAATACATTTTGGAATTCTGGAAACCAAAATAGTTAAAGTGTTATCGGTTCACTATATGACCCTCAGAAGCTTGTCATGTTGTAGATATCATCTTGTATTCAAATGTAAGAAAATAATTGTCCTTATCTTTTTCTCTACTGATCCAGGCTACACTCATGTTTGGAATAAGCTTTCAGCGCAAAATGCTTAGCTGTACTTATCAGGGGATGTCATATCTGAACAATCTCTCCTTTCAGTGTAACAAAACTTGGACAGCAACAGTTCAGAGCTTTGACAGTACAATGTGACAAAAAACCCACATTTTTTGATCTTGCCATATTGATCGATCACTTTTTTTTTTTTTGTGTGTGTTAACTTCATATTTAATTATTATCTACCTTGTACTTATTAAATTACATGATGTCAGCTTTTACTAAATAATTGATGTAACGATGTAATTCCCAGGTCCAACCAGGAACTTCACAGCGGATTTCTAGCTTTGTTTTTGTTCTTTATTTATAAAATACAAGAGGCAGTTACCTTTCAAAAGTGTTTATTTAACCACGTAGGGTGACCAGTGTGTACATCACTAACTGCCGATCACTTAGCCTAGCCTAACTTCTGCATCTCTATTTAACATGAGCTCTGCTGACGAAAAAGAGGAAATAGTAAAAATGTTCTTTGTTTTCAATCAGCTGATGGACTCGGAAGTGACATCACACTTAACAAATCTATAGAGACTGATGATTGTAATGCATACTGTAGCACATTCAGGCGAAGCAACATCTCCATGGAGCGAAGTGGTGAAGCCTCCAAAACAGCACCCTGTAATTTTTCATGGGGAAAATTTGGTTGTCTCCATGGAGATGTTATTTCGTTGCTTAGAATGCTCCACAATATGGAATCGTACTTATCTTGAATTCAATTACATGTGTCGCTAAAGTTCCTGAAACACATGCATTCTTACTGTAAGTGAGTCGCCTCTCCACAGATTTGATCTTTAAATTGGTCTAGCTGTGTCACATGCTTGTCTCCATGGAAATTTTGCTTTACATATGCTGCAGAATAAACTGAGCGCAGTGCAGAACTGAACTGTGTGTTTGTATTGTTCCCAAATGTCCAAAAGTCTGCTCTCTATAAAACATGTGTGAACTCAGACCAAACTGTAGCCCACTGTTTATTGTGAATTCATAATGTGTTTGACATTTCCAAATTGAAATCTACTGTCTCTACTGGTTTTGCATGACACATTTTGCAGCATGGAGGAACAAGCGTGTAGTGTTTAACAGCTATTGCATGCTTTTTAACCTGACAGTAATAGTTTGTGGTAGGTTTTTACTTGAGTTTTCTGCATTGGGGAAAGGCCTTCTTAGTGACTGCTTCTGATTTAAATAACACAAATTATGCAAAATGTACTTTTTTGGTCTTTGAACTTTGTTAAATTGTTACTCCAAAAAGATACCTGGAGTTGTATTCTACCTAATTCATGCTTGTTTTATTAATTCATTAATCCAAAGTCATCTTCTCTGAGCACTCAAAATGCTCAGTTTGCATTTAGCCAGTTTTGTTGCGCCGCAGATAAAACTTGAGGAGATTTAACTATGTAACTTTTCTGATTCATGTGATGTATGAAGTGTACGTGACCTGCTTGTCCTATAGATATGTTATTGCTTTGTTGCAGATATAATTTAATGCATCTATCTATCAACTGTTAGAATTGATAATCAATTATTACACTTAAAAAAAAAGTCACATTGAAAAACATTCTTACTGTAAGCGGGCTTACCGCCACAGATCTGACCTGTAACTCAGCCTGGTTGAGTGACCTTACTGTCTCCATGGATATAGATAAGTTTAATAGAACATTCAGGCAATGCATCATCTCTGTGGACACAAACAGCAGAAAAGTTACATATTGTAGCTTTGAGATCCAAACTGCTTATCTTATTAAACCATTACCACGTACTGTCTTTAGCTTTAGTTTAGTTTGCTTCCTTTGTGACATGGTAAAAATCATAGACCAAGTAGGAGGATAAACAGCTCATTGCAATCCATAGATTCTGGTTGTCTGTATTCCGTGACTAGCTGCAGACCATTGAGAATAATAATGTATAATGAATGCTACTTGTTATGATTTTCTAATTAGCTAAACTGATATTTTTAAAGATTAATGTTGTGAATGAGCATGTGTGTATGATTACGCTGCCTATGGACTGCTCTATAATTACATGCTATGACACGAGTAATTGCACTAAAAAGTCCTTTGTTTAGATTGTTCACAAGCGCTCCAGCTGTCAAACATCTGTTGTGATCGCACTTTACATGGAATCGCGAAACTCCTCATTATGTCACATTAAAATGCACCCTGAGCCTGACCTGTGTAGTTCATAGCTATGTTAGCCTGACCTGTGCTGTTTATACCTGTGTTAGCCTCATCTGGGCTGTTTATACTTGTGTTTGCCTCATTTGTCTGTTTATACCTGTGTTAACCTCATGTGGGCTGTTCATACCCATGTTAGCACCAGCTGTGCAGTTCATATCTGTGTTAGCATCTATGCAGTTCATGTCCGTTTTAGCTTCACCTGTAGTGTCCATACCTGTGGTAGTTTCACATGTGCAATCCATACCTGTGTTAGTCACCACCTGCATGTTGTAAATTCAAAGTGAGTGATTGTCTTATCAGAGCAGTCAAGGACTGATAGGGTGCAGCTATTGCAGGAGAACAGTGGCATAACTGTACTGTGCAGTATGATTAACAATGTTTTATTGTTGCTGTGGACACTTGTATACTGATATACCTTTACAACATCTGGAGAAAACAAATTAGCAGCCTTTTAGGTAATGGGGTGTGGATTTCAATTGCTTAAAAAAAAAAAAAAAAAAAAAAAAAATTAGAAAAAAAAAACCACACTGCACTTTAAGTGTTTGTAATGCAAAATACTACTATGGGTCACAATGCAATAGGGATAAGAGTCATGTACAGAGGCTGAGTCAGCGTGTTAGTGAAGGCTGGTGATCTCATGTGATGTGTGAGCATGAGGATTCCACCTGACCACGAAGAACACAACACAAGAACCACTCCTCCTGGGCCTCTGCACATGCTTACTGTACTTTACACGCAAAAAGGAAATACATGTTAGTTAAATGGCTTAAATTCAAGATGTGTATTTTTACACTAGTTTGACTTGTCCGACCATATTTATTGACTTTTCTCTTTCAAGATGTTGCAAGATTGGCTAATATGAAAGAAAAAAAAAAAAAAAAATATATATATATATATATATATATATGTGTGTGTATATTATATATATGTGTGTGTATGTATGTATGTATATATATATGTGTATGTATGTATGTATGTATATATATGTATATATATATATACATACACATATACATATATATATATATGTATACACATATAAATACATATATATACAAATCCAGATCTGAAAGTTGTTGTTTTTTACAGGTTAGATATTCATTGTTTTGCAGTATGAATGATTTAAAAATGATATTTAGGAAATTCAAATTTTATTGGCAAAACAATTTAAAAAAAAAGTCACTTCACAGTGCAAAATAAAAAAATGTCTCCTAAACTAATACAGGTATCCTATGTATGTAATCCCATGTATGTGTTTTTGGGAAAAGTGTGTGGGGAAAGTTTGTAGCAGGCTAAACTACAGTGTTTTTACATGACTGTTTATCATTGTGTAAGTTGTATATGTGTGTTATACAAAGTTTTACATATAAAATGTTCTGGTCCAAATTCTGTGGAAAGCACTTTGAGTTGTCTGTGGTCATGAAAGGTGCTCTACAAATAAACTTGACTTGAGTCTGGCATAAATAACAGTATGATTGATGACATCTGGATTAAGATTACCTCAACAGGTCAAACTCTATGTTGACTACTATGTTGGGCAATTATAGCACATGAGGACCTCCGCATGTGTCTTCTCTCATAGTTAACAATTCCAATAACTTATAAAAAAAAAATATTTGTAACAATCCCCTGCCTAATATGGCCGTTGACCTTCAGATGGATGATAACTCTGATCGGTCAATAAATATTTGGTATGACGCATCAAAAAGTCCATCAGATAAAAGCTCGTTGGCTTCTTGGCACGTTGTCCAGCACCTTTCGCATTCCTGGGCGTGTTTATTCTGCGGCACTGAGCCTCTCTCCTCCTCTCAAGCGTTTGTGACAGGGCTTATACAGATCCAACTTCATCAGATGTAATCCAGTTCTTAACCTTTTCTCCGCACTTCAAAGCACAGTCTGAAAAACGACCCTGGGCTAATTCAGCTCCCTGTACGTACGGCAAGAGACGCAATTTGTCAAGTGTGCATTGCAAAGTTTGCGTCTATATTTTGGTTTCCTTCAGATTCACGCAGCTCGTAAAGCAGCGAGAGACATTTGTAACTCAATGCACATGCTGAAAATTATTTTGGTAGAGAGGAGCTGGATTTATCAGCCTTCAAAGAAATATAGCAAACACTTGCAAAAATTTGTACTCAAGTAAAAGTATAATTTACAGAATTATAAGTGCAAGTTCTGATGGAAAATTATGCTTAAGTATGCATGAGAAATAGTATTCAGAGCACTAGCTACTTACTTAATGCAATTTTATAAACATTTTAGATCACGCTTTTATACAAAACTGAATCAATCAAGACGGATAGAGCTGAACAAGGTTGTTTTATCTGCATATTCTCTGAGCTCTGTCCAATCAGAGTAGGCATTGCAATACTGTTTGTTGGTACAGAGTGGAGAGAAATGGCCCAATTGGGATTTGTACAGTACTCAATAATTTTCATGATTTAAAATGTAACTATTTACAATTACATGGCTACAAGTACGGGTTTAAAAGTCTACTAAAAAACTACAAATACCCTAAAAATCCACTTCTAGATTAAATCTAATCTAATTACAGTAGTGAGTATTTGCAATGAATTACTTTCCACCCCTGCTTTAGGTTCTTGATTTATTTACTTTTGTTATGTTTATGTTATGTATTTAACATATATTTTGGGGGATTATTTAACAATATGGAGCAATGCAATGCCAAGAATTTATAAATGCAAAAACTATGGAGAAGTATTTAATTTGGACAGTTTGCAGTGGTCCAAATTATTCCTAATAATTATGATCTATGTCTTAATGCTGTTTCCTCATCACAAACATACCTGTCATTGTGTTTTATTTATTTCACACATGTTTAACACATTAATTATGTTTTAATTATTAATTATTCCTCAAGCCCCTGAAGAAGAAAGACTTTGTGGTTTATGTGAGTCAGAAGAAGTGGAAAGTGAAGCTAATTTTTGTTTCATTTTATGATGAATTTAGAAATCCTTTATTTGATGAAATGTTCACCCAATTCCCTAATATGTTCTGGTGTAATGACGGCAACTGGATGAAATGGCTGTTTCATTCTATTGTTTATGAGTTTCTCTGGAAGCCTAGAAGAAGCCTAGAAGAAGCGGTAAATGAGTTTTGTTTTGTTTAAATGAGTCCATTGGTGTTTGTAACACACGTCTAACAACTGGCCTATTGTATTTTATTGTATTTTGTAAATGGTGTCTTACAAGCCCATTAAAGGGTTCGGCATTTTTTGTATGCAAAACACAATAATAAAATAGATAGTGTCGTAAAAACTGACAGGAGGGAGCAAAGAGACAGAACTTGGGGAAAGGTTTAACAGTATGTATTTACAGATATACAAAGTGCAAATGAAGGTAGATCAATCAGTGGGTTGAGAGCGGGGTGTTTGCCATGGTCCAGGGATTGAGCGTGAAGAGCAGGATCTATGACGAGGTGAACAGTACCGGTAGAGGAGAGCAGGATTGGAGACAGAGAAGCTGAGGAGGTCCAGGGAGCGGGATCTGGTGGGGAGCAAAAATATCCAATTCACCAAGTCAAAAAGCGCAAAAACATAAACTGAGCCAAGCAGAGTTATACCACAAAGATACAAGGACGATCTGGTGCTGAGTGTCAGGTCCTATTATGAACGGGCTTGACTTAGGACACATGGAATGTAGGGTGGATGCTATATGATGATGATGATATTTGGCAGCAGGGGTGCGGTGTCGGTCTGCAGTTGCCTTCATCCTGGCCCCAGATTGGAGAAGGGCTGCTCTGGTCCTACCCCAGACCCTGTGGCAGCGTTGGAGGTGGTGTTCCATGGTACACAAGTCCTTTTCCTCCGCCGGGAAGTGTGGGGGCTTTATCTCTGGCACACAGCTGGTATGCTGAGACATAGGCCCTGGTGTCTCTGTCGACAGTGGGCCACCAGAAGTGACACCTCAAGAGGGAGAGTGTGTGGTTGACCCCTGGATGGCAGGCAAACCAAGAGCTGGGGACCCATTCCAGTACCTTGGAGAAGACAGGATCTGCAACCAAGAGAGTGCCAGATGGGCTATTACCTGGATCAGGATGGGTCTTCGGTTTCACAGTGGACAGCCACAACCACACTCCGGAGCTCCGGAGAAGTGGTGGTGTCCTCCTGGGAGAACCGGAGTGAGAGTGCATCTGGCTTGACGTTACGGGATCCTGGGCGATAGGTGAGTATGAAGTTGAACATACTAAAGAATAGTGACCAACGGGCTTGACGGGAATTAAGACGCTTAGCGGATTTAATGTAAGATAGGTTTTTGTGGTCAGTCCAAACCAGAAAGGATGCTCCACTCCCTCCAATCAGTAACGCCATTCTTCCAGAGCGACCTTGACTGCCAGCAGCTCTTGATCCTCCACATCATAGTTGCTCTCAGCTGGGGACAGGCAATGAGAGAAAAAGGCGCATTGATACAATCGATTGTGGGGTTCAAACCTTTGGGAGAGGACTGCCCCAACACCGGTGTCTGAGGCGTCCACCTCCATGCTGAACTGGTAGGAGGGTTCGGGCTGACTTAGGATTGGAGCCGAGGTGAATAGGTCCTTTAGCTTTTCAAGGGTGCTCTGGGCTTCAGGGGTCCAATTGAACAGTCTGGAAGGAGAAGTGATTTTAGTGAGGGGTGTGATGACAAGGCTAAAGTTCCTCATGAACCGCCTGTAGAAATTAGCAAGCCTTTGTAGTTGTTTTCTGTTTGTAGGTGTCAGCCAGTCAGTGACTGCTTTGATTTTTTTCTGGATCAGCTTTTACTGGTCCACGCCCCACAAGAAACCCCAAGCAACTGACCTTATCTGCGTGGAACTCACACTTCTTTGCCTTGACGTAAAGTTTATTATCTAGTACACGCTGGAGGACCTGGAGCATGTGGTGTTGGTGTTCCTGTGGGACTTAGAAAAGATCAGAATGTCATCAAGGTATACAAATATGAAACTATTAAGAAAGTCTCAAAGCGCATCATTGATGAGAGCCTGGAAGACTGCTGGAGCATTGGTTAATCCAAAAGGCATGACAAGGTTTTGGAAATATCCCAGGGGAGTTGTGAAATCATTCCATTCGTCCCCTTCCCATATGTGCACCAGGTGATATGCGTTCTGAAGATTGAGCGTGCTGAAGATAGTGGCTCCGTGGAGTGGCGTAAAGGTGGAGTCAAAGAGTCGTATTTATTTTTTAACGGTGATGTTGTTGAGGCCCCTGTAGTCAATACATGGTCGTAGTGTTTTGTCCTTTTTGGCGACGAAGAAAAAAACAGCGCCCATGGGAGAAGAGGATGGATACCTGTGGCTAGAGAGTCCCAAATATATTGCTCCATTGTCTCCTGTTCTGGTTCTGGAGAGATTATAGAGACAGCTGGAAGGCAAGGGGGCACCAGACAGGAGGTCTATAGCGCATTTGTATCGTCGGTGGGGAGGAAGTGATAATGCTTTTACTGAAGACATCCCTGAGATCATGGTACTCATTAGTTCCGGAGGAGAGATCTGGCTCATCCGGAGGATGGTTTGGGAGAGAGTTGGTGCCCCCAGCAGGGGACAGGGCAGACTGCAAGTAGTTAACGTGACAAGAGGGGCTCCACTCTGACACCTTTCCCCTAGCCTAGTCAATGATGGGTTGTGAGCCACCAGCCAGGGCTGTCCCAGGTTGAGCAGCGTAGTGGGGGCAAAAATGATGTGAGACCGGCTTGGTGGTTGCCAAACAAAACTAGGCTGTGAGGGGTTGATCAAGTAGCTCCAGCCTTACTCACGACTGCCCGGCCAGGAAATCTTCCTCCGCGCGGGGGTCGATGAGGACTAAGACGGGTAAAGTAATAGAGCAAAAGCACAAAGTAGCATTGAGTTGAAATCTATTATTTTTCTCCTATGGGATGTATTGCTGACCCACCAGTACTCCCAGTCCTATTGATGGGCGCCCTCTTTTGGCTGAACCTGGCAGGTGGCTAAAAAATGTCCCTGTTTGCCACAATACAGACACTCACCTGCCTGGCGGCGTCCCGGGCGCTCCTCGGCAGTCAGGTGCGCTCGACCCAGCTGCATAAGCTCCTCTGGTGGGGGTGTAATAAAGCGGATCACGGTCTGGATAGGCGAATGGTGTCTCTCTTTCTGAAGACTTTGCAGGCAATTGTCAATTTGGTTGGCAAGGGAAATTAAAGATCTCAGGTCAGGCAGGTCATCACGAGAAACCAGTTCATCTTTTAACTGTTGTCATAATGTGGTGGAATGAGGCGGACCAAAGACGCGGGACTCGGGGCAAGTTTAAGGGTGTTTAATGACAGAACAAACAGGTGACAGGAGAACATACGAGGAGCTGGGTGCAGGGGTGCCGGTCAGGGTCCAGAGGTGCAGGGAACAACACAAGACGGGAAGACACAGCCGGTACCGGGAGACAGGGTCGGAGAACACAGGCAGGACACGGGCAGGACACGGGCAGGTAGCACAGCAGAGACACGAGGACCAACAGTGATGTGAACAGCACGCAGACACACGGTGAGAATCAGCAGGGTGACGATCAGACGACCTGGCAGAGAGAGCTGGGTCCTGGCTCCTTTTAACCTCCTGCAGCTGTGTTAATTGCCCTGATGGGCTGCAGGTGTGTGTGGGAGGAGCCAGGGCTCCACCCAGCTCTGGAGTCGGGTAGGTGAGGGAGGGGGAGAGGAGACACAAGAGGCAGGAGCAGACAGAGATCATGACAACTGTTCACTTAGTCCTTTCATGAAGACAGCTTTTAGCATGCTGTCAGTTCAATCCACCTCTGCAGCCCGTGTCCAGAGTTCAATGGTGTAATCTGCCATGGACCTAGATCCCTGGACAAGGCTTAATAAGTGGAAACATCAGCTTGATAGTGCGGGTAATCGAATACCAGTCTGAACTCTCCCACAAAACCATCAAAAGTCATCAGGTTTAAAACAATGTTCGAAAATTTTGCCTCTGCCCATTGGAGTGCTTTCCCCCTCAGTAATCCATACACGCAACGTATTTTAGTTGTGTCAGTAAAGCTGGCTGGACGTTGTTGAATCATGGAGGTGCATTGAAAAAGGAAACCCCGACAGAGGCTAGGCTGACCTGAATATGGATCCGGATCAGCGCCTTTCAATTCCAGAGGGCATGGCGCTACGATGGTCCTGGAGATGGCGGCGGCGGAAGCTGAGGTCGGGAGAGTGAGGCCTGTTTGGAGAGCTGAGAAACTTGCTGGGTCAGAGTGTGCTTACAGTCGAGCAGGGTTCGGATGGGTTGTTCATGTTGTCCAATGATTATTCCGTGATGCGAAAACGCCAGTTGTAACGTTTGATCCGACCATAAGTCTGATTGGTCTATTGTGGCCAGATCGTTCTGTCTGACAGGAGGGACCAAAGAGACAAAACTCAGTGAAAGGTTTAACAGTGTTTATTTACACATATACAAAGTGCAAATGAAGGTAGATCGGAAACAGAGGAGCTGAGGAGGTTTAGGGAGCGGGATCTGGTGAGGAGCAAAAATATCCAATTCAGCAAAGTCAAAAAGCACAAAAACATGAACTGAGCCAAGCAGAGTTGTACCACAAAGATTGGCAGATGATCTGGAGTGTCAGGTCCTGGCTCCATTTATCCTCCCCAGGTGCAGCTGATTGCAGATTAGGTGCAGGTCTGCAAGGGAGGAGCCCAAATCTCTGCCCTGCTCCAGGCCCAGATACAGAAGGGAGGAGGGGGGGGTAGTGGAAAAAGGCTGGACAGACTGGGATCATGACAGATAGATTCATATTCCTCACTTACCTTATACATTCCAAACATCCTAATTGTTTATAGTGATGAGTTTATAAGAGCATTTCTCAGATTTCAAAGATTCAACTAGCATGCTAACTACGTACTTACTGCTTTTCCGAAAGTAAAGTGCTTTAGTTAAACCGACTTATTTTGACCTCAAGAGCTGCTTATAGGCTGCAATATACCTGTACTGGGGCAAGAAACATTTTGCTCAAATATGAGGGAAAAAAATGGTACATTTAAAGAAAATATAAGGCCATGACCGAACTTTTTCGCACATGTTTGAGCAAAATTGTTTTTACCCCAGTACATATATATTGTGTAAGAGCTACTTGAGGTCAAAATATGCCTGCTGTGTATTGTCTGCTTTTAAATTGACATAATGATTTTATTGTCTAAAATTCAGGACATGCAGTGTGCTAGTTGTCGTTAGCTTTACATCATGACAAACACTGCTCCGGGTGTTGTGAAAAGTGATTATAAATTCATCACAGTGAATAATTAGGATGCATAAGGTATGCGAGAACCAAACCGTGTAAAATTAACTAATTCTGTTTGTCACGTTTTGAAGACAATAAAAATCAGGACACATCAAAGCGCTACTTGAAATATAATTCAGGCTCTCCATATGTACGGTAAGAGATGCAATTTGTCATAAGCGTCCAATGTAAAGTTTGCATCTACATTTTGGTTCCTGTAAATCGGCGTTGGGCTCCTGGCAGCTCGTAAAGCACAGAGCCGACACTTGTAACTCAATGCACATGGAGCCAGTGATTTTGATAGAGAGGAGCTGGACTTTCATGCACTTATCAGCCTTCAGAGAAATATGGCAAACATTTAGGTTCTTTATGTGTCCATGTTATGTATTTATAACTGGGAACAAAGTGAAGACCGTAAAAAAATGTGTTTTGGATATGGGACTGGAGATATAGTCCTGATTTATGCTCCACTCATTAAATACACTTTATGGTGCAATTTATGGAGTTGGTATTTTTTGATCCGGTATAGTGGTTTTCATTGCGGCAGGTGGGGTCCAAAACATGCAAACTGTGCAGTATTGTATTGGTCTGTGCTTGTTAATTTTCATTGAATAATATTTTATCCATATTTTACATATAAACATTTGGATAAGACACTAGCAGCTGTGGGCTAAGATCGAGTGTAAAGTTTGAGTTGTATTATGCAGTGAAATTATAAATGCAAATCTCCAAACACATAGCAGTCATACTTTTCAGTGGCATCATGCTGGGAGGTTTTTCCTTGCATGTCTATGGCTAAATGTTCAGCAATTAGCAAACACTGAGAACATTTTTTTTTTTTTTTTTTTTTTTTAAGATAGTGTGAAAACTCAAGAAAAAATACAAAATGGATTTAAACAACACATTTTCAGCACTCTGTGATCAATCATGGCATTCATGGTCCTGTTTAGGTGTTTGATTTTCAACAAAAAGGTGAGAGTGATAAACTGAAAAAAAAAACTGTTGGCTAATGTTACCTAGCTTGTGACCTGCTGTAGTTCCAACTAAGTCTAAGTTTTGTATGGTCAGGTTGTGTTAAAACAAAGCTCAGTTTAAAGTCTAAGTTTAGCAAACAGAACTTCAGACAGAACAGTCCCTGAAGTTAGCATCACCCCTCAAAGAATGTTGATTGCATGAATACAGTCTATCACATGTCCTGTCACCAAACCCATCAATCTGTCACTCTCCCAAAGTAGGTTTCCTAGCATGTGGACATCCTCCCAGTATTTAAAAGTGGAGGCCCTCAGTCCATAGTCAATTACTACTACCATCAGTATACTGCCCACTGTATCAAAAATAGTAGAAAAAAATTGTAGCAAAACACATTTCACTTCAAGCACTACTGGATAAAGTCGAGGTGGAGTGTCCTGTATTTCTGGATTTTTTCTTTCAATACTACAATAATGCAAAATATTGATTAAATTTAATTTAAGTTAAATTTAATTTCTCACGTCGAATCTAACCTTGCCAACCGTTTTCAATATGTCCATATCCTATCCCATCAAACTACTGCTCACAGTCTCTCCACTGGTCTCCCCCAGGAGTCCACAATGGTGCCTCTGCTATCATCAGTTTACATTAATGCCTTCCTACTTCCATACTGGTGTATGCCAATGACACTGTGATCTCCATACATAGCAGTAACATATCTCAGGTGCCTGACACAAACTCACAAACTCCATGGTTCAAGTCTTGTCCTGGTTAGAACCTTCTGATTCAAACTCAACACATCCAAAACTGTGGCCATGTTTTTCACCAAATCCACTAACACTTCCTATACTTTACTATCCCTGAACCTCATGTCCTTGTCTCTGGAGAGTGGCTGCAGATTGTTCCAGAATACAAACATCTCATCATTTTAATTGATTCCAAACTATCATTCAAATCACACATCAATAAAATCTATAACATCCTTGACATTCGCCACCAAATGATTCTGTCCTACATCACCTACCTTCTACATATCTGGTCACTGGCTACTACCACATCACTGAAACCTCTACAATCACTCCACAAAGGCACTGTCAAAATCCTGGACAAAAAACCAAACCACTCTCACCACTGTCCAAGATCACACAAACACATATTACTCAGCTTGGAAAACATGTTCAAATATTCAAACCTCTGCCGTATCTACAAAATGATTCATAGTCATCTGTACCACTCAGTCAATTTATCAACATCAAAACCATCGGTCACAGCACTGCGTTACCCCCTTCGGAAAAAAGTTTGTTTGGTCAAACTGCTTTTTCTGTATGCACTACCTGTGAATGTAACCTCACACCCAGAACCATTAGAAAGTCAAACATCTATCGTGCTTTCATAATACAGTTAAAACAATAGTGAAGTGTAAACCACACCAGTGAACACCTGTGCTCGCTGCCCCCTACTGGCCTCCTGTTCTGTACCTGTGTTTGTGTGTGTGTTTGTCTCTGCTGTGTAAATGTTCTATGATGTATATTTCTGTTGGCTGTTGACCAATGTGCCTTTGTCTTTTATTGTAAATAGTCAAAATATTTGCTTATAGTATACAGTCAGATTAGATTTTTTTTTTTTTTTTTTTTTTCAAGATAAAGATTACAAATGAAAAAGCCTAATTCTATTATAATTCTGGCATATATACTGACTTGTTCATTAATATGCAGTGCCCCTGAAATAAATACATACATTAAAAGTCCAATATTGCACAAAATTAATTCTTGTGAGTTTTAGGCCATGCTATAATGAATGCTGTTACTTCATCAAAAACATACCTGGAGTTTCATTCACAGATGTTTGAGAAATCCCTCATTATTAGTCAGCTCAGAATGCTCTGTTCCACCTTGTGATGCCATGTAGGGGTAGTTTTCAAGTTAACAGCTACCTTTTTGTTCAGTTGAGCAGTTCCAGGGCTGAAATCATCCAGATGATTCCCATGAATGTGTTTGAGTTTAAAAACACAGTGGAGCACTTCCTGTATTACCACATGACATCACTAAGTGGAACAGAGTGTTTTCTGTTTGAGAGAAGAACTAAATATGCAGGATTTGTTTCTTAAATATGTGTAATTTACAAAAACAACATAAAGTAAATAAAATAAAGGCCCTTTAATAAATCTCTATCAGACTCTCTAACTGCTTTTTTATCGCTGATCCTCCCACACAGCGCCACACCGTTCTGAGAGCTAGCATCTCTGTTATTGCTACAGATCTGGCAGCACTCCGCTCGCGAGCCTGATTAGCCTGTCTCTGATGTAACCGACCGATCGCACAGATGTTCCCAATCCGCGTCCGCTGCCGTGAAGGCCCATTACTGCCATGATCACATCTGCACAAACATCTCAGCATTTCATATTTACCACCGCTCAATTAAACCCAGCCAGAGTTTACTCACCGCGGCTTCAAGTGCTCACACGTGTTTGTGGCTAATGCTATTTACTGTAAGCATGTGTAAACTGGCATGTATGGCTGATCACATATGCTAGTATACAAACAAGGGAGGAGTGTGTCCGCCCTAAACAGCACTGTGGAGTCATGTCGCGGCACTAAACAAACTAGTGCAAGCTGTGAGGGGCTGGGGGTGTGCAGTTGGGGTAGGTGCGGTGGGTAGTGGTGGAGGGGGGGGTGGTTGTTTGGTGGACACCCAGGTCTGTATACACTCCGCAGGCCTTGTTTAGGAGGAGGACATGCTTTGGGTGTCTGTTAGGAAGAAGGACATTTCTGTGGTTTGGCTGGAGGAAGCGCAGGAATCTACAACCGACAAAGGGTAAAATCAGGGCAAATCTACAAAGGTGAATGTGTGGCCCTTAAGGAGACATTTTATGCTAAATGCAGCTTTTTCCCCCCACATCATAACCTTAATGCAGTAGCATTTTCTTTTTTGTCTAATAAAGTATAACGTATTTTTTACCAAGTGCTAATATGGTGTTCATGCAAAATTGACTTGTCCTCGACTGTGACCAGACTCACACCTTTGTAAAGTATTGAAGCAGTGTGTATTCTGGATTCTAGGCAAATGTTATAGTTGCTTCACCTGAACTTGTATGTGGAATGATTTGGGTATTTTTAGGTACAAATCCATGGCTTCCTAGCGTAATGTGCAGCTAACCAGCAGAGGGGCATGCAGCTTTGCGGCTCATTGTTGTGATGATGTTTACTGTGAAGTAAGTCAGCTAACTTGTTTCTTTTATTAAGTGATTTTAGATTAATATTGTGATTTAAAAGATTTTCTTTAAAGCAGCTCTTAGGGTCAAAATTAGACCACTGTGTGCTGTATGCAACTAATTATAAAGTGGCTTCATCATCTGCAAACCAGAAAGTAGTTTGCAGACTTTGTCATTAGCACTTGCGCTCAAACTCCACTCTAGCCTCTGAAAGTTGTGAAATGTGCAAAGTGAGGAATAAGTTTGAACCGCAGCAAACCGTTGAATGAACTTTTCCACATTTTTACAACCATAAAAATTTATCAATCAACCATTTATCAATTTAACTTTTTGTCTGTACACACATACTTATTTTTAAAGATTATTACCATGATACTAAAACGCACACTCTCCACCAGTTGAAATGTATGTAAATAATACGGGGGAAAAAAAACAAAAAAACAGCTTTTTATTATCTGACAATCAGGAAGTGCACGATTGCATGCCAGTTGTTAGCTTTACGGCAAAACTCCGATTTGGTCTCTGGGACCAGTGAAAATCGCTTTTAAAGTCATGGTGAATAATTAGGTTGCTTGGAGTTCATAAGATAAGCGAGGAATAATTCTGGACCACCACAAACCGTTTAAAATGAACTAGTTCTTTGTTTTCACTTTTTAAACTACTATGCTCTCTAAATTAAAGTATATATGTTGATGATGTGATTGGCTAATGTCTCCCCTCTCCAGTCCCATAGTAGCAGGGTGTTTTGGTGCGTTACAAGGCCCACTGTGGAGCATAACTCTCATGCAAAGGACTTTCACCTGCCTTAGATTTAGTGCTATCTCAATACGCCTGGTGGAATGTACATGCTCCATCTTATATAATGTGGACTGGAGGACTCTGGGGCTTGTTCGGGCTAATGATAACTCTACATGGATTTGGTCTTATTTATATCACACATGGCCTGAATGATGCTGTAGATCATATGAAAGTAGCGCTGGTATGTGGAGACAGAATGGTGGATGAGGAGATGCAAAATACTGGACTAAATGGTGGAATGAGAGCTCCTGTCCACTCCTCTACCGCTGCTTCTCTGCTTCTGCTCCTCTGGTTCTGTTCCTCTGCCTCTGCTCCTCTGGTTCTGCTCCTCTCTGCTCCTCTGGCTCTGTATCTGTCTGCTCCTCAAGCTCTGCTCCTATCTTCGCCTCTAGTTTTGCTCCGGTCTGCTCCTCTTGCTCTGCTCCTGTCTTGTTCCTCTGGCTCTGCTTCTCTGGCTCTGCTCCTCTGGCTCTGCTCCTCTGGTTCTGCTCCTCTGGCTCTGCTTCTATAGCTCTGCTCCTGTGTACGCTACAGTACTGCTCCCAGTTCATTTATACATTCAGCACAAAAATAAATAAATCTGTAAGTGTTTTGACAGTTAAATGCATACATTTTTCATCACATGTATGGTATACCTATAGTGCAAGCCTGAAAAATGAACCATGTCCCCAGACACTGTGCAGGGTAGACGCTGTTTGATCACACACTCCTGCTGCACACTGTTTTTCCTAGAAGTCTGCTCTCTTTCTTTCTCTCTGTCTCTCCAACTCTCTCTGACTCTCTCATTCTCTCGCTGTCTCTCTTGCGCTATCTTGTGCTCTCTCTCTTGCTCTCTGTTGTGTTTTTCTCCTCTCTTTTTATGTACTCTCTCTCTTTCTATTGATTTGTCTGCAGTCTTGCCCAATGGTATTAAACTTATCTATTGCATGTTTAATCAATTACAGATATCCTTATTGCTCAAAAATACCTTGAAAAACGTGCATTCTTAAAGAGCAAGGTCACCACTCTCTCCACAGTCTCCGCAGATTTGACTTGTAACTTGGCCTGGTGTCCAGAGAGACAAATAAGTTTGATGCCAAGCAGAAACGTAGACAGCATATTGTGTAATATTGATTGCCGAAGTCTGTATCATGTAGTGATGTAATAGTGTTGTCACGAAAAAAAAAAACACTAAACAATAGAATGTGATTTTCAACATTAAATTGTAGTACTACCATGTGGCCTTATATATGTGTAATCTCTCAGTGGTCCTATACTTGTTCTGATACTCAAATAAGTATCTCGTTTCGATACTAGTATTAGTATCTGATTTTTGACAGTTTTGACAGCCGTGACGCAGATTCATGGACGTATCATTGCATATTTTGAAATATATGCAAACATGTTGTGGATCCCCATAATCAAGACTATTGTTAATTTGTCCATTATTTCAATATAGTCATTCATTTTGATTCTACTTTAATATAGACTTGGATGTACTTTCTGAGCCCTTGTTTATGTAAAAATGTCTGAGTCTTGTGGCCTGTGTGTCCCCTGACCCTCAGCGACATCCACCAATGGGATTAGAGTGTTGTGGAAACACATGAGGTAATGGGACTGGTCCCCCTTACAAGACTGTCCAGAGGATCAGGACCAGTGAGTAGGACCCGTGAGGGACCAATGTAGGACCAGAAATGGACCAGCGCAAGACCAGTGATGGACCTGTGTTGGACCAGTGATGGGCCAGAGTTGGGCCAGTGATGGACCAGTAATGGGCCAGTGATGGACCAGGGCGGGAACATTTATGGACCAGTGATCGACCAGTGATGGACTAGAGTTGGACCAGAGATGGGCTATTCATGGACTAGTGATGGACTAGAGTTGGACCAGAGATGGGCTATTCATGGACTAGTGATGGACTAGAGTTGGACCAGAGATGGGCTATTCATGGACTAGTGATGGACCAGTGATGGACTAGAGTTGGACCAGAGATGGGCTATTCATGGACTAGTGATGGACCGGTGAAGGCCCAGTAATGCACCAGTCATAGACCAGTGTTGGGTCAGAGATGAACCAGTGAAGGACCAATGATGGACCAGTGAGAGAACAGTGGTGGACCAGTGTTGGACCAATGTTAGACGAGAGTAGGATCAGTGATGGACCAGTCACGGTTCATAATAAGCTTATCACGAAACTGAAGCACAATATTAAACATGATAGTAAACCCTTTTGAACCACATTGTTAAGGAACAAAAGTTTCTGTTATAATAAAATTACACAATGAAAGACACTAGTAGATAAATATCCTATGCTATAGAGATATCATTCTTAAGAGAGTAGAAAAAGTAACAAAAAAAAAGGATAAATGTATAAAACATTATTAATAACCCAACAACACTAGGTCCCTGATGAAAACATTTTTATTAATTAATCATTATGTATTTTTATTAATTATTTATATAAAAAAATAGCATTACTTTTGTCATCCCTAATCTTATGTGTTCTATATGTTCACGACACTATTCAAGCATTTCCAGTTAGATGTAATGGGTCATCCATGTTCCATCTTTGGAGCTGAGTTTTAGTGTCAATAAAATCAAGTCATATCAATCACTATTACCTCTTTCAAAATTTGTGTAGTGCATGTGTCCAGAGAACTGGCCAAAGCCCGGTCCGCTTGATGAATGTAAACACAGCTCTTTCCCATGTGATAAGGCTTTCCTCAGAAAAGAAATCACAATGCTACAATGACAGAATCCACTATTGTGTCAACACATTGTCCAACAGCAACAGCCAAAGGGTCTGAATCCTGGATTGGCCACCACGCAATTCTGCTTGGACATTCACAAGACAGGATCGACTGCCAACTACTTGACCACCTATACAACTTTAAAGTCTTATTAGAAAAGATTTCTGTGTGCAGCAAAGTTTAGGGGTGGACAGGGTGGGAAAATCTGGCCTGACAGACCGGCCCACATAAGCAGCGATGATATAGTCTAACAAACCATTGCAGTTCTGTCTTATTTTATTAATCACATAGCCTATTGAACTCAACTTATACATTGTCTGAACAGAGGAGGAGAGCATCAGCAGTTGCAAACACTGTCAGGTTTTAAGCCAGCAGCCGAAGGAATCAGCTTGACTGTTGCAAGTGGACAAGCCCAAGGGCCGAGGCCAAATAGGGCCACGGGCTGTTGACTACGTGGGCTCCAGTACTGTGGGTCGGCGGCTGCTCTGCTCTAGTGTGAGGGACAACATCAGCCCACTGACCCACCTGTATGCCAGTCCGCCCTTAGTATTTAGCATGGTGTACTGAACTAATGCAAAATCAACCTTCAAGAGCTTTCAACCTTTCTATTTCCACACGGCCAATACATTCCCACTGTTCTGCACTTGTGACTTTGTTTTCAATGATACACAGATAAATCAACAGTGCTGCATTTCCATTTAGGCAAAAATGAAAAAAAAAAAAAATAAATAAATACAATGCTTGCTAACTGAGCTATCCAGAGGTGGAGTCATCAACATGGTCCACAGCACGGCACCTTGTTGTGATTGTTTTACGGCGGCAAACTTTTCTAGTTTTCAGAAAACTTTTTAGGTTACTAATAGTAATAAGTAATACGTAAGTAATAAAGCACACAAATGTATAATATGTTTTGCTTAAATGCACTGTTTTACTGGACAAATAGCTCCAATCAGGTTAAAGTTTGATAATAACATTTTAGTTTAGTTTCATCCAGTCCTTTGATCTCTTGTTTTGTGACCTGACCCCGTGGTGTCCTTCCTCATCTCTGACAGGTTGGCAGGGACTGGCTCTGTGTACTGGCTCCTGGTTCCATGCGTGTTTACTCTGACAGAGGGAGGGAGAGGGGAAGAGTGTCCAAGCGTGGTGATCCTGGGGGATAGCGGGAGATTTGTGGATTTGGCCCTGAGCTCCAGGACACTGTCAATCACAGCACAACACACGGAGGCGGCTTCACTCTCTTCACAGCAGGAGATCAGAAGAGAAACACAGTGAGGGAGGGAGGCAAAGAGAGAGAGAGAGAGAGAGAGAGAGAGAATGAGAATGAGAGAGAGAGAGAATGAAAAGAGAGCGCGAGGGGAAGAGCAATGTCCATATGAGTCTACTGGACCGTCTCACCTAATACTCACAGATCGGAATAGATTCTTTAATGACATAATAAGGAACATTTCAGGGAAAAAGACTTATTATCATGAGGAAAATACTTTCAGTTCAATTCATTTTTTTATTTATTTTTTTTGTAAAGCCTAAAAGCTCTTGGGGCTGAACATGAGAACTGCATTACAGTCTGTAGGTTGAGTGAGTATTTGGTCAGGGAGGCTGAGGCACAGATTCAAAGCTGTGACTACAGTAGTACCTGCTGACACCGTCCATGTTGAATCCTGGAGAATGCTGTAAGACTGTCCTCTGTCACACCTTTGTAGATCCTGAGCAGAGCAGCATCTCCCCTGTCTGTGCTCCTGCTCGTGTCTCTTAAGTCTAAACTGCCGTGGTGACATTTATTACAAAGCTGTCAGGGACCTCCAGAGCTTTAACTGTCCTCACATACAGACACAGCGGCCCCCAGCCAAACGTCCAAACGCCACAGTAGCACTATCATAAAGTGCTTACACAACACAGAAAGACTCATTGTGCAATAGGGATATGTGTATGTATGTATGTATGTATGTATGTATGTATGTATATATATATATATATATATATATATATATATATATATATATATATATATATATATATATATATATATATATATATATTATATATATATATGCATATATATAATTTTCCTGAAAGGAACAGGAGGAAAACCTTGCATGTTTTTTTTTTTTTTCTTTTACTTTTTTCACAGGAAATGTTATTTGATATCTCAAAATCACAAAGTTGCCTGGAGACTCCTACATTACCTGCACATGTTGGTTAGATTTTCCTAGAAGATCAGGATCATGCCCAGGTCAGAGTAGACACAAGCAGAATAAAGCTATCAGCTAGCAACCACTTTAGCAGTAGCGCTGATCCGCCCGGGGCCACCATCTTGTCATGACCTCTAACTATTATGGACGTTTACTGACATCGATTGGCTGTTTACTACTTCCTGCGGGTCGAAGGTTAACCCCGGGGTCACAGAGAGGTTGCGCTGCAGTTCTCATGCAGCTCTGAGGGATGTCTCCAATAACAACAGTCTGACAAGCGTTTGGGGAGAGTTGTGAGATCACAGCACATTTACCTGCCTGGATTAGGGGCCTGTCCATCCATCACATAACAAGCCTGTATGGTTAACTGAAATGGGGGCAAGGCAGGTAGAGTTAATCTGCAGATAGTGTGTTATGGGTGAATAAATATAGCAGTATACTAGACTAGTCACTATTATAAACGATCAGGGAAAACATTTTTAGATTTTCTTTTGGAAATTTCTGTACAAAAATGGGTGACCATAAATGGTACTTTGGACAGTTCCTGAATAGTTTTACAGTGTTTTTTAAAATATTTTTTTGACCTTATCATATTAGGACATTGTCCCTCATCAAAAACCTACTTGAAATTGTATATTGTTTCATACACGCTTATTTGACATTTCTTGTGCTTTCCTTCTGTAGCTGTGTCTGCTGTGTCAGAGCGGTTTTGTTCCTGTGTGACACTCACATGAAGAGCAGTTCTTTGCTGTTGCAGTCACCACCTTTGAAAGCTGCACGAACTGCCTGAACTCATAAAACAAAACACTGAATTTTCCCAGGATTGTTGCATCAAATCATGGTTATTACTGCATGCATTAACATGTTGGGGCATGTTCTTTATTTAGATCCCAGCTCCCATTATGGGGACCCAAGCTGGAAAATTTCAGGTTTAATGTATGAAAAATGGAAAGACTCCCACACTCTGTCTTACTTGCAAAATGTGAGCTTTATTTACCGTGGCGCAACGTTTCAATGATGGTAATTGATGCAGGAGTCTTCTTTTATATTATGGTTTGATATATGGTCATTATTTGAACTTCTAAAACATAAGATGCCAAAGTAAAGGTAAACAGCATGTAAAGAGACCAATGACAATACAATTTACATATGAAACATCAGAGCCACCTTTGGCCAATAGGCTTCCCTCAACAGTGCTTGAGGAGGTGTAAAAAAAATACATATGGTTTTGAAGGCTGTAATAAAACATCCAGTCAATGTTTTTCTGTTTTATTTTATTTTTTTATTTTTATTTTATATTGAACAGTAGCACATATCAGTTACAATTCAACCTCAGCTACTGGTTGAATTGGCTGTATTTTGGCGGCCTGTGCTCTCTCTGCTATGAGCTGGATCTGTAGAGTCAACACCCTGCACTTTCTTCTGCTAAACCCCAGCCTTAGTCTTCTCACCAGGGCTCAGCGACTGCTCCATAGCCCCTTATGTTTCCAGGGGACTCTCTTTACACGTTAGCCCATTCAGGTGCGTCCTTCAGGGGCCACCCATGTTTGATACCCCCCTACCTGATCCACAGTCATGGGGATGTGTCTCGCTTCCAGGTTTCCGTGAGTAAATAGAAGAAAGCAGCACACGTGACACTGTGAGAACTTAACTGGCATTATGGAAACGTGTGGTTCTGATTAGCTTAAACCCTGATAGCTAAGATCTGAAGTGGACTTTTTGACCCTTGCCAACATTTAAATCTGCGTGTAACCCCGGTGCAAGTGTCCTGACCCTGCTCCCTGGAAGTGCTTGACGACATTATCAGGGATTCCCTCCATCTTGGACTGATTTTCTGACTTTGAAGGTCAGATAACACAGAGCAGAGGAGATGGGAGTGCTGCACTGTAGGACGGGGAGGATTGAGGAGCATCTGAGCTGGATGCTGCCCACCCACAGAGGCCCTGCTTGGGGACGGAGCAGAGGGAGAGCAGAGGTTTGTATCTGGAACTCTGCTGTCCCCAAGTAAACAACCTCCCTGCTGCAGAGAACTTCAGCAGGTCTGTGCATGAGCTGATAAACATTCAGTCAGGAGAGACTAACAAGAAGGCTGAGTGCAATACACTGAATAGTTTATTGAATGCATAAACTTTGGTGCTTTAGACTTCGGCAGGTAGACACGTTGGTGATGTGTTGTCAGTACCTGCATACGGAGGACACATTCAAGTTTTCTCATTCTCCGTACATGGACAAGCCATGCCTCATGTGAAGGTTCAGAAGCTCCAGAATTCACTCAGAGATGCAGAGGCTCTACTAGCACTGATTAATGATTGGCTGGTTTAAAATGACATTGAAGAATGCATCAAATGAAGAGCAGTTGCTCCTTACCGTTTATTCTTTAAGCTACTTTTTTTTTTCTAAGTAATGAGACTGTGTAAAGCAAATGATTACAGGACTTAAGGTTAATGCATTTACCCACCAAGTGCTGTCAATGTTCTTGGGCAAGACTCTTCACCCAGTTATGAGGTGGTGTGTGTGTGTGAATGGTTGCAAGTGTTTTTTTTATTTATTTTTATTTACACAATCACTATCAGAAAAAAGTAGCAAAGGAACAGAATTGTTAGGTGGTTTCACAAAGAGTGGAGCATCTTCTGGCTTCCCTGATGGACCCTCACACATGGACACGGCTCTGTTTTCTTTTAATAAGGGCTTTGGTGCTGCTGAAGCGCGTGTTTTTGTTGAAGCGTGTGCAGATGTGCGAGTGTGTACTCTGGCAAGCCTCTCCAGCACGCTCCACTGTTTACCACCGTGGATCCTCACATTCTCCACTGACTCCAGTCCAGGCACTATCTGGCCTGTTTCATCTGAGAGGCTGGTATCGGCGCAATGCTTATACGAGGCAAGGCTCATTCAACTTTATGCAAAATTGACTTTTCAGAGCTTTTAAGCATGTTATAATTGTTTCCCTTCTCATTTACCCTCTGAAGTTATATTTAGCACCAATCGTGCATATTTGAGTAATCTTCATTCTAGTGTATTCAAGGCATCATTGCTCTGATCTACCCCTATTTTTAGATCAATATTGTGATTTAAAGCGTCCAGTGTTATAACATAATGATTCACGGGTGTCATAAATTATAACTATATAGCAGAAAAAAGCACACAATGTATGCTTTCAAGGCCCTATATTACACAAAACTGACTCATGTGAGCTTTTAGCCATGATATAAGGCTGTTACCTCCTCAAAAACATACCTGGAGTTGTGTTTTGTTTTGGATTATTAGACTGTCTGCATGCCCAAAGATCAGAATGCTCAAATGTCACCACGTGGTAGTTTTAAAGATAACAGAAAGTCTCTAATATCTGCTGGGGCATAGAAAAGTAAAGCAGTTTTAATGAGGCTAAAACGATAGCTGTGGCTTCAAAGTTAGGCAAATCCAGGGCTGAAAAGAATAGCGACCTTTTACCTTTTTTCTAGTAGAAATTGACAATTCCAAGTTTGAAATCATCCAAGTGATTCTAATGAATATGTGTGGAGTTAACAAACACAGTGGAGCACATTCTGTAAAAGAGTATTTTCAGTTTGAGAGAAGAACTTTCTTTCTTTATTCTTTATTTGTCAGGGATCTTAGGGGTACAAATTCATTAATCTTACAAAAGAAAACATGATTTGTATGAGATTTAGCTACTTTTGCTACTCAGCTCATCCTAAATATGCAGGATTTGTGTGTTAAAAATGTGTGAATGAAACAAAAAGCAACTCCAGGTATGTTTGTGATGAGAAAACGACATTATAACATAGATTAGAAAATAGTGTGCTACCGGCTCTTTAACTTGACACGCTTTAGGTGAATAGGAAAAATAATCCTAAAATTAGAGACATCAATGTGAACCTTCTGTTGTATTTTTATTAGCTATTTTATGTTGAAAAATGGCCCGAATAGCACATTTTTGGGACATAAATCTGAAACTTGAGCCAGACTCTTTTGCCTTTTTGTATTTTTAAAAATGTTATAATAGCTATAACACTCTGTAGTGAGTATAGTGTGTAAATTCCAAAATCAATTTCAATACTAAGGAATAAACTCAATACTCAATTCAGATTCCAATACCACAATAATAATAAAAAGACAATTGAATGTAATTTTCAACATTAAATTGTAGTACTTTCTTTTAAATTACAATGTAGCCATGTATATATGTAATTCCTCAGTGGTCCTGATAGGTTCCATAGTGGTCCAGGGCATAGGTTCCATAGTGGTCCATGGGCCATATATTCTAAGTCTATTCAGGAAAGGTCTTGCTGTGTATACTTCTTATCAATACCAGCTCAAGATCATTCTTGAAGTATCTATTCAGGAGTAAGTTTCCCCAAAGATTTCTAGAAAAAAAAAATAAAGTCCTAACAGAAAGAAAATGAAAAAATAAAGTTATAAAAAATCTAAAGGAAGTTTGAGTCTGTAGAAAAAGTGGTTGGAGTCAAAACATCATGTAAACAAGGCCCTCCGATGTCTCGTAGCACATGTGTATGGCCAGTTCTGTGTGTATTCTTAGCTTAGACGTAGCATCATTAGCCTGTGATGCTAGGGCCGATACTGCAGAGTGCTCCCTGGCTGGGCTGAGGGAGCAGACACATAAACACGGTTCCCAGGCCTCCACAGTGCCAACCCCCGGCCCTGCTTTTAGCCCAGAGGCTCATGGGAAAGCTATTCTCAGAGCATTTCCGTTAGCAGGTGCACATGTGTTTGTATGGGACAGAATCATGTAAACTGCCCAAGTCTTACAGTGGTATCAGTAGATCTACTATGCTTCAATACAGAGCATAAATGGCTGATTTTAGATATGAAGCTTTTCTCCCATAAAACCTACAGCCATGGTGAACATTACCGTTATACCAATAGACAGTATAAAGAAGTTGACTAAGGCAGTGGACCAAGGATCAGTTGGTAGAGTGTCGAGCGAGTATCATAGCAACCAAAGAGCCAATCCGGAGCGAGGCTACTAAAGACCCTAAACAGGTGCTTAGCAATACTTTCAATCAAACCTGTTACTAATGCAAGAGCAGCCTTGGAGAAAGAAGGCTCCTGATTTGTCTCTTGTTAATGTTCATATCTTGATTTAAGGACAGAATTGTGAAATAAAAACACCAGAATCATGAAGAGTGGGTTAATACAAACATTTTAAGACCAAAATGACAAGCCTGACTATAGCAGTTACAGATAAAAGAGTTCACTATGTCCATTTATGTATGCACTGGACCCACACAAATGTCACAATGCAAAACGGTTACAGATTTGCAGATGCAGGGGCCTTTCTGTGAGGAGTTTTCATGTTCTCCCTCTGGTCGTCTGGCTTCCTCTGTCACTAAAATGATTGTACAATAGGATCTCCCCCAGGACTTCCCTGAAAATGTGACTTAAAATCTCTGCAGTACTTTCCATGTAGCCAGAGGAGACTAAGCATAGGCCTGGGACTCCCCCTTTTGTTTTCCCACACAGTCCCACAGACATGCCAGTGTATGGGGGCGTATTCATCATATTGTGAACACTGAAATCTGGAAACTGTTAAGGGGACATGTGGATCAAAATACTGATGTTTATATTCATATTTTTTGGAAATTACCACAAAATTACTCTAAGGGGCGTTGTGTTGACATGCAAAGTCTATGGGGGACACAGCCAATTTGGGCAAAAGATTTTGGCAAAATTCACTGCTGCTTCTGTTGGTGAACTTATTAAGAAAAGAAGAAACCATTCAGGGCTTTGTCAAATCGAAAATGGTCCAATACAATCTAATACCTGTGCTATAAAGGTAAGACACTGCAGGTGAATATGAAAAACATAAAACAAATCTTAAATTTAAAGACTATCTAGATCTATTTGTCACTTCACTTAACACGTTCTGGAACATGTTTTCAAGACTGTAACATTTAGTATACGTAAATGCTACTTTAAAGGGATCCCCATAACAAAACAAAAAAAAAAAACAAAAAAAACAAACAAAGATTGATGCAAGTTGATTAAAGGGACAGATTTTTACTGTCTTAAGAAAAACATGAGGAACAGAACTATTTCATTTTCACAGTGGTCTAAAGTCCAAAGCATTTGACTTGGTGTGCTTGAGCCTAAGGTAAATGTCAATGTAAAAAAAAATCTTTTGCTGAAATTTGCTGTGCATCAATGTAATTCAAGTGTCTGTCCTCAAATGCAAAGGCCTCCAACTAGAAGAGTTTGATACAATCCAAACACTTAATGTTTTTAGTACTCAACTTTTTTTTAGATATTTTGTTTTAATGCTAAAATCATCATGGTTATAAAGGGCATTTTATTATAAAATTAGATTAGATTAAATTAAGTCAAAAGCCATATTGCAGAACATTCATATGATCTCCATGGAAACAAGCAGGTGGCAGACCCAAAAAGTTACATAGTGCATTACATAGACATAAATGTTAAGATTTAGTTTGGCAAGATTTAGGTTGTGCAACGTTAGGCATATATATATATATATATATATATATATATATATATATATATATATATATATATAATATATATATATATATATATATATATATATATATATATATATATATATATATATAGATATATATATATATATATATATATATATATATATATATATCTGCTGTTTACTATCTGCATATACTTATTTAGTTAGTATTCTAGTTGTGAGGCTGAAAGTTTTGAAAAGCTCGGAACACACAAGGTAAGTCAGGATTAAGTTGGGACCACGGCAAACTCCAAAGCTCAGCTATACCACCTGGTTAGGATTATCTGTGGAAATATAATGCATATTAAAGAGGGGATTTTTTTTTTTTTTCTTTTTTTCCTTGGGGTATTAACTGCACATATTTAGATCACCATGTTACCATTTATAGTTTTGGAAATAACTATTGTTAATACAATACAATTAACAAAATGTTTCACTTCCATTTTTGGCATTGTATATGTGGCATTTGCTTTCCGCTTAAAATCACTTCCCCTTCAGAGCACTATCACAACACAATCAGTGTGCATCCCACTAATGAAACTACTGCACATCACATCAGATTTGTCAAGTTGCTGTGTACAGTATTGTACATTGCACAAAAGCTAACCCTAAGGTGGGTTTAGTAAAGGCCCAGGAGAGATTGCTAAAATACTCAAACATGCATGGAAACCTAATCTAAAACCTCTTCAGACATGTTTTGGATGAGGGAATAATGTTATAATATGGAAGAAAGCTACAAAAAAAAAAAGATTTTGCATAATAGCTCCTCATTAATGTAGTATCCCCATAAAGCATCGAAAACCAACATATATATGAAGGGCCAGAACAACTGCACCCGCACAGTTTAAAAATACATGATGGAGATGTCCTGTCCTATAGATTGGGGTCAGGCACTTGTGTTATTGCAGTTAGAATAGTGTTTTATATGGCCCTGCAGACTGTGGGAAGGATCCTATATGTTGAGATATGGCTTGAGAACAGGTGTGACTGGTGCATTTAGCTCTAGGTCAAACATGGAGCTTGAGAATGGACCTAAACTTAGAATTTCCTAAAGCTCTTCTTAATGTTCATATAGCTCTTGAAAACCTCTTAACAGGATCATGAAAATATGCCATTTATTCAATGTTTTCTTTTCTTTTTTTTTTCTTTTTTTTTTGTGCATAGGATAGTATCAAAGAATGGTTCTACTTTAGCTGACCAATATTATTTCTACTCATAGTAAAGCTGCACTATGTAACTTTTCTTGTTTCTATGGGCATGGAATTGCTTTGTCAATATGTTCCACAGTGTTCACACCTCTGACGTGCTCTGGTCTGCTCGTCTCCATGGAGTTAAGTTGGCACCATTTTATAATAACTAAATTGGAGACAAGTAGGCGGTTCCTCAAAACCCTGAAAAGTTACACAGTGCACCTTTAATCCTATAGTGTCGAATGCTATCGCCGCCGATAGACTCGCGGTTGCAGACTTTCCATTACCGTAACGCCTCAACCATTATGCTATTATGTAAATTCAAATGTCATCTCAAAGCTGAGACACGGGGCTCTTTAAATATTTTACTGCCATTACGGTAATGTGCTTATGTTATCCCTTGAAGATGACCAATCAGAGCGCAGGTGTTATTTGATACATTAAAGGAAAAATAAGGAAACATATGTAAAATAGAGGTAGTTGTGTGAAAAAGGCAGTACATGCTGATACTCCCTTTAACATGATTTTTATATGGCTAAAAAAAAAAAAAAAAAAGTCTAGGTGAGCTATATTGGTCTATAATGTTCTCAGTTCTTAAAGGGTTAATAAAAAAAAAGACTAGATTCTGTTGGTGAACTTCTGGAGAAAGAAGCCCCCATTCCTGCTATGGCAAATCACAGTGGTGTAATACAATCTAATACAAATGCAATTAAGTTAAGACACAGAAAACTAGCTTCAAAATTTAAATATTGCCTTTTTTTTTTTTTTCTTCTTTTGTAAGTTAAACATGGGAAATCAGGCGTAGAATCGGATTTCAAAAAACACTTCTGTACGTAAATATCATATTGAGCACTGAAATCTGGAAACTGTTAAGGGAACATGTGGATATCAAAATACCAGTGTTTCTATTCATATTCCTTGGAAATTACCACAAAAACATTCTTAGGGGCGTTGTGTTTACATGCAAAGTCTATGGGGGACACACCAAATGTCAGCAAAAGATTTTGCCGAAATTCACTGCTGCTTCTGTTGATGTATTTATTAAGAAAAGAAGAAACCATTCAGATGCTTGGTCAAATCGAAAGTGGCCCAATACAATCTAACACAAGTGCTATTAAGGTCAGATGGTGCAAGTGACAAAAAAAAAAAAAAAGAGACATGTGTGTGAAACTTCACTTTACAAGTTAAGTGTATGTAGATGCTACTTTAAAGGGTCTCCTATGACAAAAAAAATAAAAAAAATTAAAATTAAAAGCACTGTACCAGATTTGAACTGTTCTAAAAAAAACACGAGAAACAGAATTATTTAATTTTAAACCGTTCGCAATGGTCCAAAGTCCACAAAAACATTTTCTAATGCTGTTACCTCATCAAAAATATACCTACAAAACATATATGAAGTTGTGTTTTGCTTCATTCATACATGTTTGAGTAACCCTTTATTATTAATCTGTCAACATCTCCAAAATGCTCAAAATGCTCTGTTCCACCTTGTGATGTCATGAAGCTGTAGTTTTCAAGTTAACAATTACCTTTTACCTTTTATTCAGTAGAGTTTGGCAATTCCAGGGCTGAAAGTATTCAAATGATTATAATGTATAGGTGTATGGAGTTTTAAAAACACAGTGGAGCACTTACTGTATTACCACAAGGTGGAGCAGAGTGTTTTGTGTTTGAGGGAAGAACTCAGTCTAAATATACAGGGGTTGTGTATTAAACATGTGCGAATGAAACGAAAAAAAACATGTGATGAGGAAACATTACAACATAGATTAGAAAAGAGGGTTTATGGGCCTTTAAAAAAACAAAAAAAAAAAAAATTAAAAAAAAAAAAACTAAAAAGTGAGTTTTTCCTGTAGTGTCTCCTCTTAAATCTTATGTAATCTTCTGTTTTCATAAATGTCCAAATGGTGACCCATGCGTCCTCACAGCGCTCTTTGAAAGCGGAGCTCAGGTTCGCACTCAGCCCTGTAATAGTCTTAAACATTTAGTGAGATAAGAGCGCATATTAGTCATGCTGTGTGAGAACTGGGATCCCGTGTCTCTCCAGGGAACGCTTCGTCTGAGAAAACAAACGCCGTGATGTCATCGCAGCTACAGATGGACCAGAGGGACAAAAAGCTCACATTATAGACATGTCTAAACCCTGACGCACTGCAGTGACTTTAGCCCGCTGTTACAGTCCATTACTGTATTATCGCGGTAGCCCGGAGCATGTGATTTTTATCTCCTGCAGAGGTGCACAAGTCAGTATATTTTCTGTAGTAAGTGCTCACGACTGGTTACTTGATACTAATCGATGACATTTAAGGTCCTATATTACGCAAAATTGACTCTTCTGAGGTTTAAGCCATGTTAGAATGTTGTTACCTCATCAAAAACATACCTGGAGTTGTATTTAGTTTCATTCACACATGTTTGAGTAATGCTGCATTATTAGTCTGTCTACAGCTCCAAAGCTCAAAATGCTCTGTTCCACCTTGTGATATCATGAAAAAGGTACATTTCAAGTTCACAGCTGCCTTTTACCTTTAGTAGAGATTGGTAATTCCATGGCTGAAATGATCCAAATGATTCTTGTGAAGGTGTGTGGAGTTTAAAAAGCTTTCACAGGAGCTGTCCATATAGTGAGAATTAGATAAAGTTGTATATGTCCTCTATCTGCAGGTTAAAGTACAGACAACCCAGGTTCAGCTGTGATTGTAGTACATTGCAGGATAAATAAAGATCAGTTGGTAGAGTGCTTCTCCTCTGATCTCCAGGTTGGCGGTTCAAAACCTGCTTCTAACAAATGAAGTGGAATACTGTTTATGTATTAGCTAAGACACTTAACCTGCCGCGCTTCTAGCATCTGTGTACACTGATGTGTGAATGGATGGGTCGTTTGAGTGCATTGCAGGTAGAACCATTTTTGATGAAACATGACTGCATCTACATTTTATATTACATACCAGGGTCTTGCTTCATTGTATTGTATTCTCCTGCCCCTAGCCCTGTGCTGTTGTGTCTGCTCTAGTCTGACACTCCTCCTGGCAGACTCTTGGTCGTACTCCTCCTTGCGCTCCTCCTCTCCCTCAGGACCCTCGTGAACACAGGCCACTCTTGTTTCCCATATGCTGCTCCACAAACAGAATCAAACAAAGTATGTCCCCCACTCTGCCAAAGCTCCATCTCTCCACATCTCTCCTGCCTGTCCACAGTCCTGCAGGAGGCTTGGCGCCAGCTGGGAGTGTGTGGGCCAGTATTTATAGCATTGTAGGGACTTCACATCATGGGGTCCTGCTTCCTTTATGGGGTCAAAAATCTGACCCCCATGACGTAAATTATTTCATTATTAGATCAACAACATGGTTAAAGTTCAATATTTACATATATATATATATATATATATGGTATATATATATATATTCATATATATATATATATATATATATATATATATATATATATATATATATATATATATATATATTTATATATATATATATATATATATATATATATATATATGTGTGTGTGTATATATATATATATATATATATATATATATATATATATATATATATATATATTATATTATATATTATATATATATAAAAATTACATTATTATTATATGCTATGCTTCTGAACATGTTTTCGGGGTCTAAACAAACACCAATTACTAATGCAAACCTCTCAAATTGGGATTTTGAGTAATAATAATCATGTATTGATCTTACACAACTATTTTCCAGATGCTCAAAGTTGCCCTGGGACAGACTGACAGAAGTAAGACTGCCAATCTGTGCCATCAGCCCCTCCAGTCATCACCAACACTCACACACCACATTTATATTTGGCAACATGGGGGAAGTGTCTTCCCTAAAGACCCAACAGCTGTTTTGACACTGGTAGAGTAGATTGTGATTACTCTTGCCCTACTTTCCTGTATTTATAGAACTGACATCATCACATTGTAGAATATAAAAATAATTTTCAGAGCAGGACAATACAGATTACTCAAACATGCATGAATCACTTAAAACACAACTGGGAGGGAGTTGAGGAAGAGGGGAAACAATTATAACATGATTACAAGTTCTTGAAAATCCTTTTTGCATAATTTATCTTCCCCCGATAGCCCTAGCCCTGATTATTTGACTCTTTAACTAGGAACAGAAAAACTGTCATTGACTTTGACAGTATTTGACCTGGACAGCGCCAAAACAAGAACCACAACAGTGCATACGCGTGCTGCTGTTTATTTAGATAAGTATTTCAGCGTGGATGCGTGGCTAGCCTGAGATTTCCGTTCATTCCCTTATCAAAGCCAGTGTCCCTGTTGGATTCACGTTTAGACTCCACTTTGTCAGACTGAGTGCGGTTGTGTTTGTGCAGGGCCAGTACATGACGTCTCCGCAGAGCCGACTCCACACAGCACACAAAGACACCCATGGGAGCGCGTCCATTCAACTGTCTGCAGCCTCATGTCATAACACTGCAGTCAATGAGAGTCTCAGCCCGGACCACAGCGCTAACCCCAACTCACCCCTCATGTACGCAGGAGAATGTCTGGCCGGCCAAAACCAAAACCACGCCTTGACAATAGTTTACAAAGACGCAGAAGTTTTAAACAGTATCCTGTCGCCCCATTTTCAGATAGGTGCGTTTGACAGGCAGATTAACCAATAAGAGAATGTAGAGAGATAAGTTTAAAGGCTCTATATTTTGTTATTTTCTGATCTAATGTTATAATGTTTCCTCATCACAAACATACCTGGAGTTGTGTTATGTTTCATTCACACATATTTAACACACAAATCCTGGATATTAAGGCTGAGTTCTTCTCTCAAACGGACAACACTCTGTTCCACCTTATAATGCCATGAAGCAATACAGGAAATACTTCACTTAAACTTTCACTAGAATCAGTAAATGATTCCAGTGCCAGAACTGTCAATCTCTACTGAACTAAAGATAAAAGGTAGCTGCTTGAAAACTTCCATCATGACGTGGAACAGAGCATTTTGAGCTTTGGAGATGTAGACATAATAATAAAGGATTGCTCAAACATGTGTGAATGAAACAAAACTCAACTCCAGGTATATGTTTGAGAAGGTAAAAACATTATAGCATGGTTTAAAGCCGCAGTCAGATTTGTGGAACATTGTGGAAAATTACAGACAAAGCATTAACGTCTCTGATGAAACAGGTGGCAGACCCTCAACCATAAAATTGTATAGAGCACATTAATATAGATATTTCGCCTGTTTACAACAAAGATGGCTAATTGTACCAAAAACCTTTGATATATAGTGTTTAATACCAATCTCAAATAATTGTTGTTTATCTAAAGTTGATAAATGTAATGAACTCTGAGAAGCACAGGAAACGTGACCATTTTGACTGTCTGAAGGTATTTGTGTGTAGGAACATGTTGTGATTCCCCCTTGGCGCTCTGTCCTGGTGGGGCTGGTGGTTGGGGCCGGTAGCAGAGGGATGGTAGTTGGGGCTGGGGGTTGGGGCCGCTGGTGGAACTGGGAGACAGTGTTCCAGTCTCCAGTCCAGAGCAGGAAACCTCCCCTACAGGAGTTGGCGCAGTGGTTTGAACACTGGTGTTTGGCCCACGTTACAGTGTCAGAATACCACAGTCCTCCAGTCAAGGTTTCTCTCCTGATTAGAGCGAGCAGTACGGCAATTAAAATGGTTTATGAAGTCTCATCAAACTACTGCATTTGTTAGCAGCATTCTGGATATTCTGCAAAACTGTGGGAACCGGTATGAAGTTGTAATGTGTCAACTTTTGTATAAAATATATTTTGTTTTATAACAGAATAAAACATTTTATACATCACGCACAAGTGCTCATTGTTCGATTTTGAATCAAATCCTAAACATATACAGTGCGAGTCGTCATTGTTTGAGCCCACGTTGATTCCTCGTCATGTAAGACCAGGTCCAAGTTCTAGTCCAAGTTACAAGTCTTACCTCATGTCAGGCTCATTCTGCTTTATGATTGGACTTATTTTATTTTATTTTTTTTGAGAACTAGATCACCAGAATTGCAACATAAAAACTTGGCCATCATGTCTAATATTTTTGTACTAAAAGCTATTTTTCATCTATATACTGTTTACCTCATACCTGATCTGTACCAGCAGTCTTCCAGTGTCCCAAGCAAGTCTCCTTCAGTGTGCCTCCCAGGGTCTCTCTCCAGAGCATCTTCAGAGTATTTATACCAGAATTACAAAGTTACATACATATCAAAACGCAGTGACTTTTATTTCGCACCCATGAGTTAAGCACGTTTTACACTTAGACAAGTAAAACAACAAGTAAGGTTTACTGCAGGTTTACTGGAGGACATAAGGTTTACTGGAGGACAGACCAGAGCCTCCACACATTAATGTCTGTTCTGGGTCTGACAGGGTGAAACAGAGGAAGTACATTTACACAAGAACATATGATAAGATTATTTTGTCACAACATGAATAGTCATGCATTTCCAACAGATAGCTTTTGTCTAGACTTTTTTCTATGTGTGACTGAGTGTTCAGAGCACAGACAGAGGGACATTTTGTAATGATTGTTTGTCTCAACCTCACATGAAGGACAGTGATGAAACCACACCCTGCTGTTTCAGAAATAGATGCTACAAGTCAAGGAAGTGTCCCATGAGCAAACGGGGTGTCATATAAAGGTTATGAGGCAGCCACACCTGTCCTCTAGTGTGACCTTACTCACCAAAACATACTCAAGCAAAAGTACTGTTGCACACTTACCAAATATATTACTCAAGTAGGAGTAAAATGTGGTGACTGAAAACTACCGTTCCTTTGCAAAGTAAAGTTACTCAAGTAAATGTAACTGGGTACTACCTCTGAGTGTATGGTTTGCGTAATCTAATATAAAATGTCATCCAGGATTTTAACGTAGACTCAAATGTAGACATGATCTTATTAGTGAAATAATAGATTAGGTAAAACAAAAAGCAGATGACTCATTTGAGGTGAGTGAGGGCAAAGCCACTGACGCTGGCCTGCAGTTCAGGGCAGGCCGGCGTCAGGACAGGGGATGAGGGGGATGGGGTGCAGAGGTGTACTCCAGGACAGCACAGGAGAGCAGGATTAACGCCCCGGTCTGTCTCTGCGCAAGCCATGGAGCGTGTGTGGATAATTGAATTTCACGCAGCCTGCCTCCTTCTGAAGTGGTGTAGCAAAGCGATCATTTGAGAAGAGGGCCATTAGCCCAGCCGCGGGCTAAGCTCTGAGAGAGGAGGAAATCTGGGATTACCCTCCCGCAGCATCCAGTGGGCTCCATCAAAACAGCTGTGTCATGACCAGGAGAAAAGGAGGAGGAGGAAGTCGAGGAGGAGGAAGAGGAGGAAGAGGAAGAAGAGGAGGAGGGGTCAGAGAGAACTTACGCCTGATTTCCACGTGTTGGTGTATTAGTACTATAGAAACTGCTCTTCACCACAGTGTTAAATAACATTGTCTGTGGGTTTGGCCAGATCAGTTTTCATGTAAAACATGTTTATTTCAGAAAAATCCTATTGAAAATCCTGAATTTCTGTGAGAAATCTTCATATCCAAAGCCATCAGCCCTCTGTGGAGCTTCTATTTGTGCGAAAGAGAAAGCAGGGGTGGGTCTGTGTCATCGGGGGAATGCTACTTTCATAAATACAGTGGAAAATATAGTCACGCTATACAGTCCATGGCTTTTGGGAGTTTTTTCAGACACTCATGTGCGGGTTGGGTTGCTGGGTTGCAAATCTGCTTCACCAGAAAAGTTGTACCTTTAACCATAACCGATTACGGTTTCATGTCTGTCTAAAACATTGCAATTTGTTGAAAAATATTTTACCACGATATTTTTAATATATATATATATATATATATATATATATATATATATATATATATATATATATATATATATATATATATATATATATATATATTTAATTTTTTATTATTTTTTTTTTTTTTTTTTTTTTATGATCCTTAGCATTTCAGTACAGACATTACTTAACAAAGATAAATAACTCTCAAAAATGTAGAACCCTTTAAAAAAAAAAAAAAAAAAAAAAAAAAAAAAAAAAAATCTTTTCCAAAACATGTTTTGTCCTGACTCTTAAGAATCACTTGCCGGGGATCCAGAATACACACTTCTTCAATACTTTATGAAGGTGTGACTGATATCAATCTGTATAAAAAATACAGACAGATATCATTCCGGATTTGCCAGGCATAAGAAACACAGCTGTAACAACTACTCAAATGCAAAATATTCACAATAATACTCTCCTTATGACAAAACTAATACTGACTTGGCTATGACTCTGGAAATAAAATTGTACTATTACCAGGTTCAGGTTCAGGTAGGTTCAGGTAACTTTATACCCACAGAAAGATTTGGTTAACAGTTGGAGTTGGCTTCCAAACGTTAATTACACAACCCATAAATAGGCCTGACACAATAATTACTATATCGACTTATCGTTCAATGTATTATAAATAGATAATAATTTTTGGGGTCACTAGGCCTACTCATAAATACACAGACATAAACTAAGAAATATGAATGTGCCCCACAGTATTGCCATGGTCCTCTCTCCATTGGCATGGTCCCTCTGAGAACATGGACGGGCCCTGGCTCTCAGCTCCTCTGACTGACATTCGCAGCTCCTCTGTGGGCAGCTCATCCATCATGCCCAGTCCCATCAAACCAAGCATGTACAAGTGTTTACAAGTCTGTGCAGTGTTTGTTTACATGTTTACAGTGGTCACTCTGAGGGGACTGCACTGGCTCCACCGTCCCAGAACCCTGGTCCCTGCCCCCATGCGCGGTAGCATATTTTGGGACAGAATTGTGTTGTACATGAAATGAGGTATAAAAGTATGGATATGTGCAGTTTATTGTTTTATGGAGTTAGGTTCTTAATCATTGTTGTCATATCTTCTGCTGGTCCCTCAGTGGTCACCACAATCTCACCAGTGTTGCCTGACTGCATAGACTCATAACACTGAGGATCTCAGCAGTTCACAAAAAGATGTTTACTAATTCCAAGTTTTATCTTCTGGTTTGTCCTTAACTTTTTCTTCATTTATTTCATAAAAATAGCAGACATAATTATTTTCTGTATTGTTGTTTTCTCTATTACTTTCACCTGAGTCTGTGTGCTCTCTCGTCCAGGCAACTTAAGTGGACCCGGGATAGTATCGACTCCATTCTAAAGTGATACGATGGAAAAAAGCCATTACATGGCTCTTGGTGAGAATTGTTTGAGAACTACTGTTTAAGTTAAGGTACACTTAAAAGTTACAGTGTGCAACTTTTTGGTTGCTTTCATTGCACTGAAAAGCTTACCCTGACCAGGCTTGCATCTCCACAAACCTGACTTTTTACTTGTCCTGACGCCTCCGCCTGCTTGTTTCCATGGACATGTTGTTCCTTTGGCTATGATATTGCACAGTATGGCAAAAAAAACCAAACAAACAAAAAAAAAAAAACAAAACTTGAGAATCTTCCAAAGTATGGTTTTAACTTTCTATTACCATGGAATCATGCAGATGATGTGTCACCTCCAAAACAGTTACATACTGTACCTATTTGTCTGTATTTGCCCTCTGCATTTGACCCACCTTTTAATGCCCTTGGGGCTACTGTCAAATGCTCCGCACAGAAAGGCCCAGGCGGCCCGGGAGGCAAACCTGGGACCTTTTTGCTGTGAGATCAGAATACTAGCCACTCAGGCACCTAGTTCTGGCTGAGTGGTTCTTTACATTGTCATGAGTTGTGCCAATCCCAATGATCCCATTTGGCTGCATTTGCTGTCCATCTCATCCAATAAATGATTCAATTGTAGCTGTATTTCATTTGTATATTATGTTCTCCCAAATGATGACATAACCTTCATAAACTCACCACTAAGACAGTCACACGCATACGTCTCACCACAAATGGACCATGATTTTTATTTCAACCTGCATGGTGCAGGAGACACAACCTGGGCTTGTCTCACAGCAAGATGGGCCTTGGTTTAATTCTCTTTGGTATGTCTTGTGCTTGTTCTGCTTGTGTCTGGGTTGGTTTCCACATTTTTCCACATTGGTTTAATCCTCCTGCTGTACCCCTGAACAATAACTCAACCCAATAACGTTGAGTGCTCTCACGATAGCAGATCATATTTTGGCAATCCAACATCCATCTTGGTTTTAGTTCAAGGTTAAAGGTTTGTCAGATTAGAGTGCAAGTTTGTGTCATGTGTTTTGCTGCTTTTTTTGTGTCTGTTTTCTTATCATAGACCACGCCTTTCACAAAATTTGGTACATGGGTAATTTTAAATAATTTATTTTCAAAAGATATCTTTTTTTTTTTTCTGGTGAAAAAAACTTGTCTAATGAAAATGTTTTTTTGTTTTGTTTTTTACTTTAAAGAAGACATATTGTGCTTTTGTTTACAGTATAGTTATAATATATGACAACTGTGGATCTGTGGACATTTTTAACTGTGATATTGATCTAAAATTACTTAAAGGACCTGTATTGAAAAAAATATAATTGACTCTTGTGATTTTCAAGGCATGTTATAATGATGTTACCTCCTCAAAAACATACTCATTGCCTTTGTTATTAATCTTTCTATACCTCCAATGTTCAAAATGCTTTATTCCACCTTTGAACAGCTATCTTTACCTTTAGTTCAGCAGAGATGGGAATTTTCAGGTCTGAAATAATCCAAATGATTCTAGTTAAGATACGTGGCGTTTAAAAACACAGTGGAACACTTTCTGTATTACCACATGACATCACAAGGTGGAGCACAGTGCAGGATTTGTATGTTAAATATGTGTGAACAAAACAAAACACAACTGCTGGTATGTTTTTCATGAAGATACAACATTATAATATAGATCAAGGAATATTATAAAAACAACTCACATCGAGTTCATTGATCAAAAGATAGACTAGAAAGACGGTTTCCCAGCACTGATCCAAATGTAAAATAATGAAGGTATTCATCATATTAGGTGAATAAGGTTATTATTTTGCATGTGGCTGCTGATCTTTGCAGGAAATAAGTTCTATAAGGACTGCAAAGGTGTTTTGATTTTAATTGACTTGATTTTAAAGCCTCCCAGAGAATCGGTGCTTTGTTGACTTGTTGCACATAAACATTGAACATTTCACAAAAACAGCCTACTTTATATCATATTTTAGAGGCAAAACCTTTCCCAAATTCTTTATTGAAAGGAACAGGATTCCCACTTGACCGGAAGAGCCACCACAAAAAAAAGTGTGGTTTAGTCACATTTGCAGAAAAAGTGGTTGGGGCGGAATAAGGCCTACATACTTTCACACATTCAGGAGTTGGATCAAATCGGTGTGTTTTTCGAAACAAATGTTCAAGACGCTGTCCAGCACCTTAACGCTTCATTTAGATCTTCATCCAGTGATGGCTTTTTTTGGAATTATGTTGAACTCTCATCCCCTGGACAAATAACAACAAGACTTTGCAACCTACTGTACACTCTTTGCTCTTAGAATAGTCATTTTGAACTGGAAAAATGCACTGCCTCCATCACACTCACAATGGATTAAAGTCTATATTTAATGGAAATGGAAAAGATCAGACACATTCTTAACGGGTGATCCAATACATTTTTTTTTTTTTTTTTTTTTTTAATCTGCCAACCTTTTCTGAAATATGCTGAAACAAATTGGCTATAACAATTTGATGGATGCCCTAAGTCATGGCAAGTTTGATTATACTGTTGATTATTAGCTGTGGCTCTACAGAATGCGTGTAACCAACCCATTTTGTATATTTATTTTGGATTTTTGTTTTGTTTTCGTTTATTTTGCTACGTCCATGATTTTTTTGGATGTTTTTTTTTTTTTGTTTTTTTTTTTTTTTTTTTCTGTGTCGGAGGGTCAGGTTCCATGCTATGTTAAAATAATATAATAATAATAATAACTTCTGTCATAATGTTTTTAGCATTTTTTTTTTGGTGGTGAAAACAAGGATAGATGAGAGCAATGACATCTTCAATGCAGGAGAAAAAAGATTAAAAGATCAAACATGCATGAATCACTCTAAATCAGGGGTGTCAAACTCATTTTGGTCTGGGGGCCACATACGACTTAATTTGATGTCAAGGGGCCGGACCAGAAAACTCACAGCATAAATACTCAAAAATATAAAGTAGAAACATTTGTGCAGAGAAATATGTAAAATATGTAATAATGTAATAAATATTTTATTCAGACATGTCTCTTATTATGGTGTCACAATGACCAAAAGACATGTTGGGAAGAAATTCTAATTTTTATTTATTTTTATTTTTTATTCTACAGTTAGCAAAAATATGGTAAAATATTGTTATATTTATCTACATTTTTTATGAGTCTTAAAAATTACTATTTATTAAAAAAAAGTTGTTGCTGAGTGTATTTTTATTACAAATCAGCTGAGGGCCGGATCAAGTCTGCAGGCGGGCCGGATCCGGCTCCCGGGCCACATGTTTGACACCCCTGCTCTAAATACAACTTCGAGTGGGTAAATGAGAAGGGGAGACAGTTTAACATGGTTATTAAATTTTGCATAGCAGATCTTTTAAACATCCTATATTACACAAAATTGACTCTTGTGTTCTTACCCCCTTAAAAACATACCCGTAGTCATGATTTGTTTCATTCACACGTTTGAGTAATCCTCACTGGTTTATTCAACCCTCATTATTAGTCTTCTCTACATCTCCAAAGCTCAAAATGCTCTATTCCACTTTGTGATGTCATGAAGTGGTAATTTTCAAGTTAATATCTACCTTTTACCTTTTGTTCAGCAGAAATAGGCAATTCCAGGGCTGAAATTGTCCAGAAATAAAATAGAAATGATTCTGGTGAACGCGTATGGAGTTTAAAAACACAGTGGAGCACATCCTGTATTACCACATGACATCACAAGGTTGGACAGAGTGTTTTCTGTTTGAGAGAAAAAATCTGCATGGAGGGTTTGTGTGTTAAACGTGTGAATGAAACCAAACACAAGTCTGGGTATATTTGTGATAAAGAAACAGCATTATAACATAGAAAAAAATATATAATAATAAAATACTCATCACATAGTCCCCCAAGAGCAGTTGGAGAGGGGAGAGGTTCCAGAGACAAATCAGGTGACAGAAGAGCGTTGTAGATGGATGGCCTGTCTCTGCTCTGAAGCGTTTCTGCAGTTTGTAAATTCAGGAGAAGCGCAGAGCCGTGGAGTTTGATTGCTTCTGTCAGAGCTCCAAAAGGCATCTCAGACTTCGTGCATTCTTCACCCAGGAACTCTGTGTACATGCCTGATCTGCTGGCCTCCATCTGGGAGATCTGAAGTGTATCTGACTGTCCCTTCATCTCAGCTGTGTAAACGCACTGCTTTCTCATACCTCCATAGTGATTAGTGCGGAATTCAATCTAGAGCCAAAAAAATATATCCAATAGAATTTTTTTTTCCTTTTTTTTTTTTTTTAAATGTCTCTCTAAGGCTGTGTTCAATTTGAATTTGAAATGAAGATACATGATGTTTACTCGGTTTTGTTTTCCATTGGGACCACTGGGTTTGCCTAGCGCGCAGAATCCACACTGACAAAGACTGAAGATGTGAGTTTGGTTAGTGTTGAATCTCTCCCGAGTTCAGATGGGCGTGAATGAGAAGTGGATTAGCTAGTCAGGGACACACATGATCCGTCTGCATCAAAAAAAAAAACGGCTTTACAAGTAAAAAAAAAAGGACAAAATATCACTTTTTAGCTTTCTGCCATAAAATGTAACATTGTTCCCTTATCAAAAACATGTCTGAAGAGGTTTTATATGTGATCCATGCATGTTTGAGCAATCTCTCTGAGCCCTATTCTAACCTTCCTTAAGGAGGCATCAAAAAGGAAAGGAAAACTTGTATCTATGTAGGTATGTCTCTTGTAGATCTATGTATAGTATGTGTTAGTAGTTACCCCAAAGAAGTAAACTACCCCCTCATTAATCAGAGAAAATTTCACTTCATTCAATTTATTTCACATACAGCACACACTGAAAACAACAAATCTAACTGGACGATCATGTTTGGTTCTGGTTTAAGATACAATGGAGGCAGTGGTGACTAGACTGATATCCCTCCATATAAAAAATAAAGAGAGAGCTCAATCTGGATTTACCAGGCAAAAAATAATCCACATTCTGGTATAAAACTTATTTATCTCTATGGAGACAAGTAAGCAGTAATTGAAAACATGGTTGATATGTTGATACTTTTAATGCCATTCTGTGGAACTTCCCAGGCAAAGCAATAACCTCTTCATAGAGTTGCAGAGTAAGAGTAGCAGGTGGTGAAGCCTAGTTTGAAAAGTTACAAAGCGCACCTTTAAATCTGCAAGGACAGGGTCTGCATAATGTCCTGAGCTAAACCGAGGAGTAGTGGGTATATAGTAGGGTTGTCAAAAGTATCAAAAAACTTACTAATCAATGCTAAAACTAGCATCGAAAATATATATTCATTTGAGCAAGTATACTATACTACTATTGATACTAAAAATTCCCATTCACTGGACAGAAATGAACCTTTTCTGAATAGCTGAGTGATCTTAAGCTGCATCTGAACATAGACCACATAGACTAGTATACACCCATGGGCCACTATGGAACCTACCTGGACGAGATAACCACATGGTAATACAAAAGAAAGTACTTTTTATTTTTTAAAATAAAGTTCTACTGTCTAAAGAAATAGTGTTTTTTTTTTTTAGTATCATCATCGTATCAAGTCTATTTTCTTCAAAATTGAGTATACTAGAAACCTGGAGATGGTTTGGTCTCGGTTGAATGAAAAGTCTCGTAGACATAGGCTGCGGGGTCAGGCTCTTCACTAATTAGCAGCCAATTACACTGCAGTGAGTAGACAGTGTTTGTTGTGCGGTCAGGGGGCTGTGCCTCTGAGGTCATCCTGAACACCCCCCATACCCCCCCTCACCCTGCCCCCTCCTCCCTCCTCTCCCTCCTCACCTGAATCTTCCTGCTCCAGCTGTGATTCAGTGGTTCCCATGGTCGTGGATGGCTGCTCTTGTGGCTGACTAGCTGGCACACCGAGCAGTTTTTAAACTTAATAACACAGTTTTGCATTAAGCCTATCCATCTTGCAAATATTGAAAAGAAATATAAATAAATACACATGTTTTTTTACACATGTTTTTCATTACTAGTCAAGTCAAGTCAAACTGTGAGACGGTTTGGCTCTCAACAGATCTGACCTTTGACCTGACCTGGTGGCATCACCTGATTGTCCCCATGGAGATAATAGTAGACTTTAAAAACACTAAGGAGCTTTGTACATTACAGTGTTCTGTCATATAGGGCCTGCTCTGGAGGGGAAACTGGGCTTAATGTGTAGGATGAATGAATGAAGTAAAAAAAAAAAAAAAAAAACCAGTATAATTGATGAGGAAACTGCATTATAACTTTGCAACAAATACCTCAAATCTGTTTAGGATTTGCAATATTATAATATATGGAGTCAGTTTTTGAACAGTTCCGTACCTAAAAGCTGGACTTTACTGTCCTTGTGTCCTCTGCAGCAGTGAGGCGCATTGGACTCCTCCCCTTGTCCCCTTCTCCACTCCTTCTCCTTTCCTCCCCTCCTCCTCTTCTTCTCTTCTCTCCTTCACAGAGTCCAATCTGGCTCTGTGTCTGCTTGTGCTGGACAGCTATCAGAGGTGAAGAAGGAGAGGGCAGATGAGATGTCCAGTCTTCACTCTTGATGGCCTCTTTAACAGTTGTTTTTGGACTAGTGTGAAAACTGCCATAGAGCGTTGTTACTGGATGGCAACTGCATGTGTTCTGAGGAATAGCTGCATAAAAACTAAAGTGATTTTATAATTTAATTACTCATTAGACCTACATCTGAGATACTCGTCACACAGGAGGTATATATATATATATATATATATATATATATCCTCCTATAGATATATATATATAAAAAATAGTGTCCTAAAATTACTGTTTTTGTGTGATTTCTATATATCTATTATGGGCCTCCTGAGAACCAAGGACAAAACGTGTCCTAAAAAATTAAATTTTTGTGTGATTTCTTATCTATTTGGGCCTTAAAAAAAACCTTACAATTTAATTTCAAAAAAAAAAAATAAATATTTTAATAATATGTCCATTGTAGAGTACAACAGGACGATATTCATGTGAAAATAGAAGTGAATTTAGAAAATGAGGGGGAAAAAAAAAAAGCAGATTATATCTTTAGAGTGATATTCTCCCAAGAACAAGTTCAATTTGGAAAAAAAAAACAATAAAAAATGTAACCCTCTTCTGTTAGCTGTTGCTTGCAAGAACAAAATATTTGTAATAATACATTACAGTGTAATGTAAAATATGTATTCAGTTCAACAGTGAACTATAAGTCATAGAACATAAGTAGTTCTGCTTTTCTTCTTCTGGATATTTTAGCTGTGGTGCATGCTTTCTTTTTGGTTATGCAGAGGAACATCTTGCATTTGGAGCACCTGATGTATGTCTTACCATTACAACCCTTGTTCCTGCATCTTTCTGCATTTTTGATATCCAACATCTCTGCCATGTGTCTGGCTCCTAGCCTGGGCACAGATGGCTCTGGTTGTGGAAACCTTGTTTTTGTTGGTGGCTGATACTCTTCCTCACTGTCTTCACTGTTGTCATCAAATGAAGGACTATCCAGCAGCTCTTCAGCCAGGTGCAATTTGAAATCCAGGGGGGTGTCACGCTATCGTAACGTTTATGTTAAACCTTTCCTGTTTCGGTCCCCTGACTGTGGTCGGGAAACACAGAGGAGAGCCGTCTTCTCCAGGGCCGAAGGGTCGCTCCTCCTCTGGCGTTTACTCCGTGTTCTTTACCTCAAAGTTATTTCAAATGTGGTGCGAGCTGAAAGACCCCAGCCTGTTGCTCAAGAGTTGGCTGGTTTATTGTCTCTACTGCACCGTAATTACACATCATTTCACCGTCTTTTTCAGGTACCACTCCAGACACACGTCGCTTCTTCGCTCAACCACACTCCACATGCGCCACATGCAAGTGTTATTTTCATGAACATTTCAGTATATGGAGTCAATGTCAAGAAACCCTTAATATTTCACATAGAGCTGTTTTTCCTTTAGCTTCTGCTGTTTGTGCTAAGACTCACAAGCTCTCCCCCTCTCCTCGACCTCTGCCCTGACGCGCTCTGACTGCTGTGCGGCCCGACACACATCTAGCACAGATATAATAAAACTCGTCGTTATATCAAATGGATTTATGTTGCAACTTCCTCTCAGGATATATATATATATATATATATATATATATATATATATATATATATATATATATATATATATATATATATATATATATATATATATTATATATAATTTTTTATATTTCTTATCAACATATTACTATGTGATCCAATAACATTTAGGACTGTAAGACCCCCAAACATAATAATCCCCACAAACATAATAAAAACTCAATATAATAAACCCCACAAACAATTATTTCCCACAAAAAAAAAAAAAAAATAAATAATAATAATAATAATAACAATTCTCCACCACAAAGTGTAATAACCAAATTTCCCACAAACTTAATTACCAAAACGTAATACCTGTTACATTTCTGACAGCTTATTACCTTTGTGGGTGCAAACATGTTATCAATCTTTCACAGCACACTGGATTTGTAAAAAAGTATTGAAAGTCTGATACCTATCATTACTAAATCTAGTATTAGTTGAGTAGACATTTTTCCTGAAAGAGAAGGGAATTGCCGGTGTCCAAGCAATGGACCGAAACATGTCCTTCATTATAGTTTTCTTCATAAAGTGTAGGTCTACTATTATAACCTATTATTTAATATTAGGCTTATATATGAGTTATATTGGCCTACCCAACTCACTCCGAGAAGGAACAAGAGCAGAGATTGAGGACAGTTACAAGTGCCTTAGCATCCCACAAGCAAATGGCAACCTTGAAGAGGAAACAAGGAAAGCGGCTGCTTTCCTTGTTCCTATATTTTATTTTTATATATTATTATTATTATTATTATTATTATTATTATTATTATTATTATTATTTTTTATTATTATTTTTATTTTTATTATTATTATTTTATTTTTATTTTTTTAATATTTATTATTATATTTGGCTGTGGCTACAGCCAAATACCTCAGATGAGTAAGGCAAGTCCTAAGGAGTCAGCTCAATGGCTAGAACAAGACCCGGGCAATAAACAGCTACGCCAGTAATCAGATACCCAGCAGGAATCATAAACTGGCCAAAGGAGGAGATACAGACCACAAATGTTAAGTCCCGAAAGCTCCTGACTGTGCATGTACGGTTCCATCCCAAATCCAGCACCCTGAGACTCATTCTCACTGCAAGGGAGGAGGCTGAGGACTAGTGAATGTGAGAGCCACTGTCCAGGATGAAACATCCAAAAATACATCAAGGACCCAGCAGATGAGGTGCTCAGCGAATGTTTCAGACAGTAGAGTGCAGAGGAAGAGATACTGGAGGTACCATCATGGGAGGAGGAGCCCCTGCATGGGATGTATCACCTAAACATAATTGAAGTGGCTAATATCAAAAAATCTTATCAATGGGTTGAGAAAGCTGGTCTGCAGGACAGCACATAAGCACTCATCCTGACTGCACAGGAGCAGGCTTTGACCACTAGAGCAATAGAAGTCCAGATCTACCACACCAGAGAAGACCGATGGCGTAGGCTATGCAAAGAGGCCCCTGAGACAATCCATCATATAACTACAGGGTGTAAGATGCTGGCAGGGAAAGCATACATGGAGCGGCATAACCAAATGACAGGACAGTGTACAGAAACATCTGTGCAGAGTACAGACTGGAGACCTCAAGGTCAAGGTGGGAAACACCTCCAAAGGTAGTAGAGAATGATCGAGCCAAGATTCTGTGAGACTTCCGGAATACCAAACCAACCGGACATTGTGGTGGTAGATAAGCAACAGAGCTAAGCTGTTGTGGCTTATATATTACTTAAAAGCCTAACCATGGCATGTGGGAACATAGAATGCTTAGAAAAATTAGAAAAGAAAAATTCCTAACAAATGTAGAAACATACAGCTAGCCACCTTTTTTGTCAGCATTCTGCTTACTGTTATGTCTAGGGTTGTGAGTCTGTATGCATCTATGTGAATGCTTCCTGGACCTACTGTCAGTCTATGTCCATACTGCAGATAACTTATTGTTTTATTTGTGGGAATAAATGGGTCCTGGTTGTGATTCTATGAGTGCCATCCCACACCATCATAGTCTGAATATTGTAGAAAGTATTTTCCATCTTTAGATAAAATGTTGAATTTTCTCCTCCTGGTCTGTAGAAGCTTCCAGCCCGTTTCTGCTCTGAGCACAGTGAGGCTGAGGTGACAGTTCTGTCTCTGGACACTTTCCCCTGTTTGAAACACCCAAACTTTCACACGTCACAGACCAGAGAGGCAGCTAAAACACAGACGCTTGGAGTTGTTCGCTTCACCTCAAGATTCCACCACTGGGCCCCTCTGTCTGCTGTTTGCACACACGTTTCCCGCTGGGCCCCTGGCTGCTGTGCTGTGGAGAGACTTGTCCCTGTGCCTTGTCTTCCAGATTGTTTGCCTGAGGAATGTGCTCTGTGTACCTGTGTGTCTCTGTGGATTAGAAGAGTCACACTTCATCATAAAACTGTCTGCAGATGTCTGGGCTTTCTCTGTGTTTTGAACTGTTATACAATACACTCTATATGATTTTATATTCTTGTGCAGCTAGGTTATAAATGCAAGCTATAGCATAACCTGGCTCTCGCCTCATTGATATGTGTAGCTTTCTACATTGTCTGGAACAGTCTGGAACACCACTCGCTTAAAAAAGGGATACTATGTAAAATAGATTTTTTATTTTATTATTTTTTTTTTACTTTCTACCATGTTATAACATAGTTACCTGATCAAAAAACTTTCATGGATAAGGTTTAGAGGTCAATTCTCCATAAATGTTTAAAAGCATGATACAAAACAGTCTGATAAACCTGATGCGATGTGCAGTACTTTCATTTGCAGGATGCACACTGATTGGGTTGTGATAATGCTGTGAAGGGAGTGGTGAGAGAAAGGTGATGAATATCTGAAGCTTCTCTCTCCCGTCAACAAATGCATAAAGCATGGACCCTCTGTATGTTTTTCACAAACAAAATAGTTTGTATATCTGACAAAATAGGCTGAAGTGTGTCCATGTGAAGTGTTTGGGTGTGTTTATAACCTTTGGCTCTGCCCAAACCACAACGCTCTCCTTTGATTGGTCTGAACCACTGGTGACCCAGGAAATCACAACAGTGGGAATGGATACAGATGGATTCTTGGGAGTTTGTGAACTCACAAATATTGCAAGAATTCATTTTGCTGGCCAGGTTATTGCTATAACCATTAATTTAAAATCTGTCAAATCAAAAGAACTGTCAAATAATAATAATATAATAATATAATAATATAATAATAATAATAATATTATTATTATTATTATTATTATTATTATTATTATTATTATTATTATTATTATTATTATTATTATATTATAATAAAAAACAACAACATTTAAATAATCTTTAAATCATTTCAGTAATACACCAGAGGGGCGACCAAATCCTTGTTTGCAAGTCTCAAGTAAGTCTCAAGTCTTTTTCCACAAGTCTGAGTCAAGGTCCAAATCAAAGACAGGCAAATCCAAGGCGAATCCCAAGTCAGGGGCCCATTAGTTCAAGTCGACTCCAAGTCCTCTACTTTGAGCTTCAAGTCATTTCAAGTTTCTGAACTGAAATATTGACTACAGCATGTTTTTGCAATTTATATACTTTTTGTACTAAATTGTACTATAAAAAGTCATGATAACAAACAGGGATGTACTAATATACAAATCTCACAGTAATTGTACTGTGGTTACAATTTATTGTGATTGTTTTGGAGGTTAACAATTGTAGATATGCCTTTTTTTTTTTTCCCCCTTTTAAATGTCTCAACGAGTCCTTAGGGGAATCAGTACTGTCATAATCCACAAGAATTGCGATATGAAAGTGCTTATTGCCCTGAAATGGTGCAAAGGATCATGGTCTATGTAGTTCCCTCTGTATTTTAACTGTTGCTGCAACAAAACAATGAGGCAAGGAAGATTCTAATCAAATTTATTGTGACAGCCTTCAGTATTATTGTAAGACATTTGATGATACGATATCGCAGTATTTGAGAAATAGAGAAGTGAGGAGAGACGTTCCAGCTTGTTTGTTTGCGGGTGTGTTTGTTCAAATAAAATTAAGAAGAGAAAGTATCGAAGTATAGTATAGAATAATGTGTTTTCTGAAAACTTTTTGAGAAGCATCAAGTTGCCCCAAGTCAGTCCAATTTATCAAGTCAGGTCCTAAGTTCTCAAAATAGTGATTCAACTCTGACTCAAGTTAAAAGTGTAACTTCTTGAATAACGCACAAATTTTATAAACCTAAAATGTCATTGGTGGTTTATAATGTTACAAATTATAGAAGGCATAGAAACACTGCCAAAATAACTATTCAATGACCTATGTTCATGGCCAGACTAACTTCTTTTTGGAGATCTAACATCCAACAACAACCATTTTATACCATTTGGCAAAATCAAATTCCCATCCTATGCTAGATTTAAACTTACAAGTACAAGTACAGGTTTAAAAATCTATTCAAAAAAGCACAAGTACCCCCACAAATCAACTAAGTTACAAAAATCTGGGTACTTGTAATTAGTTACTTTTCAGTGCAGCTAATGCAAAATAACATATTTTCTATACATAAGCACCACTTCAAGTTTTATAACATGAAATTATGCACAGTGTGACAACTTTAATAGAGGTTTAGTAGTGAACACATTGATCACATCACTCAGACCTCAGCAGTGGTTAGAACTTTGTGCCTGACAGTAGTGTAGTGTTAAATAACTATTCCCTCTGTGCATTGCCTGTACATCTCCCCTGTGCTGTAACTCTCTTTGGTCCCATGCTGCTGTGGCTGAGTGCTCTGTCTGTGGCCTCTGTTGAGTCTGGGGTTAGCACACAGCTGACACTAGGCAGATGTTTACATTTGTCTGGATCTGACGGCTTTTGCACCATTTGTGTAAAGCTCACCCCATTTTCTGTCAAAATGTTATGTTTCTCGGTAAAGCACCAGAAATGTGTTTATTGTAAGTAGTAGTAGCTATTTAACACATGGAGTGAATGAAGTCTGTCCACGCAGAGCCAGCTGAACAGTAGCTCACGGTATACGTAGCATGCATATGTTTTCTACAATTTTTTTTTTGGTGTAAACTATATGTAAAAGGCAGTTGCAGTGTCTCCATATTGTAGGATATAAGTATGTGATTGGTCAATTGGTTCTGATGAAGAATTGCAATGGATGGGCCTATAAATTTGGTTGGTCCAGAAAGTCTCATAATATTTGAGCTTTTACCATCAAGTTGTTCTGTAGTTAATTGAGAGTTAAATTAGACCTACATAACACATTTTGTTCATCTGAAAGTCTCCTAGAAGATTTGAATGCTTGGCTATAAGTGCAACCATGGGAGCCATGAAAAACAATACCCACCAGCACCGCGAGAAGTGAAACAACTGTCAGAGGCCCAGAAAGATGCAATGAAAAAACAAGAATGGAAGCTCATGTCAGGTATTAATATGGCTAAGATAGGTGGGCACATGGATCAATACATGCACAGAAGGGCATCAGCAAAGACAGAAACTATATATAAACTGAAAAAAAAAAATGGATCACATCCCTACCTTCTATTGTGTTTCTGTCCAATACATTTCTGCCAAATTGACCAATAGTGCAATATTACAATTACAATATACTATAATATATGTGACTGATTGCAGAGGGATATCTGTCAAATAAAAAAACAATTACAAGTCATCAACAGTTTAGTTGAGCTAACTTATAGATGCAGGTACTGTAATTGTAATTCACAAGGGCAGGTACTGTGAGTTGACTTACAGGTGCAGGTATTGTGAGATGAACTGACTGACAAGTGGAGGTATTGTTAGATGAACTGCCTTAAAGATGCAGGTATTGCTCATTTACTGTGGAGACCTGGTGACGCTTCAGTGTGTGGAGCTCCAGTGTAAATAGTGCTTCTGAGGGAGGTGTCTTCTGAGAAGTGACATCAGGCTTATGTTGTTATGACATATCTGTTCTGAGTCATGCACTGAGTCTGTGCACCTCACACCAGGCTGCAGCTACGCACTCCCACTTTTATTAGCACAAACACAAGCCATGTATCATCTTTTTTTAAAGGTTAACTATGTAACTTTCATGGTGGAGTGTCTCCCCCATCCACACACAAACACTCATGTAGAGTTTACATGTGGGGACATGGGGACATTACATTGAATTCTTCCTGGAGACTGATCATAATCGTAACTATAGCTACTACTTGTCTAACTTGAACCGTAACATATTTTAAGTCATATTTCAACTTTAAACTATGTTGTTGACAATAAAATACAGTATTTACGTCATTGGGACCTGATTTTTGTCCTCACAAGAGAAGCAGGTCTGCATGATCTGAGTGCTCGTACCGATTTTAGTCCTCACAATGTAATAAACACTGGCCTGCCAAAAAAAGAAACCTTTGAATACAGTCTAAAAGTTAACAGTGTCATTGTTCTTGGCACACATGGCAGCCACTGGTGCCCCTCCCGTTATAGTGCCCCTTTAACATTTGCATATATAGCCTATGCCACAGGCCGGGTCTGCTCAGGAAGTACAGTTTTTGTCTAATTAACAAGAGGTGGGTAGTTCTTATTTACATTTACTCAGTTATATCTATTTGAGTTACTTTTTTGTTAAAAAAAAAAATTGCAGTTTCCTTACAGCATACTTGAGTAATATTTTATTGAAGTAACAGTTCTCATATTTGCTTTGTCACATTTTTGTTTAGCCTTTGAAAATAAAAGATTTTGTCCATTGTTTAATGTTTCGTCCTTCACATTACATCAACTTCAACTCATAAATCAGAATCAAAATCAGAATCAGAAGAAGTTTTATTGCCATTGTCAGTGAGCACAGCTCACAGACTAGGAACTTACTTCGGTGATAAAGTGCACATAGAAACACACCCATAAAAACACCTCTGAAACTAACTGAATGTTGGTAGTTTGATCCCTGCTTCCTGCAGTAATGTACCATACCAAATTATCTTGAGGAACAGTGGCTAAACACCTATTGGCTCCAGAGTCGTTCAGCTCCAGTGAAATTAGGCTCATCGAGGATAGCAGTTATAGAATTTGAAGCCAAGTTCCATGTTTGGAATTCCGACTGCGAGTATCATAGCAACCAAAGAGCCAATCCGGAGCAAGGGTGTTAAAGGTAATGCCCCTTCCCGCCCCTTCCCGCCCGTACCGTTGGTGCAGTGAGCGGGTGCTTGGCAACGCTGTCAATTTAGACTGTTGCTAACACTCATGTCCATGTCTTGATTTACAGATACAATAGCAAAATAAAAATACCAGGGTCATGTAGAGCACTTTAATATAACATTTAAGACCAAAATGACAAGCTGACAGCAGCAGTTGCAAAGAGAGGGCAATAGTTTTTCAACAGAAAGTGAATTGGAGCCAGAATGGACATAGCTGGAAGTGCGCCCATTGCTCACTTCCTCGTAGTAGCAGGTTAGGTATGTCCATTTATATATACAGTCTTTGGTTTTAACATGTTACCTCTAGAGACATGTTTTTGCTTTCTCATTCAGTGAAAAGCCTTAACTTCCGTCTTGTAAACACAGAGGCCCCGGGTGTCAGGTTCACAAACAGCGCGTGAAGCACTGCACAGGTCTGGTTGGACTGGCCTGAGTGGATGGTACATGGCAGAGCAGACCTGGGGAGGTCCAGGTACTTCTGGCTGGTTTGTGCTCATGTCTTCGGAGCGCTCTAGCTGTCACACAGAGCCCCGTACAGGAACGCTCACTGTAAACTTTGAGCAGGAGTTTTAAACAGAGCCAGTGCCAGCCTGCCGGACAGAGGCACAGCCAAAATGTCAACGGCGTGCACAGGCGCGGCGATATTTACACAGTATTTAGATTAGCCAGCTGCCTGTTATGTGTGGAGCAGCAGACACACACACACACTTCTTAAAGCAGAGGTCTGATAGAAGGAGAAGGAGAGGAGAAAAGGGAGGAGGAGGAGGAGAAGGAGGAGGTGATGTCACAAGGTCAGGGCAGGACACTACACTGCCCCCTACACACTGGTTTGTTATGTCATTGTGGAGAGATTATAGGGAAAACAGTGTATGAATGGGCTCCATAGGTTTGCTTGGGTAGGTGCAGTTGCTTGGTGGCACTTTTAATCTCACATCAGATCGAAAGTTACTGTTATGATACTAACATTTAAAACTCAATTTTGATACTAAAGAATAGACTTGATACTCAGTACTGATTCCAATACCATGACGATCGTCCAGGTATAGATATATAGTCATCCAGGTATAGGTATATAGTCGTCCAGGTATAGGTTCCATAGTGGTAGGCTTCCAAAAGCTTCCAAAACAAAGTGATCAAACAGCAGTTCCAGATTCGCAGAAGTGGGTTGAATGCGATGGATTGTGTTTACTGGTGGACTGAAGCGTAGTGACGTGTGTCTAACGTGTACGTCAGCCTCTATTTTAAAGCTCAGAGTTCTGTGGAAATGTGCCCACATTCCTCCAGCTACAGACCAAACACTGGAATGAGTCTTATGTCACGCTCACCCATTCTCATATTCAAATCAACTAAAACTGCAGGAAAAATGTAAAAAAAAAAAAAAAAAAAAAAAATGTTAGTGTCTTCGCAAATGAAATCCTTTTTTTTTTTTTTTTTTTTTTTTTCATTTTAATCAATTATTAGTTTTCATACCTGACAGTTTCGATAGCTCACTAGCAGTCTTCCTCAGAGTGTTCACGTGATCTATCTGTGACGTATCCAGGCAGCTGATTTAAACAGGTTTTGGCGTTGTCTTCCTATCGTTGGAGGCAGGACAACAGCATCATCTGCAGTCCGACTACTTCAGGACAGTATCCCAGGTGCGTGAGAGTAAAAAGGCCCCCATGTCCTCGTTCATAGTTCCAAGGGCACGTTTCCGTATTTCAATTGCCTCTTTAATCCAGCAACGATATTTTTTGTCCTCTGTCCCAATGATGTTTTCTCCATCCCAGTCCATAATGTGGTCTTCTGCTTGATTTGAGTTGCTCCTCTTTTGCTTTGTGTCAATCAATAGTTATTTTAAATGCCGGGACATATTCTGCAAAATGTACTTTTTAAAGTTTTTAACCATGTCATAATTGTTTCCCTTGCTATTTGCCCTCTGAAGTTATATTTAGAGTGATTAATGCATGTTTGAGTTATCTTTATACTTCTGTATTTGAAACATCATTGCTCCGATCCACCCCTGTTTACACTGCCACTAGCATACACACACTGCTGTACTTTCTCTCCGTTCTTCAATTGTATTGTCTTAATCGGTGACACTGTAGGATTTGGCAGCACATATTTGATGACAAAAGACCCTAAAGATGGTGTTTAAATATTTATCATAGTTTATATCAGTTAAGTGGCAGTTTAATTTAGTAGAAAAAATAAGCAGCTGTGAGATCTGAAACAAAATACCTCTCCAGAACCAGAAACCAAAAACTCCAACCAAAATGTAGGGACAATTTACGCTCTTTTTTTACCAAAATAAAGGCATTATCATTTATTTGTATAGGTTTAATCATATAGCCTAATTAATGTGCAGCTTAGATTTTTTTGGCCCTTGTTAACATTATGGTTGCCAGCTAGCAGTTATGAAATTATCTTAGAAAGTCATATCTATTACCCATGTCCAACCAGGAACATTTATGAGCATCACAAACATTTTTAAACTAAGATTTTTAAAGATTTCTAGTAAATCTTTAAAAATGTATGTCAATCAGTGACGTGCAGTCAGGGGAGGCGGGTGAGGTTGTGCCTGTCAACCTGTCATTTATCCAATGATTTGTACCATAAAGTTATTTTCTATTTAACTTTGCAATTTTATTTTATTTTTTTCATTCAAAATCGCTGAATTTTTAAGTTTACTGTTGAAATATTGAGAAGAGATGTGCAAGAGGCACCAGCCGTTCGTGCCTCACATGGACTGACTGTGCTGTAGCTCAACAGTGACGCTGCTGCTTTAAGCGGCTGTGAAAAGGCGCCAGGTGAGGGGGCACTCATGAGCCCAGGGATTCTTGCAACTCCCACAGAATAGGGGCTGCAGAATAGTGACAACAAGCTACAATTTAGAGTTAGCAAATCAAGTTTAGCAATCTGTTCACTTTTTCCTTTTTGTCTGGGGCTACTTTTTAAATGGAGGAAGATTACATATTAAAGCTCAAGCAGTTTTCTAAACTTCACTTTCGGTCAAAGCGGGAGGTTATAATTAAAGGAAGACCAAAGCTAAAGGAGCTAAATAGTTTGTTGCAGACTACGGGACGAAAGACTCGCTCTTTTCAAACAGAGTGGTATGAAATTGTAAGAAATTTAATGACTTCAATCCATTGAAAATTGGGGAACCAGAATAAGGATAAAAACAATACAAAACCAACTTGCTTGTTATGTCATACTATTAGAGCTATTTCCTACAGACTTCGGAAATTGTATTTTGAAATTCTTTTTTATTCTGACCCCAAGTCACTTACTGAGACAGACATTGCTCTGGGGCCAAATGTACTTGCAGACACCGGGTTTACATGTTTGTAAATGTGATTGTGATGGCATCAGTGCCTCAACAGCCATGAACCTCACCGCACGTCACTGATGTCAACTATATTTTAGTGAAATAGCTAGTCTAACCTCTTTAATAGCTAAAATGCATCTCTCAACACATACAATGTGTGAATTCCATTCCGTAATGAATTAATTAGATTTATTGTTTCATGCGTCAAATGTTGTACTTTTTTCCAGCTCAAACCTCTTTCAAATGGAGCTCAACAGTGAACGACCACCCCCTGGCTCCAGAAGTAAATTTCTCATTCATTTTTCCAATAGACTTTCCAAAAAGTTTGAAATCTTAGCTCTGTGCTAACAAATAACCAGACCTATAATTTTATTTAAAATCTTTTTCTGAAACTTTGTAAACTGCTAAGTTACTAAAGCATTTTGCAGAATCTTGGATTTTAAATGTGCTTTTTGGACTTTTTGAACAGATGTAATATAGTTAGCATGTAGCTGGTTAACCTCTGCCTTTGAACTCTTAATGTTTAAATTTTTTGAAGAGTCTATGGGAAAAATAAATGGGAAATTTACTTCCAGACCAGGAGGACTGAGCTGCATTCTGTTATACATATTTTCTAATTAATTTGTACTGTGCAGTGATGTCAGCGCATAAACTGGGGTCCTTTATCAGGCCTGATTCCAGATTTCCATGCACATTAATTATAATAAAGATAATGCGTGTGGACGGAGCGGACCACCATGGCTGACGGCTTTACTGTTGACGGGCCGCAGCTCTGGGGACTGCCTCACCTTGAGATGGTGCTCATTTGTGTGTGGAAGTCCTCACTCTTCCACAGCTCCACTGTCATTAAAGCCAGTTATATGGGTGCGGATTGTTCCTGGAGCTGGGAGCTGGTCAGGAGGAGGATCAGATAGGTCATGGTCATATCTCCATGTTATTTCGGAGACTATTCATACACTACCAGTCGAAAGTTTGGACACACTTTTTCATTTATGTTTCTTCTTTATTCCCATGGTTATTTGCATTGTAGATTCTCATCGAAGGCATCAAAACTATGAATGACACATATGGAATGGAGGAAACAAAAATAAAGTCAAAATTACGCAAAGCTTTTTTTTATGTGACACACCTGTGAAGTAAAAAAAAATCAGGTAACTTTATTATAAAGCTCACAGAGAAGTCCAACGCTTTGCAGTTCTGTCAACAAAGCAAAGGGCGGATACTTTAAGGAATTGTAATATAAAATAGAAAGGAAAAAAAAAAAATAATAATAAGGTTGAGTTAGGCCTATTTAACTACTCCTTGCTACATAATTCCATCAGTCTTACATTGTGGATTTGATGTCTTCTGTATGTATATCAAATCTATAAGGTAGTAAACTTAAAGAAGACAAACACTGAATGAGAGGGTGTGTCCAAACTTTTGACTGGTAGTGTATCTACCACAGCCTTATGAATCCAGATGGTTTTTAGGACCCATGTGTGAGTGGACGGGAGCTGACATTCCCAGGCCTTCAGAGTATTCACATCACAGAAGCTGGGCAGTCATTGAGGAATTGGAAATTTCTGATGGAGCATAGACGGCATGTGGTCCACTTGAATAAGCTCATAACATTCTTTAATCAATTGTTTGTTTATGGGAACTACTTTTTTATTTCTATTTAATCATAAGTTAAAACCATACTTTGGACCAGTCTCGTGAATATAGATACGTTTTAGGCCTTACTAAAACTATAGCCAAAGACACCTTCCTCTAGGCCAAATAAGAGTCAGGCTTGTGGAGATGCAAGCCCAATCACAGTAACAGCACATGTTTTTCCAAGTACACAAGATCTAGTCACCTCTTCTGTGTTTCCAAACTCGGACTCGGCTGTTCAACCGGGTTAGTTTATTTCAGTGACACACTGAAAATGAGGGAGCTCATTGGTTTTCCATTGTTTAGAACAAGATCAAACTTCTCTCACCTCAGATTAACAGTATTTTGGACTTTGTTAATTGATTCTGCAAAATTTGTTTTGGTATAATGTGCTACACAAGTAAAGTTGGATTGGAGTTTGTACTTTCCTTCCTTGCTTATTCCTTATTGGCTAATCCACCTGCCAGTGACACCCATTTGAGTACATTTGTGGACACTTTTTACTTTTACATCACTACATACACACACACACACACACACATATATATACATATACATATACATATATACATATATATATATATATACACAGAACTATCTATTCAATTGTGTCTTTTGAAATAAAATCAGCACAAATCTTTATCAAAGTCAATACATTTTAAGCTTTATTAGATCTCAAAAATCTCTGCAAAATGCTTTTACTTTTTACTCTTTTAAATTGGTACTTTTACTTAAGTTGATTTTTTTTTTTTTTTTTTCATGTGATTGTTTTGCTTTTACTTGAGTTTATTATTATGATTATTATTATTTTTTTTTATTTATTTATTTATTTATTTATTTATTTATTTATTTATTTATTTATTTTTATTATTTTTTATTTCACTGGTATCTTTATTTCTGTACTAAGTAACAAACTTGGCTGTTTGTCTGGACAGGCAGTGGATTTGGTGGAATGTCTCAGAAGTTTGCCATAGTTCCTGGTAAGTGCAGATGGAACAATGCACTTTATAGTGAGGGATGTGGCTAAGAGGAGTGGAGCTAAACACTTTTCATCAGGAGAACCAGAGAACAGCAGCTGCAGAGGAGAGGCAGACTCACCCCTACCACTGGAAACATACATATGATATGTGGACGCCACTTTAACAATATCAACACAGTGTTCACTCAATACTTACATCTGCCCTGGGTCACATGTGTTTAGAGCGTAATATGATTTAGGTCCAAGTGAGCCTCAGCAGGATTCAGTCAACAGGAACATGAAGTTTGCTGAAATAATGAGAGGCTATTGTGCCAAATTGACCTTTTGGAGCTTTCTACCATGTAATCATCAAAAACATGCCTGAAGAGGTTTTGCATGTCATTCAGGCATGTTTGAGGAATCAAGCAATCTCTCCCGGGTCCGATTTGAACCCTCTTTATGGCTAGCAGTAAGAGCTTGTCCAGTGCTCAGCCTATATCACCCTTGCTCCCGCATGGGAATTTGAACAAAAAAACAAATAAATAAAAAAAAAACCCCGACTCAAAAAACTTGTTTTACATTTTAACAAAAAATAGCCACCCTTTACTTTGATCACTGCTTTGCACTTTTGGCATTTCTTGACCGTGACTAGGCACAGCTGTGAAGTGAAAACCATTTCAGGAATCATTCACCAAGAAAAAGTCTGTTGTCCCAGCCCCTGGGACAACAGACGGAAAGTAGCCTATGGCTATAATCTGGCATGTTTACATTCATGTTGAACCATGTTTGTCATTAACATGCATTGTCCCAGTCAAATAAATACATAAATAAATAAATTAATTAATGAATTAATCATAGGTGGGCACACCCTCTTTTCTTTTCTTTAACTTAGTACTTCTAGATTTTATATACATACAAAGGACCTCAAATGTATGTTGTACGATATATGGAATTATGTAGCAAAGAAAAAGTACTTAAGTAACTCCACTAAAAATGTTTTTATTTTTGTATTCAAATCCTCCAAGCAGCCCACCCTTTGCTTTATCAGCAGCACAGCAGACCTTGGACGTCTCTCAATGAGCTTTATAATAAAGTTACCTGAAATGTTTTCACTTAACGGGTGTGCTGCATCCGGATCAAGAAATGCCAAAAGTGCAAAGCAGTAATCAAAGGAAAGGGTTTTGTTTTTGTTTTTTTTGTTTTTTGTTTGCTATATTCCATTCCTCACCATAGATTTTAAATTATTTTTTTAAAATACAAAAAATAAATAAATTAATTAATAAAAACATGCCCAGGATTTTATTTATTTATTTTAATTGTTTTATTAAATAACAATTTTTTCCACTTTTTTCCACTTTTTTTTTTTTTTTTTTTGTACCACATGTGTTGCCTCGTCTTCCATGCTGTTCATTACCATTTGGTGCCAGACACATATTTGACATTAATAGACATTACTCATGGTATTCCAAGCAGTACTTACAACTAGTATTTGCCCATGATTCAGTACATAGCAATAATTCTTTGAAGGAGTACGTAGTTGTGTTTGTACTGAGTTTAATACACTTGTAAATGTGGAGGGCTGAGGAGCACTCTGCTGTGGAGCGCTTCAAAAGATTCACTCACTGTTTACGGCTTGCACAGACGTACACACAGAGGTTAGATAGAGAGAGCGAGAGGGGGATGAAGAGAGCGAGATAAAGACTGGAGAGAGAGAAATAAAGGGAGAGAGAGTAAGTGAGGGAAAGAGAGAAAACAAGGGAGAGAAAGAGTGGGAGAAAGAGAGAAAGAGTGGAAGGGGAGAGAAAAAGAGAGGCAGTGTGTGTTTGTATGTGTGAGAGAGAGTGGGAGAGAGAGAAAGTGGGAGAAAGGGAGAGAAAGAGTGGAGAATGAGACGGGGGAAAGAGATGAAGAGAAAGTGTGTGAGAGAGTAAGAGTGGGGAAAAAGAGAGAGTGGGAGAGATAGGGGTTAGAGAAGGAGTATGTAAGACTGGAAGAGGGAGGGAGATAGAGAGAGAGAGAAAGATGAGGAGAGAAAGAGAGAGGGGGAGGGGGGGGTTAGTGGAGCCTGATCTCTTTTACTGCTGTCTCATCACCGACAGTTCACAAACACTGTTATTTTCCATTTGAAGATGTGCTCTCATAAACACGCAGGCTGTTTACAAGCTCTGGCACCAGACACACACCAGTGACACTGTGTTCAGACTGTTTACAGACACACACCAGTGACACTGTGTTCAGACTGTTTACAGACACACACCAGTGACACTGTGTTCAGACTGTTAACAGACACACACCAGTGACACTGTGTTCAGGCTGGTTACATCACAGACACACACATGCCACACTGTATTCACACTGTTTATAGACACACACCAGTGACATTGTGTTCAGACTGCTTACAGACACATACTAGTGACACTGTTCAGACTGGTTACATCAAAAACACACACACACACACACACACACACACACACATCACACTGTGTTCACTGATTACAGACACACACACACCGGTGACACTGTGTTCAGACTGTTTACACCCGACACACAGCAGTGACAATTTAAGACAAGACTGAAAAGCCACCTGGAATTTAGTACTAACTAGACAGGATATTTTCTGTGAAGCATGTTCAGCAGCTGAAGCGGTTTTAAATGCGCTGAATTGAATTTAATCAGCCAGTGGACGTGCAAACATCCACTGGCTGGGCTTTTGAATGGATTAATAACATAATAAAACTTGCAAATAACCAACAGCACCGGTTGCAAGGTGGTAAAGGTCTTGTCAATTCAAAAAAGTTCTCTTACCCCAGTACAGATATATTGGGGTCAAAATAAATCTACTGTGTACTGTCTGCATTTAATTGTAGTGTTTTACTGTCTGATAAACATCAAGCTACCTGTCTTATTAATGGCAAGTAACTAAAGCCCCATATTCTTCTTCTAAGTTTGAGCGCCGTGCAACAGGTAAAAGTTGTCAAATTATCGCAGAAAATAGTATAAAGCTACCTGCAACACGCGTCAACAAAGTAAACAGGAATCCTAACCAATAACAAAGCATATAATAAAACACCGGAAATGGAATGGGTTTCAGACAGTCGATAATTCAAAGTTAATATGGAACCCAAAGTCAAAACCAGCAATGATCATGTGCGATCATTTAAATATACATATTTTTAAGCCAAAAAAGTTCACTGTCTTCTCACACGCTCCTCTGCCCCAGTGACGATGTCTGTACCTTGCTACCAAATGTTTCAAAAAGACAGAAAGGGTTCTAAGGGACAGTGATAATGAATTGGAATTTCTTAATCTAAATAGAACTTGGTCTCTGCAAATGTTGTCTTTTACTCTTGCAGTTATTTATAGACCTCCTTCATCAAATGTAGATTTTTATGAGAAACTGGAAATGTTATTGAAACAACTACATTTAGCTAAAGAAGTAATAATTATGGGTGTTCTAAATATAAACTGGAATGTCAGTCAAGTCAGGAAAAGCTTGAAAAAGATTATGGATGAAAAGAATACAACTCAGATAATAAAAGGCCCTACAAGGGTCACCAATTCCACTAGTACACTGACTTTGTATTGTATTTGAATTTGTAGGTATGAGGTATTACTGTACTTTGCTTAAGTGAATTTTACAGTGGACTGTTAGTTTTACTACATTTGAGAACAGGTATCTGTATTTTCTACTCTTTCTACTCTTTCTACTTTCTACTCTACTATACTGAAACGTAAAAATTACTTTTCATATGATTAGAGAGGTTATTTTTACCATATTTGTGTTAACATCCTGGCAAAAATTTTTGAGTTTAAGCTTCAGCTTAAAGCCGGGTAAACATATATTACACACAAAAAAACACAAAAATCATGAGAAAAAATTAAGAAATAGATTTTTTATCATTTTTATCAATATCATTACATTTAACACAGAAATTAACAACACTTGTGTGAAATACTTTTTACTCTTAAAGTACATTTTTAAACAGGTATTTAATACTTTTTTAAAGTAGATTTTTTCATTAGCTTTTTTTTTATCGGTTACCTCTGTCTCCACTATTTAGTTACACACACAAAAACTGAATACTTCATGCACCACTGCTGAATTGTCTGATCATAACTTCAAAATGGCGACCAGAAAATTGAATAATAAGCACTTCAGACCATTGGTTACCACAGAAACATTTGGTAGAATACCAAAACATGAACAGCAAAACGAAAACACAATCCAAAGAGAAATTTGGGATCAGTTGCTCTCTGGAATTGATTTGGTTCAGGGCTGTTTGCAATTCCCAAATCAAATATAGCCAATCATCACATAATTCAAAAGAAAAATTAAACTAAGAATCAAGAAGAACAATCTTCCCTGGTTAAACAAAGCCACCTTGAAATTGATGAAAGAACAAGTTTACGCCTTAAAGCTGTCTGTAAAACACGGGGGTAAATAGTAGGCTTGTCATAATAACACATGTTGAAGTGTGATATATTGAAGTAAATATAGGCAATAAATCATAATATTGAAACCAAACCATAAAGCAGAATTATCTCAAAAAGTATTCTAAATGTACAATATAAAAGAATAAATAACAGAATAGAACACTTAAGTTGCTAGCTTGCATCTATAATGAGTCATAGAAGTTCATAATTCAACGTTCTACAGCTCAAATCGTATAGTACAGAAAAATAGCCAAACTTTTCCCCCTAGTAAAAAAATATTATATATATATATATATATATATATATATATATATATATATATATATATATATATATATATATATATATATATATATATATATATATATATATATATATATATATATATATATATATTATATATATATATATATATATATATATATATATATATATATATATATATATATATATATATATATATATATATATATATATATATATATATATATATATATATATATATAATAGTAAAAAAAAGTACGCGCACGATAAATATTGACCCTAAAAAATTATTGGTCCATTTGTCATGTATTGAACGATAAGTAGATATCGTAATTCGCATGATAGGCCTAGTAAATAGGCATCAATTTATTTAACTGAGAAATAAGGTTATGGATACTATTAGAAAAGCTAGAGCAACTTTTTTATATTGGATTGATTGAATTGTGCTCAGGGAAATTCAAAAATAATCTGGAATAAAAAAAACCCCAAACAAACTGGTGGCTATGGAAAGAGAAAAAAAAAAAAAGAGCAACTCCATGGAGATCAGTTTGAATGGCAAAATCTTAGTAGAGCCAAATTTGATAGCAGATGCCTTCAATCTTGTGGCTGAAATCTCCAAGAAATTTGACAGCAGAATTTACCAGAATAGTACATTCTGCTGTCTGCAACACAGTTCCTTACCATTTCAAATATCACTGAAACCAAAGTTTTCAATATCATCAGGGCTCTTAGACCATTTAAGGCTGAGGATGTTTTTAGAATGCACACAAGCATGCTCAAAGAACTTAAATCAACTCTAGTTTCTCCCATGCCTCGATTATGTAAATATATGTAATTTTTCTGATTCAGCTGGTAATTTTCCCAATCATTTGGAAATATGCAATTGTCACTTAAATTTTCAAATCCGGTGATTCAGTTTCTTTGAATAACTATGACTACGACCATCAGCATTCTTCTGGTCTGGAGCCAAACATGAAACTAAGATGGCCACTTTCCTCTTTATCAAGATAATAAAAACTTCTCTGGATGTGGGTGCTGTTATAGGGGCAGTATTTTTGGACCTAAGGAAGGTTTTGATAGATAATGCTGTTCTCTGTTGAAAGTCACATTTCAATTTCTCCACAGCTACTGTGAACTAAATCAAATCCTGTTTAAGCAACCACAATCAGTCTGTCTCAACTGCAGATCAGAGTCTCTTAAAGTAACCATAGGTGTCCCTCGGGGATCAATTTTAGATCAACTTTTATTTTATTAATTTTACATTTTATTTTATTTTATTAATTTTACATTTTATTTTATTAATTTTACATTAATTTTTAATTTTACATTAATGATTTGAGTGCATAATGTATGCAGACACATTTTTATTTGTGGATGGTCATTCCAAAGACATTGTTGCAGTTAAACTCCCCAATCAATAGCTACAGGAGAGCTGCTTGCAGATCATTTTCTCAAAAACAGTAGGCATGTTTTTTTGTTTGTTTGTTTTTTTAGAAATAGAGAAAATAGAGAATCCTTGAACATATATTTCAAAATCTTGAAATATTATATGTTCCAGAGGAAAAAGCTACAGATTGTTTATCAGTGTAGATACCTTGGATTGCTAATAAATTCTCACATCTCTTTAAAGCTCGTATTGATAAATTGAAGAAGAATCAAACTGAATCTTGTAAACTTTAGATTAATTAGAAATGAAATGTCATCTGAGGTGGCAAAAATCTTTTTAGCATGACATGATTTGATTTGTTTTTTAAGCCGATATAAAATAGATGGATGGATTTTTTTTTTTTTTTATTTATTTTTTTGTCATTTTAATAATTATCTCATAACTGGCAAATCAAAGCACCTTAATGTGACTGGAAACACTGTATAAACAGGCCATCAAAGTCATGGATACAAAAAAAAACAAAAAAAAAAAACAACAACTAAGGATTACCACCACTGTAGAATAATGCAACAAAAATATGCTTTTAAATTTGTGTATTTAAGTTTAATATGCAAAATAATGCAAGATTTGGCCTCTGCTCCACTGGCAGGCTTAATCAGCGAAATAAACAACACTGGCTGTCTCACTAGAACCTCTGTGAGAGGTGATTGTGGGATCCCTCTCAAAAAGGGTACTTTTAGTCAGTCTGCCTGGACTGTGAGAGGAGCCAGAGAGTGGAACAAACCACATATAGGGGTTTCATCAAACACCTGAGAGAATGGCTGGTAAACACATACACCTGCCAACAATGAAGACTACAGCCGTTTTGTGTTGTGTGTCTGTTTTCTTCTGTGAATGTTATTTTTTATGGCTCATCTAACATCAGAGCCAGGGGACTACATATGAAAAATAGCCTCTTAGCTTATTCTGACTTGTTTAATCATGTATAATCATGTGTTACATGAAATTGCTCTGTCCCCTTTCAAATGAACGAATCTAATCTAGCAAGTCAGGAGCCTCTGAATGCTGTGAAAAGCGCTTATAAACTCATTGCAGTAAATAATTAGGATATTTCGACAGCAAGACAGTAAATATAAAGTACAGCGGCTTAAAAACTGAATTTTAGCTTGGTGCATTGACATCCTATGTTTTTTTTTTACACCAAGATGTAGATGAAGAGTCGTAATGAGTCCCCCTATATGTCTATGTAACTAGAACATATTGTTGTGTGATTGCAGGAATAGACTTTGACTTTCAGAGAGCACTGTTCAGTCCTGGCAACAACATAAATAAGTTACAACACAATTCATCATTAATCTACAGTCTCTGAAGTTCTCTAGAAACTACATTTTAAACAACTGAGGTGACAGGGACATGAACGTTACCGTGCTCATCACAAAGTGTTGCGGTCTCATTTCAAACAAATCAGAGCCACCACCTGCAGGATAAAAGCATACCTCTGTAGCGTCCAAGCCTCCAAAACATTGTCCCACACAGAGACATGGGACACCACGCGTGTAAACACGGGAAGTACTTTTTAGGTGTTGTGAAATGAACCTCAAAGATCCCTTTGACATATCTCGAGAAGCTGTTATGTACTCGGATACCTGCTGCATGTAATCACGCAGTCCGATTTACATCAGGAGCAGATGAGAAAAGGCATTCAACTGCATGGGGTTAAAAAACACTTGGGAAAATATTAAGCCTGTGTTTGGACTGCTCACTTATTTTAGATTAGCAGCGACAACAAACTACAGCCTCTCCTCCCTGTTGTTTTGGTCCACTACATTAAAGTGGCTTCAGTGTAACCAATTTTCTGAAAATCCAGTCAGTTATCTATTTCTGCTTAATTTTTTTGTGTTTTGTTTTGTTTTTTTGTCTCATATATGTGTGTGTGTGTGTGTGTGTGTGTATACACACACACACACACATATATATACATATTATAGCTGCAAAGTTTTAGTGCAAAGTTTTAGTGCTTTAAATGCACCTGAACAGAGGCAGGTAGAGTTGCCAAGTAGCCAAAAAGTTTACTCAGGCAAGAGTAACAGTACTTCACAATAATATTATTCAAGTAGAAGTACTAAGTAGTAGCCCAAGAAATGACTCAGGTAAGAGTAAGCAAGCATTTGGGAAAACAACAATTTAAATAAGAATAAATTAACCCTTGTGTGTTCCGTTTTTTTGTTTTGTTTTGTTTTTTTTCAGTCCTTATTATGATATTATGATAAAAATCAAATCAAAATGAACATCTGACCCAATTTTCAACATTACCCCCTCTGCACCTGACACCTCGTAGTCTCCCGGTCACATTTATTTGGTTCTTTAACCTGCTGTAGACTGAGGCAAAAGGGGTCTGCCAGATTTTGGGACAATTTGAATTTGGTTGTTTAGCGCACTTGTGCATACTCTGAGATGTAACTTGTCTGACTGGACCCCCCAAATAACCAGCTCCTCCTGAGTGATAAGAAAAGCCTTTTAGATAAGTCCTGGCGTGGGAGTGCAGAGTGCTGGAGGAGGACCAGGATCATTACAGGCATAATCTCTGAGGGAAGCAGCTAATTGTGATCCGACTGAACGCGCAGCCCAAACGTTCTGGAGATAGAGCGGCCATGATGGATCTGACGAGGGGTCCCAGCCACTGATTGCAAACTAAAGTCTCCATCAGTGAAAAGTCTGGACTAAAACCAATGTAAATACTACAGTTCTCCAGAAAATTAGGCTCCGCTCAGGCTGGTGGCTGTTTGCTGAGGAGAACAGATGTTAGAAGGCAAATTGAATGAAGACCATAGAAAACAGAACAATGCAATGATAGATAGGGTTAGATGTTACAAAACGTGAGCTATATATGTGGGCTTAGACTGCTTCCAAAGCACAATCACTGGTCTCTGGGTCTCTGCTTATGAACTGCATATGACAGGTTAGATTAATTATTTCATTAAAACATAAGTAAACATTATATTTATTTTTAAGGTATTTTTTATAGCTAATTCCAGTTACCTCCAAGTATGTTACCTAAAAATCAGAAACTTGTTTAAATGGCACTATAGTGATGATTAGACTAATAAAAACATCTGCCTTTATTTTGTACGTTTAATCTGTCAAAAAATGTGTTCCTTGCACGCAAATTGTTCCTGGATTTTGGACAGATTTTTTTAATTTTTATTATTGATGACATAGGGCTATTCCCATTGTTATTAATTTTCTGTCCATTCTTACAATCTGAAGATGAAGCCATTCTTTGTATTAAAGTATAGGCCTACATAATGTTTAATTCATGATATTTAGGTAATTTATCTGGTCTTCTTACCACTAACATGTAAAAGAAGAGGTTTAGAGGTCCCTAGATATTTTCTTAAAACACTAAAAGTTTTACACACTCAAAACAGCTAAACTAAACGAATTACACTGTTTTTATGTAGTGTTTAGACTGTTATGCAAATTATGCAAAATCGACATTTTAGAGCCTTTAACCATGTTATAATTGTTAATCCTGACTATTTACCCTCTTGAAGCTGAATTTAGAGTAATTTGTGCATATTTGAGCAATCTTAAATTGCTTATTTTCAAGATGCCATATTGCCCATGAACACCTGTTTTCACCGTCCCTGGTCTGCACTTTGTTCTACAATGTTATCTTCTTAATTGGTGATATGCGTAGAATTCGGCAGCACCATGGAATCCTTTTGGTACAAATGAAAAAAAAAAAAAAAAAATCTGTTCAATCTGTTGCTTGTTAGCATGATGTGCAGGTGTCCATCAAAAGTGCCGACAACGCCATGGCTCTTTGTTAACTGGAAAATAAAGAGTTGTAAGACAGAGGCAGGAGACTCTGGGTGTCTAAGCAGGAGATGTTTGTCAGTCTGGGACCCAGTGGCTTGTATACTCAACACTGCACGTTAGTATTGGCTATTCAAGCCTGACTATGCTTCCACACAAGGAGGTTTAAATAGGAGCTAAGAAGGACAGCATGGAAACAAACTGGCTGAGATAAAATTATACATAGCATACCGCTTCTGTGAGATGAGTTAACCAAGGAAACTGATAATGTTCACGAAGAGCACACTCTGTAATAGTTGGCCATAGCTAACCACAGAGAAATGTCAGCAATGAACTGGAGGTGTCCTTGCTAAGACAAAGCAGGGCATGCAAAATTCCACCACAATGACATTTACAGCAGATTTGTTTCATTTATTAAGCCATTTTAGATCAATATTGCGATTTCAAATGTTCAAATTATACCCTAATGATCCATGGGTGTCATAGATTATAACTATATAGCAGACTCAAGCAGAATATGTCTGCTTTAAAGTCGCTGATGCTGTTTGTACCAGAGGATCTGATACCACTGAATGCTCTTACATCTGCCTTTATGAGAGATGACCCTGTGTTTGTGGGCTCTGTTCTCCTAAAGGTCTCTGTCGTGTTTCAGATGCCTCCAAGCGCTTCAAAGCTGTCGCCCTGACACAATCTGCTCCAGAGCATCTTTAAGAGCCACATCCTCCACTCCCATAGTCCTCCTGCCCTATAGTCCCACACAGCTCCGTCATTTAGCGTGCACTGCTCATAAAGATAGATGCACATTCCAACAGCAGAGGAGTGGCCGTAAACACCAACACATGTCACTATGTGCTTTAAGGTGAGGGCTGCCACATGTCCTGGAACAGAGGAGGAGCAGAGGAGAAGAGGAGGACCAGAGGAGGAGCAGAGGAACAGAAAGAGAGAAGAACCAGAAAAGAGGAGCGGAGGAGTATCCTGGGCCAGGGGACGAACAGAGGAGGTGCAGAGGAGGTCTAGAAGAGAACGAGAGAAGGGTCAGAGGAGGATAAAATTTTGATTTTGATTTTGTAGCTTTCTGTGAATTAAAACAACAATCTTGTTAAGTGCTGAGAGGCAACTGCTTTTGTGATTCTGGGCTTTACAAAAATTATTTGAATGGAATCAGAGGAGGATCAGAGGAAGGCCAGAGGGGTGTCCTGGACCAGAGAAGAAGTAGGGAAGGAGCAGAGGAAGACCAGAGGAAGACCAGAGGAGGATCAAAGGAGTATCCTGGACCAGATAAGGAGCAGAGGAGGGAGGGGAGAAGAACCAGAGCAGTGTGTCTTGGACCAGAGGAGGGCCAGAGGAATGTTCTGGACAATATGAGAAGAGGTGGATCATAGGAGTAGGTCTATAGGGGTATCCTGGATCAGGGGAGGACCAGAGAAGGAGCAGAGGAAGACCAGAGCAGAGGAGTGTTTTAGACAATATGAGAACAAGATGAGGAGCAGGAGTAGAGGATGACGAGTGTAGGACAAGAGGATTTTCCTGGACCGGGGGGGACCAGAGGAGGACCAGAGGAAGACCAGAGGACAAAGAAAAGGAAGAACAAACCAGAAGAGGAAAATAGGACCTGAATGTCCTGAACCAGAAGACTAGAGTATGACCTGATGTGGACCAGAGAGTGTCCTGGACCAGATGAGTATCCCTGTTCAGAGGAGGGTCCTATCTCTCATCAACCCTGCTCCTCCATCCTCTGTTGTTCTAGCCTCTCTCTGGCTTAGATAACATCAGCTCCTTTGAACGCTAGTTGTGGTCACTTCTCTCCTCGTGTCTTCTGGCCTCTCAATTCATAAAACGCAGATTGACCAATAACTACAACTGGACAGCCATTCTAACTGCAAACTTACACCGAAGCCAAAATTACCCAGACTCAGCTTGTACCAAGATACAAATTACGCAATATTATTTATATTTTTTTCATTTATTTATGCATTTATTTGTATTCTTTTAAAGGGGCTCTATGTAACTTTTCTGCCATCAGCTTTTCTTTATGGAGGTGTTATTGCTTTGCAAAAACATCAAAAACAAGGAAAACAGTACTAGTTCATTTTAAACTGTTGTCCCTCACTTACTTCATGCATGTAGAGCATCCTAACACTTTTCACAACTTTCAGAGAAGAGAGTGGAATTTTGTTGAGACAGTAAAGCTAACAACAACAAGCATGCTAATCTTGATCATCGGGCAATACAACACATTTTGATTAGACAATACACGCTGGACTTATTTTGACCTCAGGAGATGCTTATGCAATATATCTACTGGGGAAAGACACATGTTGCTCAAATACATGGGATGGGACCTGTAACATTGTGGTCTTTTTTGGTTCTCTTTATTTATACACTATATTATGTATATTTAGTCTGTAATAAATTGCTGTTAGAATAGTTCTTAAACCAATCTGAGAAATTACCAGGAACCACACTCTGCTTGCTTACATTTGTCTTCTTCGAATGCTCCATGCAGGGTAATCTGTGCACTGTGGGTTTCTGTTTATTAACTGCTTTTAAAGTGCGTATGAAGACTCATTTCACGAAAAACATAAGTAAACAGATGTGGCAGCTGATGTTTGGTTGTGATGATATGAATGTTGTGTGTGTGAGTGTTGATGGTGGTTGGAAGGGCAGAGTGGCAGTCTCACTTCTGTCAGTCGATCTAGGGCAGCTGTGTTTTACCACTATTGAGTATGTAGTGAATGAATAATGGCCTTTAAAATGCTTGGGGTATCTTGAAAGGTGCTGTAAATTAAGTGGTGATTTTTTTTTTTTTTCCCAATACCCCAATACTCCTACATGTTACCTAGCAATCACAGAGTTAACAAGAGCCAAAACTTGTCTAAATTACACAATATTTAAGATTAGACTAATAAAATAAATACCATTATTTTGTTAAATGAAGTTTTAAACTATGAGGTCCGATGTCTCTGCATTTTGGATAGAGTTTTCTGTGTTGATGACATAGGTATTTTGTTTTAGAACTCTGCGCTACTTCTTGTATTTTTGTACTTTTCTCCTCATCTTTTTTCCCCCCACAAACCACCACTTAACTGATGCAAAACTATGATAAATATTTAACACAGGTACCATCCCTACACTACTATTCATATGCCATTTGTCTACATATATGCTACTTATCCCTTTTAATATTGATAACTGACAAATTAGAGTCTTACATTACATTGTTAAAAACATTTGAAATCACTCTTTGGTCTACCAACCATCAGTCAGTGTCATGTCTTGTCTAATAACCCAAACATTTGTGTTGAAGCCTGAAGTCTTTGTCCTCTGTGATAAGTCCACATGAGAAAGGTCTTGGGCGCTCCTCTGTAGTGAATGTTGTAAACTTATATCAGGGCTCTGGCTTTGAACACTGTCCCATCAGTTAAGCCCCTAAAAGCCTCACTGCAGACCTGATGTCCCCCGCATCCAGCCTGTCCCCTCCTTGTTTTCCATAGACAAATGAGACAAAAGATATTAGAAATGACTAATGTGTGGCAAATGCCCTGCAGTGTTAAAATATGTACATGAGGCCTTGTTTCACCCTGGCTCTGCTCCACACTCCCTCCAGACTGGTCACACTGCATTTGACGCTTGGGTTGAATGTGATTTGAAGGAATGGACTAACAGGTGCAAAATGTTGGCAGTGGTTGGAGGGGCCCATGATGCAGATTGGCAGCCTTTCTTCTGTCAGTATGCTCCAGGGCAGCTGTGGCTACAGTACTAGTTTACCACCAGCTAGTGTGGAGTGAATGAATAATGCACTGTAAATCATCTTTGAGTGTGCCAAAAAAGCTTTATATAAAACCAAATGCAAGGTACACTTCATTGTCCCTCTAAGGAAATTTGTTTTCTGCCTTTGGCCCATCTTTCAGCGCTGAAGTGCAAAACCCATCCCAAGACCATGCCATCTCCAGAGCTTGCTAGGCCTGAAATATTGTTCTTGACAATAAAGCGAGGTATTGGAGTCAGAGGTGGCTACATGTAGTTTGTGCTATGGGTGGACTTATATTTGAGAAGTAATTGCTGGATGTACTGACGATTGTTTGCTATGAAATAGTGGTGTTTTGTTTAGGTTTTTGAAGGGTTGATCTTTTTAATTAACATTTATTGATTTATTTTATTTTATTTTTTATTACATACTATTTTCCTTTTTTTTTTTCCTTCTTAGAATAAAGATAAGGGTTGTGCTTAAATTTTGAAATATAATAATGTTGTGTCGTAATGTATCAGGCAGGTGGGACCAAAAGATGCAGTACACGGGGAAGGTTTACAATGTTTATTACAGTTAGTGAAATAAGTGCAAGCAATGAAGGTACCTCTGATGACGAGTGGGGAGCGGGGTGCGAGCCAGGGTCCAGGAGCATGACGTGGAGTGCAGAGACGTAGACGAGGCAGACAATACCGGAGCAGGGAGCGTGTTCAGGAGCAGAGCCAGAGGCGAGGGAGCTGAGTCGGTCCAGGGAGAAGGATCTGAAGGGTAGCAAAAGTCTGATGAGCAAGGTAACAACAGACAAAAACATGAGCAAGGTCTAGCAAGAATATTCACGTTGACACGCGGACGATCTGCCACAGAGTGTCTGGTTCTGGCTCCTCTTATCCATGCCACGGCAGGTGGCATTGATTGCACTGATGGATTCCAGGTGCGCGCAGGAGGAGCCAGGACTCCGCCCTGCTCCAGACTCACACAGGTAAGGGAGGGTAAGGAGCAACACAAGAGGCAAAACAAGAGGCAGGAAACACAGGGATCAGGACATGCTGGTATGTTTTGCTAAATTATTGTATGACTACAATTTTGTTGCTTGGTTAGAAAAAGTTAGACATATTCCCTGTTTTTGATTATTCAAGTGGCTGTATTTTATATATGTGTAAGGTTTGACAAATAAATACTGTTGAAATGTATTTGGTTCTTAAAGAGGAGGTATTTTACTTCTATGGGGTTTAACTCCTAACACATAACATATTTAGATCACTATGTTATCTTTTATTGTTTTGAAAATGCTATATTCACCAAAACAACATATTAACATAGTTCATAAGTTTCCCACTAATTAAACTACTGTACATTACTTCAAAGTTGTCACGTTGCTGTGTACAGTTTTGTATCATGTTTTGTATATTTATAGAGAATTGTCATGTCGACGCATGTGTGATGTAGGCTTGTGGGCTGAGCATTGCACAGAATCTCTCTGATAACTGTAAGGAGGGTTCAAATAGGACCTGGGAGAGTTCGCTAAAAAACTCAAACATGCATGGATTACATCTAAAACCTCTTCAGGCATGTTTTTGATGAGACAACAATGTTATAACATGGCATAATTATCATTAAAAAGTAGTGCTATATCGCACAGAATATCATATGGGTTACAGCATATATCGCAAAATTGAGATATTATTGCATCTTAAGCTGTATCGAGTATCACGTCAAATTGTGGGGGATCCTTTGATTCCTGACTCTAATAAAGAGTAAGCTGTGTGGCAGGAGGGATGCGTTTAGACTCAGGGCAATGTGCAGAGCTGACACAGGCCTCCTCATAACACCAACACTGCACTAATGTGGAACACTTCTATTCTCAAACATCAACATGGCTGCCCTCCAGCCACACAGAGGATTTACAATGTTTGCTGTGCCTTCCATGCTTATTCACACTCAATTAGCATGCGCTGTAGAGAATGTAGTGATTAGCACAGCAATACTAACAGCTGTCTCTGTGTCCAGGTGAGAAGAGGAGTGGAGCAAAGGTCATGAGCACACCCACATTCACCGGACAGCACCCAAGGGAGCTCTGCCTAACCAACCAGCACCCAGGGAGAGGAGTGCAAGGTAAGATGGGCTGTTTCTATGAGATTATCCATGGGATAATCTCTGTTGTTAGCTAACAACAGCCCCCACAATAATTAATTTCTTAAAAACAGTGACCCAGGAACATCTCGTCCCTTTAGAATGATAAGAAATCATAAGGAATGTGTCCCTAGAAGGAGTGGGCAGAATGTGTGTCCCTATCTGTTTTACCTCGTCCTTAATGCTCATGTATCCACTAACCTGAGCATACAAAAAATACAATACTCAACAAAGTTATTGAAGATGGTTAGAGGGAAAAAAATAACTAACAAGTGAAAATATCAACATGCCATTCTTTTAGTATAATCCAAAATCTGAAAAAAGAAAACTTAAACTTCCTAATACATTTCTTTTGTGAAATTTCAAAATCCATCCATAAACAACTAAACGTTCAAGGTCTATCTCTCCCATCGTGTCCCATCTGGAACAACCCCTTGTTCACAGCCAGTGTCCAGCCAGTTAATGAGTCATAGAAAAACAAAAAATATGACTACACTGGTTGAGGTATTACATGCAAAGGGGCCCTACCATTATGCAAGACTTAGAGGGCCCCTCAGCGGCCACCAATGACTGAGGCCTCAGACCCATTTGATATTATTTCAATGTTACATTAAATAAGTAGTTTACTTTTAAACAAGAAAACAATAAATGTAGTATCTGATTCTCAAATTCATTTTATCTGTCTAGAAAAGATTAGTCTATAAGTGCGGATTGAGTGAGAGAGGCTCTGCTGCCACTGCGGTAGTTTTAAAGATGTTTATGAAATGGACAGGGATCTAATGATTGAACTACTACAATTAAGCCGATTTTTGATTGAGAGGCGTTATCTGTGTGGTGAGGTAGGCAAAGGTATCTCTCTTGACTGTACTTTTCTAACTTTATTTTCACTTAAAACACAGCTATGCATCAAAAAACCTGTTCGGAGAACCACTGTTCTGGTCCAGTTTTACACAAACACAATGTGTGAATGAGCAATGAATGCATTGAGTGTGTATTAATCAGGCAAGACACTTCACCCACATTGCCTATGAAAGTGGTGTGTGCATGAATGAGGGTGGTGGTGGTCAGAGGGGCCGATGGCGCAAACTGGCAGCCTCGCTTCTGTCAGTCTGCCCCAGGGCAGCTGTAGCCACAGCTGCTCTGGGGCAGCTATGGCTACAATAGTAGCTTACCATCATCAAGTATGGAGTGACCAAATAATGACTATAGTGTAGCGCTTTGAGAGGCTCTGACAAGCCTGTAAAGCGCATTACAAGTGTAAGGCATTGTTATTATTATTATTATCATTATTATTATTATTATTATTATGAATCACCCGTATGTTAACTGTGATGCACACCCCCAAAATATTGTTGTTTGTGCATATTAATTGTCTGTACCTACATAATAACCGGACTGGGAGGCATGAAAACTACCAAACCTTATGCACAGAAAAGTAGTCCCACTAAAAAAAATCTGTCTAGACTGTAACTATTAACTTACTCTGCCCTGTCCCAGACTTTCAGCTCTCACATTGACAGTCTTGAGTTCATTCATTTGGATCTGACTCACCCCTCTCTCTCTCCATGCATCTTTACATGACAGCAGCAGCACAGTAAGCAGCCCTGGGCAGAGGTTCACACACACTCCTCCTTAGACTCCTCTGTGTTCTGCACAAGTGTGACTGAAGGGGAAATGAACAGAGCAAATGCCAAAGCACATTTACAAAGTTTAGCAACTTCAAAGATGTTTATATGTTAACTGATATGATTAGCCATGTGCATCTGTAGCAAAGTGTTCTTTTTGCACAGAATCTCATCCCCCAGTTTAGGATGAAAACTGCAGGGTGAAAACCTAAGAGCCACTGTTTTACTTCATAGAGGAGGAGAGTCCTCAAATGTAGAGTTTCTTATTTTACTTCAGAGCTAGTTCAAATTCCACCTTCTTTAATAAGTGCAAATTGTCAATATCAATCAATATCTACAATTAAAATTAATTTTCCTCCAGACTTTCATTTAGCAATACAAATGAACGTCTAGATAACATCTTCAAACTCATCAGTGATCACAGAATTGCCTCAAAACTGTACAAGCTGCTATGTTACATTTTTTTTTTTTACTGTAGTGGAACAATTATAGAACAGACAGAACGTGACCTACACATAAAACTAACAAAAGATCAGTGGGAGACCATATTAAGTCAATCAAACAAAATGTATTAGATATACATTTTTGTAACTCTAAATTCTATTTAGATCATACACCACTCCACAGAAAACAAGACGATGGCACAAGATGAACTGAAACATCCCAGATAGGGCTGGGTATCACCAAGAAGTTGCCGATACGATATGTACCTCGATACACAGTCCACGATACGATACGTATCTCGATACAGTGCCATTTCGACATGATGCGATTCGATACAATATATTTCAAATCAATACGATACGATTCAGAAAAAAATAAAGGCCTTCAACCTTACTTAAATGGTCAACCCAATTTTCACAAAAAAAAAAAAAAAAAAAAAAAAAAAAAAAAAATCTGACATTTTCGCTTCTCTTGTACGCTTCTCGCTTCTCTTCACCCGTAAAGAGTAATGTCTGGGGGGAATATCGATATAGATACTAGAAAACGGAGAATCGATACCGTATCAATTTTAATAATATCGATACATATCGGTGTATCGATATTTTAGCACACCCCTAATCCCAGACTCATGTTGGTTCTCTCATGCCTCAGTTGACGAATGAGTACTCAATAAGTACTATAAGTCAGTAAGGTCTGCCACCTCCTTAAACCCTACCCACTCCACTTATGTTGTTTGTGTCTGTGTTGATGTGTGTGTATTTGTGTCCCTTTAAGTTATTTGTAATGTTGTGTCTACAAAAAAAAAAAAAAGAGAGAGAGAAAGAGAGGGAGAAAAAAAGAAATAAACCAAGATAAACAAATTAATATCCAGTAATATTTATTCATGATTAAACAGCAAAAGTTTATTTCTACACTTTTATTTGGATAATATTCTATGCTTTATTGCTATTTTGGCTTATATGTTATAGCCAACAGTATTGTGATGGGCGAGTCATCAAGGCAAGAAAAAATCCAAAGGCAGATTAACGGTTGGAGAATGGGAATACTTCTCCATTTACTGAGTGGTCATCATAATAGCAGCAGCAGCTCCTCCTTCGTAGTGGGAACTCAAAAATTCAAAAGTAAACAGCACAACCAGCGCATGCGCACTTCAGCAAGTAATAACACGGCTTGAAGAAGCGGCAAATAGTCTGTATCAGTGAAATGTGTGTGTAGCCTGTCGAGTCCTTGTTGTTTATCTGGTTTTCTACTAGTGTTTACTTGATTTTCTTATTTAGATGTCAGGTACAAACTAAATATTTGGCAGAGTTGTTGACTTTTATATTTGTTATAGCAGCTCTTTCACATTTGAGATGTGTTTTGAGCTCTTACGGGACAAAAAAATCATTACTCACCATTCACACTCATAAAATTGTGTTACTTACTGTAACATGTACATGATGTGTACATGATGGAATAACCTAAAATGGAAATTCGTCATGTTCATTGGCAGCAGTACAAAACGGCCGTCGAGGTGATTTTTATTTTATTTCTTTCTATTACTTATTTACTTTAATTATACAGTGTTTTATCCTCCAAGAATCAGGAAGTATGCTATTAGCATGCCAATATTCGTTAGCATTACTGTGATGGCAAAACTCTGCTCTTGTCTCTGAAAATTGTGGAAAATGCGTATAAACTAATTGCAGTGAAAGCCATTTAAAATAAAGCAGTTCTGTTTTAGAAGCTTTGTGTTCAGCACCTTTTACTGAAAATCTGGTACAGCGCCATTCAAATTACAACCGGTTTAACGGCTTACTGAAAATTCTATGTGTGAAATCCCAGCTCTGTCCCACAGTGGAAGTATGCAAGGAAGTTTCCATAATGTATTTACACTCTTGACACGTGCGATAACCCAGGTAAGGACGCAGCTATTTCAGACCAAAATACACTTGTTATGTGTATGTAACTGTAGCGTAGCAACTTTGAATAGCTCCATGTCATAAACAGCGTCTGGAGATTTTTCATATCTTGTTTTAAACTAAGGACCTTCCCAAAACACTCCTCCTCTGTCGTGGAGCACTTTGCAGTGAAACGCGGCTAAAACTGTTCCTTTGATCCCACTTTGGAGTGTAAATAATGTAGCAATAGTTTCCAGTGTGTGCCCTCCGTCCAACCTGCCCAGAGAGCCCTAACCACTTAAAGGTCCTATATTATGCAAAATTGACTCTTGTGAGCCATGTTATAATGTTGTTACCTCATCAAAAACATACCCAGGGTTGTATTTCGTTTTATTTACACTGTATTATTAGTCTGTCTACATTTCCAAAGGTCAAAATGGTCTATTCCACCTTGTGATGTCATGAAGTGGTAGTTTTCAAGTAAACAGCTACTTTTTTCCCTTTAGTTCAATAGAGATTGGCAATTCCAGGACTGAAATCATCCACATGATTCTAGAGAAGGTCTTTTGTGTTTTAAAAAACAATGAAGCACTTCCTGTATTACCACATTACATCACAAGTTTTTTTTCTGTTTGAGAGAAGAACTCAAAGCTAAATATGCAGGGTTTGTGTGTTATTATGTGTGAATGAAACAAAACACAACTCCGGGTATGTCTTTGATGAGATAACAAGATTCAGATCAGATAAAATAGCGTAACATAGGCCCTTTAATGTGCATATGACAGGTTTTGATGATTTTCTAATTTTGACTTAATTTGGTGGAATAATGCCTGCTGTAAATATAAATTATAGTTTTGCACCAATCAAGTAACAATTTGTGAAGAAAAGTCAGAAAATATGTTGAAAATTACAGGAAGTGTTCTATCTGAGAGAGTTTGGTATGAATGACATCATGCTATGGATGGTAAATATAGAAATATCCTAAGTAAATAAGAGTTACATCTCTAACATTCTCACAGTTGTTTTGAGCAAAACAGAGCAATTAATAGCTTTAAACGTGTCTCATAGTTGCCACAAAATAGCTTTTATTGTTCTGGTTTTACTATGATAATGTAGATGATTTTGTGCCTAAACTCACATGAGAGACATTTTAACACCACTGCAGTTATCCGTGTGCACTGTCCGCATTTAATTAGAAATGATTTTATTGTTCGATAATGCACATTAGCATGCTAGTTGTTGTAAGTTTTTCCATCAAAACTCAGCAGTGGTCTCTCAGAGTTGTGAAAAGTGCTCGGAATGTATGAGGTAAGTGAACTAATTCTGTCACGTTTTTGAGACAATAAAAATCAGGTACAGTGCCTTTAACACCATTGCAGTTATCAGTCAGATCGGTGCTGGAATCTGGGAACCTGGGAATAATTCAGAATGTGTTTAGGAAATACTGTTCTGTTCACTTTTTAGGATTATGAAGTTGGTCTAAAGCGGCTTTTCAGGTGCTGAAAAGGCATTTAAGGCCATAAAAGATAAAAACGCTTATAACTCTCGCATGCAAAATTATTTTTTATTGTTCTGGGTTCTTTATAGCAATTTGCACTTAACTCACATGAGAGGCATTTTAATATCACAGCAGTTATCAGTGAGATTTGGGGCCGGGAACAACTTAAAATAGGCTTAGGGAATGTTTGATCAAAACTGCACAGGGAATCTGCAATCCAAACTGCATTTAGGCTTGGGGAATGTGCAATCAAAATTGCACACAGGTTTAGGTAATGTGCAATCAAAACTTCAAATAGGCTTAGGAAATGTGCACTCAAAACTGCACATAGGTTCCTGCTTTTTATTTATTTTATTTAAGTTTGTATTTATTTATTTATTGCTTTAATTGGTCTGCCATTCACTAATGCACAGCCGCATTTCCAGATAAAGATGTATTTACTTTAGTGTTCATGTTTAGTGCCTATGTTCCATGTTGCAAGAACACTGCAGAGAACTTCCTTGTTACATAGACTTGTGGGCTGAGCCTTGTACAGAATCATGCTGCCAACCGTAAGGAGGGTATGAATGGTGCCCAGGAGAGATCACTAGATTACTCAAACATGCATGAATGACATCTAAAACCTCTGCAGGCTTGCTAGAAAGCTCTAAAAAGTCAATTTTGCATAATACTCTCTCTTTAAGTACTTATCTAAATCAAAAAGTCCACACAAAAATGTGAACTGCTTAACTCAATCCTAAGTATAATCACAGTATAAAAAGCAGGTGCACAGGTGATCCGTGCTAACAGCCAAACACAACACAATAGTTAGAACATTTCATCCCAACCATGTGGTCATCAATCCAGTCCTACACTGGCCAACATTTAAAGTGCATAGGCTAGATTACTTCACAAAAACACAGTAAACATCATTATATCTAAATAGGGGATGTTATACTTCTATGGGATATTAACTGCTGACACGTAACATATTTAGATCACCATGTTACCTTCATTGAAAATGCTATAGTTGCCAAAACAATGTATTAACATGTTCAATAAATGTCCCTTTTGTTTTTGACGCTATGAATCTGACCTTTTGCTCTGAACGCTCAGTCACTCCCCCTTCAGAGTGCTATCACAACACAATTGGTGTGCATCCCTCTAATGAAGGTACTGCACATCAGGTTTGTCAAGTTGTTGTGTAGTTTTGTGTCATATGTTATATATTATATTATTATATTATTATATATTATTTAATATTTACCACAGGTACTCTCCCACCAAACCAAGTCAGAATGAGAAAACCATGAAAACCTGTCATATGCACTTTAACTCTTTCACTTCTACCCACATTGTTTTAGCTGCCACTCAAACTCGGATTCAAACTATCCTAAGAATCCGGCCTTTTCTGGGTCTATTTTTAGCCGTCCATTTCCCCGTGGAGTCTCGGAATAGTCGATCGCTTGTGCCGGTTGACTCCTCCGAACTCCAGTTTCCATGATGTCATTGGGCAGAGGAGGGAAGGAGGAAAAGAGGGGAGAGGGGGAGGAAACAGTAGCTCGGTGGTTTAGAGGCATGCAGACAGGAGCAAACCAAACAGCATGCCGGGTCGTTTTTAGCCTCTTCTTTGTCATATTTCAGCGGTAACAGTGGAGGGACATGACATCCTCTTCTGTCTGCTCCTGGCTCTGCACCTGTCAAACCTGGTCAACCACAGGAAATGTCTCAAGTTAGAGAAGCTAATTTTGGGTAAAGGTACGCTATCTGTCAAAAAATTTGGAGACACTTTTTCATTGTTTCCATGATAATTTACACTCACTGAAGGCATCAAAACTATGAATGGATACATATGGAACGCACTAAACCAAAAATGTTGTGAAAATAACTTAGAGTTTTTAAAATACTTTGACCGTTTGCTTTGATCACTGCTTTGCACTCTTGGCATGTCTTGAACCTGAACAGGCACACATATATACAAACCATTTGTGTCATGTGTGTGTGTGTGTGTGTGTGTGTGTGTGTGTGACAAAGTGTGTGTGTGTGTGTGTATGTATATATATATATATATATATATATGTATGTATGTATATATATATATATATATATATATATATATATATATATATATATATATATATATATATATATATATATATATATATATATATATATATATATATATATATATATATATATATAGATATATATATATATATATATATATATATATATATATATATATATATATATATATATATATATATATATATATAATATGTTTGTATGTTTACTTGGATACTTTGTCTTGGCATTCTTCACTGAATGGTATTAAACTTTTATTCAGTGAACATGCATTCTTACTGTGAGCAGGCCTGGATGTGTCAGCTGCTTGTCTCCATGGAGACAGTGAACAGCATTTTAGGCCTGGGCCATTCTGTTTAATGCCATTCTGTGGAACATTTGAGTCAAAGCAAAAACAATTCCATGGAGAGAACATGCACCTGTAAATGTTCAGAAACTTGCAAGCATTATTTTTTTTCTCCTCTTAATTAAAGAGGGGGTATTACATTTTATGGCTAGCCTGTTAACGGTTAACGACATATTTAGATCACCATGTTACCTTTTATTGTTTGAAAATGCGATATTCACTGAAAACAGCTCATTAACTTCAATGAGGTTAATTTGGTCTTCAGATAATTTATTTTAATAGATCCTTAAATGGGTTTTGGCATTGTCTTCCAACTGGTGGAGGCAGAACGATGAAATGGCCACTAGTGAGCAGACGAAACTGGGGGAAACTGGGGGGAGGGGGAGTGCTCCCCATGCTAAGTCACTCCCCCTTCAGAGCACAATCACATTACAGTCAGTGTGCATTCCACTAATGGAACTACTGCACATCGCATCAGGCTTGAGAAGTTGTAGTGTATTGTAGGTTTGTGGGCTGAGCTTTGGACAGAATACAGCTAACTGTAAGGAGGGTTTGAATAGGGCCTGGGAGAGAGAAACACGCATGGATGAAATCTAAAAGCTCTTCAGGCATGCTTTTGATGAGGGACAACATTAGAACATGGTAGGAAACTCCAAAAATCGATTTTGCATAATATCTTCTGTATAAAGAACCTGCAGTCTTTTTAAAGCTTTTGTCCATCATATTTCAGCGTGAGTTGTAGGAGGACATCACAGCCTCATCTATCTGCTCCTTGATCTGTACCTGTCTCACCTGTCTGCCCAGGGCTGATAAAAGTTGTAAATCTGAGCTGGTGGTATAACCATAATATCACTGAACAGACAGTTGTGACATACAGCTTCACCTGCTATTGTTAAAGCTGGGGCACATGATTTGCACACCACAGAAGGAGGAAATCTGTATTTAAATCTGTCTAACTCGTGTTTAGCCCTCACAAACCCTTGGCACATTGTTAAGGAGGGGTATTACACTATGGAGTATTAACTGCTAACACATACAATATTTAGATATTTAGACGTTTGGTTTTATTGTTTTGCTATTGAGTCCCCTCTCCCTTTGACCCTCAGCCTCAGTTATTAATCCATATGCTAAACTGATATGCAATATGTACAACTGATATGTAAATGAGACCATTCACTAAGTTCAAAAGTTTGTGTGCCTCTGCCTCTAAAGGCTATTGAATTGTTGAAGTGTTGTGTTGTGGAAATTAATATTTGCCTCTACTTTGTGGGGTTGTGAAAACTTTAAACAGCAAGTTTACCAGCGTTATCCTTTTCACCTTGAACTTAAATGCGGAATGATAAATTGCGGACATACACACATGTAAAGCCGTGTGGCATCGGAGCGGTGCAGACAGGGACACCCATCATGCCTCATCCAAGATCCTTGTACAATACATGGCAGCAGTCGGCAGCACCCACTAAACAACTTCATTTTCGTTTCCTGTGGCTCAGATTTTTGCATATTCAGTCACTCATAGGAGCAAACTGTGTGTCTGTGAGAAACAGCGTCAGATTTCTACCCCCCTTTTAGTGTGCTTACATGTTAAGGACATGATATATATCAAGCTGTTTAGCCCTTAATATAGGAGGAACCTTGTAAAGTTGTAGTGTATTGTTTGTGATATTTTTTTGCACTGTACTGCTAACCATAAGGAGGGATGCAAGGAAGAGATGTAAAACCTCTTCAGGCATGTTTTTGATGACTGCCCAACATTATAACTTAACATAACATTTTATTATTAGCTGCAGACATTGCGCAGCAGTGACCTCGTTTTGTCACAAAGTGCTACTTTTACAAAATAGCCTACTCTTTGGAGGAAAACAAAATTTACTCATGTACAAAAAAATTCAGGTACCACAGCATTCAGTGACTTTACTACATATTAAGCCCGCAAAACAAAATGCAATGGATTAGGAATAGCACTTTGTTTTATTATTATTATTATTTTATTTTTTTTATCAAATTATAAAATTGCAAAAGTTCTCTGCAAACAACAAAATATCTTCTTGTTTTTTTTTGTTTTTTTAGATTTTAGTTTTTTTGTTTTTTTAATAGAAATATCTTCTTGTATTATACGCCCTTTAAAAAGGGGTTATAATGCAAAATTTGAGCTTTCAAGCATGTTATAACACTATTACACTAGGTTTTAAATGTCATCAGTCATGTTTGAGTAATCTAGTGATCGCTCTCAAGCACTACTCGAGCCCTCCTTATTGTTAGCTGCATGAGTCTGTTCAGTGCTCAGCCCAAAATCCTACATGATTCATGCTTCCAGATGATAATTTTCCATAAATATACAAAAGCAGGATACAAAACAATATACTACAACTTCACAAACCCAGTGTAATGTGCTTCATCAGCAGGATGCACACTAGCTGTGTCGTGATAGAACTCTGAAGAGCATGGGGAGTGGTCAAAAACAAATGTGAAATTTATAAAAATGTGATAATAGTTGTGTTTGCCAAATATAGCATTTTCAAAACAATAAAAGGTAACATGGTGATCTAAATATGGGCAGTTAATACTTAATGTGTGTAGTACACCCTTTTTTTAAAATATTGAGCTTGTATTGTAAAGTTTAACTCAAGCCTATTTTAAATTACTGTCAAACAATATTTATTTTAAACAAGTAGACCATTACAACCCTATTCAACCTCTCCCTCACTCCCCCTCGGGCCCCCGCACCCAGACTTCACACTCATTCTCCCTGGGACCTGCGGGGCCCATTCGTTAGGTTAAGTATAAGTCCTTTAGGAGCTGGTCTGGAGAACAGTGAAAACAGTCGGCTCCGCTCTGGCCCTCCACAAGACCGGCTAACCCTCACCTCGCAGCGTCTGTTAGCATAGCTGGCTCCATAAATGAGACGAACGAGCAGCAAGATATTTCGGTCATGGGTCAAAGAACAGGTGAAGAGCCGATACTTTGTGGTAATATAGTCCCAATGGTTATTAGATGAAAATATAGATCCACCGAGAGGACAGAGCAGAAGAGGAATGTTACACAGGAGCTGCACTGTTGACTTTCACCTTACATTTAACATTAGAACATCTGTGCTTAAGCACCGGGTCATCACTCACACTGTCTGAGATTGCAGACTGGATGCTTTAACGTGAGGGGGTGTGCAGAATGTACATTTTATACACAGACTACGCACTCCCTGTCTGTCAACATGTTGTTATGTTGTTATGACAAAACAGGGCCCTCGGCTTAAAGGTAGTGTATGTGCTTTTAAAGTTGAACTAAAACTAAATCAACCTTTTTTTTTTGTTCAACAAAACTCTATATGGTATATTAATAGCTTTGTCTACTGTGACTAGTCCTTTTGTGTCAATTTTAATACAAACTAAGAAAAGTTGAAATTGTGTGAACAAAAAAGCATGTGCTGCTTCCAGTGGATGCAGTAATTTCAAGTACTACGTGACATCATGAAAGACTGCCCTAATTACAGCCAAGTGTTTCTTATTACAAATACCTGGTTGCAGGGGCAGAGTTTGAAGTCTTGGTACCTGTTAGTGGTACCAATCACACTGTTTCTCATATGTCCAGACCCCGCCCCTCCTCTCCTCCGAACCTGGATTGGCAGTTCTTTAAATTGCATGAGAGGTTAATTAAACTAATTTCACAAAACAAACAGAACGTCATTAGGCTCAAGCTGAGGACAACGTTGCATTGTGGGACTAATTAAAACCACGTCTGGTGCCCAGAAAATCAAGTAGTCAATGGCATTCCAACCTGGAAAAAAAACCCAAAAATTGAAACATGTCAGAATGGGGGGGGGGAATCATATTATGGCCCTGCCCTAAACTGCATGGGAAGTCAGCTATATTGGATCAAACCTGTGAATGACAAAAGGGCACATAGACTGCCTTAAAGTCTATTCTTTTGCTCAGAGGATAGACTTTAAAGCAGCTCTGCTTGTGTACAAGTCTCTGTATACCACTTTGATTTACTTTGTGTACGAATTGTGCTATACAAATAAACTTGGCTTGCCTGGCCTTATGCTTATGATCTGACTCAATTTGAAGTCACCTGTGAGAAATACGGATGTTTTTAGGCTATGCACATAATAATTTTTAATTGCACATGGGTCTAGGTTATTTTGACAGATTTTTTAAGCCTTTTGAATGAAAATCCAAGGTGGAGATATTCAAAGTATGAGGGGTATGATTTTGCAAAAAAAAACAAAAAACAATTCCACCAAATATGGCCAATTTTCTGTTGGGTTTAGGGTGGGGTCATACTAATTGTTCTTACCCGTCATAATGTAGGGTATTATTAGGCCAAGTTTCATCTCTCTGTGTTTAAAAAAGTTTGGACTCCATTGGTGTGATGCATTTTGATTTTTAAGGGGGCACCACAGTGACATTTTCACTCTTTTTTAATTGTGCTTTTTAATTGACTTTTGGGAATCACATTTTAGGCTATAGTAAGCTTACTGTAACTCCTCTGTTTAGTCTAAAACAATTGTCTGAACCCCATGTATTCCAATGAAACATTTGTTTGCATTGCCATAGTAACACTGTTATATTGTTCAGTATTGCCTGAAAGATATGTGTCAAATTTCAATGGCCTACAAAAAAACATTTTTTTTAAATGTTATTTTTCTTTTTTTTTTTTCATATTTCAGATGACCACAAGCAATGTATCAATGGCACAATTTTTGATGGCAAAGGGGAATATGTGATCGTACTTCTTAGTTCTAGTCAGGACCTGAGCAGCAGCACTCTGGATGTACTGCAGCTGTCTTAACACTTGTTTGGATAGGCCAGTGAGCAGGCCTTTACAGTACTCTAACCTACTGGAGACAAAGGTATGGATAAGCCTCTCCAAGTCTGGTTTTGACAGTATACCTTTGATTTTTGCAATGTTTTTATATGGTAAAAGTGTGCAGATGTTATTGATTTGATATGGCTGTTAAAGTTCAAGTCTGATTATATTATTACCCCTAGATGTTTAGCCTGATTTGAAGGTTTTAGACAGAAAGAGACTGGAGGTGACTGCTGACACTTTCTCTTTGTTTCTGTGGGCCAAGAAAGTTTACCTGGAGAAAGTTGTTTTGCATCCACACCCTGATCTGTTAGATGCAGTGAATCCACTTGTCACCTGCTGCCAGTGAGCCATAGATCTGAGTGTCATCTGCATAGTTGTGTTAAGACATGTTATTGCTAAGTATCAACTGGCCTAAAGGTAGCATGTAGAGATTGAACAACAGGGGTCCCAGGACTGACCCCTGAGGCACGCCCAGGTCAGGTACATTATATCTGAGGCACACCTTCCAATTTCAACAAAGTACTCCCTGTCCTCTAGATAGAACTTGAACCAGTTCAGTGCTGTTCCAGAGCTGCCCACCCAGTCTGCTAGCCTTTGTAAGAGGATCCCATAATCGACAGTGTCAAAGGCACCACTCAGATCTAACAGCATCAAGACTGAGACTTTCCCTGCATCAGTGTTCGGGGGATGTTATTTTTACACCTTGATAAGAGCAGTCTCAGTGCTTTGGTGGGTTTTAAAACCTGACTGGAAAACATCAAATGAGTTGTTAATTTAGAGAAAGTTAATACGTTGTTGAAACTACTGTTTCAAGGACTTTGCCTAAAAACGACTGATTTGTGATGGGTCAGTAATTGTTCAGTAATGTGGCATCAAGAGTGCTCTTTTTTAGGAGTGGTTTGATAACCAGTGTTTTCCAAGCTCTTGGGAATGTTCCAGATTGATTTTTTTTTTAATGCCCTGGACCTTGTCAGTAAAGAATACTACAAACTCATTGCACTTAGATGTGGAAATTAGTTCTAACGGCAGTGGAGCTGGAGGGTTGTAAATTGTTCACTGTTGTAAATAGGACACAAGAGTTGTTACTGAAACTTCCAGTAATGTCAGAAAAATACTTCTCCCTTGTTCTACAAAAACTGTCTTTGTACATGCACATCTTTTCTCTGTAAATCTCATAATGAACCTGAAGCTTTGCCTTTCGCCATTCCCACTCCAGTGCTCCCTTTTCTGTGCTATGACTGCCATCATTCCTCCATGGTGGTCGCTGCTTATCTTTAACTATTTTAACCTTCATTGGGGCAATAGTGTTCAGAACATTCAAAACACCCGAAGCCACAGAGTTAAACAAATCATCAACATTTCCAAGTGTATCATTTCCATGAACAGTGCACCTGTGTTATCATTTATGTGTCTCCTTTGAACAACTGCAGGACGAGGGCTCACAGAGAATAACAGACAGGTCACAGAAGACACAGAAATGGTCAGACAAAGCAAAATCTACCACATTGAGATTTGAAATATTTATTTCTTTTGTAATGAGCAGGTCTAGAGTGTTTCCTGTGTTGTGGGTGGGCTCAATGACACCAAATCACACCAAATGTTTCAAAAACTGCACTGAGCTCTTCAGCATTTCTATCAATTACATTATCCACATGCATTAAAATCACCTGCAATGACTAAACCATCAAAGTCTGTGCATACAACTGAGAGCATCTCAGTAAAATCATCAATAAAACTTAGGCAGTAGTGGAGAGGTTTGTATATGACTAAGCACAGTATGAAGAGTGATTGTTTTAGCTCCATTTTAAAGGAAACATACTCAAAATATGAAAACACCCCAAAAGACAACCTGTGAGTCTCTAAATTATCTCTAAAAACTGCCAACACACCTCCACCCTTTTTTCAGATTCAAATTTGAAGTTGAGTGGAGTTGATTCTGCTAGAATTGCATTGCCTATGTTTTTGTCAAGCCATGTTTTGGTGAAAAACATCAGTCAAGATTAAAATAAATAAAATCATTCATTACAAATGATTTGTTTCATAAAAATCCGACAGCACTGGATGCTATGTTCTCACAAGGAATGTGAACTAAATTTCTCTGATTGGACAGTATATAACTGTCTTTCTGTTAATCAGTCTACGTGGTGTGACTTCAGGTATAAGCCCCATCACAGGGCATCAGCATGATATTATCTTTATCATGACTGTATGTCCTGGGACAGCGGAAGTCCTGTGTGTCCTAGCTCTTCGTGATAGCAAGTGGTGAGAACAGAAGGGGGGAGCTTGGGTGAGGGACCACGTGAGGGCCGCGGAGGCGGAGCGGGGGGAGTTTGAATGAAGCTTTTGGTGGTGAAATGACCTGGACACAAGGATGTAGAATATATATAGCTATGATGTAAAACTGCTCTAAGTCTCAAAGTCCCATTCACATGACAGAAATTAACCATTCCTTAATAGCTTTAAAATTATCTTGAGCTGAATCAGAAAAAAAGTATAAAACCCCAGAGACTTGTATATGCCCATAGACCACCATGGAACCTACCTAGACAACTCAGGGATTACACACTGTCTATAAAGTCAATACAATACATTTATGTATTATGTATTGCAAAGGCAATTGATAAGTTGCAATTGATGAGTTGTTTTATTGTGCTCCATGGTTTCCAAAGTTTTTTACCTCATTTGATACACCTTATATGGGCACCATTAGTTGCGCGAAGCACATCAAGATGGTACACGATTTCTTGCCATGTTTGCTGTAGCATAGCCTCATCAGTGGTTGCAATTGCATCTGCTATCTTTTGCTTTAGTTCAGTAATGTTCCATATATTTGTGTGATACATGATATCTTCAACATAACCCCATAGAAAGAAATCCAGAAGTGTGATATCTGGTAAATGTGGTGCCCACGGAATTGGTCTATCCCTTCCAATCCAATGGTCTGGAAATGTTTGATTGAGGAACTCACAGACCCCAATGTTGTGGGGTACCAACTTGCTGGAAGATGATGGTTGGTTGACATTTCTGTTGTGTTGCTAAATATTCAGTCAAAAGGTTAAGGTAGCCATTTCTTAAGAGTTCAAAAGGATGCCTCTTTAATCAACAGGATGCCTTAAATACAAAAATGCAATGTGATTAAAGAAATTCAATTGTAAAGAAACTTTATGGACACTCTTTATCATCATCAGTTTTGAATATCAAATATATTCTTTACTATTGAAATCGAGTTTGAAATTTTAGGATTGTGTCAACACTAGTACCATGCTTATTGGAGCACAAAAAGCCAGTTCTATTTATTTCCCAATTGTTTTATTATTAGTTTGGCATTAACTGAAAGAGACAATAAAATCAGAGCACCTGAGCTATGGTTTTGGATTAGGAACAGGCTGAGCTCCGGCGGGCCCCCCAGTGAACCCACACCCCTCTTACCCCCCCTCATACCCCTCCTAGTGCTGGCATCTGTGCAACGCTTGGCACTACAAACAGTCCTGGAATTCTTCAAAGGGCCTTACCTCATGTGAGTACGGGCAGTAATAAATGAATGCAGAGCAGCAAGGAGAGGGAGGAAGGGAGGGGTGGGAGGGTCTCAGAAGTGTAGGTGGGCGTGGGAGTGAGGGGGTCAATGTTTGGCAGGAGCAGACTTACTAACACCTGCCGAACGCTTTGCCAGGTGAGTCAGAGGAGTGCATATGTACAAAGAGGCCAGGTCTAACAAACATCTGGAACGCTAAATGCCATACAAACTCAGAACTATTTCATTGTTTTATCATCCAGCTCTTAAAGGTCCTATATTACACAACATTGACTCTTGTGAGCTTTATCCATGTTACAATGCTTTTTGCCTCCTCAAAAACTTACCTGGAGTTGTATTTTGATTCAGTCTTATTAGTCTCTCTACATCTCAAAAGCTCAAAATGCTCCGTTCCACCTTGTGATGTCTTGAAGCAAATTTTCAAGTTAGCAGCTACCCTTTACCTTTTATTCCGTAGAAATAGGCAGGGCTGAAATCATCCAAATTATTCTAGTAAAGGTGTTTGGAGTTTAAAAACACAGTGGAGCACTTCCTATATTATCACATGACATCATTATGTGACAGTGTGTTTTCGGTTTGAGAGAAGAACACAGCCTAAATATGCAGGGATTGTCTGTTAAACATGTGTAAATGAAACAAAATACAACTCCAGGTGTTTTTGATAAGGAAACATAGATTAGAAAATACTAAAAGTAGTATCATAACTACATCCTCATTTGAGCAAGTGTCAATACTAAAAAAGTCACATTCAAAGGGTAGAAATGAACCTTTCAAAAGACTACATAGACTAGTATATCCCCATGGACCGCTATGGAACTTACCTGGACAACTGAGGGATAACACTGATATAAGGCCACATGGTAGTACAAAAGAAAGTACTATTTAATTTATGATTTAATGTTGGAAATTACACTCTATTGTCTAAAGAAAGAGTGCATTATCATTGTGTAGTCTACTTCTTAGTCTCAAAATTGAAATTGAAATTTTAGTATCATGCAATAACCTGGAACATTCGAGGCAAAGCAATAACATCTCCATGGAGCCAAGCAGGAGGTGGACCCTTTAATTTAGATCTTGACTTGAACTTAGGTTGTAGTCTTAAATATTTAGCGTTGTTGAAGTCCAGTCCTTATCTTTTCAGCCCTAGGTCTGGCCAGTCGACTGTATGACATCACCCAGGAGGTAGTGACTCTATGATGTCATCATGGTAATGGCCAGCTGTTAGACTTTGAATGAATGCTAGAAGATTGTATTTTTCACTTTCCTTTAAACAGGAAAGAAAAATGAGATGCCATTTCTATCCTAGAAACTCAAAATGAGCTCATTTATGTTTAAAAAAGTAAACAAAACGAATTAACATTTAATACCTTAAGTAATAGCATTATTGTAATATAATATTGGGCCCTCTCTGGCTCAGCTCCTCTGGCTCTGCTTCTGTGGCCCTGTTCCTCTGCTCCTCTGACTCTGCTCCTCTGACTCTGGTCCTGTCTCCTCTGTTCCTGCCTGCTCCTGTCTCCTCTGCTCCTGTCCATTCCTGGCCTCTCCGCTGGCTCACAGCAGCTCCCTAATGGCTGTAATGAGAGATATTAGCTTAGATATGATAAGTACGATCTGTTCTGTAAACACCGCTCTGGTTTCACGTGGATATTTACCTCCAACTGTCTGGCTTTGGAGGCCCTGCCAGATCTGTATCAGCCTGCACCGCCAATAAACCTCTACCATGTCTGAGAGGCCACAGGTGAGAGCGAGCATGCTGTTGTTTCGCGCTCCCAATCCAAGCGTGAAATTGCTTGCATATTCATTCATCATAGGAGCAAGAGCAGCTTCGGCGTTGACGGCACCAACAATGACCTCAGTGCACACAAACCATTTATTATTTATGCAACAATCGGTGTGGCGTGAGGGAAAAGCCAATGAAATGAGCGTAGTTGGATTCCGGGTGGAGGCGGTGAACAAAGCCAGGCCTGTTTGTAGCACAGCGCAAAGGTGTAATTGGTTTCAGGACAAAGAAGCAGAGCCATGCTAGTTGTGAGGTGGACAACATTAATGAAAAATGTATGTGTATGTATTGTTTCAATGTGTTTTGGACATGCAATTAAAGGTGCACTGTGTAACTTTTCTGTTCGTGTTCATGGAGATGTTATTGCATTACCTGGATGGTTACTCAGTATGGGGAGACACTATTTTGTTTAATAAATGACCTGTGTTTTTATTGCTCTTACTGCATTCTTACTCGAAATTTACATCTGAAGCATACAGTGAATCACAATGTAGGCAAAGCTGCAAATGCACTTATTTTTGTGTCATTTGTCAGTGTCAAGTTATACCAGAGGCATCAGAGCTGTTCCTTCAACGCTAGCTTCTATATATTCCCATATTTAATCGCCAAACTGCTTTATATTACTTACATATTCATTGTTGATTGGATGAATTATGTTTTAAAACAATTCAAAAGTTCACAAGATACTTTGCAGGATCCAAGGCCGTGGTTGAGGGGTTTGCATTAATGAGGATACTTATCATTTTAAGCTGTGGTTTCTGTACACTGTGGGACTAAACACCTAAAGAAGAAAAAGAGAAGAAAATAATAATTTAAAAAAAAAAAAAAAACCAAAACAAAACTGGTCAGGACTAAAGAAAAGAGTGCGACGGGAGGGTCTGGAGCAGTGTGATTGGTCTAACAGGGATCCACACTTCAAACTCCGTCCCTGCAGCCAGGTGTTAATAATCAGAAACACTATCTGTAATCAAGGCAGTCATATGTGTTGTCACCAAGCACTTAAAATTGCAGTGGCACCGGAACCATGACACACCCATTTTTTAAAAATCTTTTTTGTCCACAAAGCTGCAAATTTTAGTTCCACAAGTTGTCTTCATTAAGTTGTTATTTGACGTTGTAAAGTGTATCATATTCATCCACTACGACTATAAACTTTTCACAGTCCATTACGAGTCATTCCCCAAGGTGCTGGATGTGATGCAAATTGTTTATGTGACTCCTTTTTTTTTTTTTTTGAATTATTTAGATTTTTTTTTTTTTAGAACTCCCCTGCTCAAAAGCCTGGAGATGCTCGGTTGACACTGAAATAGAGCTTCAAACTCATTTGAGCGGCATCTAGCATGAGTACTCCCATTGTAGGAGATTATGACATTGCTGGTGTAGAACTATTAATAATAAAAGTGATTCCTGTGCATATTCTGTGCTGCTGCATTACTGCTTTAGCTTAAATTGTGGGTGAACAGAGGTTGTCTCTCCATAGATTTGACTACGCCTACGTGTCTCCATGAAAATATATGTGTTTAAGGTCATACTATGGAGCATTCAGGGCGAAGCAATCACATCTCCATGGAAACAAGCAGGTGTTGGACCCTCCACCAGGAAAGTTAATCCCACCCAATTTTCTCCATAGAGATTTAATTGCTTTGCGTGGAATGTTACACAGTGTGATACTAAATAAGTATCTCGCAATAATTTCATTATGGGCGTTTTTATTGCTCATAAATACCTTGGAAAAACATTCATTCTTACTGTGTGGGAAGTCGTATCCAGCTCCTCTTGGCCTTTGTTTATCGAATATAGATATAGAAGTACAATGCCACACTATGGGACATTCTGCGTAGGAATAACATCTCCATGGAGACAAGCAGGTGTAGTTGGCATGGCGTGAGGGAAAACCGATTGACATGAGTAGTTGTATTCCTGGTGGAGCTGGTGAATAGAACCAGACCTGTTTGTATCATAGTCCAAAAGTGGAATCGGCTTCACGTTTCAGGACAAAGCCATTCTGAAGCCCACACAAACATGTTACGCTGCCACAAAACACTGCTCACCTCCGCGTGCCAACTCCACCACGCAGGGTCCTGTAAGCGCACAAATATTCAGCCGGCTGCTCCAACTAGTGTTCACTGTAGAGGAATGTACAGTTGGGTGCTTGTGCCCGGACAAGTGGGTGAGGAGAGGGTGAGGAGGAGAGAGTATCCATGGCAGTGGCTCTCTTCTTTACTGTGGTTTCTCCTCAATGTTTTTCCATTGGGTTTTTGGAGTTGTTCCTGCAGAAGGAGGATCTAAGAACAGGGGGCGCTCTGGGACAGTTCTCCATTTTCTTGTTTCCTGTGAAACCAATGATTGATCCACTGTTTGATTTTCTAACTTTCTGTTGGTTGTTGTGGTTTTGGCAGCGCAAAAATAAACTGAATTAACTTGAGTGGGTAAGGAGCAACAGAGAAAGGGTGAGGAATTTGTATGGAAATAAAGTGAAGGTCAAGTATAGACGGTATATATAAATTGACATAGCTAACCTGCTAGCCACCGTGTTCCAAATATGAAATGAGTATGGGCTTGCTTCCAGCTCTAGGTTCAATCCACTTCACATTGATCAGGATCAGGAGGTGAGATGGTGAGGGCAGGGTGAGCAGGGATGGTGATAGGGTGAGAGGAAGGTGTAGAAGGGGTGAGGAGTGGGCGAGGAAGATGGTAAATGGGTGAGGAGACATGGTCAGGAGCGGATGAGTAGGGAGTAAGGCCGGGGTGAGAGGGTAAGCAATGTGATAAATGAGTGATAGAGGGACGAGAGAGTGGGGTGAAACAGCTGAGGAGTAAATACGGGGAGGGGGGGCATTTGGGTGAGGAGTGGGTTCAGTGAAGGTGATCACTAGGTGAGGAGGATGCTAAACAGGTGAGGAGAGATAAGTTCAGGAGCAGGTGACAAAAGGGTGAGTAGTGACTAAGGAGGGGTGAGATGAGATGGTGAGGTATGATTGAGGAGTGAAGGTGAGAAGGTGAAGAGTAGGTTAGTGGGGATGGTGATAGGGTGAGAAGAGGGTGCAGAAGGGGTGAGGCATGGCTAGGAGGAGCTCAAGTAGGTGAGGAGAGGTGGTGAGGAGACAGTAAGGAGGCAGGGGGGAGAGATGTTGAAATGTGGGTGAGGAGAAGGTGAGGAACATAGGAGGAGATGTGGGGAGGGGTGTAGATGGGGGGGTGAGGAATGTGTGAGGAACATGCTAAATAGGTGAGGAGAAATGGTTGGAAGCAGGCCAGGCAGGAGGATGAGTGAGGAGTAGTAGGAGTAAGAGTGGAAGAGGATCGATTAAGGATGAGATGAGGAGAGATGGTGAGGTCTGAGAAATTTGCATGGAAAGATAGTGAGGAGCAGGTGTGGAACAGGTGTAGAATAGATGAAGATTGGGTGAGAATAGGCTGATGAGATTGGAGTTATCAAAAATGAGAACACCTGGTTCTTGGGGGGGGACAATTTATGTACTTTTGGACAAATTGTATGCAATTTACTGTATACAGTGCATTTTAGAGGTCTACATGCCACAGTTAAATAAGCCTATGTATCCTATATTTATTTTACTCATAGTCTAGTCCATGTTCACTGTTCCCGGGTCTTGTGCACTTCTCACAGACATTAAGCCTTTATCAGTACATGTATATTATCTCATATTTATTATGATTGGATACTGCCCCAAGAGGGTGAGACTATTCCCATATAGTGTGTGCTTGCCGTAGTTTCACACGTCTGAGTTCACAATGCTAAAACTTTTTCAGCTGGGATTTATGAACATATCTCTGAAAATATTAGACCAATTTTGATCAAATAAAAAAACGTGGTGTACAGTTTGAGACATGCAGCACTACATTATGGCAGCCAACCTTTTCACAACAGCATAAAAGTCTTCACGATACATCTAACAGATCTAAGTGCACTCTCTGATCAAAAAGAGCAGTCTCTCTACTTGCTCTGTCAGATGTGAGGGTGCTCAGGAGTGAAGAGAGAAAGGCGGAGTTTAGACGCACGCTGCAGGAGAAGTGCTGCTTGTATCTGATCAGATGAGGGTTGAGGAATGGTTGAGAAAAGGGTGAGGAGAAGTGAATAAAGAGCGGGTGGAGAGCTGGTGAATAGTGGGTGAGGAGCAGGTGAAGAGCAGGCGAGGAGACATAGCAAGGAGAAGAAGAGGGAGGAAAGACAGTGATTAGTGGGTGACAAGAGAGTTACCAGTGGGTGAGGAGAGGTTAACAAACTGAATAACAGGATGAAAGAGTGGAATGAGTCAAGAATGAGAAGTGGGTGAGTCGGACTGCTCAGATGAGAGAGATGCTAGCACAGCGCTGATGAATGAGTGCTCCTGTGTGTGTGTTCTGCATCTGTTCCTTGTCACTGACACACTGTTAAAATAACGTCAGCCCTGTGACAGACCAACGATGCTGCAAATGCCACACACACGCAGGCCTGGTAAAGTACAGGTGTTACGTAAGTCAGCTGTGTGACAAAACAACGCTGCTCCAAATGCCACATACACACAGGGGCTTGGTACAGTACAAGTCCTATGTAAGTCAACCTTGTTACAGACTGCTCCAAATGCCACACACACAGGGCTGGTACAATACAGGTGCTATGTAAGTCAGTGGCGTTACAGACTCTGGTCACAAATGCCCCACATATAGACAGTAACAGTACAGTATAGTTCCTATGTACATTAAGTCAGCCATGTTACAGACCAGCGTTGCTCCAAATGCCATACAGACAGTCCTGGTACAGGACAGGTCTTATGTGAGTCAGCCGTGTGACAGACCAGCACTGCTCCTAATGCCATGTTACAGATTGCTCCAGATGTCACATACAGACAGGTGCTTGATACAGTACAGGTGCTATGTACGTCAGTCTTGTTACAGATTACTCCAAGTACCACACATACACCAGCTTTGCTCCAAATGTCATGCAGTCCTGGTACAGTACAGGTCCTATGTGAGTCAGCCGTGTGACAGACTAGCACTGCTCCTAATGCCACACACACAGGCCAAGGTTAATTGATTCTCTGCATTTGACCCATTCTTCAACCAGTGCAGCTGGGCCAGCCTCTTAGGAGCAGTGAGCTACTGCTGTACTGCGCTCAAGAACCCTCCAGATCTTGAACTAGTCTTGACAGACCACCTAGCTGTGGGCACAGATGCAGTTTTTGAAATTTTTTTTCAGATGGTGAAGAGAAGCTGGATGAACCACCAGTGCACATTAAATCAGTTCTTATTGTAAAGTGTCATGTAGTGACTTACTGCACATTATTATCAACGTCCATAGCCCAAAGTAAGAGCACATACAGGAATCACAATATCAAGACTCTGATTAGACTGAAGTAGAAGAAGCAATTATGAAAAAAGACCATAGTGTAGTTAAAAACCTACTGTGAACCAGGTCTTGATCCAGACACCAGTTCCTAAAAATGTGTGTGTGTGTGTGTGTGTGTGTGTGTGTGTGTGTGTGTGTGTGTGTATATATATATATATATATATATATATATGTATATATATATATTTGTATATATATATATATATAATATATATATATATATATATATATATATATATATATATATATATATATATATATATATATATATATATATATATATATCCACACATACATACATACACATACATACATGTTTTTAAATTTTTTTATTTCAGTTTTGTTGTTACAATTTTATAGAATGAATCCATTCATAAAAATGGATGTATAATTGGCAGGAAAGTGACACACATTAAATTTTTCAGAGTTGCGGAATGCTGTTGTTACACAAGTGAATAGTTCTGAAATTTTGGATCGGTCAGATTATGGACATGATTTAGAAAATATGCCAAAGCAATTGGGAAAAAAAACTAAACAAACTGATAACTTGGGAAACATGCCAAATAAACAGTAATTCCACAGTCAGATCCATATTTTGTGTCTGACAATGAGTCATGTAAGACGCTGTTGATCCGGCTGTTTGACACTGTCCAATCAGTCGCTGGCGATCAGTTCTTTTTATGATGTTTTTAGTACTATTTTTACAGGAGGATTTTCAGATTTAAGCTCGGAAAGACAAACTGCTACGGCTTTAGAAGTTTCCGTGATGGTGGCTAACACGCGGATATGAGCGAACACATATTTGCTACTACTGCTACTGTTTCTGGTTAAGCGTAAATCCAATTAATTTAAATGGAAAGCTGGAGAAAAGTCTTGCAGCTAAAATCTGATATAAAGTAGTTTGATTTGTGTAAAATGTCACACTGCACCAATTCTCTGGGATGCTTTAAAACGGTTTTGTAGTCTATATCTAATTGCTGTGGATATTGGCAGCCCTATGTAAAATCATATAAACGGGATGATAGATCAGTAGAGAAAGAACAATCGCAGTTACGTCTGTGAAGTGATTAATACCAGTATGTTGTTACTATTTTGAAAACATGATTTTGCCTTGGTTCATTTGTACCAACAGAAGACATTGAACTTGGGTAGGCCTAGTAATTACATATATATAAAGCATAAACCAGGACTAAACAGCAGCTCTAATGCCTGTGACAAATATTGAGCAAAGTCATATAATTCAGGCGGCAGTTGAGGAAAAAAAATGAAAATTACAGTACAAGTACTTACAGAGCTGAATTCTAAAAAGGAGTCTAAAAAACATACTTCATTAATTTAAGAGAATATGAATGTTGTCATGCATTATTTCGTCAAGTAAGTTCTGGTGCTTGTTTTCGCTATGGTTGCTGGGTAACAGTTATGGAATTACCTCCACATGTGTCACATCTACTGCCAAAGTCCAACCAGGAAATAAACATTTTGCAATCACCAAAATTGTTTTAGGAAAACTAGGCAAGATTTGTTAGAATAAATACAATCATGTTAGCTACGTGACATGTAATGAGTAGTCTGAGCTGTCACATGCACTGTAAGCCAACGATGATAGCTCCTCTTGAGCAGGTGCTATTCTTACCTCTGGATCCTGATTTAAAGTCTTTTATGGAGCGTGATTGTTGACGTTCTCCGCTCTGGAGGAGAAGGTGCACATACATTTATGTTCTGCTCATGGTTCTCCGCACACATGATTTAGCCTGCTCCTAGAACAACAGCCGAGCCTCCACCTGTTCATGTCTGCTGGCCATCCATCAGGGAGGAGAGGGGGAGCTGCTCACCCACAACCAGGGAGATGAGATCATGGCTATTCTTAAGCCCACACAGAAGTAGAGGGAAGGCGGAGGACTCAGGTACTCAGGTGCACTACCAGTTAAAAGTTTGGACACACTTATTTATTTATTTTTTCATTTGAGTTTTTTCTTTACTTGCATTATTATTTACACTGCAGTAGGCATGGGACGATATTGAAATTTGGTATCACTATTATCATGATGATTATTAAAGTTGCTGACAGTTTAAAAATGTTATGGATATGAATAACTTTAATTTTAATATTATGATTAGGTTCCATATTTGAACAGCTGTTATAGTATTGTACTTTGTCATCAGTGAGAGATCATCAGTGAGAAGTCGTTTTTTTTCCTGCACATTCTGGTGAAATTATGGTGAATATCTTTATCAGCGATTATTGCGATTATATAAAATGTCCCGCGAATGATTATTGTCGTTGCCTTTTTATCACAATAAACAATCGTATTGTTTATCGACCCATCCCTACACTGTAGATTCTCGCTGAATGCAAAACTATGAATGACACATGGAATGTAACAAACAAAAAATAACTCAAAATAACTCCAAACTTGTTTTAGATTAGAACAGGCCCCCTTTGCTCTGATTACAGCCTTGCACTTTTAGCATTTCCTGATCCTGACCCTGACAGGCACAAAAAATCTAAAACTTTTAGATAAAAATTGGGGACTTTTAAATAAAATCATCAGACAAATTTGCTATACATATGGTGTCTATATAATATGTAACTTTTTCAGTAGATGGTCTGCCCCCTGCTTCATATGTATTGTGAAACATTCCAGGCAAAGTGATATCACCTTCATGGAGACAAGCAGCTATGGACGTTATTGGGTATTATCTATAACTATAATGTAAATATGCCTTAATGGGCAGCAAATATGACATACATAACTGTTATCTAGCAACCATAATGTTACCAAGGGCCGAAAATGGTCTAAATTGCACAATAGTTATATTTACGATTAGACCAATACAAATAAATACTAACAGCTTTATTTTGTTAAATTAATGATTAAACCACAAGAAGATGTGTTCCTTGCTTGGATGGAATTTTCCGTGTTGATGACATAGAGGTATAGAAGTTATGCACTGACATCATTTTATTTGAAAAATGCCCCTCAACATTTCTATTGAGTGTCACTGAGGTAGAACTATGGGCAGCACAACAGACAAAATGTGTTTCTTTGCTTTTTATTGCCTAATTTTAGGAACTCTTGGTTTCACCCCACAATAATGATTTCCTCAACACACGGACTCAGAAACCTCTTAATTAAGGAGAGAAAGATTTAGTTCAACTGTGAGTGATCCAAAGTCTCCATCAGTGATGTATGCGAGCAGTCTGCAGTGTGCGTGTTGTTTCGCTCACTGTTGGCTACTTTTCTACCATTGTTTACTTGATTTTCTCGTTTTAGATGTCAGGTATAAACTAAATATTAATCAGAGTTGTAAAATGTTGTATTTTTTATGAAGCTGCAGCAGCTCTTTCACATTTTAGATGCACTTTGAGCTCTTACAGGAGACAATCTCATAACTCACCATTTACACTTACATATACCTTTGCTACTCACTAATAAAGTTCCAAAGGTGGTGATCTGCATAACCTCTATTGGTAGTTTACTAGAATGTAATAATGTCACATTCCCAGATGGAGAACAAGAGCCAAATTTCCCTATTGATAATATTGTACTTATATATCCAAAATGGTCCAAGAAGGTAAAAATATCCAAAAGGTAAATTCACAAAAGTTGAACCTCATCATTTCTAATTTTGACTAGACCCAAGAACTCAGTGTATACATTAGAATCTTCATATTTGGAACATTAATTTTAGCTGCCCCTGTCTTTATTAAATATTATTGGCCTGTACACATTTAAAATGTGAAAGACTTGCTACAACTTAATAACAAATACAACCCCAATTCCAATGAAGTTGGCTTTGACAAGCCCGTAAAGCAAGCTTTACAAGTGTAAGGAATTATTATTATTATTATTAAATATTCAAACATTTTCAATTTGATACGTGCAATACATTTCAATAAAGCTGGGATAGGGGCAACAAACAAATGGGAAAGTTGAGGAATGCTTAAAATACACCTGTTTGGAACATTCCACAGGTGAACAGGTTAATAAAAACAGACATGAATGTGTAGAGGATATTACCATATGGGCTCAGGAACACTTCAGGAAACCATTGTCAGTTAACACAGTTTGTCGCTACATCTCCAAGTGCAAGTTAAAACTGTACCAAGCAAAGTGAAAGCCATATATCAACGACATCCAGAAATGCCGCCGGCTTTTCTGGGCCCGAGCTCACCTGAAATGGACTGACGCAAAGTGGAAAAGTGTACTGTGGTCTGATGAGTCCACATTTCAAATCGTTTTTGGAAATCATGGACGTCATGTCCTGTAGGCCTAAAAGGAAAAGGACCATCCGGACTGTTATCAGAGCAAAGTTCAAAAGCCAGAATCTGTGATGGTATGGGGGTGTGTTAGTGCCCATTGCATGGGTAACTTGCACATCTGTGAAGGCACCATTAATGCTGAAAGGTACATACAAAATTTGGAGCAACATATGCTGCCATCCAAACAATGTCTTTTTCAGGGACGTCCCTGCTTATTTCAGCAAGACAATCCCAAACCACATTCTGCACATGTTACAGCAGCGTGGCTTTGTAGTAAAAGAGTGAGTAAGAGAGGGTACTAGACTGGCCTGCCTGCAGTCCGGAGCTATCTCCCATTGAAAATGCGTGGCGCATTATGAAGAGTAAAATATGGCAACAGAGACCCCGGACTGCTGAGCAACTGCAGTTGTACATTCACCAAGAATGGGAAAGGATTCCTCCTGCAAAGCTTCAACAATTAGTTTCCTCAGTTCCTAAATGCTTATTGATTGTTGTTAAAAAGAAAGGTGAAGTAGCACAATGGTAAACATGACCCTACCCCAGCTTTATTGGAACATGTTACAGACATCAAATTGAAAATGAGTAAATATTGGCATAAAAACAATAAAGTTTATCAGTTTGAACATTAAATATCATGTCTTTGTAGTTTGGTCAGTTCAGTATCATCCTCCAGCATCTGGACTCCTTGGGAACCTACGCCAGGATCCTGTTTGTGGACTTGCTCTGGACTTGCTCCTCCCTGCTCTGCTTCAGGACAAGCTCGCTCAGCTCAACGTGCCTGACTCCACCTGCAGGTGGATCACTGACTTCCTCACGGACCGGAGGCAGCGCGTGCGGCTGGGGAAGAATGTCTCGGCCACTCGGACAATCAGCACAGGATCTCCACAGGGCTGTGTAATTTCCCCCCTGCTCTTCTCCCTGTACACTAACTCTGCACCTCCAGCCACGACTCCATCAAACTGGTCAAGTTTGCGGATGACACCACCCTCATCGGGCTCATCTCGGACGGGGATGAGTCTGTTTACAGGAGGGAGGTAGACCGGCTGGTGTCCTGGTGCAGCAGCAACAAACTGGAGCTCAACGCCCAGAAGACAGTGGAGATGATTGTGGACTTGAGGAAAGTCACAGCCCCCCTGCCCCCCCTCACCTTGACCGACTCCCCCATCACCACTGTGGACTCTTTCCGCTTCCTGGGCACCTGCATTACCCAGGACCTTAAGCGGGAGCCGACCATCAGCTCCCTCATCAAGAAAGCCCAGCAGAGAATGTACTTCCTGCGGCAGCTGAGGAAAGCCAAGCTGCCGGTCCAGATGATGGTGCAGTTCTACACGGTTCGCTGGGGCCACTGCCAGGGACAGGCAGAGACTGCAGCGCATTGTGCGCTCTGCTGAGAAGGTGATTGGCTGCAGCCTTCCATCTCTCCAGGACCTGTACGTCTCCAGGACTCGGGGGCGAGCAGGTCGTATAGCAGCTGACACTTCTCACCCTGGACATGGACTATTTCAGCCACTTCCCTCTGGCAGGAGGCTACGGTCCATCAGGACCAGAACTTCTCGTCATAAGAACAGTTTCTTCCCCTCTGCTGTTTGTCTCTTGAACACTTTACAATATCTGCACTGAACTGGACACTTTATAACACTGGTCACTAAATAACCCATGTTGCACTGTTGTTGTTTTTATGCTGCAATTGTATATATTTGCTATTGTGTATATTTTCTACCTCCTGCATGCCCTTATTTGTATTTGTATTTATTCAGTGTGTTGTTGTTTTTTTTGTGTGTTGTATGTGCACTTTATCACTGAAGTAAGTTCCTAGTCTGTGAGCTCTGCTCACGAACAATGGCAATAAAACTTCTTCTGATTCTGATTCTGATATAGGTTGAATAGGATTTACAAATCATTGTATTCTGTATTTTTATTTATTTTTTTTAAGTTTTACAGTGTCCCAATTTAATTGGAATTGGGGTTGTATAAAAACCTACAACTCTGCTAAATATTTTGTTTGTACCTGACATCTAAAACAAAAAAAATCAAGTAAACAGTATTAGAAAACCAGTTAACAGTTAGCTAAACACATACACTGTATAATTCAATTCAATTCAATGTATTTTTGTAAAGCCCAAAACCACGACAGCAGTCGCCTCTGAACATGAGAGTCGATTAACCAACAGAATTAGAAAATCAACAATGAAACAGAAACAGACAAGCAAATTAATCAACAGAAAACAAGAAAACAAGTATAGGAAATGATCATGGGCATGATTCCGTCTCCATCGACTCTGGCTCCAATTCACTTTACATTAAAAACTTCACACCCCTCTCTCCGTAACTGCCGCAGTGAGCCTTGTCATTTTGGTCTTAAAATGTTAGCTGGTATTTTTATTTCACAATTGTGCCTGTAAATCAAGATATGAACATTAATAGCAGACGAATCAAGCACCTTCTTTCCCTGAGGTCACTCCCGCTAGTGTTTGCAACAGGTTTGATGTCACTGGTTTAGCAAAGAGCGGGCGCTTGGCAATGATTATCACTGATACAAACTTTGGATCAGACACAGTTAAACTAAACCTTTCTCTCCTTAAATAACAGGTTTCTGAGTACCAGTGTTGAGAACATTAATTACTATGGGGTGAGTTGAAATGTTTTTTTTTGTTGTTTTTTTAATCTTCCCTTATGATTAGCTAACAAGATAGCTAAGCTCTGCAACAGTCGAAGCAGAGAAACTGCTTCGTGTAAAGCTAATTTGAGCAAAAAAAAAAAAAAAAAGAAAAAAGCAAAGCTCCACGGGCAAAAATACACATCCAAAAAAGCAAAGAAATAGATTTTGTCTGTTGTGCTGCCCATTGTTCCGCCTCAGTGCAACTCAGTCGGAAGGTTGAGGAGCATTTATCGAATATAATCATGTGCATAAACTCCGTTTCATTACTCACTGCTACTTCTTGTATTTTTGTACTTTTCTTTAAATGGTACTAAAGAAAAGTACTATGCCACCAATCAAGTCATATTTAGAAAAACATAAAAACCTGGTGTATGCACTTTAAAGGGCCTATATTACACAATTTGTATCTAGGCCTATCTTGTTTCCTCATCACAAACATACCTGGAATTGTGTTTTGTTTTATTTACAGATGCTTAACGCACACAAACGCTGCATATTTCGGCTGTGTTCTTCCCTCATACAGAAAACACTCTGGTCCACCTTGTGATGGCATGTGATAGTACAGGAAGTGTGTTTTTAACTCCATACACCTTCACTACAACCATCTGGATGATAACTTGAAAACTACCACTTCATGACATCACAAGAGCATTTTGAGCTTTGGAGATGAAGACTAACAAACTAATAATAAAAGATGACTCAAACATGTGTGACAGAGGCAAAATACAACTCCAGATATGTTTTTGATGAGGTAACAATATTTAAACATGGCTTAAAACTCACAAGAGTCAATCTTGCATAATATTTGACCTTTACACTTTTAACTTACCAGTAGATATGACTTTCTGCCAATATACCAAGAGGCTTCCAGTCCTCTTTGGCTCAGTGGAGTGGGGAGTGGGAGGCGCCTCCTGCTTGTATACTGGCAGAAGGAGGCTCTCTTCCAGGTGTGTGTTGTGGACACAGGGGCTTTGAGCGCTGGGATCTGACCGAAGACAAATCTTCCCGCCCCAAATCAAAACAGTGTAGAGCAGCCAGCCGAAGAGGCATTCCCAAGAAGCAAGAGATTAGGCCGACAATGCACTATGTCTACATGTAACAAAATAGGTTCAGTTCTTAAAATTGTTCATTTAGACATGAGGAATTTTGATTAGGGGAGACTTATTATTAGGGATGCACCGATATTGAAAATTTTGGTGGATCGCATATTGGTTCCAAGATATCAGTTTAGCTGATATCCCATGTGGGTCTATAAATTGTTGTGTAATAAGACAATTTACTATCCCAAAATGTCTCATAATATTGAAGGGCCCATATTACGCTATTTTCTCCTCCAAAAACATACCTGAAGTTGTGTTTTGTTTCATTTACACGTGTTTAACCCACAAACCATGCATATTTAAGCCGAGTTCTTCTCTCAAACAGAAAACACCCCTTTCCACCCTGTGGTGTCATGTGGTCATACAGGAAGTGCTCCAATATGTTTTTCACAGTTCATATACCTTCATTGCACTCACTTGGATAATTTCAGCCCTGGAGTTGCCATTCTCTATTGAAAAAAAAGTTGCTTTTACTTTTACAAAGCTGTTCTGTAACTTATAGATAATAACATTTACAAAGCACATTGTGTTTAAAGGAAATAAATTATATTTTCAGTCTCTGCTTCAGTATCAGTTCACATGGGATATCAGCAGACACTTATGCCAAAGTAAGTTTGATCTTGGAACAGAAAAAGTTATTATGCTAAATCAATTTTTAGCTACATTATAATACTTTCTTCTCATTTACCCACTCTAGGTTATATTTAGAGTGATTCATTCATGTTTGATTAATCTTTATACTCCTGTATTCAAGACGCCATTGTTATGATCTAACCCGTTTTCATCCCCACCGGCATATGCCCACTGTAACGTACTTACTTACCGAATTTTATGTGATATGTGTAGGATTACGTTGTATAATTATTTTGGTGCAAATGAAAAAAAAAAATCGGCTGTTATTTTGGATGACTACCCCAATTTATGTAGTAATTAATTTCTATTTATGTACAAATTATAACATACTGCAACTGTATAGCAGACACAAGCACAATATGTCTTCTTTAAAGGTTCTTTATTTAACTTATCTGGGGAAGGATCTGCTACTACTAGGTTATTGCTTTGCCTGGAATATCCACAGTAGGTGGTGGTAAGCTGCAATTGTAGCCACAGCTGCCCTGGGGTGCAGAGGTGGGCTGCCAATTTCCAATTGAATCAGCTAATCGTCCCCTCCGATCACCATCAACACACACACCCCACGTCCAAGGCAATGTGTGTCGCTCCTATTGCTACCAAGTGCTGCTGCTTCCCCAGAGGAAAAAGAAAATGGCATTTTTTGTTCTGTTGCTAAAATGTTTGTTTGCGTACGTGAATGTAAGGAACAGTCTTAAGTGCTTTACATAAAGTTGACAGTGGCTTTTTGGGTATACTTAAAGAGGGGGTATTATGCAAAATCTCTTTCTTTTTATATATATTTTTATTTTTTTTAAATAATGTTCCCTGATCAAAACATACCAGAAGAGGTTTTGATGTTTGAGTGTTTTAGCAATCTCTCCTGAGCCCTATTCAACCCTTCTTACAATTAGTAAGATTCTGTGGAATGCTCAGTCCACAAACCCACGTCATCGATGCTCCCACACGACAATTCTCCATAAATATACAAAAACATGATACAAAACTGTACACAGCAACTTCACAAACCTGATGCGATGTGCAATAGTTTCATTAGCAGAATACACGCTGATTGTGCTGTGTTACAGGGCTCTAAAGGGGGAGTGACTTAAAACAGGGAGCGAAGGGAGGGAGACTCAACGAAAGTGAAACTTATAAAAAATGTTATTATGTTTTTTTGCTAATTATAGCATTTTCAAAACAATAAAAGGTAACATGGTGATCTAAAGATGTGATGTGTTGTTTCACCACAGAAGTAAAATATATACTCCCTGTTTAACTAAACCAAACGAAAAACATGCATAGTTCATGATTATATATTTTTTCTATTGTAAACCACAATTTTGATCTAAATAATTTAATAATAGAAACAGACACATTGACTTCTGAAGTGATCAGCCCATCCTCTTCAGGGTGGCATTTCACTGTAACAAGCAGCAGAGTTTCATTGATGGGCTTTTATTGCTGAATGTTGCTTATTTTAATCAAACTTATTCGGCCACAGTCTGATTTTTTTTAAAATAGTCATAAGCAAGTACAGAGCTGTGGGCGGAATAGGTGAAAACATGCATTTTCTGAGCAGTCAAAATCTCAAATGCAGGACAATCAAACATGCATCATGAGGAAACACCATTATAACATTGTTAAAACATCATAAAAGTAGATTTTTGCAGTTTTATTTAAAGAGGGGGTAATTTATTTCTATGGGATATTAACTGCCAATGCTTAACATATTTAGATCACTATGTTACCCTTTATTGTATTGAAAATGTTGTATTTACCGAAAACAATGTATTTATATGTTTTATAAGTTTCACTTTCACTTTTTTTGATGCTCTGAGTATCCCCTCCCTTCTCTCCCCCTGTGCTAAGTCATTCCCCTTCAGATCGCTCACCATGCATCCCGCTAATGAAAGTACTTGACATCGCACCAGATTTGTCAGGTTGCTATATTACATGTTTTTTTGTATATTTACGGAGAATTGCCGTGTGGGACCATGGGTAACGTAGGCTTCTGGGCTGAAGATCACACAGAATCTTACTGCTAACCGCACGGAAGGTTCAAATAGGGCCCGGGAAAGAAAATGAAAAGACTCAAACATGCAAGGATGACAACTAAACCTTTTCAAGCAGGTTTTTTTGTAAAGGTATAACATTATAAGTTGGTAGAAAGAAGGCAAAAGGTGAAAAAAAAAAATAATAATTTAGCATAATACCCAATCTTTAAGGCTGTGAACATTTTAGTCCTGGCGTAGACTTGGTTTGGTCCTGTTCTAGTTCTGATCTAGTCCAGGTTTTGTCCCACTTTGTCCCAATTTTCATGTGGTATTTGTACAAGTATGAACACACCCTGAAATGCACGCAATTCATGTTTCAGTTTAGTACTAGGGTCATTAAGATATAGTAGTAACTCCGAGAGTGCAAAACAATAAACCCAGTCTCCACTCGTTACCCACATTCTGAGAGGTTTACGTGCTGAAATCATCCCTCCATCAGCTGCTGCTAATCAGGACCAAAGAGCACTTCATATACATGGCTCCCATAGACACAGAGCAGGTATGGGACTATGTGTTCACTCCAACCAGAGCCACCTGTGCGTGTGTGTACAACAACTGGAACTATAAAAGCACCAGGCAGGCTGCGGGAGGCCAATATATACAGGGGTTGCTGGTTGAATGCCCACTCCCCCAATTCTGCTTTATGTCTGTGGGTAAAACACTCCACTGCTACTCATACTTGCAGTGGGAAGAGTAAGCAAAACATTTATTCAAGTGTCCCCACAATGTCAAATATGTTACTTGAGTAGGATTAAAAATATGTTGCCTGATAAGTACTTAGATTAAAGTGGGAGTATTACACTTCTATGAGGTACTAATTGCTAACATATAACATATGTAGGTTTTGAAAAAAAAAAAAAAAAAAAAATGTGTTCACGTGTTTAATATGTTCTGAGTACCCCCTCTGCGTTAAATCTTCAGAGCGCTATCACAACACAACCAGCGTGCGCCCTGCTAATGAAACTACTGTATATCGCATTAGGTTTGTCAAGTTGTAGCACATTGTTTTGTATCCTGCTTTTGAATATTTATAAAAAATGGCCATGTGGGAGCATGGATGACATAGGTTTGTGGGCAGAGCATTGAACAGAATTGCACTGCTAACTGTAAGAAAGGTTCTCAATTAATCAATTAATCAAGCATGCATGGATGACACATGAGGAAGCATTATAAAATGATATAAAGCTCCAAAAAGTTGATTTTGCATAATACCCCAACTTTCAAAAAGGGATAGATAGCTTCCTGTTGATGCACAGTGGACCCTGTATTATTGCTTTGCCTAACGCAGGGGTGTCCTTTTTTACAGTGAGCCGCATATAGAAATATAGTTGATCGTATTGTAGATATTGTAGTAGACCAGGCATGCCCAAACTATGGCCCGGGGGCCAAATGCGGCCCTTAGACCAATTTTTCTTGGCCCTCAAGCTTCCAGGTGAAATTGCCCATATTACCTTAAACAGTACTTTTTACTGTACATTTCTGAAAATTTACTTTAACAAGCCCATATCACATATTTAATGTTTCCCATTGAGGATGTAAGCATGAATACAGGTCTAGTGGTTCAGTCTAACTTGTAATAATAACACAGATTTGAAGTATTCACTGTATTGGTCCAGTCTATGGCCCTCAATCGGCCCTCAGCTTTGTCTGTGTTTTTATTTGTGGCCCTTAATGAGAAAAGTTTGGACACCCCTGTAGTAGAGGGGCACATATTGGTGGTCAATGCAGCAAGATTTTCAATACGACAATAAGATATTACAGTGATAGAAATATTTGAATTTGAAGTAAAAATGACTGCCTATGATCATTTGGGCCAATTCAGTAGAATTGGTCTGAGGGCCGCATTTGGCCCTCGAGCCATAGTTTGGACACCCCTGGCCTAAAGTGTCACTGGCATTAAATTTATGTGTCGAAATGGAAACAAGGAGGTTACGGCAGGCCAAGTTAGAGGTCAGGTCAGATCTGTGTTCAGAGAATATATACTTCCTGGCCAAAAAAAAAGTTGCCACCAAAAAAAAAAAAAAAAAGGCCACACACTTTAATATTTCGTTGGACTGCTTTTAGCTTTTATTACGGCACGCATTCACTGTGGCATTGTTTGATAAGCTTCTTCAACGTAGCAAGATTTATTTGCATCCGGTGTTGCATTAATTTTTCACCAAGATCTTACATTGATAATGGTCGAGTCTGACCACTGCACAAAGCCTTCTCCAGCACATCCCAAAGATTCTCAATGGGGTTAAGGTCTGGACTCTGTGGTGGCCAATCCATGTGTGAAAATGATGTTTCATGCTCCCTGAACCACTCTTTCACAATTTGAGCCTGATGAATCCTGGCATTGTCATCTTGGAACATGCCTGTGCCATCAGGGAAGAAAAAAATCCATTGATGGAATAACCTGGCCATTCAGTATATTCAGGTAGTCAGCTGACCTCATTCGTTGAGCACATACAGTTATTGAACTTACACTTGACCAATTCAACTTCACTTTATTTGTGTCCTCCATGGGGCAATTAGTTTTGCAGCAAAGAGAAATACAAAAAAGACAAACACATATAAAAACATTAAAAGGACATAAAAACAGTACATATTTGTCCATCCACAGAGCAGGAAAAATACACAGCGGTAAGTAAGATTAAAATGTATTTCTACCCTGAGCAGCGTTTAAAAGCAAAATGGCCGTAGGAATAAAAGAGTTCTTATAATCTTATAATCTTATAATTGGAGGAGGCTCGTACCTGTTTGCGTAGTTAAATCCAGGTGGCGACTTTTATTTTTGGCCAGGCATTGTATGTTTCTCTTTTAGCTATAAAACCTTAAAGCCACACCATTTCAGGTAAGTAACATCTCTATGGAGACAAGCAGGTGTCAGACCCTTCATAGTGGATCTTTAGTCTTTATCTGACATGTTTGACCTCAATCATAGTTCTGCCTTAGCATGTTTGTTGTTTTGTCCAACACACTTTGCTTTGTGTTTGGTGTGGGAGTGAAGGTTGACACAGAATGCAGCCACATTTCTATAGACTGTGTTCACATGACATTACAGCATTGTAGAATCCCAATAGTTTAAACTAAGCTGGAGGACATTTCAGAATTTTATGATGGAATTTGCTGTTTAACTGTTGCAGATTTGTTGATCTGTTTTCTGTTAAAGGGGGGGTATTTTACTTTTATGGGGTATTAACTGCTAACAGATAACATATTTAGATCATCATGTTACCTTTTATTGTTTTGTAAATGTTATATTTGCTGAAAAAAAATGTATTAGCATGTTTTATAAATATCACTTTCGTTTTTGGCACTCCTCCCTTTGTCACTCTCCCCTACAGAGTGCTTTCACGACCAGATCAATTTAGTATCTGGGTAATTACTGATTACTTCTCTATCAGTATGAAAAACACAGGTTTTTGTTTTTTTTCTTTCACAATACCTTTTGAAAGTAGTGCCATTAATCAAGGGCAAAGATGCAGTTGTTGTTAGCTGAAAAAACCTTAAGCCATTAGATTAATATGGCAACTTTGTTGAGCTAATGACTAACAATGATTAGATTCAACACTTGAACTCCACATGACGTGGATCATAAGTTTAGAGATTTCTTCCAAAAAAAACCCCCCAAATCTACCATAGAGTTATACCAGCCCTAACCCTCCATCTGAAATGAGGACATCATTAAATTCTAAAATGTTGACATAAATCTAACTAGAGGCACTGCTCTGTCTGAATCCCAGTAGCTCAGTAGCTCACCCTAATGCAAGCTTTGTTTTAACACAATATGACCATAAAGGACTGATTTAGCTGGAACTACCACCGTTGAGCTGATTTGTATTGTTAAACAAGTCTCTGTCAAAGAACATTAAATTTATAAGCTACCTAGCATTAGCCAGCAGTTTTTCACTTAGTCATTCGCATAATTTTTGTTGAAAATTGAACACCTCCATTTTGTGTACATTTTAAGACTTATTTAAGACTTGAGACTTTAAGACAAATTTTAAAAAATATTAGGCTGTGTTTACTAATGTGTGCATTGTGTCACCCTGATAACTGCTGAACATTGCGTCATAGACATACATACAATAGCATGATGTCACAGCAAAGTATGAATTGGACCAAGCCATTATTATGATCAATTCACAGCACAGTAAAAAGAGTGTTTATGCTTGCGATGATATCATATAGTAACATTTCACATATTTTTCTACTTAAAATTACAAAAAAATAAAATCACAACTCCTGACCTAGTGACTTGGCCTTAAATGGAGCGTCTATAAGCGAAGACAGATCCTCCATAAAAAGACATGGATGTTCCACCTTTGCATATTTATTTATTTTTGCATTAAGATGAGATGGACATGGGTTATCCCCCTGTATTAAACCCAGCCGTTATCATGGGTAATTTCACAGTAAAGCAGCTCTCCATGCCAGTATCATTGGACGCCATGCACTTCAAACCAAAGCAAACACAGGATCACCACGAGATACGCCGGCGCGCTTCTTCACTTAATGAAATTTCCAACAGTGCGGAGAACACCTAAACTCAGCATGCAGGCTCTAATTGAAGCGGCCTCCTGATAGGATCTAAGTATTAAAATGGGTACTGGCTTGTTTTCGCTGCGGTACATTCCCAGAGCTCAGGTATGCCGACGCAACTCGGAAAACAGGGAGAGTTGCGTTAACTAAATCTTTCTCAAAAATATGTAAAAATTCAAATGTTGCTTTATTTTTAGGAAAAGTATCGTTAAAGACGGAGCATTTTATTGTTTTGAAAATGCTGTATTCACTGAAAACAACATATTATAATGTTTAATTTGTTTCAGGTTTGTTAAGTCACATCCCCTTCAGAGCACACAACACAACATAATCAGCGTCCATCCCACTACTGAAACTACATCACATGACATCAGGTTTGTGAAGTTGTAGTGTATTGTCTTGTATCCTCCTTTTGCATATTTATGGAAAATTGTACCGGGACAGCGTGGGCTTGTGGGCTAAGCATTGGATGGGATTATGCTGCTAACCGTAAGGAGGTTTTGAATAGGCCCAGGAGAGATTTCTAAATTACTCAAACATGCATGGATGACATCTACAACCTTGTTTTTGTTGAGGGGACAATGTTATAAAATGGCAGAAAGCTCCAAAATGTCAATTTTGCCTAATATCTCAATTTTTAAAATGTATTTATCTATTGCATACATGCACACACACTTTTTAAATCAAAATAAATCATTTATTTATAAAGCACTTTTTATACAAAAGTGTAACACAAAGTGCTTTACAGTCATTAAAAAACAGTCCCACAAGCCACCCGACCCTCACAACTGCCTGACCCCACACAATCATACAACTCATATGCACAGTCTCACATGCACACACACGCACAAACACACATACATACATACATACATGCAGGCACGCACACGCACACACACACACACACACACACACACACACATAGATGCTAAAATACATAAACTAAATACAGGTAAATCTCTGCTGGGCCCGATTTGAACCTTCGTTACAGTTATCTGTAAGATTCTGTGCAATGCTCTGCCCACAAACCTATGTCATCCATAAATCCGTGCTCCCACACGTCAATTTTCCATAAATATACAAAAACATAATACAAAACTGTACACAGCAACTTCACAAACCTGATGGGATGTGAAGAAGCTTCATTAGTGGAATACATGCTGATTGTGTTGTGATGGTAAAACTTAAAAAAACATGTTATAACGAATAATAAATATATAGTGAATATAGCATTTTCAAAACAATAAAAGGTAACATGGTGATCTAAATTTGTTTTGTGTTAGGAGTTAATACCCCATAGAAGAAAAATACCCCCTTATCCTGTTTTGTCTCATAGTTACCAAAGGCCTGCTCTCTCTCTGGACTCACAAAAGTGCACCTTAGCTCCAGTGCGTAACCTACTCTCACTAATGCTAATGCTACATGACCTTTTCACTAAACACTATTATCTGCTTGAGAGTGGACATGTTGGCAGCAGGCGTCAGCTGTGAGCCAACCCAGGAACAGCTCAACCCTTTGGATCAAACTCACTACTTCACTCAGCCATTATTAAAAGTGCAGCACAGACAGTTAACAGTGTTTCTCATATAAACTAGTAGTGTTTGACTATAGGACTTTTGTTTGTGATTAAAGTCAGGAGTCTACCCTTTCACTCAAACTACTACTTTTATTGGTTTAGACCCCTGTGCTAAGTCATATCAGGCACTTTGAATAAGGTTAATTTTCAGCTTTTATGAAACTGTGTGGGTTATGTGGTTGCCTTTGCTCCAACAGCCTAAGGAACTAAGGATGGAAATTGGCTTTGGGTACAATTTTGCATATTTTTTTTTTATTTTGTGTTGTCTTGTTTTTAACATTGTCCCTTTAACACATTCAAGTACATATTTAGAAAATGTTTATGTGGTTATCTTTGCCTGGGATCCAGAATACACACTACACTTCAGTACTTTACAAAGATGTGAGTCTGGTCACCATTGGATCTCCCTGTTTTCAAATAGGCACAACAGCAAACTTGGGGACCGGACTGACATTGCTCTGTAAAACAAATGCAGAGATATCGTTCTGGATTTGCCAGGCAATGATATTTCTGCTTTAGGTTTTTGAAAGTTAATTTTGTCTTCTTTTTTAATTATCACTTTTCTTTTTGAAGACAATAGAGTAGGCGATGTATTTGCATTGTTGACATGTTTGTGTTACTTCCTGTTAGCATGTTCAGCCTGACGGAACCGGCAGGTCACTCAGACTAAACACGTCCCCTGTGGCCGGTCCTTGGAGAAGGGTGTCATAGGTGTGTGAGAGGAGGATTTTCCATCATCACAGTTGATGGTGTCTGTGCCTTGCTTCCCGATTTCAGTTCTTGTTGTTTGAACTGTTGATTCAATGACCTGTGCCCCATCTCAGTTCATGAGGTTATTTCGCCAGGTTGACAACGCCTACAAGAAGTAGCAATAGCTGATATATGACACGTTCTGAGTATGGCTCACATCTAGCAGCCCAAACATATCAACAAGATAAATAGGACCAAAGTTGATAATCCTGCTTTAGGGTTATTGGGTCAGTGACATATTGTATTTTCAATATTATTTTGCATCCCATTTTTTCTCTGATGCAAACAAAATGTGTTTATTTGGTCTACTGCTGCTCCAATGCAGATTTGAAATTAAACTCTCTTTCTCCCTGTTACAAAGCCAATACAAAGTCCTTGACCAAATTCATGAGCGTTCCTCCCCAAAACACATCTTGTATTCCACACTTGAGCTCCAGCACTGGGGATTAGTCATTGTGGCGTGTTGTTAGTGAACGTGCCGGCCTTGAGTGAGTCGGCGGCAGATAAAGTTCAGTGTGGCCCAGATGCTTCCCGTTTGAGTGCAGTGACAGCAGTAATCCAGCGTAAAACCACTGCTTATGACTAAGCGGGGGGCTGAGCACACACACAGAGACACACACATATACAGGTGAGACTTCCTTGAGGAGGTCTGTGTTCTCCTCAGCCAGGAAAGGACTGGGCTGAAGAAGAAGAATCATTAGTTTCTTCATCACTCATGGCTCTGTTCCACCTGCTGATCTCATGAGGCGTGGATGCCTTCTTCAGAATATACTAATTTATGTATTTAAAGTCCATACAGCTTCACTGGCCTTTGCTGAATGTAATTCGGAGAAAAGCACAGACATCGTTTCCTCCACAAATGTCCCTCACCTTTAAACAGATTTTCGTCCTACTTAGAGCGGTAGAACTTCTTCAGAACAATTTCTTATGTGAATGTGATAAAGAAACAAACCAAAACATGCACCTGAGCCACTAAGCAACATGCCCACTAAAAGAGCAAAAACCGTCTTATAGATTGGGACAACGCTAAGGTCATAGGCACAGATCAGGAAACTAATCTACCAGACCCTAAATGAGGGGACTTACCAACTCTCTCACACTTGGGGGAGTTTGAGTGTAGCCCAACTAACAAAGTTTGGGCGTAGGTCCATGTACCGTAGCTACCAATATCAGACTTGTACTTCACACATTATAAATCCCACTACCAGTGTAAGGGAGGTCATGCTTCTGTCTGTGCACATGGGAGGTAGACTCAGCTCAGTGACATCATTATCAGTAAACAATGGAACCGGACAGTGGGTGTTACCCTATTTCCAAGATCCTCGGCTTGTGAATTAGTTCGTTGGAATCCTTACCATCAGAGCTCTGCCAGCTGGTGTTCCAATTCCCACAAAGCCCTCACGTCCTCTGTGCTTGACTTCTCTGTTTTACTCATTTACCCAGCATGCACCTGTCGACTCTTTACCACATTGGAGAGCTGCAAATTGCCCACAGTGCACTGCAACTTTCATGATTTATGAACTTGATTTAAGCAGTCAAATGCATTTTAATAAAAATAAAAGTTGTGCCACAATAAAAAGAACTAAACATAACAGATATCAGATTGAATGATTTCATGTCAGGACAAATGCAGCAAATTGGGCAAAATATTTTTAAGAAAGGGGTTGACGCTAAAATGAAAAATAGACTTTGCGTATGTTTCTTTATTCAGGCTAAATAACTTGATAACAGATGATTCACTATTCATGTGTCTGAATGACTGTCGACACATGAAGACATTTCTGAGTACTTTTCATTTGAGTTTTATAAAAACTGTGTGTTCTATCACATTTGACTTGGTCACGTGACACGGTGCTGTCGCTCCCTCTACATCCTGTTCCACCAGCGCTCCGAGTGGTGTGAGCAGGACACTTGGCTCTGCTATGGAGGAGCCAACTCCAGAGGAGTGCTACAAAGTGCTCTTCGGAGGAAGGATCTTTGGAATTGAGAAGCACCCAGTGACACCTTTGGTCAGCCTGACACTATCCTCTGTATCACACTGACCTCTTCCTATCTCCAACTTCTCTGCACTATTTGTACCACGCTGTAACTAGTTATCAGATGTTTTATGAATTAATATTTCATAGCCATTTTCGTGTCATAGACTATTTAGCATGTTAGCAGAGTCTTATCGGCGGTCGTTTGTGTTGGCAGTAGTAGCTGCAGACTGTGGACAGAGTGACCGAACATTGTGTGACGTTCAAGGCACATGGGAGATTTTGGCGCCCAGGCTGTTGAAGGTGGTGGGGCGTGGCTGCCCTTAAAACATGTAAACTGTGTGATAAGGATGACAGTTGGACTGCAGAGTGGCCCTGTCCCAGAACCAGGACTGGGCTTGTGAAGCAGCGCAGAGGAGCCAGGCATAGAGCAGGAGAAGGCGGAACATGAGGGGGAGGACTACATGCTTCCATTGGGCTTAGATAAACTCATGAATTTGAATAGACAGTTTTTATTTATTTATTCTAAACACATATTATATTGCGATTTAGTCACTAGAGGCCCAGGACCTTTGTGATTTTGTCTACACAATCAGGAACTAATATGTGTATATATATATATATATATATATATATATATATATATATATATATATATATATATATATATATATATATATATATATATATATATATATATATATATATATATATATATATATATATATATTTATTTATTTATTTATTTATTTTTTTTTTTTTTTTTTTAATGAGACAGCAAAACAAATAATCAAATTTGGTGCATTATTTAAAGAGATAACATGCAACTTTCTGGAGGTGAAAAGTCAACTGCATAATTCCAAGAAAGTAGAAAGTTAAAATCATACTTCATGGAGATAGTGTTAGAAACGCAAGCCTGCTCACAGTAAGGATGCATGTTTCCAGTGCAAAAAAAACACCACAAAAATGAAAAAAAATGGCTTTCTATTTTTTGGCAAAAAAGTTACATATTATCACTTTAATATTTTGTCCTTCCAATGACACTAACTTAAAATTGTTTAAAATCCGACTTTACTTCCAAATATTATTCTAACTTGAGTAACATTTTCCCCAAATTTTCCTCTTACTTGAGTAATTTCTTAGACCATTATTTTGTTACTTTGAAATAATATCAATATTACAATTTTTGTCTCTCTGGTAACTACCAAAGAGTTGTGAAATCTGTTTCTAATCCTTTACCTGTACCTATTACATCCAGACCTTAGTTGTGTCACTCTGCATTCCTCTGCCTCCTTAAATCACCAAAGTGCCTCTCTGACTGAATTATCCTGTCTGCACCATGGCTCGGTTTGTGTTTTCTCCTGTCCACTCCCCCTGCTCCCTCTGCTCCCCCTGCTCCCTCTGCTCCTGCTGAAGTTAATGTAAATGGAAAGACAAAACATTAAATAATGCCCAAAACCTGGTGTTTTCAAAGATAAAAATTAGAATAAAAAAAAAGTCATATCTGAAAGTAATTTCATGATACTAAAATTTCAAACTTGTCTTCAATACTAAGGAATAGACTTGATATGCAGTCCCGATTTTGATACCACAATGATGATGATGATGATGAATAATAATACTAATAATAATATAATAATAATAATAATAATAATAATAATAATAATACTTTATGAATGTGATTTGCAACTTTAGATGATAGTACTTTCTTTTATATTACCATGTGGCTTTATACCTGTGTAAATCCTCAGTCATCCAGGTAGGTTCCATAGTGGTCCATGCAGTGACGTGCGGTCAGGTGAGGCAGGTGAGGCACTGCCTCATCTGTCATCACAGAGAAAAAATACATGAAATGGTTATATTTATCCAATGATTTGTACTATGAAGTTATTTTCTATTTAACTTTGCAATTTTATTCTTTTTTTACTCAAAATTGCTGATTTTTTACATTTACCGTTGAAATCCTGAGAAGAGACAGGCGGTGAGGCACGGACGGCTGGTGCCTCACCGCACGTCTCTTCTCAGGATTTCACTGACTGACTGTGTTGTACCTCCGCAGTGACAGCTGCTGCTTTAAGCGGCTGTGAAAAGGCGCCGGGTGAGGCACGCAGTTACCCTGCCTCATGCTAGGGGGCACTGCGATTCTTGTAACTCACACAGAATAGGGGCCGCAAACTACAGTTTAGAGTTAGCAAGTCAACTTTAGCAATCTGTTAACTTTTTTCAATATGTCTGGTCCTACTTTTTAAATGGAGGAAGATTACATATTAAAGCTCAAGCAGTTTTTTAAACTGGACTTTTGGACGAAGCAGGAGGTTATAATTAAAGGAAGACCAAGGCTAAAGGAGTTAAATGGTGTACTTCAGACTACGGGACGAAAGACTCGTTCTTTTCAAACAGAGTGATACGAAATGGTAAGAAATTTCAATCCACTGAAAATTGGGGAACCAGAATAAGGATTAAAAAAAAAAAAAAAAAAAAAAACAGCTTGCTTTTTATTTCATACTATTAGAGCTATTTCATACGGAATTTGGAACCTTTATTTTGAAATTATTTTTTTATTCTGGCCCCAAATCACTTACTGGGAGAGAAATTGACCCGGGGCCAAATGTACTGACACCTGGTTTACATGTTTGTAAATCTGATTGTGATGACATCAGTGCCTCACCAGCCACGAACCTCACAGCACGTCACTGGGTCCATGGGTGTATACTAGTCTATGTGGTCTTATACTTGTTCTTATACAGCTCAAGATCATTCTAAAGCTATTCTGGAAAGGTTCATTTTTGTACTGTGAATGTGACTATTTAGCATTGATATCTGCTCAAATGAGCATCTAGTTTTGAAACTTGTTTTAATTTTGATTAGTATCTGTTTTATTTTTGTTTGTTTTTTTTTTTTTTCCTTTTGACAACCCTTCAAAAAACACATATGTTCAAATCATTTCATATTGTCAACATAAAGCTTTTGTCACTTGTAGATTTACCAGGGGAAGGCAAACCAAAACCTTTACGCACATAAGAGTACAGTTACTATAATACTCAAGTAGTAAAAGTACTGTGTTATGGTAAGTAAATGAGTACTTGCCAACCTTTGCGACAGGATCAGTGATGTATAGACTTGCCCACAGCTCTTAGTGTTGTTAGCTGAACAAACAGCCTCCACAGGGCCTTATCTCATTCGCTTTCCATCAGCACGTTTAGCAGAGGTGTGCTGGGGTCAAGACATACAGTCCTCCATGCCCCTCCAACACCCCTGCAACAACACTGGATTCTAGCCCACACGGAGTCCCTGGGCTGGGGGAGTGTGGCTTTTGGTGCACCCATGTTGTTTCAGCTTTGTGAATGGGGCATCGAAGAAAGGAGTGCTTGTGTGATGCCAGCAGCTATCAGGGGAATGATAATAAAGCGCATAACATAGGTGATCGCTGCTTAGGCGATAACTCCTCCCGGGCAGGCGGCATATGTCAGTGAACCCGGCATCCAGCGGGGAGAAGATAGCATGTAAGGTTGCAGCATGTTTGGTTTGAACACAGAGCGCGACGCAATGTCACTGCTGGTGAATGCTACGTGGCGGGTAGGGGTGATAAGGCCGCACCCCCGGACACGTGCACGCTTACCCACATGTGCACGCTCACACAGATAAACACATATAGGGGTCTATAATTAGCACTGTGTCCTATGGGTCAAGTGGAGTGCAGATACCAGAGCAGTGGTCACAGACTGGCTTGACTCTGGGCTGGGAGTAAAAACCAGAAGTGAGTAGAGTAGTAAAAAATTGTTCTCATGTAAGAGTAACGTCACTTCAAAATAATATTACTCAAATAGAAGTAGAGAGTAGTGGTCCAAGACATTATTCAAGTAAGAATAAAAAGTATTGTGGAAAAAACTAACTATCAGGATCTAACATTTGATTTATAATTTGTAAGTTGATGTAATTTGAAGGACAACACATTAAATATTGCAAAAATCTGGCATTTTCAAAGTGTTGTAAAAGTTGTAAAAGATGTCCTCATTTACAATAAGTAAACTGGGACGTTCTTGTTGTGGGGTGAGCGTGCTAACTATTTGGGGAGCAAAAGAAGGGGAGATGTCAAAATCAAAACTGAAACTTATAAAACATTTTAACTATGTTATTTTTGGCAAATGTAACATTTTCAGACAATAAAAGGTAACATGGTGATCTAAATATGTTATGTGTTAGCAGTAAGTAAAACACCCGCTCTTTAGCTTTTCAGTGCAAAAGTAAGGGTGAATCTTTGAGGTGTTTTTTTTTTTTTTTTTTTTTGGCATCATTTAAACTTTTGACCTATGCAGCTTTCTCACTGATTATGTCATGTTAACTACACTCCAAAACTTAAGTTGCCCTCAACACTAGCCTTATTTATGTTTTGGTATGAGCCGTAGTCTTGCCCAGATTCTACCTCTGAGTGATTCATGGTGTTCCATATACTATGTAATGTTTTAGCGTTCAGATGAAAGTTAGCTTGGCGCAGTGGTCCTATGCTTTCATCTCTTAGTCATAGGCACAGTATAACACATGAGAGCATGAGGCACCATGTTTCTGATATGACAATTGGACAATACACTGTGGGGTTTTGATTAGTTGATCTTGGACTAACCCTGAGCAATAAGCACTTTCTAACATATAAGCCCTAACGAAATTCATGGTGGACTTAAGACATGTCTTCCCGATGGATTAGTCAACTAAAAAGGGGACAAAAACTCATAACTATTATGTATCTCTATGTATCTGACCTAAACTACACTAACAAGACTATACCTGTATGGGAGTTCATACAAAAACTACTATGTATTCAGAAAAAAGTACTAAGAAACAATGTATTTATATAAAGACATTGTGAATCATCTCACTCACTTCTTCTTTCTGCTATTGTTCCATATAAATCTTTATAATTTAGATAAAACAATTAATTGATGAATACAGATTTTGGTTGACTATGACACCATTGACCGGTTAATCGACTAAATGACAAAAAGCCTACAGCCCTAATATCTGCAGTCTATCTTAGGGGGACTATGTAATATTTCTAGTAAGGTGCTGCCACCCGCTTGTCGTAGCTTTGTCTAGAATGTTTCCATATTATGGCCATTAAATCTGTCTTGCATTTATTCAATTACAGATGGTTTTATTGCTAAAATACTTCGAATATGTATTCTAACTGTGTGCAGTCTCACCTCTCCACAGACCTGAGCTTGGTATAACCTGGTTATATAGGGGGTATTTTACTTCTATAGAATTTTAATTACTAACACATAACATATTTAGATTACCATGTTACCTGTTATATTCATGCTGTATTCACCAAAGAGAAAGGTATTGTTTTCACTTTTGTTTTTGAAAGCAAGTCTTCTCCTCTTTTTGCTCCCCACGTTAAGTCCCTCCCCCTTGAGAGCGCTCTCACAACACAGATAGCATGCATCCCACTAATTAAACTACTGCACATCACATCAGGTTTGTTAAGTTGTTGTGTTTTACATTGTGAGTGTTACCATGTGCTACCATGTAAATCAGTGCAGTTGAATGCCTCTCCTAGATTGCACCTAATCTGACTATGCTATTACATGTAGTGGGCATCCGAGGCTTCTCCAGATGTGTCATTTGGATCTTTGAGATTCCATTCACAACACCTTAATTCCCCCTGGGTCAGTTTCCGTGTTTATATGCGTTTTGATAAATTGGTTTCATATTAGACTGGGCCAGTTTCTCCTTCGAGGTCTGGTTTCTCGTTGTGCATGTAAATGTAGTGAATGTTGTGGCTGGGACACGGGACAGTGGAGACAGTATGTGTATGTGTAACTGCTATGTAGGAGTCTTTTTGTCTCTCAGCAGCCCACATGTCCCAAGCACAAGTGAAGGTGACCCAGCCAGAGTCCAGTCCAGATCTGGGACCCCAGCCAACCCCACGGGGGAGGGTCCATATGAGCCGACGTGGAAGTGTACAGAGAGACACCATTTAAAGGGCACGCAGATAGCTATGTGACAATGAAGTATTTGATATAGTAGTACAGGGGTGGAGCATGAAGAAGAGAGAGAAGGAGGGTGTGGAAAGAAAGGAGAGAGAGTTGTGAGAGGAGAGAGGGATGAGAGGCGAGAAAGACAGAGAAGGAAGAAAGAAGGGGGAGTTAAAAGAGAACAAATGGAGTGAGAGATACAATAATATATGAAATGGAGCATGAAGGGAGAGAGATTGAAAAGAGAAAATGAAAGGAGACAGAAAGAGGGAGGAGAGATGATGTCCAACTTGTACAACTTTGTTCTTTCTCGCCGTACTTTTTTCTTCGTTACTCTTTCAGCTCTCTCTCTCTGTCTGTCTGTCTCTCACTTCTCTGTCTTTCACTTTTCTCTATCTAGACTCCCACTTCCCATCTCCATTGCTTCTCTTGGTCTCTCTTTTTCATTTTGTCTTCCTCTGTCCCTTCTAATTAGCCACTCCTCTCTCTGTCCCTCTCCCTTCATCTCTTTTATATTCTGTATTTTCCATCTCTGTTTTGTGTGTCTTTCTCTCCACTCGTCTCCCTCTCTGCCGCTCTCTCCACTCTAGTTCCTGTCTTTTTGTTCATTCTGTCTTGTTTCTCTGTCCTTCTCTCTTTCTACATTCTACCCTCTCTTTTTTGCCTCTCTCTTCGAGCTCTTCTCTCTTTTTTTCTGTCTCTCCCTCTCCTTCTCATCTCTCTCTCCACTCTACTCTCTCTTGTTCCTTCTCTCTTGTTTCTCTCAATCCCTCTCTCTCTTTTTCTGTATTTCTCTGTCCATTTCATTTCTCTTTTTCCTCTCTCTCTCTCTCTCTCTATCACTCTCCACTCCCTCTCTCTTTGGCTCTCCTGTTGTTTCTCTCTTTTCTCTCTCTCGCGTTGTCCCCCCGCTTTCATCTCTCTCCCTCCTTTCCCTGTCTTTCTTTCTTTCTTTCTTTCTGTCTGTCTCTCTCTTTCTCTCTATTGCGCCCTCGCTCTGCACTGTTGCCGTGAGAACTCTCTGATATACTATGATAAGGCTGATTGGCTGCCGATAAGAGCCAATCAAAGTGCCTGAACTAACCCGACATTGCCGGGACGCGCAGAGCCAGATCCAAATGAAAAATGATAGCTTACCAAAACACAACTTCAACCTCTCCTCAACAGTGAAGCGGAGGCGCACTAAAATAGACCATTATGAAGGAATGATTCAGAGCACAGCCGGCCAAGTCTTAAAGTGCATACGACAGATTAGACTACTCATAAAATAAATATCTATATGAAAAAATCTTAACTATTTTTTTTTTTTCTAGTTTAGTTCATAATCTACTTCCTGGTTGGACATGCAGATTTGACATAGATGTAATTCCATAACCTGTGTTCCATAACCATGTTACTTAGTTGTCTGGGATTCAAGAATACCCACTTCTCAAATACTTTACGAAAGTATGAGTCTGATTACCAGTGAATCTCCCCGAGTTCAGATGAAAAAAGCTTATAATGAAAAAAGAAAGGAAAATATCTCAAGGAACTGTAAAAACCGTGGCAGATTTACTGACTAACTGGACAAACACCCAACCAACTGAGCTACTGACATTCGCCCCGACAGTAGCTCAGTTGGTTGGGTGTTTGTCCACTGATCCGAAGGTTGGCACATAAACTCATACATAAACATCATTGGTTGAGTGGTTAGATCCACTGACTTGAAGGTTGGTGGTGCAATTCCAACCCTCACAGATGAATGCTGCCATTGTGTCCTTGGGCAAGACCCTTAACCCACCTCGCCCCCCAGTGTCTGTGTACACTGGTGTGTGAATGGGTGACTGGTTGTTCCTAGCTGTAAAGCACTTTGCCTGCCTGCCTTGAAAGGTAGAAAAGCGCTATAAAAACCAAAGATTTCTGTAGAATCAATGAGTTAAGCAGTAACTCAAATTTGTTCAAAATGAAGAGTGACCAATGAGCTCTTATGTTTCATATGCGCCACATACTAAAATTAACAAATCTAATTGCACTAACATGTTGGCTCAAGATTAGAGACTGTATATATAAATGGACATAACAAACCTGCTAGCCGTGAGCATGGATGCACATCTGGCTCCATCGACTTCTACATGATCCTGCGGATAGATATGACCATTAATAAGAGACCAATGATTTGCCCTCTTTGCCGAGACTGCTCCCACCAGTGTCCCACCAGTGTTAGCAACAGCAACAATTGACAGCATTGTTATCTTCAACACTCTTGTTACTGATTAGCCCTCTGATTGCTGTGCTACTTGTGGTCGGAATTCCAAATATGGACCTCGGCTCCAAATTTGCCCCTATAACTGTTAGCCTCGATGTGCATCGTTTGGCTGGAGAAAAATGCTATGGTGACATCACACTGACTTAGTCCACTTATTTATGCAGTCTATGGATGCAGTGGAGGGTGTGGTGGCCAGACTGATATCCCTCTGTATAAAAAAAATACAGAGAGATATCAGAGAAATCACCTAATCCTTATATCTGAAACAATATTATTTTTACTTTTGCACACTTTTGTGTTTTCCATTAAATGAGTAAATAGCTTTAGTTACTAAATATGAAATACCTGACATGGGACATTTTAAGTAGAAAACATGTAAATTCTTATATTTCAGTCAAAAAAGTATGCCTCAGTGCTGTTTATTAAACAATACCTGCCAATGCTGTTACACCATTAATCCATAATTGTCAGTGCTGTTACACCATTGGATGCAATCTGTCAGCTCTATTACACCATTTGTCCACAACTGTCAGCTCCATTACACCATTGGTCCATAATTGTCAGTGTTTTTACACCACTGGTCTAAAATTCTCAGCTGTTACACCATTGTTCTCTAACTGTGAATGTTGTTACACCATTGGTCCAAAACTGCCAGCTCTGTTACACCATTAGACCATAACTGTCATTGCTGTTATGTGTTGTAGTGTTGTTACAACATTGGTCTAAAATCTAAAATTCTTAGCCCTGTTATACGATTGGCCTATAACTGTTAGTGTTGTTATACCATTGGTTCAAATCTGTCAGCTCTGTTACACCAGAGGTACATAGCTGTCAGGGCTGTTACACCATTGGTCAAAAACTGCCAGCTCTGTTACACAATTGATCCCTAATTGTCAGTGCTGTTACACCATTGGTTCAAAACTCTCAGCTCTGTTACACCATTTGTCCAAAACTGTCACTGTTGTTACATCATTGATTCAAATCTGTAAGCTCTGTTACACTATTAGTTCATAACTGTCAGTGCTGTTACACCATTGATCCCTATTTGTTAGTGCTGTTACACCATTGATCCATAACTGTCAGCTCTGTTACACTATTAGTCCAAAACTGTCAGTGCTGTTACACCGTAGGTTCATAATTATCAGCTCTATTACACCATTGGTCCATAACTATCAGTGCACTACTGGTCCATAAATGTGAGTGCGTTCACACCATTGGGCCAAAATGGTCACTGCTGTTGCATCACTGGTCCACAACTGCCAGCTCTGTTACACCATTGGTAAATAACTAAGTGCTGCTACACCATTGGTCCAAAACCGCCAGCTCCATTACACCATTGATCCATAACTGTCAGCTCTGTTACACCATTGGTCCACCACTGGACTAATTGAATGGAGCAATAGTTCACTATACACTGACATTTTTGGTTAAAGTCACAGTATGTAACTTTTTAGCCCATAAAATTCTAAAATATAAGTAGTTCATATGTAAGTTTAATCTATTTTGATTATGGTCAGTAGTGATGACAGAGGTATTCCTTTTTAACCTTCTATTACTCTGACTCTTGCATGGCATGCTTTATTAATTTATCTTTGTTATTTGGGATGATTGGGACCTGATGAGTGTAAAAACAAAGAATTTTCTTTTTACATTATGAGAAAAATGATCTCTTCATATGAGGACAGTCATTCTATGTTTTAGTCATTTTGATAGAATAGAGAATAGAAATAGATAGAATAGAATCATAATAGAGTCACATTTGAATAATGATTTGCAAAAATTATTAAGTGCCTGAGAAACAACGATTGTGCCTTGGAACAATGTGTCTTATTTGAGGTGCTGCTAACAGGTGCAGGAAGACCTTTAACAAAGTACATCTTGAATCTAAACTATAATGTGTTATACTCTTCTGTCACCAGTAAGTGGCAGGACAATGACCTCATATGTGGACACCAAAACCATTTAGAGAAAAAATAAAAAGTACTGTGGCCTAGACAACCCAAAATGTGTTGTCCACATATATGTATGTCAGGTCCTAGGAGATTAAAATGCACAGCTACTTCTGTATTTTTGTCCTTTTTGTTTGATTGTTTGTTTGTTTTTTTCCCCACAAACTGCCACTTAACTGATGTAAATCTATGAGAAATATTTACTACAGGTACTATCCCACCAAACCAAGTCAGGATAAAAAAAATATATGTCATATGCACTTGTGTTGTAATAAATGTACTATGTCCTAAATTTCAAACTCGAATGATTGTAAGGAATAGACTTGACATTCAATATCAATTCTGATACCACAACAGAACAACAGAATGTCATTTTCAACAGTAGTACTTTATTTTATATTACCATGTGGCCTTGTATCTGTGTGTAGTTTCAATACTAGTTGTATCATCATCATATGACAATCTGAATATAATGCCCAAGCTGTTCTATTGTGGTGTCCATGTTCTGAATGTTGAGAATGGGAGTAGCCCATGGGAGGGCTGTGAAGCACTTGTTTGTAGACATGTACACAGGATATGGGTGCGGGGTCCTGGGTGCACCAGTCCACGGGACGTCTGTCTCAATGGGCAGCAGCTGGCTCCTGTCACATTCAGGCAACAGCTCACATCTGGCACCAAAATAACCCCAGTTTAGAGTCTGCACAAGGATTCCAAGGCACACTACATGTATGTCTTCATCAGCTTCATTGAGCAAAGATCATGGTTTTATTTTATACTATTGGCAAGAATACTGGACGACAGAATACTGGACTTTACTACTACTACTACTACTACTACTACTACTACTACTACTACTACTACTACTACTACTACTACTACTACCACTACTACTACTACTACTACTACTACTACTACTACTACTACTACTACTACTACTACTACTACTACTACTACTACTACTACTACTACTACTACTTTTAAAGACACTGAAAACAAACATGAAAAATTTAAAGGAATTAATTTGAAACATCTTCTGTAGTTCACTTAACCTACCTAAATGTAAGAAAGCATGTGATGTTTTCGTGTGTGTGTGTGTGTGTGTGTTGGATTTCTTATTTCCTACAAATATACAATACAAATATAAGCCCTCTTAAGCCCCTTGAAGTGAAATTGTTGATTTTGTGACCCAGATAATACATTGGTGAAATGAATTACCATACATAATAATGTGAGCAGCTTCAGGGTGATAAAAAAGTAGGGTCATTGCCGTTGTGGATGATGATGTTAACAATGCAAAACTCAACATTTTATCTTTTGAAAGGGAAAAAGTACTTACAATTTTGGATATAACGGGAAGTAGAAAACCATGAATAGGATATTGTTGTGTCTAAATTCCTGCCAAATTGTCCTCAAACTTAAGTTGTCCCAGTGGCAAAATTTCAAACTTGATTTTGATATTGAGGAAAAGACCCAGTGCATTATACTAATTTTGGCTTTTATAATCAAAACAGTCTTTCATAGAAGAAACGATAAATTTGAACACAAAATAATAGTTGTGTCTTCTATTATAAAACTATTCGGGAAATGTCAATTTTTTGTCATTTTAATGTAATATTGTAATTTTTGTATTAATTCCTTATTAAATGAGTATCTGGATAGTGATTTTTTGACAAGACTAGTATCAACACAAATTACTTCACTGTGTGAAATGTACCACAGCGTAATGTAGTGCTGGTATGAAAAAAAATCTATATCATGATACCCCAACTTATAATTATTACATTACCATGAAATAATAACTTTTATTTTATTTATTTATTTATGTTATACTTTTTATAAAATAAATAAATAAAACCATGTTTGTTTTTTTTTTGTTTTTTTTTTTTTGTTTTGTTTTTTTGTTTTGTTCTTTTTGTTTTTTGTTTTTTTTTGTTGTTTTTTTTTTTGCTCTGAAAAACAAGTGTCCTTACAGTGAGCGGGTTTGCAGCTCCACAAACCTGACCGTTATTTGGTCTAGGGGAGGGTATTCCTGCTTGTTACCATGGAAATGTTGTTCAACCAGTATGGCATAAAACATTTTTGTCTGGTATGGTTTTAACTTTCTTTTTCCATGGAATCATGCAGGTGACTTGCCACCTCTAGAAAGTTACACACAGTACATTCAATATATTTTCCTATTGTGTGGCCTACTTAATTAAAACCACTATAAATCCTGATAAAAATTTGCTGACGTTTCAGTTATGTTTTGATCCGTTTCAGCAAAATCCCATCTGCTCCCCCAAATGAGACAAAACACAGTCACTTTTTGATCTAACTGTCTGCGACGGCGTCCAATAAACACGCATGGAGCTATGCGGAGAGTTATAGCATCAGACAGTGTTGTGGCTCTGAAATGTGCATATGTTACATGAACATAAAGTAGTGACTGTATACACTCCACTGTGGCTGTCAGGCTGCACATGCACGCTCCACCACGCTCCGCTTCAGATGGGAACTGTCATGTCTGCTGACACCGGGCCCAATTAAAGGGGAGGATTAGTCTAGGGCTGGGTGACCTCTGTAGGAATCTGTGTGTACACTGTCAGGCCCGGACGCATCCCTTTAAGCACTTTCACCTGCTAATTAGCCCACGGCCAAAGGAGTGTGTGTGTGAGCGTGTGTGAGTGTTTGTGTGTGTAAATAGCGCGGTGAATGTCAGCAGTAGATTGGTGACCACAAGGAGCACAGAGTAAATATTTGAATGAGACAGAGATGGGGCGTTGGAGCAGGAGCCAGAGCAGATACTGCAGAGCATGGTGAGGGACTGACTTAAAATTGTTCAAATAATTGCTGTAATGTTCTTCTTCATGAAAAATTAAAGAGACAGAGGTATTTTACTTATATGTAGTATTAACGTGTAACATATTTAAATCATCATGTTACCATATATTGTTTTGAAAATGCTGTATTTGCCAAAAACAACATATTAACATGTTTTATAAGTTTAACTTTCATTTTTGAAGATCCCTTTGCTCCCTGTGTTAAGTCACTCCCCCGTCAGAGCGCTCACAATCAGCATGTATCCCGCTAATGAAACAACTCCAAATGCCATCAGATTTGTGAAGTTGTTGTGTACAGTTTTGTGTCAGGTATTTGTATAATTATGGAGAATTGGTGATGTATGCTTGTGGGCTGAGCATTACACAGAATCTTACAGCTAACCGCAAAGAGGGTTTGAAGAGGGCCTGGGAGAGATCGCTAAAACCTGCATGGATGACATCTAAAATCTTTTCAGGCATGCTTTTGATGAGGGAATGACATTTTAACATGGTAAAAAGCTCCAAACTTTTTTCTTTTTCTGAATATTCTTTCTTTTCTTCTGAAGAGATGGTCCTAAAGTCCAAAATTGCTATGAATTTGGGGACATATAAAGTTCACTCCTGGTACAACTGATGAGAAAGTCCGTGGCATGTAAACCCATACATGAAAATCAGGTGGATGGCACATTTACCGCTGACCCAGAGGAAATCAACAGTACATTTTCTATGATTTTATAAATTGCTGTATTCATCTGAATCTAATTATAACATAGAGGAACTGCATAGTTTTGTCACTGATTTTGAGGTTCCCCAAATTCACAGCAACAATGTTAAAAAAAAAAAAAAAAACCTGTTAAAGAGGTTAAAGATGCTGTTTTGACATGCAGGGTGGCGAAAATCCAGGTAAAGATGTACCGAAATTTTATTAAAAGCTCTCAGATAAATCCCTTCTCTTACGTATGTACAATACCTATAGTAATGTTATACAACCACCAACATTACGTCAAGCTCAAATATCTCTACTACTTAAGAAAAACAAAAATCCACAACACTGCACATCTTATCACCCTATTTCACTTTTAAATGTTGATGTTAAAATCATGGCTGAGATCCTTGCTACACGTTTAGAAACAGTAATGCCTGAGATTATCTCTCCCAACCAGACTGGTTTCATTAAAAACAGATTCCCCTTTTTCAACTTAAGACGCCTGTTCAGTATTATATATAAGTGTTATAATCCCTAGGTCCCCGAGATGGTTATCCATGGACACAGAAAAAGCCTTTGACAGGGTGGAATGGAAGTATTTATTAAACACTGTTCAAAAATTCTGGTTTGGAAAAAAAATCATCCAGTGGGTCATACTCCAGACAATTTACAGTACACAGAGGAACTAAACAGGACTGCCCTCTCTCAGTTCTTCTTTTTGCTTTAGCAATTAAGCCACTCTCTCTAGCCTCACGGCGCAACTACTGTTATTCATCTCAGACCCTGACACCAGTCTACCACAGGTATTTAACATTTTAAACAAATTCCAGAAATGTTCCGGATATAAACTAAATCTTGAAAAAAGTGAGTTATTCCCGCATATGAAACACTGCAGCATGCAATTATCCACTAATCTCACTCCCCTTCAAGACAGCATCTGTTTATCTAGACATTACTGTTACTAAAAATGCTCTGATCTCTTCTCCACCAATCTACAACTCCTATTAGAAGAGACAAAATTCAACCTGAAGTCCTGGTCTTCTCGTCCTTTACCAGTAGCAGTCGCATCAAGTCTACACAAATTCATATATTAACAAAATTCATATATCTAATTAAATGTTTGCCTGTTTTCATCCCTAAATCATTCTTCATCAGATTAAACAGTATCATTACAACTTTTATTTAGAATGGTAAGCCCCATCGGATATCATGGGCCACACTGCAACAGCCTAAGAAGATGGGAGAAAGGACTGCTCCAAATTTATTATGGTCAAAGGATCACAGCTTGAAGCATTGTTCAGTAGCCCCTCATCCCTGCCCGCCTTGTCCTCTCCAATACACCTCCAATATAATCTCTTGTAATGTGTATGTACATTCAAAGTCTGGAACCAATTTAAACATCATTTTAATCCATATCTTTAAAACCCCCCATCCAATCAAATCATCTGTTCAAACCTTCTTTACTAGATAAAACTTTCTGTGACTGGAATGATAAAAGCATTAAAACACTTGCTGATCATCAAAAAGTAGAGTGTCAAATTGACTCTCACAGGATCAGTTTTAACACTTTCTTAGGGTTTATATCCGTCCAATCTAGTTTATAGTTAATTTACACTGGACCTGAGTGCCTGTTTAACACTGAAATCAAGAGTTATCAAAATTTTGAGAGTAAATAAATAATAATAATAATAATTATACTGATTTAGCTAAGCAACACACAGAGGTATATTGTTTTTCCACTTAATTTTAGTTAATTTAACATTTTGGGGAATAGTAAATTAATAAAGCATACTGTCAAAGAAAAAAAAAAAAAAAAAAAAAAAAGTGCATTTCAATGTTTATTTGTTCTTGAAAATATGCACACACCTTCATCTGAAACCTTGATGGAATTTTTAATTTCAAAAGTTTTAGGTTTAGATGTTTAAGCCCAGAAAAATTACATTTCTCACATCAAAACACTCTGAAAGCATGGTAATGGTCATCAGCAGAGTATGTTAACAGTGTGGAGGATAAAAATAAAATGCAGTCCTCAACTGGTAGCGGCATCGAGAATTTAAAAAAAAAACACTGGCATATTTCCTTCAATTGCAATCCAAATCATAAGCCCTTTAAATTCAGTACCATCTATTCAAACCCAGCTGGTTGAACATTTGTTCTGACATTTCAAGTAACTGACGAGCACATCATTCATGTTGTTATGATCAAAGGATTTAATAGGTCCATACTCTTTTGTTTAAGTGAAAATTTCTCACAATAATAATACGCAATAGCCATTTGTTTTTAGCAAGTGATTTGGTTATGTTTTTGAAGTTTTAAAAGAAATATTTTAGCAATTTGTTCTTAGCTTCATATCTTATTGACCACAGTGGACCAATTTTCCTTATTACAGAAGGGTAGTGGATCATGTCAGCAATCAGATGCTTTAAATATACAGTCATGCCCAGAGTGAGTGAAGGTGAAAAAAACAACGTTCATTATTTGTAATAACAACAACAACAAATACCAATGCTCGTTTCCAGAAGGAATGAGGTCACCATGTAACAGGGAAATGTTTTTCACCAAACATAAGGTCTGGATAGAATTTAGATCAATGCCATTGCTAGTGCTGTCCAAAATATTCTTTGTGGGGCAATTTTTGGATTCTAAAAACACATCATCAAAGCTATTGTTTCAAGAAAGCAGGACTTTTTCTGAAATACAATTCTGAGTTAGCAGGCCAAATTTTATCTCATTGAGTGACACCCTCAAGAAGATCGTGCATGATGTTAAATGATTTATTATCACAAACATGAAAATACGTCAATGAAGTGAGAGTGGAGTTTATTTTCAACCCAAACGCTGAATATTTGAGGGGTTTTTTTTAAGAGACTGGCAGTGAGCGAATAATTATTTTCCACAAAAGATCACCTTCGGATCATCTTCATTCAACACAAATTGTGAATCACTCACCAAGAATTGAGAGCATCCCCAGATAATCACCTGTGATCTGTCGTGTGCCATACACTTGCTCAACAAACAATGTGAGGCCCATTCCTTGACTTTTTCTTGACATCAGTGGTTCAGAATAGCATCAAAGGCATACTTTTGCGGATTCTTCAAATAAAATAAAGAGACCCGATTTTGTGAATCCCGCACTTAGACCAAAGTGGATTACTTGGCTCAAAGTTATCACAGTACAGCTGGATTTGAAATGCATGTTTGTTTGTTTGTTTGTTTGTTTTTTTCCATGCCCTATTTCACCATTTTTCCTCTCATCATTTAGGTCATTTAACAAGCCAGGCTCTGAGCTCCACTGTCTTCTCAATAAATCGCAAATCTTGGCATTTCTACTCATGAGCTTTAAGGTATCCAAAATTAGCACATATATAAATGCAACCCTTACAGGTACCAGTTTAAAATGGTCCCTCACTTTCCTAATGCACCACCAAATAACCCTTATGACGCAACTGTAGACCGCCCCCAACGTTTAAGTGTATAATTTTATCTACACATAACAAGATATTACAAAATCAAAAATCAGTGCTGTCAGTTCTGAAATTAGAATGGAAAACTGAACTAAACACAACATTTAAGGAAGGCTTTCCATGTTAAATAGAGTTTATACATCCTCAGCCTGTGCAACGCAATCTTTTCTGCAATGTAAAATCGTACGCCACTGCTTTTGGACTCCTCAGAAGATGGCCAAGGTATTTCCCAGTGTAAATCCAAACTGTAACCAGTGTGGCGCTGTCCTGTCCGTATGTGTTGGCCCTGTTTGAAAGTTAAACCTTTTGGAACAACATCTTCACACTTCTCAGCTTTAGATGAATCAGTTTATTTTTTGGAACCACCTGTTTTGACATTATCCATAACAGAGTCAGACTCTATTGCTTTTGCCACACTTTTAGCTGTGCTGTCATCTTACAATGTTAACTGATTCTACTGCAAGGTATTCCAAAGACCTTACATTTCAAGTTTATGGTGATACACTTTTTAGCTGCTAAATCCTAATGCAAAATACTGGTGAAATGAAGATTACAGATTTCTAGATTTTGTAAACATAAAATAAATAATCAAAAATGTAATTCAATTTAATATAATTACAGAAATTACAAATTTTGTTTAAGCTGAGGTGAGGAGTTTCAATGCATTTAGAGGAACTGTAGTCTGCACTCTTACAGTTTTTTTTGGCACTGGCAACACAGTAACCTGCAAATTGAGGACATATACAAGTTTATCTCATTGTCAGTATATATGGATAGGCCATCCCTCGTGTAAAAACTCACAAGCTGCTGCACCAGCACTGATTAGCTACAGATGGGTTTAGGTGGTGACGATGCAGATCAGAGAGAGTCCTTTTATGTTTAAACCAACTGGATTTCAGTTTGTGCAAGGGAAGTTTGAAGGATATAACATCCCTCTGGACAAAAGTGTCCTTCTTCTCTGCTACAGCTATATCTTTTTCACGTATTCTTTGCTTGTGTTCTCTCTTATCCAGTCACCTTGCTGTGGTCCGTAACTCCTCCTTATCCAAATTGCATCTGCTAGGAGACAATACCTCTCGTGAGTTGTTTCAGATCCCTCAAATAGCTCAGTAGGGATCTGTCCCTGTAGAAAAGCGTCCTAGTTTTGTGTCTTCGTCTGTGCTTGGGAGCCTGGTGTTTATGGTGAGCACATCAGAGTGGGCAGCTCTCAATGACTGATTAGTGCAGAGTCAGTGAACGCCACACAAAAGCCTCAGTGCTGTAGTGTGGAGAGAGTGGACATGAGAGCTTTAGGACAGAAAGGAGCTAACAGTAGATTTCTGTGCATTGGAGCCCTCATTACAGCATATGTGTAGGAGCCAGTTCACATGTATAGAACCAGACTGTTATCATAACACTATGTTTTACTCTGGAACACTGCATTTCCTCTAAACTCTGATTTAACAATGAATGGGAGATCTCTATACATTTATCCCGTGATAAAAGCCAGAGCCTATATACTGAAAAGAGAGTGTTTAGGACAACACAAATGAAATGACTACTAAGTCACTCCTCCTTCAGAGCGCTATCACAACATGATCAGCATGCATCCCACAAATGAAGCTTCTTCACATCCCATCAAGTTTGTGACGTTTTAGTGTATAGTTTTGTATTGTGCTTTTTTATGTTTATTCAAAATTGCCATGTGGAAGCATGGATGACATAGGCTTGCTGAACGTTGTACAAGATTGTACTGCTAACTGTAAGGAAGGCTCGAATAGGGCCCGGGAGAGATCACTAGATTGCTAAAACATGCATGGATGATCTAAAACCTCTTCAGGCATTTTTTGATGATGGGGCAACATTATAACATGGCAGAAAGCTCCAAAAACACATTTGAGTTTGTTAAGATGGGCCTGTCCCCAATTTTTCCCATGTATATGAGCAAAACCTGTTGCCCCAGTACAGATATATTGAATAGTATCCTCTAAAAGCTGTGAAAAGTGCTTATAAACTCATCTGGTGAATAATTAGGATACTCAAAAGGGTAAGGTATGTGAGGAATAACTTTGGATTTCTACAAACTGTTTAAAATGAACTGTTTCTGTTTTTCACCTTTTTAAGACAGTAGACATCAGATACAGTGCCTTGAAATCATAAGATTAATGTGGCAAGTCTGTGGAGTTCCTATGATAAGTAATGAAAAGGTTTTGTTAATTTGTTCAAAAACTACATATCGCACATTTGGCGTCTAAACACAACCAACTGTCAGTGTTTTCAACTACAATTTGAACCTATCTCCCCTCCTCCTTCCTATGTCCCTCTCTCCATCTCCAGTGTCCTGATAGGCAGATATATTTACTCTATCCTCCTGCCCCCCTTCACCCCCTCCTTAGCCCGGGCAGACAGTGGGGGTGTGGCCTGAATGGGGACCCCCCTATGTCTCCGCCCACCGAGGGGCATATGCGCGCAGGGTCCCGGGCCGGTTCAGATCTCAGCAGCCGGAGAGAGGAGAGAGAGCTCTGGAGGTCTGTGGAGAGAGAGGAGTTTGAGTGAAGAGGACCACACGAGCAGAGGAGGAGGAGCAAAGGAGCAGAAGAGGAGAAGAGGGGAGAGAGAAGAGAAAAGGGAGAAGAGGAGAGGGAGACCAGAGGAGGAGAGGAGGACCACAGGAGCAGAGACGAGGAGAGGAACAGAGGTGGAGCAAAGGAGGAGAGAGGCAGAGGAGGAGAGAAGGATCACAGGGGCAGAAGAAGAGAGAGAGGGGGGAAGAGGAGAGGTATAGAGGAGGGGTTAGGAGATCATAGGAGCTGAGGAGTTATTGAGGAGGTGAGGGGCAGAAAAGGAGCAGAGGAGGACTACAGGTACAGAGGAGCAGGAGAGAACTGTAGAAGCAAAGGAGGAGTGGTTCAGTGGAGGAGAGATTCAGAGGAGGAGAGGAGCAGAGGAGGAGAGGAGCAGAGGAGGACTAGAGGAGCAGAGGAGGACTAGAGGAGCAGAGGAGGACTAGAGGAGCAGAGGAGGACTAGAAGAGCAGAGGAGGACTAGAAGAGGAGAGGAGCAGAGGAGGACTACAGTAGCAAAGGAGCAGAGTATTGTGGGTAGCGCTGACAGGTGACACTGTATCTGACACTGGGACTTTTACATTATGACTCTGCTGGGATCTGAACACTCCAGTCTCATTCGCACCAAGTTCCGATCCGGTAAGACGCTACGGCATCGTACGCCTCGTTTTTATGTTTTTATAATTATTTTGAAAATTAGAGGGTTTTCTTTGTTTTTCTTAGATGTTTTTTTTTTTTTTTTTTATTGACACTTAAACTGCCCAAGATGATGTTTTGGTATTACTTCTATATATATTGTTTTATTTAATTTAGCTTTATTTGTACATCACATTTGCAAACGACATTGGCCTCAGAGATCTGTACTACAAATTTTAAAATCGCAACAAAAAATTCAAAATCAAAGTTCACGAAAAAGTGAAATCTCACTTGATTATTGAATTCTATCCATAAACTGCATCGTTATGATTGGTTCTTTCAAAATGTTATGCGAGTGCTTTGTCAAATCATACTCAAATATTTGAATAATTACACCTGTTCTATTAATAGCGTTTCAGTTTTTTCACCTCACATAAATTGTAATGTTCAGAAGTCCAAAAGTCAATATTTGGGATTGAACATTTAGACTGTATATTTTATGGCACTGGTTTATCTTCGATTTTTACCAATTTTAAATGTAGTTTGAAATTGCTGGTCTGTTTTGTTGCTGTCTTTTTGCCAAAGTACTATTGTAAAGTATTTTAATTAATCTATTATTTATTTTTAGACGTGGCTTAGTCCTGGTTTAATCCTGGTTTAGCCCTGGGTTAGACCGGTGATGATCTTTGCACTTTTGACAGCTACGCTAAAACTCCAGTCCCACGAGATCTATTATCAAGTCCTGTTTAGACCTGGATTAGTCCTGGGTTAGTCCCGGGTTAGTCCTGCAAGGGTCTTTTCACCGCTCATTATCTGTGTGTTAATAAAACTCTAGTCCCAAATTATGAAGTCCTGTTCAGACCTTGATTAGTCCTAATTTAGTTCACAGTTAGTTCTGGGTTAATCCTGGGTTAGTCCTAGGTTAGTTTTGAGATTAGTCCTGGGTTAGTCCTGGGTTAGTCTTGAGTGAGTCCTGGGTTAGTCCTGGGTTAATCTTGAGATTAGTCCTGGGTTAGTCTTGAGTTAGTCCTGGGTTAGTCCTGGATTAGTCCTTGGTTAGTCTTGAGTTAGTCCTGGGTTAGTCCTGGGTTAGTCTTGAGTTAGTCCTGGGTTAGTCCTGGGTTAGTCCTGGGTTAGTCTTGAGTTAGTCCTGGGTTAGTCCTGGGTTAGTCTTGAGTTAGTCCTGGGTTAGTCCTGCGTTAGTCCTTGTTAGTCCTGGGTTTGTCCTGTGTTAGTCCTGAGTTAGTCCTGGGTTAGACCCGGTTTAGTCCTGCGAGTATCTTTTCACCCCTCATAGCTATGTGTTACTAAAATTCTAGTCCCATCATTGTCTATTGTACAACTTATTTAGACCTGCATTAGTTCTATTTAAGACCTGATTAGCGTATATGTTTTAATTTGACTATTTCACTATTCTAAGGTATTCTGACCATAAGTAAAAGACATTTGACATTTCTGTGCGGTATTCAATGCTCTGTCAAGAGTTTATAAGCGGTTTTGCTGCTGTATATGAGGCTGTATTCTTGCTTTTAGTTTAAATTTTTAACTTTTTAAACATATTGTCATGTTTTATAAAATATGCTATCTGTTTATTCAACATTACGATACCTAACTGCATAGTAAAGAAAATTTTGTAGATTTTAATTTTGTTCAGACACTTTAAAATTCTTTCCAAAGTGTCCAGATTATTCAAATGTTATGTGTAAACGCATTTGCTTGTATGATAGGCATCCATTCATTAATCATATCAGATTTTGTCATGGCTTAGACCTGGTTTCGTCCTTGTTTAGTTCTAGTTTATTCCTGGTTTAGTTCTTTTATAGTCTTGATTTAGTTATGGTTTAGCCCTGTTTTTTTTTTTTTATATTTTTTTTTGTTTTTTGAGTTAAAGTCTCATTTAATCCTGAACTAGCTTTGGTTTAACCAAGTCTGTCCTGAGACAGACCCAAGGTTTGGTTCAGACCTGGTTTCAAATGTTTGCGCTTTTTGTTTACTTTTAACATTTTCATATTGATTTTCATATGTGATTCCTTCTTGTCCCAGCGCCTACACTGTCCAAATGTTTTGCATAGTTCTGGTATGATATTTGTTCGGGTTTGATTGACAGACATTCCATTACAGGGCAGTTTCCCATCTTTCCTCCATGTCACTCATCTGTCTGCAGCGATGATCTTTGCACCAATAACAGCTGTCTGTTAAAACATCAGTCCAATTGAGATTTATTATGAAGTCCTGTTCAGAGTTAGGTTAGTCCTAACTTAATCCTGGGTTAGTCCTGGGTTAGTCCCTCAATGATCTTTACACTGCTGACAGCTATGTTAAAACTCCAGTCCCATGAGATCCATTATCAAGGCCTTTTTAGACCTGATTTAGTTCTGGGTTAGTACTGGTTTAGTTCCGCAATGATCTTTACATAATTGACGGCTGTGTCTTGAAACTCCAGTCCCACCAAAAGTACTGTTTAGTCCTGGGTTAGTTCTGGGTTGGTCCTGGGAGGATCTTTTCCCCACTCAGAACTGTGTGTTACTAAAACTCATGTCCCACTGAGGTCTATTATGAAGTCCTGGGTTAGTCCTGGGTTAGTTCTGGGTTAGTTGTTGGTTAGACCTGCAAGTATCTTTTCACAGCTCCTGTATATGATCTGGTGTAGAATAAAAAAAATGAAATCCCTGTCAAAATCTAATTTAGTCCAGATTCAGGTTTTAGACCTGGACCACACCTAGTTAAAACCTGGTTAAGTTGTGGTTGAGCCACAGTTTTGTGCTATTTTATATGTGAATTATTTCTGGTTTATCCTGGTTTAATCCTGGTATAGTCCCAACTGTTGAAACCTGGTTTAACAAGGATTTAATTCTGGAAAAATCCAAGTAAATAAAATTGTTTACTTATTGCTCATTCATGGTTAACTTGTCTGTTGTTGTTAAATAGTTTCAAACCTCATTTAGTCCTGCTTTAGTCCTGTTTCAGACTTGGTTAAATCCTGTTTCAGACCTGGTTTCGTGCTGGTTTAGTCTTTACTAGTTTACTCAATTTTGGTCCTGGGTTAATCCTGTTTGAGAACTTGTTAAATCACTGTTCAGTGCTTCCTGAGTGCTGTTTCAAACCTGTTATAGCCCTGGTTTAGTATTGTTTCAGACCTACATCAGACCTGTTTCAGTCCTGGTTTAGTCCTAACTGATATACTCCAGTTTCAGATCTCTTTTCAGACCTATTTCAGTCCTGGATTAGTCTTGTTTCAGACTTGCATCAGAGCTGTTTCACTCCTGGTTTAGTCTTGTTTCAGACAGTTAAATCTCTTTTCAGGTCCCTTTGAGTTCTGTTTCAGACCTACAGTGTATTAGTCCTGGTTTAGTTCTGTTTCAGATCTGGTTTGGTCCTGGATTATCTTTGTCCTGCTTTAAGTACGTTTTAGACCCGGTTTAGTCCTCACATTCCCTGTGTAACCCTCCTTGCCACAGCCCGATGCCCTCATGCCCCGTTATACGCTGCACGGCCGTACATACTTTGGTGCGTCGTGGTGCGATGGATTTAGCGTTCTGCGTTTGCTTTGAAGTCCAACACGTGATGCGGTATGCAGGAGGAGGCAGGTTAGCATGCACTTGTTACTTGTGGGAAAAAAACAAAACCTTCCTGTAGTGATAAGGGTAGATTAGGACATCGTAAGCGGTCAAAGGTTATCTTTATATGGGGGCAGTTGGGATAACGCACAACAGCTGTACAGACATTTAAATGTTTTTATTCATTAAAGGGCTTATATTACACTATTATCTGACCTATGGTATAATGTTTCTTCATGAAAAACATACCTGGAGTTGTGTTTTGTTTTGTTCGCACATGTTTAACACATAAACCCTGCATATTTAGGCTGAGTACTTCAATACAAACTGAAAACTTTGTGATGTCATTAAGTGGTGATACAGGAAGCATTTCACTGTGTTTTTAAACTCCATACACCTTCACTAAACTCATTTGGACAGTTTCAGCTTTGAAATACACAATCTTTGCTGAAATAAACATAAAAGGTAAAAACTATTGCTTCATGACATCACAAGGTGGAACAGGGCATTTTGAGCTGTGGACATGTAGACAGATTATGAATAAAGGGTTACTTAAACACATGTGAATGAAACAAAATACAACTCCAGGTATGCTTTTTTTTTCTTTTTTTTTTTTCTATTTTTTTTTTTTTTTTTTTTTTTTTTTTTTTATGAGGAAACATCATTCTAAGCTTACAAGAGTCAATTTTGCATAATATAGGACTAATAATAATTAATTCTAAATTTTTGCAGACATAATTACAATGTAATTTTTTTTTTTTCTTTCTTTTTACCATTTTGTTAAGTACATTGATATAACTGCACATTTCAGTTATACTTTCTTGTATATGTGATGTTTTCTTTGGAGATTTCTGGACATTTCTTGCACACATACAAGAGCCAGGGGTTGGTTGTGGAGCAGAGGGAGGAGGGAGGAGCGAGGTGAGGGGAGCAGCCGGAGCAACACTGCCCCCTTCCCTGGAGCAGAGCAGAGCAGGGCTAGCTGTGAGGGGGATGTAACAGACAGATAAAAATACAATGGAGAGATACTGTACAGTTTAAAAGTTTGTAAACAAATACTTTTAAATTCTAATACAATAATACTAATACATCAAGGGGCCATATGCATTCAGAGCATTCTACTCCACTGTGATGAGTTTATAACCACTTTTTACAACTCTCAGAGGCAAAAGTTAAGTTTGGTATCACAGCAATTCTAACAACTAGCACTGTGCACTTCCTGATTATCGGACAATAATACAATTTATATTTCGATACAGATAGTACACAGCTGACATATTTTTACTAAGGCTAATATAATACACAAATATGTGGAGTAAAAATATACAGGGCCTTTAAAATATAATAATTCATGCAAATTGTAACTTCTGCAATGGCTGTTACTGTTTGTAATGTAATAGCTTAAGTTTGGCCTCTATCGCTCTTGTGCTCAAGGCCTGCTCCTGTGCAGACAGGATGAGTGCCTCTGTGCTGGCCTTCAGCCCAGCTTTCTCAAGCCATTGGTAGGATTTCTTGATATCAGCCACTTCAGTTATGTTCCGGTGGTACATCCCATGCAGGGGCTTGTCCATGATGGTTCCTCCAGCTCCTCTTCCTCTGCACTCCATTGTCTGAGACATTCGCTGAGCACGTCATCTGTTGGGGCCTTGTCCTGGATGTACTTGTGGATCTTGGATGTTTCATCCTGGACTGTGGCTCTACACCCACGGTGTAGGCTGTGCAAAGAGGCCCCTGAGACAATCCAGCACATAACTTCAGGATGTAAGATGCTGGCAGGGAAAGCATACATGGAGCGGCATAACTAAGTGGGGGGCATAGTGTACAGAAACATCTGTGCAGAGTACGGACTGGAGACCCCAAGGTCAAGGTGGGAAACACCTCCAAAGGTAGTGGAGAGCTAAGATCCTGTGGGACTTCCAGATACAGACTGACAGAATGGTGATGGTGAACCAACCTGACATAGTGGTGGTGGATAAACAACAGAGCAAAGCCGTTGTGGTGGACATCGCAGTACCAAGCAATGGGAACATCAGGAAAAAGGAACATGAGAAACTAGAGAAATACCAGGGGCTCAAAGAAGAGCTGGAGAAAGCCTGGAAGGTGAAGGCATCAGTGGTGCCCGTGGTCATCGGAGCACTCGGGGCAGTGACCCCCAAACTGGAGGAGTGGCTACAGCAGAGCCCAGGAAAAACATCAGACATCTCAGTCCAGAAAAGTGCAGTACTAGGAACAGCAAAGATATTGCGCAGAACCTCAAGCTCCCAGGCCTCTGGTAGAGGTCCCGAGCGTGGAAAAGAGGGGGATAAAGAGGAGTGAGGAGGAGATTTTATATGTATATATATTTTATATATATATATATATATATATATATATATATATATATATATATATATATATATATATATATATATATATATATTTTTTTTTTTTTTTTTTTTTTTTTTTTTTTTTTTTTTTCTCCCCTTATCGTTGTGTGAGCTTGCATCTCCACAAACCTAACTCTTATTTGGCCTGGAAGAGGGCCTTCTCCTGCTTGTTTCCATGGAAAAAACATTTTGATTTGATATCAGTTAAAGGTCTACTATGTAACTTTATGGAGGGCCATTGGCCATCTGCTTGTCTCCATGGAGAAAGTTGTTTTTTTTCAGGAGTGTTAGGCATTGCATTGCATTTGTTCAATTGGTGTTTTATTGTTTTATATACAAAATACCTTGAAAACATGCATTTATACTGTGAGCTGGGTCACCTCTCCGCAGATCTGATCTGTAACTTGACCAGGTGGTGTCACTGCTTGTCTCAATAGAAAAAGATATGTTAAACACCATACTAAACTGCCACAAACGTAAACATATATATCCTTTAATTATTAAAAATGTCATGGCATACTCGAGCATTCTGAGCCTTTTCATACAGTATAACAACACTGTACTGATTGGTGGTAATCAGTGATGGTGTTCAATGATGTCATTCTTCCAGATGGGGTCAAGAGCCAGTTTCTCTCTGTGTCACTTCATATTTTCATTAAAAATGTCCAGATGGAAAATCCACACACGTTGAACCCTGATTATTTGTATTTGGGACTAGGCTTTTGACCAATTGTGAATGCCCCATAGCTTTAAATAGGTTCTTAATAATAATTCCTATATACTTCTGACAAATTTAAATTCTTGAATGATGAATTGTAAACACAACCTGTTTCTTCAAAGCCCACAAGTATGCTGTAAGTGAATTTAATGATAGGCTTTTAATGATCTTCGTGGCTCAGACTACATGCTAAGTTCTGTTTCAAGTCCTGGTTTAGTCCCAGTTTAAAGCAGATCTTTTGTGCTTGTGTCTCCTATGTAGTTATAATCTCTGACACCCATGGATCATTATGTTATAATTTGCACATTTTAAATCACAATAATATCTAAAACAACTTAATAAAAGAAAAAAGTCAGCTGACTTCTTCCCATGGTGCCCAATGGGAGATGACAACAAAGCCGTGTAGCTGTCGGTACCTCTGATGGATAGCTGCAGATCACTAGCGAGAAACATACTTTTTTTCATTTGTACAAAAATGACTACACGACCCTGCCGAATCCTACATGTATCAACAACTAAGAAAAGATAATTTGAGGACAAAGTAGAGAGCAGTAGGCATGTAGTGGCAGCAGTGAAATGGTGTTTTCAAAATAAACGATTAACGAACAGTGTTGGGCATCTCACTTCAAAAATGTAATTAGTTATAGTTACAAGTTACTTCTCCCAAAAAGTAACTGAGTTGCTAACTCAATTACTTTTTGGGAGTAACTAGGCAAAGTAACTATGCCGTTACTTACTATGTTAAAACAATAAAAACATAACAGATGTGAACCTTTAACATTTGTTTCATTTTAACAGATTGCAATTATATTGCATTTGTTTGTAAGTGATCCATATCTGACACCAGCCTTGACACTTTCAGTCACATTTAAAACATATGTCGATATCAAATATGTCGCAGTAGTTTGTGTAAAGTTGGAGGAGGAGGCAGTCGTGCGTCAGGGCGTCACATTTCTGATCAAAACACAACTCGGACCCAATGAGCTGTCAATCCACGTGTGAACAGGACATCATTTCCCATCATGCATTGAGTATTTGTAGTCCATGCAGGCGGCCGCAGTCAGTGGAGAGCTGCTGCGCTCGCTTTGATTAAAAACTGCGTCCGCCTTGCTCTCATGAAATTCCCATTACCGCCACAGAGGTTACGTCAGAGCAAGTCGGTGGTATCTTGGACACAAAACTAACTGGCATGCACCACGCACCGATCGACAGCAATCAAATCTGCGGCCGCTTTGGTCATCTCAAACAAGCCTATTATCTCACCCCTAGGCTCCTCTTTCACCAAAGAAACACAACAGCGTTGCAGCTCCCTTGGCTGAGAGATGCTCTGATGAAGAGCAGACTGAACTGAATTAATAGTAATGCGCCACATTTTATTGTCAGTAATGGTAACAGCGTTGGGACGCTGGGAAAAGTAATTAGTTAGATTACTCCGTTAGTGAAAAAAAACAGTGCACTTAGTAACGCCGTTATAGTTTAACTCCGTTATTCCCAACACTGTTAATGAAGTACTCCAAATGCAACTTCGAGAGGGTAAATGAGAAGGGGAAACAACTATAACACGGTTAAAACCTCTGATGAGATGGTTCTGCAGAATAGGTCTGCTTTAATTGGATATTTTTATTTTTGTTCAGTTTTATAATTACAGCAAATTTAGTCCTAGTTTGGAGTTGGCTTAGCTTATGGCATTTGTCATTGTTGTGCCCTGGTTTGATCCCAGTTAAGTCCTTGTGTAGACTTAGTTTGGTCCTGTTCTAGTCTTGGTGGATCTAGTACAAATTTAGTTCCAGGCTTTGGCTTTCTACCATTACAACATTGTTCCCTCATCAAAAGCATGCCTGAAGAGGATTTTTATGTCATCCATGCATGTTTGAGTAATCTAGCGATCTCTCACAAGCTCTATTCAAATCCTCCTTAAAGTTAGATGTACAATTGTGTTGTGTTGTGATAGCACTCTGAAGAAGGAGTGACTCAGCCTGGTGAGGAAGGGGATGGGGGACTCAGTGCGACAAAAACAAAATTGAAAACAAGTGAAACATTTTAATATGTTGTTTTTGGCAAATATAGTATTTTCAAAATGATAAAAGGGACATGGTGATCTAAATATGTGTTAACAGTTAATACCCCATAGAAGTGTAATATCCCCTCCTTAAACCTGTTTTGTGTATAAATTTGACCACAAGTCCATAGCAAAGAGGACATGAGAGTAGAGAGCTGTGTATGCGTTCCACACATGTCAGAATAAATAGCACTTTTCCTCAGAGATGTTTTGACCCCAGAGCAGAGGGCCAGAGGACACATGCTCCAAAAACAAAACACAAAAACCCCAGTGTGAAACAAAAATTACCTCATTACATGTCATCTCTTTAAATGGTGGGATTTGTTGTTAGCATATTGCCATTTATTTTCTAATCAATTAACTTTACCATCAGTATTAATAATCCATCATGTTATTTAACCCAGCGCTTGAGGTCAAAATAAGTCAGCTGTGTACTGTCTGCATCTAATTCAGGCCCAGGTCTACAGGGGTGCAAAAGGGTGCATTGCAACCTCAGTTTTTAAAGGTTTGCAGCCATTTCCGGTGCCTAAAATAATGCCACGTAATGGAAGCGTGTTGTGTTTGCACCCCTCGAATGCACCCTCAGTCAGTTTGGTCTGCACCCGGGCTGGTCTAATTATAAAGCCTTTTATTGTCTGATTATCAGGAAGTGTGTGTTAATGTTACTTGTTTTTAGCATTACTGTGATGGCAAAACACTGCTCTAGTGTTTGAGAGTTGTGAAAAGTGCTTATAAACTCATTGTGGTGAATAATTTGGATGCTCTTAATGCATAAGGTAAGTGAGGAATAACTTTGGACTACTGCAAACTGTTTAAAATTAGTTCTGTCTTTCACGTTTTTAAGATGGTTCCAATGTTTGTTAATTGGATAGTTTTATGCTACTTAAGGTGCTGATTGCTGCATTAAAAGAAACAGGTTAGTAGTATGTATTATTTTTTTTCTTTCTTTTTACTAGTTTGTTTTGACATAAACAGACCAGGCCTTTCTGTGATTGGTTAATCCACTTGCCCATCCCATAACCTGTGGGCCTTACAATACTTTTTAAAATCTTGATATTGGTACCAACAAATATTAGACATCAGAAGAAAGAATCTAATCATTATATGGTTCGATATTCTCTTTTTTGTATCTTGTAGCCTAGTGTCAAAAGCAGGGATCCAGCTTTTTAAGTGCCAATACCAATATCAATGCTTTAAGTATCTGTCGATACCCGATATTGACCGATATTACTAGTGGTGGAATGGAGAATGCCACTTATGCCCTTAAAGCACAGTTTTCTTATTACACAAGAGATCCAACTGTGTTATGTAACTGTTCTTCACATATCTACTGAACAACTTCATGAATAAAAGCTCAGTTATGTGACGCTCTAGGCCAAAATCAGCCTGTAAATAGTCTTATTACATTTAATTAAAGGCCCAACCAGGATATCTGCTTAACCAATATCATGGAACAGATACACAATCCAGCAGGTTTTTCTTTTTTTTTCCAGAATCGGCACCGACATTCGATAACAGTATCAGTTCACCCATAGTTGGGAGCACAACTAAAACTGGACGTTTTGAGTATCGTTAGTAACATTTTCATGCCTACATTTCTGTATTGTTTTGTTTTGATATGGATATGGTGTTCAGGATTAGTTATCATTTTTGGTACAGACAACAGCGTTTCGTCTCCAATATTTGTTTTGTAAATATTATAACAGAAACACCTTTTTTGCAACTAAATGTGCTAACTGCAGCCTCCACCACAGCCATGGGAAGTGAGTCTGGACTAAGGGACAGATCTGGATCAGGACTATAAGTGGTGTTGTAAGTGGTCCCAGGGGGGTTTGTGGTCTGTGTGTGTGTGTGTGTGGGTGGGGGGGGTTTCCCGAGGCTCTGGTCTGGCTGAGAGGAGGGGGAGGATGGGGTAGTGGGGGTGTTGTGGGTTTCAAGAGTGATGCGAGTATAATGGCTACAGGGCTATTGATACTTTGCAGATAATGTCATCAACATTCACTCTGTCGGAAGCATTATTAGACTTTAATCTGAGCTGTATTTTTACATAATCTGTACCAGCTAGAGGGCTAGGGGTTGTACTTCTATATGGATGTACTGTACCAAAATCTAAGAGAGAGAGGCATATAAGCTTGTTTCTGTGGTGTAAAACATAAAAAAAAAAAAAAAAAAAAATGCAGTTTTTTATAAGGTGTGCACAATGGAAATTACTAGACTTTTGTATGATTAAAGACGCAATATGTGACTTTGGTGCCATCTTCTTGGGATAATGGAGTTACTGCCCTGCATGGCATTAAACGTAACTTACCTTACATTTATTATAGCCCCCTATGTTATAATGTTTCTTCATCAAAAACGTACCTGGAGTTGCGTTTCATTCGCACATGTTTAATAAATCCTGCATATTTTAGGTTCAAGTTCAAGAAAAAACTCCACCTTGTGTCATGTGGTAATACAGGAAGTGCTCCACTGTGTTTTTAAACTCCAAACACATTCACTAGAATTATTTGAATGATAAGGTAAAAGGCACCTGTTACCTTGAAAACAACATGGCATCACAAGATAAAATAGAGGATTTTGAGCTATGGAAATGGGTTACTCAAACATGTGTGAGTGAAACACAAGAAAACTCAGTCTTTTTAGGAGGCAACAACATTATAACATGATTTAAAGCTCACAAGAGTCAATACTGCATAATATAAACCTTTAAATTACGGTACATTTGTCATTACAAACATACCTTGAAAGACATATGTTCTATAGGCTTGCTTCTCCGCAGATCTGACCTGTAACTTAACCTGGTAGCCGATTGTCTAAATGAAGATGGATATGTTTAATGCCATACTGTGGAACACGACTGGCAGAGCACCAATATCTCCGTGGGGATCACCGTGGCGTACCTTTCATTAGAAAAGTCCCATAGTGCACCTTTAAAGTCCACTGTCTAAAGTATTTCACATGAGAACAGAACAAATTGTGAATTGTTTGAGTATTAATTGTTTCATGTTTGGTTGTGTTGAAATGAAAAATGAATAATTATTTGGGGTAAGACGCCTGAGAGTTGAGGAATCCTTATAAATATGCAGAAATGTGCGTCATTAATCAGACCTATCATAATTTCACAGCCCACTGTAGTGTTTCCAATTGATTATTAACGATCTGCTCAAGAGGCTCCAAAACGCTCTCGTCCAAAAGTCTTACACGTGAATAATGCATGTGTCAGGATATTAAAGGTGAAGTCTTACCTTTTGCCTATCTTTTTTTTTTTTTTTTATCCAGATTTTTGGAATACAGATCAAACTATACTTTTGTGAAAGAGTAACTAATTAAAAGTTGCAGAACGTAGCAAGAGTAAAAGTAACAGTAGTGGTAGCAGTTGTAGTAGTAGTAGTAATAGTAATAGTAGTATTAGTGTAAATAGTGACAGCACAGGCAACAGGAGATTTGCAAGTTACTTAAAGGGGCTGTACCTGATTTTTACTGTCTTTAAAACATGAAAATCAGAAGTAGTTCATTTTGAATGGTTTGCAGTGGTCCAAAGTTATTCCTCATGTTATGCATCCCAATTATTCACCATGATGGGTGCTTTTCACAACTCTCAGAAACGAGAGTGGAGTTCTGTTATGACGGTAATGTTAACAACAACTAGCATGCTAAGAGTGCAGTTCCTGATTATTGGACAATGAATGGGAAATGGTGAATGGTCATATTTTTATTTAGAGCTTTTCCACCTCCAAGACACTCAAAGTGCTTTACATCAAAGAACCATTCACCCATCATGCAAACAATCAGACACAAATGTATGCAGCTGGAATCACACTGCCAACCTGTGGGCCAGTGGATCTGACCGCTCAACCAATGATGTTTACGTCGAAAGTGGGATTTGAACCGTCGAATCAGTGTAGAAACACTCAACCAACTGAGTTAATGTTGCTTAAACGGTGTGCTAATTACATGCAGACAGTGTACACTTATTTTGACCTAAAAAGTTGCTTATACAATATATCTGTACTAGGGCAAGACACATTTTGATCAAATACATGAGGGAAAAATTGGATACAGGCCATTTTAAAATACACATTTCATTTGTTATAATAAATTCTAATAATTTGTAGGTAAAAATAGATAATCAGTCTATAAAAGTAATGTAGTAGCGTTTTGCAATGTATCCAAAAATTGTACCTGGAAAAATCTGCATCCCTATTGTAAGCGTCGATTGCCTCTTTACAGATATGACCCATAATGTGGCCTGGTGGCGTTATGTGCTTGTATCCATGGAGACAGATACATATGCCATATTGCGTAACATTCCAGGACAAGAAATAATAATGATACTGATCTATGGAGACAAGCAGGACACTCCACCTGAAAAGTTACATACCTGCACATGCACCTTTACCTTACGAGACTTCACTAGCCGTTTGTCTTGGCTCCTGTACTGCTCTTGGCCTTTCTCAGTATTACCTTGCATACTTCAAACATAATGATAGTTCTTTTGTGTCTCCTGCATTAGATAGTGTCTCTTGTACTAATCGGACAAAGATGGCGTCTTGAGAACACAGATAAGTATTCTGGCACACTATAAAACCGATCGGCTAACTGACCTTTACTATGAGCACAAAACAAAAAAGAAAAAAAAAAAAAATCACAAATATTCGGAAACTTCACACTGACACGATATCTTAAAAACACACAAATCCTCACCATTCCTGTGTCTAGTTCAGTCTGAGTGGAAGAAGTCCAACACATCTGAGTTAATGGTAAACTATTAGCTCTAGATCATATTCACAAAATGGCTTCCAAGGTATTACAGCCAAGTAAACTAAATACTCCATTAAGCATGTAGCCAAATAGCCTACTTCATATGATATCCCAAAAAGTCCAGGTCCAACAATGCGGTAATAATCTAAAAAAAATAATAATAATAGTGAAAAATAAATAAATAATGTCATTGGAGATTTAAATTGATACTGATATAAAACGACTTAATAAAAGTAACAAGTCAGCTGATCCCCATGTCAGAAAACTCCTATGCCCAATGATAGCTGACATCGCCATGAATATCATTGGAGTCAGCACCTCTGATCATTAATTACAGATCACAAAGCGAGATTATGGAGAAAATGACCATGTGATGCTGCCAAATCCTATGCGTCTCACTGATTAAGAAAATATAATTGGAGAATGTACAGAGCAGTGGGAGTATACCGGGGACGGAGAAAACGGGGGTTGATAGTTTCTGCTCCCATTCTGGCCAAAGAAGTTTTGCCATAGAATTTGGTTGCTTGGCAAAAATACTTCACATACATTGAAAATTGAAATTACAGAACAAAATGATAGAGCATTCAGGTTATCCATGGGTTTCAGAATGATGAAAAACTTGACTGACCACGGGCAAAGCAATTAACAGCCTAAAACAAAAAAATTATCTTTTGAAAAAGTTCTCAAAATGGTGAATAATAACAGGAATCTGGATCTAGATACATACAGATGAAGTAAAAGTCAATAAGCAAGGGTGACACAAGATTAAGTGATTTTATAACAAAATCTTAAATGTCCTGTACCTGATTTTTTTTCATGGTTTTTGTCTCGCCCCAGTCCAAACATATTGTATAAGCAGCTCTTGAGGTCAAAGTAAGTCTGCTGTGTGCTGTCTGTGTCTAATTACAAACAGTAATCAGGAAGTGTACAGTTAGTATGCTAATTGCTAGCTTTAACATCACGCCAGATCTCCGCACTGGTCTCTGAGAGTTTTGAAAAGCACTTATAAACTCATCATGGTGAATAATTACGATGTTTGCAATGCATAAGGTAAGTGAGGAATAACATTTGACTACTGCAAACCATTCAAAATGAACTAGTTTTGTTTCTAAGATAAAGATTAAAAAAAAAAAAAAAATCTGGTACCGCAACTTCAAAGCTGCAAAATGCTGCTTCTGTCACACAGCACGGGGGAGGGTAAGCAGAGGTTTGTGGAGGTTTGGGTTCAACGCTGACATGTTATTGTTTCTATAGTGTGGGAGGTCTGTCTGTTTTTTCCTGGTAATAACGGTCACCTTCTTATAATAGTCTGCCATTTAGAGTGGACATTTATACACTGTTTGGACTATACATTTAAAAGAGATGTGTGTGTGTGTGTGTGTGTGTGTGTGTGTGTGTGTGTGTGTGTGTGTGTGTGTGTGTGTGCGTGCGCTGTGTGGGCAGACAGGCAAAGTGGACCAAGAGTTGAGCAGCTGGATGAACCAAAATACTGGAGAGGTTGACACACATATGCAAAACTGTTTGTAATAGTTGTTAAAAACGGGGTATTACATTTCTATGGTTATTAACTGCTAACACAAAACATATTTAGACTACCATGTTACCTTTTATTGTTTTGAAAATGCTATAGTTTACCAAAAAAGTTTCTCTTTTGTTTTTGAAGCTTTGAGTCCTCCCTCCCCTTGCTCTCTGCGCTAAGTCGCTCGCCCTTCAGAGCGCTATTACAACACACTCAGCAGCATGCAAAACACAACTCTAGCTATGTTTGTGATGAGGACCCTTTAAACATAATGCTCCAAAGTGTTGACAGTAAAATATTAGTTTTATTTCATCAAGCACCACAAATTCTGCACACATTAGTGAACTTTAGAAACAAGCTCGAACTTGACTGGTTACTTTACTTGTTGCCAAATATAATAAACATAAATAAGCACCATCTGTCTGCTCTATCTACAGCTGTCCAAATTTATGTTTTTATTTTGCTGTCCCGTTTAAAAGAATGTGCCGCAACTCACTCTTGGAGGGGTCTGTTTGCAAAGAATAACAATACAGTTGTGTTAGTTCCATGCACAAGTCCAGAGTTAGACTGATGTTAATGTGTGTTTGGGACAAGGATGTGAGCACACAGACATGACCCCTTATTGATACTTTACAGTGACATCACGCTGAGGGTATTCTGCCTGTATGCCTATGGCGGAATGTTCAGGAGTTACCATGGTGACACAAAGCACACACAGCCAGCCTAAGATCAATACGAGCATTCAAGGTCCTGTTTCCTGTTTGCATTTGATTTTCAACAAAAAGGTGAGAGAGACCAAATGAAAAACTGTTGGCTAATGCTAGCTAGCTTGTAATCTTATTTGAGAGCGACTTGTTTAACAGGACAAATCAGATCACCTGTTTTAGTTCCAGCTAAGTAATTGTTTATGGTCAGAGTGTGTTGAAACAAACCTCAGATTAAAGTCTAACTTGAGTAGCAGAGCTTCAGACAGAGCAGTGCCTCCTGTTAGCATTACACCCCCAGGGAATGTGATGATCAGCTTTACAGTAGCATTAAGTGATTTTCAGATTCTAGAATGTGATGATGTCAAACTCCTAGGTGGGGACAAGAGCCAATTTTTCCCATTGATTACACTGTACTTTGCAATGAAATACTGAAATTGCAAAACCCTGCAAACCCTGCGTATTTAGGCTGAGTTCTTCTCTCAAAACTGAAAACACTCTGTTCCACCTTGTGATGTCATGTGGTAATACAGGAAGTGATCCACTGTGTTTTTAAACTCCATACTAGACTTATTTGGATAATTTGAACTGTAGCATTGCCAATCTCTACTGAACTAAAGGTAAAAAGGTAGTCGTTAACTTGAAAACTACTGCTTCATGGCATGACAAATTAGAACAGAGCATTTTGAGCTTTGGAGATATAGAAAGACTAAAGGATTATTCAAACATGTATGAATGATTCAAAACTCCAAACTCCTGAGACAGAAGTTTAGAGAGAGGAATGAAAGAAGGATAGAGAAAATGAAGGTTGAGAGAGAGAGGGAGAAGGGGGAGGAGAAAGAGAAGAGGGGAGAGATAGAAAGAAGACAAGAGAGCGATAAGGGTAGAGAAACTAAGGGGGAGAAAAAGGGGGAGAGACAGAAAGACAGAAAAAAAGGGAAAGGGGGATAGAAGAATACAAAGCCTGAATGGGGAGAAGGAGATAGAGAAAAAGAAAAGGGGATAAATAAGAAGAAGAGAAAGAGAGAGATGGATGAAGAAAAAGAATAAAAGAGAGAGACTGAGGGGTGAGATAAGAGAGAGTAAAGAGAGGGAGGAAGAAGAGAAGGGGGAGACAAGAGAGAGGAGTAGTCAGAAATAAGGGAAGAGAAAGTGAGGAGAGTAAAGAAACAGGAGAGAAGGGGATAGAGATAGAAGATAGAACAAAGAAAAATAGAGAGCGAGCGCGTGGAGGAAGCCAAGCAGCGAACACAAACCACCTGACGCAGAGCACGAGCCGGAACGCTTCATGCAAAAGAGAGCCGATAAGAGCCGGAAAAAACATGGATTCTCAGACACGGGGGAGGAGAACCAGGAGGTAGGGGGAGGGGAGGTGTTTACAAGTCCCCCCCCCACCACCACACACACACACACACACACACACACACATGTCCCAGGAGCGCACGTCCCTGGACCACACACCGCGACAGATAAGGCTGTTTGGTGATGGTACAGCAATATCATATCACCATTGTGTACGGGAGACAGGGAGGAGAGGAGGAGACAGTAAACTCAGCTCTGTAGAAATAGACCCACAAAAGAAACAAAAGAAGTCAAATGATAAAACATGGCGTTGTTGTGCAGTAGTGTGTTGAATCTAAAATGACTTCTTATTGGTGGTTGTAGATCCTGTGATGATGTCATACTCTCAGATGGATATTGATAACATTGTACTTTGCCCACATCAATACACGGAGTTGTATTTATATTCATGGTCGTTTGATGAATCCTTGCTGAGTGAGCCTGCCTCTTCTAAGCCCCATAAAAATGATTTATGCGGCTTAGCAATTTTGAAATTCCCAGTTTTGTGACATCACAGGTAAATGTCCAGGGGTCTTCTGCACCATTTTTAGGCTCATAAATCAAAATCTGAGCATTTCTGCCATCAAATTGCATTCGTTTTCACTGCATGGTTCTGTTACCATGTCAGAAAAAGTTGTATTAGCTAGTTTACTGATTAGTATTAGTAGTATAGTAATAATAATTCCCCCTAGTACCAGTAAATGGAATGCTAACCACCTCTAAAAACAAGGTGTCTGCTGAAATAAGGCATTATTTAGATAAAAAATAAATGTTCTTTACATCATGCATTGTATGGTAAGGGTGGGAAAAAATGAGACAGTAGAATATAGTCTATTCATTTTGCGTAACACGTTGAATTTACTCAGATAATAACTAATAAAAAAATTCTACTGATAGCGTAGGGTAAATCATGGGAAACCAACTACCAGACTATCCCAGGCAGTTGTTTCTGTGTCATGGTACAACGCAAAAAAGGAGTGAGCGGGGCTGACATTTTTTAGTTCAAACTAAAAAATGTTTCGGACTCACAGTTTGAAATCACATACAGGCCCTTTAAGTTGTATCACACTTCTCAGGCTTTTAAACCACTCTTTTAAACAACTAGTATGGATATTTTATGTAAATGTTTTGACAAAAATACTTCAAGACATCAGAAGGTAAGCACTTGATCTATCTATCTGTCTATCTATCTGTCTATCTGTCTATCTGTCTGTCTATCTATCTATCTATCTATCTATCTATCTATCTATCTATCTATCTATCTATCTATCTATCTATCTATGGTCTTTCAAAGGTAGAAGAAGTACTTGATTTTGTTAAGTAAAAGTAAAAATAAAAGTATCACATGCAAAAAATCTGCTTAAGTAAAAGTATTAACGCATTCATTTTAAAATGTACTTGAAGAGTAAAAACGTGAAGTATTTTGTGCGGATTTTGAGATCTAATAAAACTTCTGTATATTTGTGTTTGCTCAAACTGTGAAAAATAAAAATAAACCCCTCAGCTTTTTCAGCAGGTCTCAAACAATGTGCAAAAATGCAGTGGAGTAGAAAGTGCACATACCTGCTCTCAAATGTAGTGACTTAAAAGTAAAAAGTACCCACTTTAAAACTTACTTAAGTACACATTTTATGTTGTTATTTTATCTATCTATCTATCTATCTATCTATCTATCTATCTATCTATCTATCTATCTAATAATCATTATGTTATGTTAATCCAAAACTGGATCAAAGGCCATGCTTTGATTTGTCTTTTTTTTTTTTTGTATACAAAAGGAATTCCAAAGATAAACAGCGCTTTGAAATCGTAAAACCAAAAGGGAAGATAAAGAAACAATTAAATAATTGTGCAACATTTATCTGCCTATCAGAAACATTTAGTAAACAGTGATTTGGTCTGATTCTAGGACCACACCAGAACTGAACAAGGACTGAACAAGGACTGAAACAAGAGGACTAAAACTAAGACTAAATCAGGACTTCTAGTAACAGCAGACTACACTGGAGAGCCACAAGATGACTTTGGGTTTGACCAGGTTGCAACTCCAGTTAAATAAGATTCCAAACCTAATATCTGACCTGCATTAAGTAATCAATCGCGGCAATAATCCAGTATACATTTTTGCCTTGTCGCCACAGTCTTGTTCCTCTTCAGAAAATATGTGTATAAATGTTTGGAAGTCCATTCTGAGTGTCTCCTCCTCTCCTCTTCTGTCCTCTGTCCTCGTCTGTGTGCTCGTGTGCTGGTGTGGGACCGGGCTCTCCGTGGGTGCCCTGTCCTCCGGCTTAGTCCTCCAGTTCCGACTTCAGCAGAGGAGAAGCAGAGAGGCGCAGGCAGAGGAGGGAAGCATGCCTCGTGAGTAACTCCATTTTAATGCCAATGTGATTTGTCATTTGTATGCTTCTGTGCCATCCAAATAGTGTCATTAAAGGTGCACTTCGTCACTTTTCTGGTAGAGACTCTGTCACCTGTTTTTCTCCATGGAGATGTTATAACTTTTTCTGAAATGTTCCACAGTATAGCATTAAAGGTGCAATATTACACTGTTTTCTGAGGTTATAATGTTGTTTCCTCATGTATATTTAGGCATTTCTCTCAAACAGAAAGCTCTCTGTTCCAACTTGTGATGCAGGAAGTGGATACAGGAAGTGCTCCACTGTGCTTTTAAACTCTATACACCTTCACTAGAATCATTTGGATAATTTCAGCTCTGAAATCTCTACTGAATTAAAGGTAAAAGGTAGCTGTTAACGTGAGAACGACTGCTTCATGACATCACAAGGTGGAATAGAGCATTTTGAGCTTTGGAGATGTAGACAGACTAATAATAAAGGATTACTCAAACATGTATGAATGAAACAAAGCACAACCCCAGGTATGTTTTTGAGGAGAATCATAGCATTATAACATGACTTAAAGCTCACAAGAGTCAGTCTTGTACAATATAGGACCTTTAAACGTAATTATCTTAAATGTATTCAATTACCCAAACTACCCTCAAATTTTAGAATTGGTTTTAAAGTGCTTTTACAGACTTATAAAGCCCTTAATGGCCAAGGCCCTGCTTACATCTCCAATTCCCTGGTCAACTACAAACCAAACAAAACGATGCCCCACAGCTCAGGAATGTATTACCTCAATATCAGAAGTGCTAGCTCACTCAGCTTTTTTACTTTAGCTTTTAATTAATGAGATTACTGTACTGTGCAATTTGACATTTTATTTCTTTTAACAAAGTATGTAATTACAGGTGCTTTGAAAAACAAGCATTCTTACTGTGAGTGGGGTTGCCTCACCACAGATCTGACCTGTAACTTAGCCTGGTGGCGTCACCTGCTTGTCTCCATGGAGATAGATATGTTTAAGCATGTGGAACATTCAAGGGAAAACAATAGCATCTCCATGGAAACAAGCGGGTAATGGACTCTCTACTTAAAAATGTGTCAGACTATTTCTGACCCAACAGGGTCAAATAAAATATACAATTAATATCAACATTGGCTAAATGTTCTCTCTAAATTAAAGTATTATGTATATTGAGGCTATTCCAATACCAGGTCCCACTATAAGGTAGCGGTGGCTCTAGTGCAAAATGTTGTGTCCTTAGGCAAGATACTTCACCCACATTGCCAAATATGAATGTAGTGTGTGAGCAGGTTAGCTAGGTCCATGAGTACAGTGATTCCTTCACCTTTCGCGTCTTGTTGATTCGCAGAATTTTTAATTTTTTTTATTTTTTTTGCAATTTTGCATGTTTTTTTGTTGTTGTTTTTTTACAGCGCATGAACGCACATTGTGTTCTGCGTCCTGATTGGCTAAGGGACTGTAGACCATCGTCAATCAATCTCCTCCGTGCCATGTCTCCTGTACAGTACAGAATACATTCAGCCAAATTTACATAAATGTTCAATCGCAGTGTGACTATGAAGTGCTGTATGTTTGCAAGTTTTCTCGCTGACAAAACCTACAGTGTCGATGAAATGTTCTGCACCAACAAATTTCTGAAACAGTTTGGACTTAAGTGTTTCTCTGCACAGAGAGGGCGCCTCTGCGGATAACACTGGAGCAGAGGCACGTGAACAACACATTTAAAGCGATCATCGAGGAAGGGGAATATAAGGCGTTGGTGAGGCGTTTACAGCCTTAAAACATATATAATGGTTGTAAAAAATAAAGCTGCCTACTTGGCGGATTTTGCCTATTGCAGGTTATTTTTAGAACGTACTAAACAAGGGACCACTGTATATGCAGTCTATGTATGACATACGTACTGAGAATGAAACTAAGGACAATGTAATTCATACACCACTCCATTTTGTCTGGCTTCCGAGATGTTGTTGGCATAGTATGTTAGTTCATAGTCAGACAGTTCCAAATAGTTCCTCTCATTTCTTCTGGGAAACCATTGCGGTGCCTCCACAGATATGGCAGTACACTGGAAATATGCTGTTATTCTGCAGTGCATGTTCTTCTAATCTTCAAATCAGTGGACCAGTTAAAACAGCACCACTGTTGTTTTAAAAAAAATAGTTTGTGTGCAAGTCACAGTTCACAGATAAATCAGTAGAAATAAAGGTCATAATTAATGCGTGCTATTGTGTTGTGATTGCGCTCTGAAGAGGGAGTGACTTAGCACAGAGAGTAAAGGGAGGGGGACTCATTTCCCAGCCAGTGACAGTGGAGAGAACTTTCTGCAAAGCTCTTAGCCATGTAAAGGATGTGACATTCAGACACAAGCACACACATGCACATCACCTGTCTGCGAATACTACATCAGCATAATGAGGTGACAGAGAGAGAGGGGAAGAGGAGGAGAGAGAGATAGGGGAACAGAGAGAGGATAAGAGAGGAGAGAGAGGGTTAGAGAGCAAGAGAGAGGAGGAGGAGAGAGATGAGAGAGAGGGAGGAGAGAATACTAAGGAGAAAAATTAGAGAAAAGGGAGGGAGGAGAAAGAGGAAAGACGCAGAGGCACAGAGAAAGAGCAGACAGAGAGGAGAATGAGAGAGAGAGCGGGAGGGGGCAGTGAGACCGACTGGACCAAGTTGTTGTTTCCCTACCCCAGGATTTACAGTGTGGGCTGGTGCAGGTCAGGCTGTAACTTCTCTCTTGTTTAGCTCAGACTTCCACCATATGAGTCTGAGTGGAATTACAGGGAGCGCTATGGCAACAAATCACAAATCACATGCTACAAGACGGAAACTAATGATAAATCTACAAATACGCAAATATGAGCACAAAATAACGTACATCAGCAAAATACATTCATGCAGTGTTTGGCTATTTTAAAGGTGCCCTCTGGAGCTTTTCTTGTGGGGTTCAGCCATCTGCTCGTCTCCATGGAGATGTTATTGCTTTGCTTGGAATGTTCCACAGTGTTATAGGGACTTCCTTATTGTTTCTTTGCAATCTAAGTACTCAGTTACATTTACTTGAGTACGCTTTTTATTGTACTTCACAGAGTAGTTTTCAGACCTCATACTTTTACTGTACAGTGTAACAGAAGTCTTACTTGAATAATATATTGTATAGTGTAACAGTACTCTTATTTGAGTAAAAGTTGTGGTTACTCTCTCCACTGTGAGTAAGTCTTCAAGTACCACAAGCTTTATGTTGACAATATGAAATGATTTGAACATTTGTGTTTCTTGCACCACTTCTTCAGCCTTATCTCGTCAGATCTCAGAAGTTAATCAGTTCTGGGCCTGGTTAGTACTTGGTTGGAAGACCGCTCAGGTGCCACAGAAGGGCGCCAGTGGCTTTAGTGCAAACAGTGTCCATAGGCAAGGCACTTCACCCACATTGCCAAAGATGAATTTACTCATTTTGGGACAAATAAAGGTTTGTCATATGTTATCATATAATGCAATGTAAAGTATCTTTGAGTGTTTAAAAAAGTACTCTATAAATCCAATGAATACATATGATTACACGCACATACATCAAATTACATATGATTTAGTTTAGTCTCATTCTTGTGTCTATCCTTTAAAAATACCAGATTTTATGCATCATTATTACATATTTTCTCCTTTAAATTACATTAACTTGAAATTATGAATCAGATGTTCTGTCCTGACAGTTATTCCTTACTTGAGTAGTACTTTTCTCAAATACTTTTTTACTCTTAATTTTGCTCATAATTTCATAGACCACTAGTTTGTACCTCTACTTGAGTTTTGTCCTTCAAAATACATTCACTTGAACTTATAAATCAGATGTTATATCCACATAGTCACTTGAGTAATGCCTTGCTCCTCTCTACTTTGTATTTGTACTTAAGTGCTATTATTTTGAAGTACAGTTTGAGTACAGTTTTTGGCTAACCACCTGTGATTGTAACTTCTCATGTTGTAAAGGCCCAGCGTCTCCACAGTTGGTCCATAGACTTGTTATTGTGAGTGTGTTTACACCAGTGAAGACAGAACAGTAAACTGAGATGTAATCAGGGGCTGGACGTGGAGCAGGTGTGCCCAGGATCAGAGCTCCGTGTTGGGTACAGGACATGAGGCAGTGGCCCCTCTGTGGCTCTGGGCTCCGGGCTCCAGGCTCCAGGAGCAGATAAAGCTGTAGTGTGTGGAGAACGCAGACCAGAGCCCAGCCTGGAGCCTGATAAGAAGAGAGAGTTGGGGGAGAGGTGGGGCTTATCGTCGTCACAGTCGCTGGAGCACATTGTAGTCACTGGGACAGATTGTGAATTGTGTTGGCCAGCCAGCTCACATCCACAGGCTAAATTACAACATCGTGTGTGTAAACAGTTCTACGGCTGGACATAGCAAAAAGGGAGGGGGTGGGGATTGGAGCAACAGCGAAAAGGGATGGGGGCACTGTACGGGGTCATATAATTTTGAGTGGTACTCTCATGCATCTTGAAGTATAGTGGAAAGCAATGGTCACTAGACTGGTCACAATCTCTCGACATAAACATCATTGGTAGAGAGGTCAGATCCACAGACTCACAGGTTGGCGGTGCGATTCCAGCTCCTACAGATGAATGCTGTCATTGTGTTCTTGGACAAGACGCTTAACCATTGCCCCCCAGTTTCTGCATACACTGGTGTACAGATGTATGTGTGTGTGTGAATGGGGAGTTCCTTGATGTAAAGCACGTAATGTAAAGCATGGAATACACTTTGAGTTGAATAAAATAACATTTAAAAGGTTAATAAAAGTTTGTTGCTAGGTAAAATATGTGTTAACTCGTGAACTCCTATCTAGTATCTATATTTTTATCCCCATTCTGTAGAGAAAAGCCACCATGTAAACAGCTCGGTCACAGCACTACTCTCCCTCTGAAAGCTAGTGTTTACCCATGTGGAGGAACTCTGAGCTGAGGCCTGGTCTGGAGCACACACAGAACCTCATAGTCCTGAATAGATAAGCCCCACACTGCAGCTCTATCAAAGCTCTCTAACCTCATGTGCTGCTTATGGGCCTTGTGACGGAGCTCCAAGCTGAGGCCTAGTCTGATGCTCACACACAGAACCTCATAGTCCTCTAAAGATGAGCCCCACACTGCAGCTCTGTCCCAGCGCTCTGAGCTCATGTGCTGCTTATGGGCCCTGTGACGGAGCTCTGAGCTGAGGCCTGGTCTGGTGCTCACACACATAAAACCTGATAGCCCTGTAAAGATAAGCTCCACACTGTAGCTCTGTCTCAGCTGTAATCCTGGATGGAAACATGCCCTATGCCCCTGTAAGAACCATGTATTAACTCTCCATTCTCCCAAAGACTTTGTTCTTTTACCTCTGTTTAAATGCTCTAAACCTGGCCCTCAAAAACATACCAGGAGTACTTTGTTTTATTAAAGGTGCTGTACAAGAGTTTTGTCATGTAATTAAGTTTGTTCTGCCTCAGATAAATTGTAAAATCAGATGCTGTGTGCTGTCTTCACCTAATTGTAAAGTGTGTTGGTGCACAGTTTGCTTGCTAGTTGTAGGCCTCTGAAAGTTGTGAGAAATGCTTATAAACTCATCATGATGAATAATTAGCTTTATAGTGGATACATGGAATGTGTGAGGAAAGTGAGGATTAAGTTCTCAGATTTTTTTTCATTTGTACCAAAACATCTACGTGATGCTGTTGAATCCTACATGTATCATGATTAAGAAAAAAAAAAAGGAGAACGAAGTAAGTACAAGCACAGAGCAGTGGGCGTGTACAGGTAGTGGTGAAAATTGGGGTTGATCGCAATATGGGGTCTTGAAAATAATCTATTAAAGATTACTCAAACACTCACAAATCACTCCTAAAACAACTTTGAGAGGGAAAACAACTATAATATGGAAAAGTTCTGCATTAAAAAATGTTATCCAGTTGACAGACTGACAGAATAAAATGTCCTTTACAATGGGACACACCTGGACAACTGCAGGATTACACAAACATTCTTACATCATTCTACATTTAAATTTTGCTATAAAGTAAACCATTACACACACACACATTTAAGCCCAGTAACCTCAGCTTTATGGCACCCTCCTTCTCTGTGCTCCTCTCCCCCCCTCCTCTCCTGTGTTTACTGGATGTGGCACAGGTATAAGCCCATTGTTTGAAGCCAGCGTATACAGTTTAGAAGTGTGGGGCCCGGGCAGGAGTCAGAGTGGACAGGGGCCAGCACGCGAGGACACATTTCATATACATGTGTCTTAAATGCCCTCATTTAAGACACATGGGCACAGGGCCAGAGCAGAGGCAGTATTACACCTATGTCACTGCAGAGAGGCCTGTGGGTGGCCTGTATGGTGCATAGGGATCAGTCTGGTCTATTTTTTGTACAACTATTTCAACAAGTTTTAACAGCTTTATATTTATTAACTGGGTGACATCAGCTCAGTTAGTAGAGTGTTTGTCTAGGGTTTGAATCTCGCTGTCTCGACATAAGCATCATTGGTGGAGCGGTCAGATCCATTGACCCACATTTACTATTGACCCACATTTACCATTTATTAATTCATTATTAATGGGTTTTAGAACCATGAAAAAAAAAAATTGTATTGTTGCCATAGCAATTCACAAACAGTATACTTTTTGAGCAGTGGAAAGTGCTCAAGAAGATTCATCATTTAGTTTAATGGGGTGATTTTTTTGGGTAATACACTTAACACTGCATTGTCCGGTCATTATACTAGGTGCTAGTGGTAAACTAAGGCTGTGTTCACACTTGCACATAGATCACATCAAAATCGGGACTAAACTGAGACTAAATTCAAAACTAATGGACTAGATTAGGACTAAAGTGGAACTAGAACATGACCAAACTATGTCTACCATTTGAATTCAACTAGGGTCAAACTACGACCCAACAAGTGTGGGACAAGTGTGAACATGGCACTAAATGTAATGACCGCTCTGTTCCATCACCCTCCCCGCCACCACCAGCCACAATAGCCTCTCTAACCGTGACCTGGCCGTGTCCTCTGTTTATCGCCCTGTAGATAGATGTGTTTAAATATCTTCTACATGCTTATTAACACATACATACACTTTTTTGGCAATGGCTTATTAATAACAGTTATAGTATTTAAGTATAGCCTGTCTAAACCTTTCGTCCTTATCCTGAGTTTGTACATATAGCTAAACATTCATATCTGGACAGGTTCAGAACACCAACAACAAGCACAAGTTAACTTTGTCTCAGCAATAGTTTAGGCTTATATTCACACTGTCGCCTTCTCCTACATGTTAAAAGTGCATACCTCTCCTTTTCATGGTGGTGGGTCAGCTCAGGTTAGATGTTCTAGCTGGATTAGAAGTGTGGAAGCTCCTCTTTGTGGACACCTGCTCTGGATGTTGTTCTAACTGTGGAAGTGTGAGGAGCGAGCCAGGCCAGGATTACCCCAGTCCATCCTCCTGCTCTGAGCCTGAAGTACAAATGCCAACACTGTGCTCCAATGGGAAAGGTCAGATAGGGATGCACGGTTTGAATGGTTGCAATTAGTTACGGAGGGTTTTTTTAGGTAAAAGAAAAAAAAAAAAACAATGTATGCAAATGCATGGGATTAGCAGTTTATGTTTCAGTTTTCTATGACATGTTAAATGCATACGTAATTTTAATGCATTTGTCCTAAAAACATGAAAATCATAACTTGTTCAATTTAAACAGTATTGCAGTGTTTCAAAGTTATTCCTCACTTACCCTAGCTTTTCATCAACATCAGACATCAACATCAGCATCAAGATTTTTAACATTCTAGGCATGGATTCCAGTTGGCGACAGTGGGATTAAATTTACATTATAAAGGGTCCTTGCAATGGTGTAAATACATAACTGCCCTCAACTATGCTCGGCTCAGAAACAAATGTAGGCAGCAATAGATATTTTGCTACTATAAGTATAAAACAAATATCATTGTTTTAGAGGGATATTGAGGCTGCTGTAAACACACAAGCCCTGTGCCCAAAAAAACTTGATATATTATATTATTTTCAATATAAATGTACAGAAATTAATTTTTAAAAAGTACAGAAATATTACAGGTAGGGTATGTATACATTGTATTTCATAAAGATAATCTGTGTGTGTCCCCATACAAGGTAAACATGTTCAAATTAAATATCAATCTTACTGAAAATATTTTTAATGTTGATTCATTCTTCATTTTGATTAACTACAAAAAAAGTGGACATGATGGCCCAGTCGTTCTCGAGACAATTATCCAGTCAGAAAACAGAATGAGCTTCACAAGGGTTTCTCATTTGGGGTTGCCACTTCCAACGCTGAAGTTGGTTTAAAACAGACAAAAAATTTATTTTTTTTTGAGCTTTCGGCCATGTTATACTGGTTTTCTCTCACCAGTTACACTCTCAAAGTTGTATTTGGAGTCATTCGTGCATATTAGAGCAATCTTTAATCATTTATTTTCAAAATACCATATTGCCGATCAACTCCTGTTTTCACTGCAACCAGCACATTCGGCAGCGCCGCAGTTATTTGGAACAAAAAAATGAACAAAAAATCCAGCACCTCCATAGGAGGTGTCGTGTTGTGATGATGACGTCAGCTCCCCATCACCTGCAGTCTTCATTAAGTCCTTTTTGCTTTGCCTGGATTATTCAGTATAGTATTTCATCATGGGTTACACGGTTCAAACAAGCATTGAAAAACATGCAGAACTGATTTGACCTGTATCCATGGTGATAATTAATTTTAATGGTTTATAGAATGCAGCGAACTCTAGATCACTGCCACTGACCTGTGGATCATTCCAAACAAGATGACCTTTGACCTTTACCCTCCTCATATGTTTAAATAAGATCTTAGCAAATGTGTTTGTTAATCCACCCGAGCCTCAAGTAAACTCTATTCTGGACCTACAGCAGTTGGATAAGGGCCCACCGTTTTCCTCAGAACTCCTCAAACATGCACCTGGGTGGATGTGTCCGTGCCAAATTTGTAGTAACACTTTGGTGAAGGAATGCTGTAACTAAACAAAAAACATTTTGGTGAGTTTTGATAATTTTTTATTTTATTTCCTGGTTACTCAACACATGCAAAGCTTCTAACCAACTAGTATAATGTGGACAAATGAGCACAGACACAACCACAAGAACATGTAAAGGGCCCATATTACGCTATATTTGACCTATCTTATAATGTTGTTTCCTCATCAAAAACATTGGAAATTGTGTTTTATTTCATTCACACATTTAACACACAAACCCTGCATATTTAGCTTAAGTTCTTGTCGTAAACCGAAAACACTTGTAATGTCATGTGATAATATGAGAAGTGCTCCACAGTGTTTTTAAACTCCATACACCTTCACCTGCCAATCTTTAATTAACTAAAGGTAAAAGGTATCTGTTAACTTGAAAAGTACTGCTTTATGACATCACAAGGTGGAACAGAGCATTTTGAGCTTTGGCGATGTAGACAGACTAATACACTAGACATGTGTGAATGAAACAAAACACAACTCCAGGTATGTTTTTTACTAGATAACAACATTCTAACTTAACTTTGAAACTCACTCAATTTTTGTGTAATGTAGGACCTTTATTTTATATATATATATATATATATATATATATATATATATATATATATATATATATATATATATATATACATGATGAAATGTCATGTATATAATCATATATATATGTGCATATGTATATATATAGGCTATACATTGAAATTTTAAAGGAATATGCAATAGCCAGGCTAAAGAGGTGGTAACTTCTTCATGCTTTGTATGGTGAATTTGTGGAGCTGGTTGAGTAATGCCACACTTGGGTCCTGAACATTTAGCATTGTTTGGTGAATACCACTGCACTGCTTCCTCCTTAGAAGTTTAGCCTGTAACTCTCCCTTTAGATTTAGCCTGTAGCTCTCCCTTTAGATGTAACCTGTAGCTCTCCTTTTAGATTTAGCCTGTAACTATCCGTTTAGATTTAACCTGTGGCTCTCCCTTTTGATTCAGTGGGTAGCTCTCCCTTTAGATTTAGCTTGTAGCCCTACCTTTAAATTTAACCCGTAGCTCTCCTTTTAGATTCAGCTTCTAGCTCTCCCTTTAGATTTAGCCTGTAACTATCCCTTTAGATTTAACCTGTGGCTCTCCATTTAGCTTCAGTGAGTATCTCTCCTTTTAGATTTAGCCCGTAGCTCTCCCTTGAGATTTCTCTGTTTGCTTAACTGATGATGCTCAGACCATCACTTGAAATGGTGGAATATTCATTTGTTAACTTCACCATTTCCCAAGCATTCAGAAAGTTGAGTACATTATGACTTCTGTAGGTTATGGCTTCTGTGAACCCGCCCTTGTCCATGTTGTTGTGGAAACCCAGTGCAGTCCTGAAGCAGTACTACTTGAGCAGAGGAAGTGAGCGCCCAGTCCCTTGAGCACGTTTTCCTGTCATTGAAGCAGCTCACTCTAAAGATGACACGGATCAGCTTAAACACATGTGAGCAATGTGAGAAATGTGAGCTATGTAAGGACAGACTGATACTCTCACTGTGGGACCATAGACCCTTCCAGGAGTGACGTGTTTGGAATCACTGCACACACACTCTGGTACTGATATGAACATTCTATTCTATATCCATTTTAATAGGACTTTTTTTTTTTTTTATGTTTGTAGACAGTGGAGAAAACTAAATTTCACTGCCCTGCTATATTTTTGATGCATTCTTGTCCAGCATGATGTCAGACAGTAGCTCAGTAGGCGATGATAGCTCAGTTGTAGGTGTGCGATTCCAGATCCCGCGGATGAATGTTGTTTTTGGGTCCTTGGGCAAGACACTTAACTCATCTCACTCCCAGTGTCTGTGTACACTGGTGTATGAATGTGCGTGTGAATGGGTGAGTGGGTTTTTGATATAAAGCGCTTTGAGTGCCTTGAAGGTGGAAAAGTGCTGTATATTAAAAAGTGTGACCATTGACTATAGATTTAAGACATGCTTATTATGTGATCATTAGTATGTATGCTAATTTTGACGCTAACGTTCATAATCTGCTCAAAACAATGTTGCACATGGTAATGTTTTTAATGAGGTTCTGGTGTTACTCTCATGTGGGCAGCCCTGTTTGTTCATAGTTTATGATGCTAGTTCTTTCACTGACAATACATAGGAGCTAACTTCTTGAAATTTCTTTTTCATTGGATTTAACAAAATTAAATTGGGCATACGTCTTGAAAAAAATAAAATAAAATAAATTAAAAAAAATCTTGACTCTTTTTAATCTCTTTGCAGGTTGTTGAATTTGTACTATGATTTTGTGGGTGTGCCTTGTCCATATATTGCTTGTAATCAGTGTAAATTTCCTACCCCAATACTCAAAGCAATATTCTTTTTTTGTTTTTTTGATATGTATTACTTCTTATGCAAAAGTATACAAAAGGGTTGAGCTTCAGTTTATAGAGCAAAAGTAAAAGCAAAATAGAAGCAACAGGAAAAATATGCAGCAGTTTTTAGCAATATTTTCAACACAAGTTTTGATTTATATGTTACAGCCAAAGTTGATAATCAGACATTCGGAAATGACCAGGCAAAGTAGGAAATGAATCATTATTCTAAAGGCATTAGGCACAGTAGAGAATATTGATTCATTTCCTACTTTGCCTGATAATTTTAGGCATTCTATACAAAGCCTGGGGATTTAAGCAAAGTAGACAATCTCTGGCAAAGTATAATCTACCATTTCATGGAATACAAGTGGGATACAAATACACAACAACCCTCCAAAAGTTTAATTTAATGCTTAGCCTTACTTAAGCTTTATTATAATTCTGATGCCTGAGTCATTGTTTTGGATATCAGGTTGCTCTGTTCTCCAAAAATCTCTATTATCTACATGTAATACTGTTTTTCTTGCTTTAGATTTTCTTAAGCCAACACAACCTTCTTCCATCTAGAATGTAACGTCATACTCCCAGATGGGGGGCAAGAGCCATTTTTTCCCATCGATTAGCCACAATGTACTTTGCCTTGATATATCCAAAAGATACGTTCACAAATGTTGTTATTTTGTTTGGCTGATGTAGATATTAATGCTATGCAGTGTATGACTTGCTTCATTTGTGCGAGATAAAGTGCCCAGATTAAGTCATCAAAACTTTCCGCTGACATCTTCACACTCCTCTGCAGTAAAACACAATAACTCTATGTACAATAGCTTATTACAGCTTTTGCATGTAATGACTTGGCCTCTGCAATACTGGGCACACTAGGGTTATCAAAAGTATCAAAAACCAGTATCCAAACTAGATACTCGTTTGCGCAGTAACTTCAGAATGTTCTTGAGCCACATCAGAACATGTTTCAGACCACATAGACTAGTATACGCCCATGGACCACTGTACCACTGAGGTTACACAGATACACAGATATAAGGCCACAGGGTAATATAAAAGAAAGTACTACAATTTAATGTTGAAAATCACATTCTACTGTCTAAAGTTGTAAATAATTGTGGTATTGGAATCAGAATCGAGTTTGAGTTTTAGTACCGTGACAGCACTACTGAGCACGTGCAGTAGTGGACATATGTCGGGGTCAGGGAGTTCCAGTGATGTGATTGAAACCATTACACTAAACAGGAGTCTTGTACTTCCACACACTTACAGATAGCTGCTCGGGTTGGTCCAATCACAGCCTGGCATGGTATCAGAGCAGCTAATCAGAGTGCAGGTGGATTATAAGGGCCGTGCAGCCGGACACCTCTGCTCTGAGTGTGTGAGGTGTGATGTGTCAAATCTAGACGGTGGTTTTGATGACTGGACATTAAAGGTGCAATATGTAGCTTTTCAGATACACCTACACCTGTTTGTCTCCATGGAGATGTTGTCTTTTGCCCTAAAATGTTTCACAGTATGGTAGTAGCCTTATAGATTTACACTGAGACAATTAGATAAGGGGACTACACCGAGTTTCAGTTCATATCTGTGGAGAGGCAAGATCACTCACTGTAAGAATGAATGTTTTTCAAGCGATTTTTGAGCAGTGAAAATACCTTATTGAATAAATGTAACATAGACAAGGTTAATGTCATATTGTGGAAAATTTCAGGCAAAGCACTAACATCTTCATGACAAACAAGTGCCATTTTTATTCTGACAATTCTAGAGGATTTTTATTGCCAACACGTGAATGGGCTTGCCTTGTCAAAGATCTTACCAATAACTTGGCCTGCTGGCAACACATACTTCTCTCCATGGAGTGTGATACGTTTAATGGAATATCGTTCAACAATCCAGGCGAAGCAATAAAATTTCCATAGAGATAAGAAGGTAGCGGACCTTCCACCAGAATCTCCACCAACAGAATTCTCAATTACAGCTGTTAGAAAACACAAGTCATTAAAGAACATATTTAGATCATCATGTTACCTTTCATTATTTTGAAAATGCTATATTTGCCAGATCAATGTATTAAAATGTGTAGTACGTTTCAGTTTTATTTTCTATGCTCTGAGTCTCCCTTTGCTCCCTCTTCAGAGCGCTATCACATTACAATCAGTGTGCATCCCGCTAATGGAACTACTGCACATTGCATCGGGTTTGTGAAGTTGTATTGCATTGTTTGTATCATGCTTTGGTATATTTATGGAAAATTGCTGTGTGGGAGCATGGATGATGTACACATGGGGGCAGAGCCTTGTCCAAGAGCTGTGGGATTGTGCTGCTGGGTTCCAATAGGGCCTGTAAGAGATACTCAAACATGCAGAGATGCCATAACCTCTTCAGGCATGTTTCTCGATGAGGGAACTTTATAACACTGTAACAAGCTCCAAAAAGTTGATTATGCATGATACCCCCTTTTTAAAAAATATATGACTATGGAGTAGATTTGCTGCAAAGTTATTACTGCAACTCGCTCTGGTATTACGCAATATTATGACAACACATAGATTCTTTTAGTCTCCCTCCCCACATTACTGTTTTTAATCTCTCTTTATCATTAAAACGGTTGAATTACCACACTGTGCACCTGCCTCTGCTCCTGTCAGCCGTGGCAGGGTCAATATAAATAACCCTCTGTAAGTGCTGTGTGCGAATAAGCAGACTTGTTCCCTGGCAGAAGCGATTCATCTTATGGACATTCTCATTTGTAATAGTGTTTTTGTGTGTTTGTGTTCCAGTGAACCATGGTAAGTTTCCGAAGCAGGAGGACTCTTACGCTTTCGAGGAGGACAGCAGCAGCGGCAGTCTGTCTCCGGAGCAACAGGTCAGCGAACCCGAGTCCCACAGCTCAGCCTGCACTGCAGAGGGAAGCAGCCTGGCCAGCACCCTCGCCAGCCCATGCCAGGTAAACACTAGAGTTGTCATGATACTAAAATTCCAAACTTGATTTTGATACTAAGGAATAGATTTGTGATGTCACTTGGGACTCCCTAAAAGCTTGGCATTTCATCCAGGGGCGAGACTCTATTGCAGCCATGGCAACCTGCTTTTAAACTGTGTTTTCTAATATCCTGGTGGTGTCAAGTCTAAAAAAAAAAAAAACTCTTTTGACTAGATAAAGCAAGTTTATAAATGAGAAGTGTGGATGTTTGTGGAAGTTTGTGGAAGTTTGTGGAAGTTTGTGGAAGTTTGAGGAAGTTTGTGAAAGTTTGAGAAAGTTTATGGAAGTTTGAGGACGTTTGTGGAGGTTTGTGGAAGTTTGTGGAAGCTAAAGGAAGTTTGTGAACATTTGTGAAAGTCTGAGGAAGCTTGAGGAAGTTTGTGGAAGCTTGAGGAAGTTTGAGAACGTTTGTGGAGGTTTGTGAAAGTCTGAGGAAGTTTGAGGAAGTTTGTGGAGGTTTGTGTAAGTTTGTGGAAGCTAAAGGAAGTTTGAGAACATTTGTGAAAGTCTGAGGAAGCTTGAGGAAGCTTGTGGAAGTTTGAGAACGTTTGTGGAGGTTTGTGAAAGTCTGAGGAAGCTTGAGGAAGTTTGTGGAAGCTTGAGGAAGTTTGAGAACGTTTGTGGAAGTCTGAGGAAGCTTGTGGAAGCTTGAGGAAGTTTGAGAACATTTGTGGAGGTTTGTGGAAGTATGAGGAAGCTTGAGGAAGTTTGTGGAAGTTTGAGGAAGTCGTGGAGGTTTTTGAAAGTTAAGGAAGTGTGATGATGTTTGAGAAGGTTTGTGGAAGTTTGTGGAAGTTTGAGAACGTTTGTGGTGGAGAAAGTGAACTGGAGCCAAGTCGATAAAGCCAAATCACACCCATGCCCAACACTAGCGGGCTATATACTACGCACTCGCCAGCCCACTCTAAAAACATGAAATTCCACTGTATGGCATTAAATTTATCCATCACCACGGACCCAAGAAGGTGGCCCCATGCATCAGACCAAGTTAGCGGTCAGATCTGTGGAAACGCAACCACGCTAACTGTTGCAGGCTCTGTCTCTGCATAACCCCACCTCTGTGTGTAACTGTTAATGTCAGGCCTTTGAGCACTTTTACAGCTCTGGGTCATTGTTTGAGCAGGTACCACACTGTATACAGGTGCTAAGATTTATCTATATACCGTCTATAAACACTATCCTTTGTTTGAGGTCCAGGTGAAGTCACTGGGTTCAGTCTTTCTGCTTGCACATAATACATGTAATGTACAAGTATGACCAAATGTATAAAGGACATGTATCATACGAGTTGTGCAGGAGGGAAACTGATAAGACGCAGAGGAGGTCCATGTGTAGTAAGCAAATTAAGTGTATGTGCAGGGCGAGGTTGGTGTAAATCTAACAAAACTAAAAAAAAAATATCTGTTTTTACACCTATGTGCTCACTGTGTTTATATATATGTACACACACACACACACACACACACACACACACACACACACACACACACACACACACACACACACACACACACACACACACATACATACATACATACATACATATATGCTCAGAAAATAAAGCAACTTCAAATTTACCACTGCAGCAAATATGATTTATAAGCGTGTGGATAGATTGAATGAGCTGTGCATTAGCCTATGACTCCCTCTACTGGTGACACATATACATGACCTGACCCTGAAACTTTCATTGACCAAAACATTCGTGTTGTGTTTCTGAGCAGGCAGGATCCAGAGATGCATCAGGGCAGATCCAGGAGGAGAGCAGCAGCCAGACCTCCACTCCTGTGCCTGTCCCTGCCATTGTCAAGGTTTGTGCACTGTGAAGAAATCAGATACATGTGGGAGGATTTTATTCAGTGTTTAAACCCAAGTGGCTTTGACACTGAGGTAAATATGCAGAGGAGAGGTGAGAATGTTATGAGGATCATAACACCTTGACAATGCCTGAGCTTGTCTGCCCTCAGGAGCTAAACAGGGCCAGGCCTCATTAATATCTGGATGGGAGACAGATGGGAATAGCGTGCGCCACAGTGGGGGAGTAGTGACTCTGGAGCAGACTGTTGTTGTTCCATTGGCAAGACACTTCCACAGTGCCTGGTGTGAATGTTGTGTATGCCTGTGCAATTAACGCTCTAGAATTTCATTGTCCAAAATTATAAATATGTATTTATTAAAAAAAACAAACAAAAAAAAAACAAAAAAAAAAAAAAAGTTTATATTTTCATTTCATTTAAGTTATTTTCATGGGTTTCAGCCTACTGAATACAATATTTTGAGGACTTTGATTATGCAATATTTTGTTTCGAAAAGTGATTTAAAAAGTGAGAAGTTTCAAAAACATGCACAAGGAAGGCATTTTTCTCACCGTTTAAACCTAAATTTAATGAACTAAAAGTGCTATCATTCATTTTTACTTTTTTTCATTATAACTATCATAACTATGTCATTTAGAGAGTTTCAGATTCTTTTAACATCATGGTTACTAGGTAACAGTTATGGAATTACCTCTACATGTTTCATATCTGTGCTGCCTTTGTCCGAACAAGAAGTAAAATTATGTGCTTGGGTGTGGTCTAACCTGTCATTTCTAACCATATCTCCACCTTTGTCAAACAGTCCAAGTCCTCAGACAAGAACCGCCACAAGAAACCCAAAGACGTGAAGCCCAAGGTGAAAAAGCTCAAGTATCACCAGTACATCCCTCCAGACCAGAAGGGTGAGAGATCTCCTCCACCCATGGACTCTGCCTATGCCCGGCTCCTCCAGCAGCAGCAGCTATTCCTCCAGCTACAGATCCTGAGCCAACAAAAGCACGCGCACACCCAGTCCACCCATCAGCACCCACACAGCACCCATCAGCACCAGCATGGGTCACAGGGACCAGCCAGGCAGCCCACGTTCAGCTACCAGCCCCACCCTCCCACACATAACCACAAGTAAGTACATGTGATCAGCAGCTAGAATATACACTGTCCTCAAATATTAGTACTGGTATCTTTCAATTATTTTGGTACCGATATGTGGATTATATAACTTTTTTGATGGGATGTCTGCTACCTGTTTGCCTTGTTTTTCCTTGAATGTTCCACAGTATGGTGTTCATCATATCTGTCTTGCATCTTCTCAGCTGTTTTTAATTGCTCAAAAATACCTTGAAAAGCATAAATCCTTTTTGTGAGCAGGTTTGCTTCTCTATTGATCAGGCCTGTAACTTGGGTCTGGTGGTGTCAACTGCTTTTGTTCATAGACAAATAAATGTTGTGGTAAAGAAGGAGCTGAGTCGAAAGGCAAAGCTCTCGATTTACCGGTCAATCTACGTTCCTACCCTCACCTATGGTCATGAGCTCTGGGTCATGACCGAAAGGACAAGATCGCGGATACAAGCGGCCGAAATGAGTTTCCTCCGCAGAGTGGCTGGGCGCACCCTTAGAGATAGGGTGAGGAGCTCAGTCACACGGGAGGAGCTCGGAGTAGAGCCGCTGCTCCTTCACGTCGAGAGGAACCAGCTGAGGTGGCTCGGGCATCTGCTTAGGATGCCTCCTGGACGCCTCCCTAGGGAGGTGTTCTGGGCATGTCCCACCGGGAGGAGGCCCCGAGGAAGACCCAGGACACGCTGGAGGGACTATGTCTCTCGGCTGGCCTGGGAACGCCTTGGGGTCCCACCAGAGGAGCTGGAGGATGTGTCTGGGGTGAGGGAAGTCTGGGAGTCCCTGCTTAGACTGCTGCCCCCGCGACCCGGCCCCGGATAAGCGGAAGAAAATGGATGGATGGACAAATAAATGATTAAAGCATATTGTGGAACAATAATAACATCAACAACTAGCAGATGGCACACCATCCACCGTTACATTTACATATTGCATCTTTAAAGGAACTATATGCAGTCTGCACTCTTGCAGTTTTGAAAAAAGGTACTACAATCACAACTGAACCTGTGTTGCCAGTGCCTTAACTTGCAGACAAAGGACACATACAAGTTTTTCTTATTCTCAGTAGGTATGGTCAGGCCATACCTCATGTGAAAGCTCAGCACCTCCAGAATTCACTCACTAAGCCGCAGAGGATGCACCAGCATTAAAGATTGTGACGATTCTGATCAGAGAGAGTCCTTTCATGTTTAAACCAACTGGATTTCAGAATCAGATATATCTGATTTGAACATGTTTACCTCATATCTGGGAACACAGATAGGTCAAGTTAAATTAAAAAAATGAATACAGTTCCATTAAATGATGCCTGCACTTTGATACTGAACAGCATTTATTTTTTTATCAGTACCTTTTTCTCTATTGATCAATATCATGAACAACTAAACTGAATTATAAAGTCCAGAGATTTTATTAGATAGTATTTCTTTCTTTGTGGTGACAGTGCCTACTACTTACTTCTTAATACAAAACATACCAATGCCACCCTGCCAAAGCTTATGGTGATGTTTGTGGGGTGAGGTGGTTAGAAGATCAGGGGCACCCGGTCTGCATACTCCCCCAGTGTCCAGTCCAGTTTAACAAATGTGGCTGTTTGTCTAACCCACAGATGATGGTTTTGACCCAAATAAAAGTAAAATTGTTTTGTTTTTGTTTGTTTGTTTGTTTGTATGTTTGTTTGTTTTTTACTGCCGCATATACCCTCTTAGCACCCATTATAGTTGCTAGTATGTTTCTAAGATCACTGTGTTATGATTTTGATTTTGACTAACTGTTCTCTCATTTTCAGGGGGACCAGTGAACAGCTCTCCTGTAGCTCCAGCTCAGCCAATAGTAATTCGTCCTCTCCGGTCAAGAACGCTTTCCCCAACCAGAGCAGCATCTCAGCAGTCAAGCCTGGACCCCTGCCTGCCAACCTGGATGACCTCAAGGTAGGTGTTTAACTGAGTAGTAAGTGACTTACACAACCATGGAGGTTTGACAGCTTTTGCAAACCTTGGTGTATACATGTTTTTGATTCTGGGTTTACTGTTATGTTGATGACTGTTGGCATCTACAACATTGTATCTCTGGATCATATGCTGTGACGAAAATGATTGAAGAAAAGCTAACGCTAAGTTCATAAGGATTTTAATTAGGGGTGGGACTATAATGTGAAGTGTAAGTGTTTCAATGTATATGAACAGAGACAGGGAGGGGCTTTATAGAGTAATAGAAGATAGACCATTATTATTTATAGAGCTTTGAGCAGTTTATTATAATCAAAATTTGTAAACCATTCACATGCCCCTCTATAAACCCCCAAGGTGCGATTAAATGTTTGATTGATTACATAAAAAAAAAAAAAAAAAAAAAAAAAAACCAATAGAAATATGAATAAAGTACACTTTTGCTGCAGTCATCATACCTGGGGATGCCTCAGGGCTCAGTTATTGGTCCCAAAATCTGCATTCTTTGAATCTTTGAATCTATGATGACTGCATAAAAGTGCATATTACATTATTTGAAATGAGGATGATTGGTTAATTCAATCTGCATACATATTGAAGATTTTCAATGCATGCAAAAGTGCGGCATATTTTCATTGTCAAAGTTTGTTGTTGGGCTGAGCCAGATTCGTTTAATTGAAATAATAATCATATTTTGTTGTTTGTATATATATATATATATATATATATATATATATATATATATATATATATATATATATATATATATATATATATATATATATATATATATATATATATATATACACATATATATATATATATATATATATATATATATATATATATATATATATATATATAACATATATAGATATAGATATACAAAAAAAACAACTTGCTTCTAGGATTTAAATTGACATTCCAATAACATTAACCAGCTAACATAACCTGTACCATCCCCCATGTAGGTGTCTGAACTGAGGCAGCACTTGCGGATTCGTGGCATGCCCGTCTCTGGACCAAGACTGCCTTGATCGAACGGCTCCGCCCATTCACCGAGCCCTGCTGCGGCTCCTCCCCTCCCTCTGACATCACAAACGGGCACCTTTCCTGTCACCCCCAGTGGATCCCTGACCTCCAGCTCTCTGTCCCAGGGTTTCTACCCATCCTACACGTCCTCATCCAGCCCACCTGTGTCCCCTGCATCCTCCGAGCTGTCCCTGAACGGGTCACTGCCGGACAGCTTCAGCGACATGTCCCCCCATGCGCACTTCGCCCTCCAGCCCTCCCCTGCAGACATGGAGGAGGGGCTGGGGGCAGGACATGGGGCGGAAGGGGCAGGGCTGGGGGCAGCGCCAGAGGGGATGGAGGCAGAGAAAGACAAGATGCTGGTGGAGAAGCAGAAGGTGATCGACGAACTGACATGGAAACTGCATCAGGAACAGAGACAGGTCTGAATTTTGAGTTTAGCGAGTGGGTAGTCCTGTTTCAGACCTGGTTTTGTCGTAGTTTAGACCTGAAATAATCTTATTTTACACCTGGTGATACTCGAAAGGACAAACATTTTCTCAGATGGGACTTGGTATGAAAAGCTGAGACCCACTGGTTTAGTATACGCCTCTATGATTTGAATAAACTATTCTATGCAACCAAACTATTTATACATTTTTTCTCCCTTCTCCCTATCTACAAGGACATACAATCCTACAAGAGAATACCTCCTCCAGAAAGTACCTACTGTACCTTTAAAAATTACAGATCAGACTGCTCTACTTCCTGGTTTGACATAGCCAAGCAGATGTGGCATATGTAGAGGCAATTCCATCACTATTACCTAACAACTATCATGTTAACAAGGGCTAAAACCTGCCTGAATTGCACAAGTTATGATTAAATGATGGAGCATGAGCAAGTAGAGGCATTCTGTTCTAGAACTTCTTGCATTTTTGTGCCTTTTTTTTTTTTTTTTTACAACTTTTCTTCCCTCAAACTGACACTGCTCTAAAACTATGATAAATATTAACCACTGGTACTATCCCCCCAAACCAAATCATAATTAGAAAACATGAAAACCTGTCATATACATTTAAACTTTTATCCGCAACCACTTCTTCATGAATGGTGTCGGCTTTGCTTGTTTCAGGTGGAGGAACTGAAGATGCAATTACACAAGAGGAAGCGGTCATACGGCTCCACCCAGGACCCTGGACCACCCCTGCCCTTGCCCTCTTTGCCCCAGCATAGCCCCTCTCTCATGGGACAACACTTCTTCGGAGTCACCGTCAAACAGGAGCCAGTGCCTCTGTCCTCCAGCTGCCCCCTGTCCTCACCCAAACAGCTGAAGAGTCCGGGGGTGGGGCACATGGAGGAAGCAGGCCCTGGGGGGACACAGGTCATGGATGGGGCCCCTCACTCGGCCTTCCTCAGTCCCCAGGCCTCCCCACAGGATTCCCCCCCAGGAAAGACATCCCACAGCCCCCAGCCCCCCTCTCCTCATGCTCCCTACCTGCTCACACCTCCACTGGGCAGAGACGACTGTGGACACCCTCACCCCCAGGGAGGAGGCAGGCTGTGTACCATGCAGGTAGGTTACACTCTACAGGTGTGTACTAGGGCTTTCTGCTGAAAAGTCATTTACTTTTAGAATTCCCAGAGTTCTACACTGTCCATAATAGAGCTGGAGGAAAATGTATTGCTCTGAACATTAACCCATGTTTACATTAGGGGTTTGCTAAAATAGCAAAATATAGATATATCACCTGTATTTTTGGGTAAGTAGGGGTTAGTACACTTATGTCAAGTATGAATTGTCAATACACAACATATTTAGATCACCATGTTACCTTTTATTAGTTTGAAAATGCTATATTTGCTGAAAATAGGGTATTATCTTTTTTGACACTCTCTCCTCGCTGTCAGTGTCTGTACACTAGTCTGTACTAAATAGTATTGCCTTACTGTGCTGAGCCAGTTTTTCCTATATACTTCCAGGTGCAGCAGAAGAGCACTGGTCAGATGATGAACTGTTCCTATCCCTCTGACCACAGAGTGTACACCTCAGACAATGGGATCAGCCATGGTTCCTCTGTGAAGAGCGAGAACATGTCCAAGGTGACCCCTCCTCTTCCTGCTGCTTCTCTAGTCTTTCTACAGATAGCAGTTCAGTTCACTCTTCTTACTCTATAGATTCACTCTCCATAACCAACACCCATGTGGCATCTCCCCTCCTGTCATGTAGAGGGCTAATGTCACTTGTTGCCTGTGTTTCATGTAGAGGTCACTATGTCACCCTGCTGGTCAGAAGTGTCACTATCACTCGACAGCCTCCCTGGGGTACCTGCTGAGGAGGTGCTTCAGCAGGTACCACAGACATGTTCCACCGGTGCCCACCCACCTGTTCTACTCAGCAGCTGTAGATGAGTGTTCCTCATAGATTTCGCATGTAAACCCGACGCCCCTGATGCCAGAGTCTGAACTCCCTGTTTGCTCTGGTTGATTCCTGATGTCTTTGGCTTGGTGCTGCTGATTAACTTCCTACAATCCTCCAAAAGCAACACTTCAAACCATTCAACTACATTTCTGGTACCATAAAACTCCAGACAGTGAGCGTTGAAAACCCTCCATTGCAGTTGTTCTTTCATGTTTGGGTGGCACCATGAAGACCCTGTCCCTTTTCTATGTGAAAAAAAACACTTCTGCTGCTGAGTAAAGTAGAGTGGAGGGTATGCACTGGGCAAGGTCCTTGTGGAAAAAGGTAATCAGAAAGAACAGGACAAGAACTCACAATTCAGCTTGTCCACCAGCTCTGTGCTGAACTAATCAAACACTTCCATGGAGTAACACTGTGCATTCAAACCTATTGTTTGTCTCTACAGCAGCTAAACAGGAGTCAGCAGATGGATGAACTTCTGGATGTGCTCATAGAAAATGGAGGTAAATATTATTTTCTTTGTATTAATTTGGTAGCTCACTTGTAGAGCTCATGTATGCAGAAGGCATAACATATGCTGATCTATTATTGGAGGCAAGATAATTATGTAGCTGTTTCATTACAATATTATTGTTTCCCATTATAATCTAGGCCTAAAGTAAATGCCTATCATACTAAAATGATACATTTAATTTGAAAAATAAATAAAAATCAAATCAAGCTTTAATTAAAAAGCACTTTTCATACAAAAATATAACACAAAGTGCTTTAAAGTCAATCCCTCATGCCCTTCCACACACAATCTAGGGCTAGAAGGCTAGGTACAACTAAATGAGGCAGATGAACCAACTGAGGAAGAATCATCCTCAGTGGAGCCTTTTCTTTTTTTCAACTTTTCTTCACACACTTCCATTTAACTGATGTAAAACTATGATAGATTTTGAGCACAGGTACTCTCCTACCAAACCATCTCATATATAGAAATACATGAAAACATCATATGCAATTTTTCATCAGTATCTGTGGCACTGAAGGACGGGTCAAATGTAGAGGACAGATATATTGTACCTTACTGTACCTGAGGCTGCGCTTCTCTGTCCTTTGTCTAACCTTCTGTATCTCTCCCATGTCCGCAGGATGCCCAGGTTTGCTGGTGCCTAGGTTCCACCGGCACTACGAGCACCCGCCTCCGAGCCAGCTGCCCTACGACCACCCAGCCAATCACCTGCCAGAAGGCCACCTGGAGACGTTGCTGAGCGCTCCCATTGGCCGAGGCATGGAGGGGGAGGGGGAGGGCTACAGCGGTCACCCTCGACAACCTCACCATGTTTCAGACAAGCTGCTGTTGTCTGCGCCCGAGCTGCAGGGTGTGGCCTTCAGCATGGCCTTTAGCGAAGCACCCTGGGACAACATGGAGTGGCTGATCTGACCCCGCCCACCTCTGCCAACACGTACAGCGTAGCCCCACCAACCACGCCCGGCATCTTCACCAGCGAGTTCCTGGATGTGACAGACATGAGCCTGAGCGCCGCCATGGACCTCCCCCTGGACCACTGGTGAAGACTACACTGGTGAAGGACTCCTATGAGAAGAACCAGAGAACTTGATGGTAGTGAGTGGGAGCCACAGACCAGCTCACCTCTGCGCTCACGGTTTTATATACTGATATTAATGTTAATGTCCAATGGGCTGGAAACTGGCCTTATATTGAGAATCCAAGAGTCATGAAGGATTTATACATTTCTGAGCTTTTGAGTCATGTCATCAAAAACAAACCTGGATTGGGGTTTGAGTAATTCTCCTTGAGTAAATCAACTTTTTGAAGCTTTCTACCATGTTATATCATCATTCTCTCAACAACATATGCCAGAAGAGGTTTTAGATATCATCCATGCATGCTTCAGTAATATAGCAATCTCTCCTGTGCCCTATTCAAACCCTCCTTATAGTTAGCAGTACGAGCCCATGCCTCTTGTACACCCCACAAGCTGGCATCACCTCTGTTCCAGCATAGCAATGTTCCATAAATATACAAAAGCATGATACAGAACAATACACTGCAACTTCTCAAACCTGATGCACTGTGCAGTAGCTTCATTAACAGGCTGCACACTGATTGTGCTGTTATTGCGCTCTCATGGGGGAGTGACTTACTGTGGAAAGCAAAAGGAGGGGGACTCAGAATGTAAAAAAAAGTTAAACTTATTAAACATGTTACTACATTGTTTTCAGCGAATACAACATTTTCAAAACAACACAAAATAACATGGTGCTCTAAATATGTTACATGCCATAGAGTTATAATACCCTCTCTTTCAAGTTAAGACAACTTCAGACACCAAACTTGTTCATTTCAGTGCTCAAAATGCCTCTGATAATAAGCTTAAGTTTACCCCTGAGCAGACATGGTTTTAGCCTGTTAGAAACTGCTTTCTTTTTCACTTCGTAAGAGATGCAGACGTAAAATCTTCTGTTGCCATTTTGTAAAGAATTAAGATAACTAGGTTCAGCTAAGGTGTTGTCTATTGATATGATACAGTATTAAAAACTGCAACTTAATGTAAAAAATAATATTAATCAAGTAGAAATACTGATCCAAGAAATCACTCAAGTGTAGTTGAAAGTAACTGTGTGTAGACTTTAACTGAAGTAAGAGTACTGTTACACTGTACAATATATTACTCAAGTCAGAGCAAAACCTACTCACAAATGAATTACAAATTTACTCAAATGAATGTACTTGAGTAAATGTACCTAACTTGAGTACTACCCACCTCTGTCGCCATGTTTGTTTTTGATGAAGGAACGTTCTAGCATGTTTTAAAGACCAAAACAGTGGATTTTGTGGGATACGTCTCCTTTAAGTAACAAACTACAGTGCCTTTAATGCTCCAGACCAGTGTTACTCCTCAACTTGAAGACAACCTCTGAACCATTTGCGTTTTTGGCCTTCTTTTTTTTTTATGACTGGAAATCTGAAGGAGCACAAGGTGAACCGGAGGTGCGGCTGTGGGACGCGTGGACACATCATAAATTGTGCGTAATGTGTACACAGTTTGTCAGATTTTGTAAATATAAAATCGAAAATCTCACATTGCACCTTTAGCTTGGTCACATTTGTCACGTTTTGCAAAATTTGTGTGTAAAAAGAATGTATTTTTGTACTCACTTTTGCTGGCTTCTTTATCCACCGAGTTTCATTATGGGAAATGTATTTTTGTTGATGTCTTATTGCTGAAAATGTGCCTTATTATTATTCAATGAAATTTCCAAAAAGCATTACAAAATAGACGTATCTATGCCTCAAAATTAGAATTTGTTTGAGTTGGCTAGTTTAGATACTTGTTAGGCTTAAAGCTACAATATGGAACTTTTTTGATCTGGAAAGAAAAAGCATGAAATCTCTCTGGAGACAAGCAAGTCGTGGGGACTTCATCAGAAAAGTTACGTACTGCAACTTTAATTTCTGACTAAAATTTTTAAATCATTGAAGACATGTTTGATTGATTTATCCTTTTATTTATTTATTTTCTAGAAACTGTTTCAGAAAATTGCACTTGAAAAAAACCAAAAACATTTCATTCAAATTTTTATTTTTTATTTAGCAAAATTTCTTAATGAATTCTTAAATATTGACATAAATATTGCATCACATTTTAGGCTTTTGATTTAAACTAGTCAAAACTACTCAAATGCAGATTCTGAATTCAAGTATTTTACAGTTTGCTGAACCACAAATTATTTGAAACATCTCTATGTTATGACTTTGTCTTTAACATTTATAAAGTGTACCCTTTGATCACCTTTATTTATTCTTATTGTGAGCCTATATTTATACTGACATTCCTATGGCCTCCAAACCCCATGTTACTGCAAAGTCAGGAACCACTTTGTAAGGCTGCTTTTAAAGGACACATTTTAGATTCATCTGTTTTATTTTATTTATTAACTTACATTTGTACTTTACTTTCCATGTGAATGCTCGGATTAGGCGAATGATCCCTGTAGACTTTCAGATCACACAGGAGCACTTATACCCTATAGTGGAACATTTACAGTAAATTGACCAATATACAAGCTCTTTTTTTTTAGATTTCAGTGGTGAAAAATACCTTTACAAAAATGCATCCTTACTGTTAAGTGGGCTTGCCTTTCCATAGATGTGACCCATAACCTACCCTAAGATTCTAAACCAAACCATTCACGAAGAGAAACAGTTGCTTCTAAGTCATTGCAAAACATGATTGTCAGTACAGCTGTGCATTAGAAGTTTAGTAATCGCTAGTAATCGCTATGCAGTATAACTTTAAAGTGCAAATGACAGGTTTAAATGACAATTAATTTCACAAAAACATAGTTAACATCATTATATTTTGCTTCCTGGTTGGACACGCACAGCAGATGGGACTTATGTAGAAGTAATGGCATAACCTAGCAACTTTAATGTAAATTAAAATTGCAAGCAGTGATAAACGGCAAGCTTCAGTGGGGGGGGCTGCCAACCCTGACTTGGGCGTGACTTTATAATTAAATGTTTCTTTCGGACGTTAACTTTGTAGGGAGCGCTCGGAGGGTGATTCAAATATACGAGTTTAATTCACATCTCATTATGTCCAGGTCATTAAACGACACAAACGCTACGCCTGGGTTCATCCAGATTTGACGATGTTTGAAAAAATTACAGGGAAGCTTTCAAAATGGCTGTTGCGACCACACTCTGAGACCTATGCAAATTCTTTAACAATTTTTGATCTCAAATATGTCCTGATGATACAGCTTCAGTTTGGAGTCTATTGGATAAAAAGGACAAGTTTGTTAAAGTATGAGAACCCCATTACATCTGTGCAGAGGGAGCTGAAGAGACATTTTTAAATCATTATCATCAGGTGGACCTAATGTAAGAGTCCATGTTGATGACATAGAGATATTATGTTTTAGAACTCACCTCTACTTCCTGTATTTTTGGACTTTTCTTCTCAACCGTAAAAGCCAAAGACAAATCTGCCAACTGGACAAAAATTTATAGAAGTGAAGACGTCTTGCTGTTCATCCAAGCCGCTTCTTCAGTTCTGGTCAGATTGCTTGCAAACTGCCACTTAACTGATGCAAAACTATGATACATATTTGCCACAGGTACAATCCCACCAAATCAAGTCAGAATGAGAAAAACATAAAACCTGTCATATGCACTTTAATGTCAAGAATATAAAACCAAACCTTTCCATTTGTTCTATAACCCTATATGAAAGAATGTCTCCTTTAAAAGCCTACACACCTGCCCAGTACTAGCACTTGACCGTATGAAATGTAATATTTGACCTGTACTTACTGTGAATACTGTGCCTTCACTTAAATATGTGTGTTCACTCAGTGTTGTTTGACCAAATCATGGACTTCCTGTTTGCTTCTCAGAGCTGCCAAATGCCTGGATGAATGACCTACAAGTATGTGCCTTTAGTCCATGGACCGTCTGATGTTTTTAAGAGTAATCTGAGTTAGCATTAGCATTAGCATTAGCATACCGTCACCCCTGACAGAAGCTTGTTGCTTGGCCACAGAGCTGCAGTACTATGGGACTGTAGATGGAGCTCCTGTATACAGAACAGAGCAATAAATGATTTCACTGCTAAAGGAAGTCTGTCTAGTCCACTCATTTATTTTTCATGGAAGAGGGGATATCTAAAACCTCCTCAGGCATGGTTTTGATAAGGAAACATTACAATATGGTAGAGAGCTGAGAAAGATGCATAATACCCCCTCTCTTAAGGTACTCTATATAACATTTCTGGTTTTGGGGTCTGTCATCAGCTTGTCTCCATGAAACTGTAATAACTTTGCTTGGGATGTTCCACAGTATAGAATTAAACTTGTCTATTTCCATGGAGGCAAGACAGAAAACTCCACCAGGCTATTACTGACAACTGTAGATTAGATAGATGTAAGATGGATATGTTTAATGCCCTACTGTGGGACATTCCAGGCAAATCAATAATATCTCCACAGTGATCAACCTTCCAGAGCACACACCTTTAAGATAAGCGGTGGGTACTAATAGTAATGGGTTGGATATTTATGTACTTGGCTAAGACTAATGTATTACAAAGAATTACATTTATAGCATACTTTTACTCAAGATGTAACAAAAAAGTGGAAATGGAAATCACGACCCAGGTTGCTTTTTATCTATAGTACCTTAACAAATCCCGGTCTCGTCAGAGCTCAGAAGCTAAGCAGTGGTGGGCCTGGTTACTACATGGATAGGAGATCGCTAGGAATACCAGGTGCCACAGTAGGGTGCCATTGGTTCTAATGCTCATCCATCAACCCAGTCAGATTTATTTCTGTTGGGACCAGTGGTTTCTGTTATGTTCTTGGGCAAGGTGCTTCACCCTCACTTTTATCAATGTGTCCCAGGGCAGCTGTGGCTACAATAGTAGATTACCACCACTGAGTGCAGAGTGAATGAGTAATATAATGTAATGCTAGTGTATTTTTGAGTGCAAATTTTTAAAAGTTCAGTCCAGTGCATTCTTATATTAATACTCTGAGTACTTCATATATCTGTTGCGCTTATTAAGAAAGGGGTTGACTAAAATTGCTATTATTGATTTAAATATGTTCTCTGGCGGATGAAGTACAGTACTCAATTTTGTTACTTAAGTAAAGCGGAGGAAAAAAGTTACTGAAGTGAAAATAAAAGTATCACATGAAAAAAAAACAACTTGTATTAAAGAACTTGTTTAAAAATGTACTATCTCACACAAGTGTTGTTAATTTGTTAGTGTTAAATGTAGTGCTATTGATTAAAAATTATACATACTTGGACAATAGTAGCAATACGAATCAATTTAAGATTTTTTATTTTTTTTATTTATCTTTGCTCAAAGCCGAAGCTCCATCTCTAAACCTTTATTACCCAAATCATAGTAAAATTAACCCCTCAAATCATACAACAAGTACCTTTCACTTTTCAGTCCAGTTAGAAAGCGTAGTTAAGTAGAAAGTAGACACACGTTCTCAAATGTAGTGAAGTAAAAGTAAAAAGTGTCCATGGTAAAATTTACTCATGTCAAGTAGTTTAATACTTTGTATGTTAACTTCCCCGAATACGTTTAAATTGTATATTCAGAATTTAGTTGCTTATTTTTAGTCTCAATTAAACCTGTGCCAAGTATTGTTCAAAACTAAAGTCTATAAACAAGTTAAGTAATCCATGACCCTTCTAGTCATGTGAGATAAGCTGTAGATTTCTATGAACAAAATGAGCCAAAACTGTTTCTTTTTTCCATGGGAACTTTATTGTCACCCTCCATAAAGATACAATATTATATTCATCATCACCCTTAATATTCTCTTATATTCTAATATGAACATTCTAATGGCATTTTTACATCATGTACCTGGAGACTCAGGTCCACGCGGGCTCACACACACGCACACATACACACGCAGACAGACAGAAGTATGGGGTCAGAAATGGAACTGTACATACCCTAATGAAGTTCAGAGCACAGGATTCTACTGTAAACACCACATGAGTCATTATGTGTGTAGTTTTGGTCAAATAAGAAACATACAAGATACATTCAACCACTATATCCACAGGGCAGAGGTGAAATTCTGATTATTTAAAGCTACAGTATGTAACTTTCTGGCGGTGGTGCGTCACCTGCATGATTCCATAGAGAAAAAGAAAGTTAAAAACCATACTTCAGAACATAGTCCATGGAGATAGATATGTTTCATGCCATAGTGTGGAAGATTATAGCCAGGGGAACAACATTTCCATGGAAACAAGCAGGGAAGAGGTCGTTCACCAGGCCAAAGAAGAGTCAGGTTTGTGGAGATGCAAGCCCGCTCATATTAAGGATGCATGTTATTCTGAGCTTTTTAGTGCAATAAAAAACATCCATAATGAAAAAAAAAAAAAAAAAAAACACAAACAAGCATTTTTTTTTTTAATCTATCTGTGTATTTTTTACATACTGTGTCTTTAAGGCTAAGATGATAAGGTATATTTTTGGATGTCATTTTGGAATAGATGATTGCCCAAATTGTCACTGCCCTTAAAGTAGACCCATTATGTGAAACACTCTTCAGTGCTTTTAACCATTTACCCTCTCAAAGTTGTAAATGAAGTGATTCGTGCATGTTTGAGTAATCTTTAATTGCTTATTTTCAAAATGCCATATTGCCGATCAACTCCCGTTTTCAGCACCACTGACATTGTTCTCCAGTTATACTTCCTTAATGGGTGATACATGTAGGATTCAGCAGCATTGTGTAGTCATTTTAGTGCAAATGAAAAACAATCTGCAACTGGCTAGTGTGATGTGCAACTATCCATCGGACTTGCTGAACTTCACGGCTCTTGATTTACAGAGACATCAGCTCCCATTGGGCACCACAATTTTCCAACGTGGAAGTCAGCGGAATTGTTTCTTTTATTAAGTCGTTTTAGATCAATATTGTGATTTAAAATGTGCAAATTATAACATAATGAGCCACGGGTGTCATAGATTATAACCATAGAGCTCACACAAGCACAATAGGCCTTCTTTAAGATTTTCAAAACTTTGTTTTCTTTGTATAATATTTTCAGTTTTTGTCAAACATAATAGCGTCAATGAATACTTTTGATATTGGTGCACTCTCTTCAGTGTCTGTGGGTGCAGTTCCTGTGTGCTCCTGCTGCTGGCGCTGTGGACTGGTCTGTACAGTGAGAGGGCTCAGGCGCGCCCCTCTGTGGTGGAAGTGGGCATTACAGGAGCCGACTGACCCCAGAACTTTCTATGAGCTATTTACACATTTACATAGAGTGGACCACACCAGGCCCAAGTAACTAAAATCATACAGCAGAGCCAGATCACCCTCACTTCAGGCCACTACAAAAATGCATTTCACTTCAATATTGAGTGAAATAAATTGTCATTATTACATTGGATGCTGCTAATAACTAAGCCAAAACATAAACAGTCACATCAGAGGTGGGTAGAGTAGCCAAAACTGCTCAAGTAAGTTGCTTTCAAATTATATTACTACTCAAGTAGAAGTACAGAGAAGTGGTTAAAACAGATTACAGTAAAGAGTAAAAAAGTATTTGAGGAAACTACTATTCTAATAAGGGTAATGAAAGACATATGACATCTGATTTTAGAATGTGAAGTGAATGCATTTAGAAGGACAACACATTAAAGCTACAGTACGTGACTTTCTGGAGGCAGTACATCACCTGTATGATTCCATGGAAGTAGAAAGATAAAACTACATACATTCTTCATGGATATATATGTTTTATGACATATTGTAAACAACTTTCCATGGAAACAAACAGGTCCTCCTCCAGGCCAAATAAGAGGCAGGTGCTGCTTTTACACTTGCTCACAGTGGGAAGAAGAGAAACCAACAGTTTTACTCAAATAAAGGTACTATTACAATGTTGGGAAGTAAATAAATACATGTACCAGAATACTAACTTTGAGTTACTGTGTATGTACAGTTACTGTTTCATTTAGTGGTATTCAGAATACGGCCACTTTTCTAAAATCAAAGGAATACATTGTGGTACTTGATCACACAATTAATCTGTGATAAATACATGTATACAAGTCAGTGTAGTGTCATATGTTTCACTTTTACAGTGTAATATAATACCACTCAATATGAACAGTATTCTAAATATTAAGAACACAGTATTCTGATTGGACCATGTAACGGACTATGCTACAAAATACATTTTAATGGATGTATTCAGTATCCTTCCCAACACGAAGCACAGTAAGTATGGCGTCTGAGGTACAAGTTTTAAAAGACACCCAAACAAATGTACTTGAGTAAACGTAATTGAAAAAGTACCCACCTCTGAAACACATGACTTAGAAATTCTTAACCAGAATCCCTTCCTTTGCAATACCATATCATAACATTTTTTGAGTTTGTGAATAGATTTGAACTCCACAGGTGAAGCTGAGGGTGCGCTGGCTCTACTGTCACATACACACTGAATCATTGACCAAGACACGGATTGCATATTCCAAACAAAGTAAAGCCACTGTCCAGTAGGGGAGTACATAATATTCACAGGCCACAAAAGCACTCTCCTATCTGCTCCTATTGGGTAGATCTGCGTACGGTGAGTTCATTTCTATCATGGATTCAAAAGATGCATTTTTACTAAGACCATGTTTTCAAGTTGGTTTTTTTGGGGTAACTTTTTTGTTTTCTTTCTAAGGTGATTCCACGTGAAGCTTTAAATGTCTATGGTAGAATTGCACCGGGCAATCAGAGTTCTGCGCTCTTTGGAACATGTCAAGTGATGTGGAAGGGGGAGGAGGGGAGGAAAGGAAAGGAAAGAGGTCCAGGTAAACGGGGGAGATGGGGGAGGCGGGAGTGTCTCATAGAGTGTGTATATAAAATGGATAAGTTCACCCACAAGCCTCCGCCTGAAAGTGATGGCCAAAATGGTGCCATTGCAGGTCTGGTTCCGATTGACTTCTACTTGAAAAAAAAATATGGTAACTGCTGCCATGAGGCTCTTCATTCTGACCTTAAAAATGTTCTTTTAACCCTTTAATTCTACAATGATTCTGGTGTTTATTTCACAATTTTGTACCCAAAACAGGTATTAACATTAATAACAAACCAATCCGGTGCATTCTTTCTCCCAAGGTTGCTCTCACTAGTGTTAGCACCAGGTTTTGATTAACTGCTATCGCTGCTCGATGCTAAGCTGCTGCCTAAGAAGGGCTGAGTACCTTTAACAGCAATCACTCCTACTGGCTCTTTGATTATGCTCTCGCGGATTTTCCAAAGGCTTGGATGAAGCAGATTAGCTGCTAGTGTTGCTAGCCTCAATCGGCTTCATTTGGTCACATCCGAAGGCTAGGGGTGACTTCGCACTGCCTCAGTCCCACTTCATACACAGTATACTGTCCATGTCTTTGGGGAAGGAAGGGGGGGGGGGGGGGGGGGGGGGGGGGGGGGTCAGTCCATGGACATGGAGGAGAGAGGAAGAAATGGGTCAGTCCATGTACATGGTGGAAGAGGGGGAGTATGGATCAGTCCACATTACCTGGGGGGGATGGGGAAGGGGGAAAGGTTTTCGTCCTAGGGACATGGGGGAGAGAGGGGAGAAGAGATGAATAGTCTAAGTAATGGGGGGAGGGGGAGAGCGAGATTGGATCAGTCACATACATGAGGGAGAGGGGGAGGATGAATCAGTCCATGTGCGTGGGGGAGAATGAATCAGTCCAAGTACATAGGGGAGGGGTGGAGGGGGGGGGCGGTGTACAGTCAACCTAACGGGGACATGGGGGGAGGGAGGATGGGTAAGTAGAGGGGGAGGTGGAATCCGTCTACGTACATGAGGGAGGGGGGGGGGGGTGAGT